>JAOQGH010000069.1:22315203-22435396 GCA_025769975.1 Gallinago jamesoni | reverse complement strand
GCCTTTGTAAACAGGCTCTCCCCAGCCTTTCTGTAGCCCCCCTCAGGTACTGGAAGGCCGCTATTAGGTCTCCCCAGAGCCTTCTCTTCTCCAGGCTGAACAACTCCAGCTCCCTCAGCCTTTTTGTGGCCCTCCTCTGGACACGCTCCATCAGGTCCATGTCCTTATATTGAGGAAATTTCAGGAAAGAATGTTGGCTCTTGCAAACTACCAATGTGGCAGCAACCGATAACGTATCATAGAGACAAAATGGAGGAAGAAGCTTTGCTTTACTTTCTGAAAACTGCCCAAGGCTGCGGACTGTGCATGAGGCCAGCTACCGTCACGGCCTACCTGGCAGCTGAGTAGTGGCCACGCTCCACATGACAGTTATTTCTTCCCTCTGTTTCCTCTTGTATCCTTCTTCAGCAGTTTCCTTTGGTGGTAGGCTAAGGTGTATTGATTTATTTATTTATGTGTAGCTATAGATCCTGTGTGTGTGTGTAAACATATAGATACATGTAGAAAAAATTAGTATGTATATACTTACACCATTCTACATCAGTCCATGGTCCTTGGTAATTAGAAAACAGGGAGCTTCTTAGTGAACCCAGCAAGTACATTAATATTATTAAAGGTTATCTTGGAATTATTAATGCTTTCATACTGGATTAGAAAGATTTCTTCATGCATAACAAGGCCTCCCAATGTAGGATATGTTTCAGAAAGATTGTTCTAAACTGTTTTCAGGTTTGTAAGATGTTAACAACAGAAACAAAAATTTTAAGAGGTGGTTTTGTGTTCTAAAACAGCATTATGGTGTCCATAAGAACTACCAACTTCTAAGAACCGAAGTATTAAAAGTTGTATTATAGATGTATATATTGTTTTTTATTTTGTTGTTGGTTTTATATTAATTATAATCAATATCATTAACTTACAAATTTTTCTCTGTATTTGGTCACTTGAGCGTTTACCTTATGCAGGCTATTTACATTGCTCCTTTAATACCCTGTGGATTATTCATTCTAGTTGCTGTTCAGTTTCTGCTTCATGCAGTTTGTATTCCGGGGAAACTATGAGTATACTGATACTTTTCCTCAGTAGCAGCAAAGAGTGTGTGTTAAGCATTCGTTTTACATTAGCCAAGCATGTGAAGTTAGCCTGGAAATACATTTAACTTATTAATACATGGCAGAAATCTGCTCTCCCTTTTGGTACAGTGTGTTCATGTACCCTCAATACATACCAAATCATGCTAGGCCCTGCTTAGAGCAGGGGTTGGGTCAGATGACGTCCAGACGTGCCTTTCAGCCCATCAGATCCTATGGTTTTTCATACATACGAGCAGAGCACAAGGTGATGGTGACCCATGGCAGAAGGATCAAGAGTATGAAATGAACTCCTGTGGAGAAAAAACATAGCAATAAGGAAGAAGGCTTGTAGAGGTGGGATCAGCTTCTCACTCTGCCACCATCTTTGCAGATTGTGGAGACTGACATCAGGTAAAACAGCTCAGCTATAGAAATGAAACTGCGGTTTGACAGTTGCGTGAAGCTTGTCCTGAAGCACAGACTGCTGCTGAGGAAGGGTCCCGGCTCTCAGCTGCAAATTCCTGCCTCCCCCTTTAGGGTGAAATTGTTGCTTCTGTGCTGAAACACATCCCCAGGTGATGGGGAATGGAGTAAGCAGGGCAGGTGGCAGTTCTTAACTCTCTCCCCAGCCCATACTGTCTCTTTCTGAAGAGACACATCTAATACTGTGGTGTTCTGCTTTTCCAAGCTTTGGACCAGCCAAGTGGTGGTGGTCTTCCCCCACCATTTAATTTTTTTATATGCCTCACAACAGATGTAAACAAATTAATGGCTTGCCTAGCTTTACATGGCTGCCTGAGAAAAATCACAGTTCCTGAAAAGTTACAGCTTATGCTCCAGCTCTCCATGAGGAAGTGTTGTTTGTGCAGAGAAAAACTTTCTCCACAAAATGTGTAGCGGTGCAACTTTAAGCATCTTACACGTACTGAGAATAATAATTCTAAGTCCTGTGGTTCTGTCTAACAGCTAACTTTTTGATTGATTAACCTGCTTTCTGCTTGCTAAAACATTTCCTGACGTTTCAGACACCCAGGAAATTTCAAACAGGTGTAGAGTCTTAACACTGATGAAAAATGTGATTTTTACGGCTTCTGGCAACATAAAAGTATCACATCTCATGTATAGACTCACAAGAAATGTGTTGCTGATACACTAGTTCTTTTGGTGTCATCTGCTTTATTTTTGAGTTAAGGATGACATGAATGATGCAGAAACATCACACCATATTTGCTAGGAGAGAACTTTGTAATTCTTGTAGTGCAGGCTGGTATGGCGGACCATGGCCTCTGATGAATAAATAACATTCCTATTAAACAGGAACATTGAACTCTGCTGGGGAAGTGAAAAGCACTGAAAGTTTCAGATAGTATATGGGCAACATTTGCTTATCACTGCTAGTGATTTGAGCTTGGAAATGAATTAACCCTAGAGAGGCTGAATTTTCACTTGCTGTAGGATAAGGTAAGAGCATTTAGATGGACCAATAGCAAGGCTTTAGACATATAGAATATTTTCGAGTGACTAAATTTTTCTTGGATATCTTTAATTTATTGTATATTTTAAGAAAAACAGTATTCAAATACCAAATAGTGTTGTAGAGGTATCATTCTTTCAGGATAATACAGTCTATGCTGTACCTTGGCTGAGACCATGTTGCCTGCATCTCCCTCCTTTATGGAGTGATACCTAAAGGCCAGTGGAGGTTGTCGCTCCACGTGTCACTGCTGTGGGATGTGTGTACAGAAAGGCTGTCTTGCTCGCTGCCTTCTACAAGACAAACTTCCCTTGGTATCTGGAAGAAAAGTCCATAAATGGATGTATAATTTTTGCAAGCTTCATCTAGGTTATTATTATGCAAATAACAAAGCATTGACCATTTTGCAAACACTCTCCAGTCCTTTCTTTGGTTTTTTTTGGTATAACTATGCAAAGACCTGGAAAAGTTAAGAGATGCAGTAGCACAGTCTTCAATGGTCTTGGCCTTAACTAGGAACCTGAGGCTGCCTAGAAAAAGTTAACAGCTATGGAAATCCACTTAATTAGCATGGTGATCGAGAAGCAAAACAAATGTTTCTCTGTTTCTGCAGAAGTAATTATTTTCTGGATAACATTAAGATGAGTGAAAGGTGTTCCATATTTTGCAGTTAACAGAATGCAGTCAATGTAAGGCTGAAAGTTGGAAAAAGAAATGAGTGATAGTAACACATTGTGCCTCAACCTGATACCAGATACGACACGCAGACTGCTTGGGCTCTAGCTTGGAGGCTGGCTGGTTTCTCTGCCTTGTACAGTGTTTGTCTTGTTTCTGGTCCCTCACTGGTGTGCCCTAGAAAGGGATTGAGGTTGTGGAAAACCAGACTGTTCCTCATTGTTTTCTTGAAGATGTGGTTCTTTAACCTCAGGAACTGGAATGGGCCATCTTGTCTCATGGAATATGATCATTTGATTATTCCCTAGTGATCTGTGGCTGAGACACCTATGCCTGGAATGGATGATGCTGCTAGAGCAGATTTTTCTTTTGCTCATGACTTCCTTAGCTTGACATGAGGAGATGAACGGGAGTTATCTTTAACTTGCCATGTCCGTGGTTTCCCATTGTGGGGACTTTATTACAATGCCCACTGCAAAAAAGAGGGGTCTTTAAGCTTTATTCTAGTGTGTGCAGATATAAATGCTGTACAGTCACTGAAAGTTCCATACCAACAGTGAAGAAAATTCAAAATGTATTGTTCTGGGCTTTGGTTTGAACAGATGTTTCCATGTTTTCTTTTTTCGTAGCTTCTTCAACAGCTGAAGCGATTAATATGTGACCTCTGCAGATTATATAATCTTCCTCAGCATCCAGATGTTGAAATGTTAGATCAGCCATTACCAGCTGGACAGGTAAATTAAAAAGCTGTGGACACCTCCTTATGGCAATGAAGGAGTTGATTTTTCGTCTCCAAGAAACAAGATGTTGGGAAGGAGTAAACCTTGAGTAAGCCAGAACTGAGATATGAAGCTGTTGCTTTATGGTGTCCTTAATCTGAATTTTGTTTGCAGAATCCATTTAATAATGGTGTTGATAATATTTCACAATTTCCTTTGGGGTGTCTGTACCATTGAAAGGTGTGTATGTGATACCAGTGCTATCAGTTTAACTCTCTTCTAAATACTGCTCTAGCCAATCACTGTGTATTCCTAGTGCTTCCAAGACATACTTTTTTATGAAATGTAAATGTGATTGAACGCTGTTTGCTTTTTCTTGAAGAGTATATGTTTTACAGTCTGCACTTGGATGAACTACTATTGATGTTTTCCTTCCTCTTCAATCCCTTGCAGAGACATGGGATATCAGGACCATATGCTACTTTGGGTAGGGAGTGTCTGAGGTGCCTCATTTACTTTTTGTGCTTTTGACAAGTGAAGGGCTGTGAAATGTTCTGGTTAACTAAAATGTTTTGAATTGTACTGAAAACAGAACTGGTAACTGACAGTAACTGTTCTTTTCTTTTGTATTTTTAATAAGATTATGATATCTTCTTTTGCTTATACATGTTAGGATGACATGATTTCTAAAAACTCCTGTAGTGTAACAGATGGTTTTCCTGTGGTGACAGTGCTATAGTAATGACAAATAACTTGCTTAATTTTGGTCATGTGCCAAATTGTAATCCTATAGGTCTTGTCTCAGCCACCCACGTAGCAGTGCAACTGTAAGGCAATAGGCCTGTAATATTAGGAAGCAGCTTCATTGAAGAGGCTTACTTATGCCCAGAAACTCAAAAACAAGCTTATGGAAGGTTCCATAGCCAGAAATGTCAGATAATTTGCAAGTTAAATAAGAGCAGCCTTAGTAAGTTGGACCAGATACCCATCTAGTCCCCTGCATTGCCTATAGCAGTGGCATTCTTTGCTGAAGGAAGAGTAAGCGGAGCACAGGTGTATTGGAACACTCCTGAATATTTCTGCAGCTCAAACTTCCTGAGCTGGAAGTGGTATCCTGAAGTGGAAAGCCATGAAAAATGAACTCTATGTATTGGTTTAGTGTTTTATCAAATAATCTGTTAACAATGGTATATGATGGTAGGAGTTGTTGCCTAAAAGTTCTAGGTATTGAGACAAAAATCCATTACGTTTTAGAGTTCTAAAGTTTGGGGGGGGTTCTTTTTAGAGATTTAGCATGTATATGGGTTCTAGTCAGAGCCGTGACCTGATTTCATGGTTAAGAGATCATGAGTTATAACCCGCTTGACTTGTTTATTGCACTTGTCCCTGCTCTCAGAATAGGTTATCCTTATCTGAATCTTAAGTTTCCACTTAAAACTTAATGTGAAATTAGTTGTGACACTCTGTTTACCTTTGCTTCATGCAAAAGTCTCTTCACTGTCATACTCTGGGAGAGGATCTTTGTATATCTTTCATGTTAAGCTTCAGTCCTTTGCAGCCCTTGATAGATGTAACTTTTGTATATATGGCTTTCTCTTTGATAGTAGACTTCCTGTTTTTGAAAGAAAGGAACAAATGCACAATTTATGCAGAAACCTTATTGTTGTGTTGCAGAATGGAACAACAGAAGAAGTTACATCAGAAGAGGAGGAAGAAGAAGATATGGGTGAAGTATGTGAAGACTATTATCCTAGTCTAGTAGAGTTCTGGCATTTTGCTCTGCAGTGGCTGGCTAATTATTAAGCCAAACTGTAAAATGTAACCTCTCTAGAGTTCAACAGAAAAGATAATTAAAAATTGGATGTTTACCTTAATGTCAGCTTTCATTTCAACCACCAAAACTAGTGAAATTTTCTTCTTAAACCTAGATCTCAGCTGTGAGGTACTTGGATACAGAGAATTGGACATCTGTTTGTGCTTTAGTCAAACAATACGTAACATTGTGTGCCAAATCAGTAAGTTTGCATTGTTAACTCCTATTTCAAGCAGCATATGAACTGGCTCTGATACAGTTGAAAGTGCCTTCCAAGTTGAAGCAGACTGGCTAAGAGTCTGATTTATTAAACAGGCGAGCTAGTTTTTAACTGTAATACCTTGAAGGAAATGGAAAGACATCCAAAACAGACACACTAAATTTTAAGGGATTTATGTCAGTGTCTGGTGACACATGGCTTTTAATGAGATTTTTACTATGTGAGAACCAGCCTTTCAATTACTTCTACAACAGGTTAGAATAGCTCCAAGGTGCTTGCTTTTTAAACCCCTAGAAATAGCCTTATTATAGGAGGACTGTTCTGGCTACTTCAGATCTAGATTTTTAATGAAGAAGGTGTATAGTAAGAATGAGCAACTCATTCTTTTAATAGACTAGAAAGTCTTCCTTTAGAAAAGAGTTAACTGTTACCCATGTTCTGGAATTAATTTGAAGTAGGCCTCTTTTATACCTTATTTAGCCTGATCCAGACCACACTTGTTGGAGCCAGGGTTTCTGTAAAGGTAGTATATATGCTCCCATATTCTGCTTTTGTAGCTTGCAGACTTGTAAGTAGTCTTTTGCGCTCTGTTCAGGTTACTTTAGACAAAAATTTGTCATGTCTGTCATTATTTATAAGCTATCAGGTGGCATTGTGTGTGGCACATATCTTCAACTTGTAGCCTGGTCCAATTTCCAAATTGAAAAGCAGTTTAGAGTTCATAAGGCTCTATCGCTCTTCTGAGAAACAGGAGCATTTTAAAGAATACTCAATCTAAAATCTGTTACAGCTGGCAGAAAGTGTTGTCAAAGGCACCAGATAGGTGCATTCCTTACTATAGAAGACATCCTTGAATTTGCATTTATGGCCACGTTTTCCTGCCTCCCGAACAGATGGTGCATAAAGAGTAGCCACAGGTGGGGAGGAGTACTGCGTGTTGGAGCACATTTGATAGTTGTGTGCTCGTATCTTGCTGGTGTGGCTGCTGCAGTGCTTTCTTTTTCACCTCAAGGTATTCGCATCCTTGCCCTCCACTCCACAAATAGCACCTGAATCACCTTACAGGCAGTTGTCTTAAGTTCAGAGTGCTCCTCTGCAACAGGATAACCCCGTCTCAGAATACAGAGGGGAAGATTATTGAGAGTCTTAGTCTAGAATTCAGAATTGAAAATGTTGGCTTGTGTGACCAGAATACTTGACCGCATAATTTTGTCTGGTATCCTGATTCTAAAATTGCTGCATCTAAGCTTCAGCTGAAATGTTCACCTTGAATAAAGTACATGCAGCTTTCTAATATTTAACTTTCTTGAAGGGTTGCTGTAGCCCTGCCAGATATGTTAATCATTGTTTGCCAGAAGTGTAATATAGCTGGGATTGTAATTGAGAAGACTCTGCTTTTAGAAGCATCTTGGAGACACCCTACCTATGGGTGCTTTCGGATTCTCAAGGCCTGTTCAAAATGCCTTAACTTCCTGTTTTCTACCTACATTAATGGGCTAATTCACTACAATCAACATCTTGCAAAAGTTTTATTGTGCTTGTTTCTGTGACCAGAAACACGTTGTGAATTTGGTTCTCATTTGTAATGTGAAGGTTCCCTAGACTTCCAGTGAATACTGTTAGCTGAGAGGGTGAAATTAGAGCAAAACAGAAATGGTATCCAACAATCACTAATACATAGTGCTGAGCAGTATGTGACCGTGTTCCTAAATGCCCTTGGAGAGGGTTTCATTGAACAAAGAGCATCATTAAGATATTTACAAGCAATTTTCCTCTATCCTGTAGGACATTGAAGATCTGGATCACTATGATATGAAGGAGGAGGAACCAGTCGACGGGAAGAAATCTGAGGATGAAGGCATTGAAAAAGAGAACCTTGCAATCTTAGAAAAAATCAGAAAAAATCAAAGGCAAGATCACTTAAATGTGAGTTAATGATTTATGTTTCTTCTTTGCAATACTTCTGGTTTTAAAATATAAATTGTTTTCAGCAAATAAAACCTCTTGCTATGCAGGTAGATGTAAATTAACCTGTAGCTGACTTCCAGCCATATATAGGACAAACGTTATGGGACCTAAATAGCTCTTTTTGGAGAAGTTTGAGTAGGCCAGGTAAGATTCCAAGGTCATTTAGTAAATGGACTCATCTTTCATCAGAATCTTTGGCACAGAAATTTAGTTGTCATTCCACATGCTACAGAGGCCCAAAAACTACTTAAGGCACTCTCATTCAGCCTGGGAGAATGCTATCATAATTTATTTTGTCAGACTGGGTTGGGGTATTCTTGGTGTTTTGGATGAAGAAGCACCTTTTTTCACTAGTCAGCTCTTGCATATAAATCCAGGTTTCACAGTTGTTAATGGTACTTAACTGCTTGTCTGATTTCCAGAGGTATCTATTTGGTTGTCCCTCTGTCTCTTGCTTGATGTCTTTGTTACAAACAGTAGTCCTTGCAGAATCAACAGAAAGCATTTAGCTTTTAAGCGTGACTTCTCTTGCTGAGCTCTTATTTTAATAATGCAGAAAGCCATATGTAAAACTGACTGTGTTAAAAGTCATGGGTGACTTAGCGTACTTAGTAAAACCAGGAATTTGTGCTTTAAATCCATTTTATGCATGAGTTTGTTTTTCAATAATATCTACACTGCTTGGAAATTACTGAGGCTTTTTTTTTTTTTTGCCAGACATAACGTAAGGGGCCTTCAGCATCTCTGCAGCTTTATCATCGGTTTTCTGAGTGATCCTGCCAGCAGGCAGTTGTAAAAAAAAAAAAAAAAAAAGGCAACAAAAAACCAACCAACAAAAAACCCCCCACACACACACCCTCCCCCCATTTTCCAGAAGCTTAGAAACGTTTTGCCACAAGTGCCAGGTTGCAAAGAAGCTTCTACTTCTCAAAGGTGGATTTAGGAGGGAATGGTGATGTCATACAACTGTAATTTTATTTAGTCTGACTTCCAAAGAAATCAAAACTTGTTTCACGGAGGCTAAAAATGTGTAGTGCATGAAATTCAATATTTCTGTTCATGACCAATTTCAACCAAAGGTAAAGGTTCTAAAATTTTCATAAATCACCTGTACAGAAAGAAGGTGCTTAAATTGGTGCTCTCTACTGTGTGAGCTCATGAGTTTTTTATGCTATTTGGCAAGTTAACAGACATGTAGATCATGTCCAGACACAAGATGTGCTATTTCTCATTAAGCTAATAGTTGAGGATGTGAGCAGTAGTTAGGTTCTGGGGAGGGACCTGTAAGTACTTATGAAAGGAATAAGATTTACCATTGGTGTGTAGGGAACACTTGGATTTTTGCCCAAGGAACCAGTTTTCTTCTAGTTCTTATACTTGATGATTTTTCTAAAAAGCCTAAATTGTGCTTAAAAATGATACTAGGTTCAAGAAAATTGCTGTTGTAAACCTATTTTGATGTGTAGCAAGAACTATTTAGATTGAAAGTGCTCGGCATTAGCCAAGCCAACCCACTTTTAGTATTGGGTGTGCTCCACATAGATCTAGTTATCATAAGAATTTAGGGAAAAGTCGTCTTTAGTTAGCAGAATCTTGACTGTTTCTTGTCATGAATTACTGTCTCTAAATAACTTTACTTTAGAAGAAAAACTTCTTCTTAGTGACTGATGCTTTAGCATGGAAAAGACTTTCAGTTTGTAGCCATCTGCTTTGCAAAGGAGTTAAGAGAAATGCTTCGATCAGAGTTCTTCAGCTACAAGTCTTCTGCTCCTGTCCCAGTGCTAGTCTAATATGACGTGAGTGCAAACCTGTCAAAAATACCTTAGAGTTAATGTTCTGCTGAAACAGTCAGTGTGAGATAGCTGGCTAGAGGAGACTGCTCTTAGATTTGTGTATGGATTCAATGGGTACCTATTAAATTGGAAGGAAAGTGTGCAGTAATGATCACTTCTTAACAAACCAAACCCACAAACAAAAACACACAGGAAAAAAAAAAACACCAAAACCTGATCAGTGTTTCTGTATTTAAAAGCTGGTAAACAAAGAGTGCCAAACAGTTTTTGCTGTGTAGTCAGGTCTGGCTTAAGATTTGACTGACCATAGACACAATGGTCACTTATTGGTTTTGCTTAAACTCATATGTTTGTTCAGAGTTTGAGAAAATGCCTATTGAAATTCTGTGTGTTCTGTGTTTATAGCTCAGACCTCTAATGGTAAGGACTCTTTCATTGTTAAATAAAATAAATCCTCTCACAGCCTGAAGGGCACAGACGGCTTTACCATCATCTAAAAATATGGTAGAACTGAAAACGGGTTTTTGCAGTGTCAACATTCTTCCTTGGTGTGGAAAGCCTCTTAAAACTGCCAGTTTTCTTCTGCTATCTGTTCTTTCCCGCTTGGCAAATATTGCCTTTCCTTTTGCTTTTCCCTTCCACATCCAGCGGAGCCGAAAGGAGGGCTGCTGTGTGTGTGTGCGTGCGTGACACCAGCAGATCCAGCTTACGTAAGGGCTGGTTCTCCTGCCAAGGCACTCACCCCGATGCTGCTGCATAAACAAGGTCAGCTGAGTACAGGGAACAGGGTATTCAGCTGCTGCTGAGGAACCCTGGCACTTTTGTGGGTCACCAGAAATAGCTGTGCTGCTTAAATCATTTCTCAAAGGACTTGTGAGGGTTTACTCTTAAGTGCTTGGGAACTGAAAGCTGTAGCTGCACCACTGACCTAGGAAGGAGCTAACCTAGTAGCATTTAAATACCCCTTTTAATGCTGCCAAAATGTGGGGCTTTTAATAGAACATGTTAAACATGGTCTCAGAAGTTTGCTTAGTATCTTATGTAAAATAAAATGTAAATCTGTACAGCCCTTCACAGTGGGTTTTCTTAAAGGGACTATATGAGTTTCACAAACATAAATGTAGTGGCTAAACATAGTCTGGTTTTCACACAAATAACACAGCTCTGCTGGTGTGCTTTGTTTCAACAGCAAAATAAACAAAGCCATGCCTAAATTTACATACTTGTTGGAAGAGGGAACATGAAGCCTGATGGAGGGCTTTGCTTAGTGCCCAAAGGAACCAGGAGACTTTTTTTCTTTACATGTTCTGTGGCCCAAATCCATGTGTTATCCTCTCTCCTCGCAGCTCTAACGCAGGTTGAAGTTACAGATCATGCTAAAGGCTTTTCCATAGGAAAGGACTGCATGCAGTCCCATTCTTGCATATTCTTAAATGGTTAAAGACAGTTGTCTGCCTCTCAGGACTTTTGTCGAAGAAGTTTTTAGTGTTTGTGTGCTTTATACAAGTTAAGAATATGTATCTGCTCATTTTCTAAACTAGTTCTCTTCCTTGGCAATGTCCTTAATCCTCTTCTTGCCGGCATCAGGAAATAAACTTAAATTTGGCTTGTGGTACAGCATGTAACTTGGAGCAAGAATTAATCCTCCTCTTAACATTGTAATAACTTTAAAGAACCACTTGCTTACTGGGAATAAAAAAAGGTCTTTGAACTGGAATCATTAACTTCAAATATTTAACAACTTGCTGCTGCTTGCTTTTCAGAGGTCTCTCCCCACATAGTCATTTTAGAGATTAATGCTTTTCTTATTTAGATAATGCTATTAGCTTTTTCCATTTCCTACGGAGGAATTTATGCACTTTCCTTTAGAAGTCTCAAATGTCTCCTCTTTCATCTTCAGATTTTACGAAGTCGAAAGTGTCATTTCCATTTTCAGTCTAATCCTTGAAGTAAGAATGAATGTACTTTAACTTCCAGGAATGAATGTACTTCTGCACAAATACTGAGAAAGTTCAGCAACAGCAGAGCAAACTTGTATTCTTTAGCTTTATTGGGGTCGCTTCAGATTTTATTATCTTGGAGGAGTTTCCCTGTTCTGTTTTAGTAGGTAATTTTTAGTCTTGTGGCTGAGTTATCTGAAACATGTTGTGAGTGAGGTGATTTACTGTACTGTTTTGGTGTGTGACGGTGTTTTTCTGATCAGACAGAAAACAGACAACATGGTCTCTGGATTTAAAACTGCAGTGAACTGCACTACCTCAGATAACCCATTTAAGGAGCGGACTGTAGTTGTGTTTTGAGGGATGGAAGGGGAAAAGGAGCAAAGCTGAGGCTGCAAACCCCTCTGAATCTCTGGAGGCTCAGTGTAGCAGCCACCTGGGGCAGTGGTGTGTGCTGGGCCGATTTCTGCATGGTTTTGGATGTCTTGCTTGTGATACAGAAGTTCTGAAGCCCTAGTTTTCTTAGGGGTTGCTTAACTGTTCCATAAAGTGTTTTACTCAAGTTTATACATTCACACTAAAATGCTACTAAGGATAGAAACACTTCTGAAAAATATAATGCCTATATTCACTCGGACCAGTTTCATATTTGTGACAGTGACAGAAGCACAGCCTTAGGGGGACAAGTTGGAGAACAGGACAAGCATGTAGTGATGCATCTCATGAATATTTTTCACATCCAATAGTTTTGGCTTTGGGAATTCCTGTACCAGGTGTTTCTGTTATTTGCAACTCTCAGTAAATGGCATGGTGTCTACATAAATGTTTACGTCCTGTAGCAGGAATTTCTCCAGTTTATCTGCTCATTGTTCTGGAGAACCACAAGTTTATGATCAAGTGAGACTTCTTGGGCCTATTTGATTACTTCATAGGAAAAAAGTCTCTTGGGGCTTGTCTGGCAGCTCTTAACTTCTTGGGTTTACAGCTCAAATGGCTGTGCCTTTCTGCTCTTGTCATCAACCCCACGTGACAGATACCTGTCAGATCCCATGATTGACCAGTTATTTCTAAGGCGGTTGTGACTGTAAGTCTTGATCACACAACTGGAGAAGTGGGAGCTTTATCTCCCTTGGAGTTGTAAGTCCTACTTTTCCAGAAGGATATTCGGTTATTTATACCTTAATTCTGTCTTTGAAATTAAAACTTGTATATAACAAGTTAGTGAAAGTTAAATTTTTTTAGTTTTACTACCATTATAGTCAAAACTGAACTCGCTGCTCTACTGTATCACGCACTGTTGTGACACAAGTAGTACTCTCTTCTAAACTGCACTTTAACAGTAGTTACAAAAACCAAAAGTGACATCAGAATGAATGCTTTGTGTTTCAAAGCAGTGGTGTTTGGCATTAAGGTTGCAATCAGATATACCAGTTGATCTCTGCTGACTTCCTCCAAGGATAGTTCACAGTGTGTTCAGTTCCGTTCTTCTGTGCTGAACTCCTTAGGTTAAGCTTGCTAACTTCTTTCTCTTATCACAGGTTACTGGTTTGCAGTCTAGTGACTCTTTAGACTAGCAAGTCTTACTACATTTATTACTGCTGTATAAGGAGTGGGCAGTCCAACTAGAAATTCCTAGGAAAAAAGGGTGAAAACCAGTTATAGACAGTCTACTGAGGCTAGCTTACATACACTAAAATGAACCTTTTTTTTAAGTACCGCTTCAGTTTATCAGCAGTTATAATGGCACTCAGGAGAATGTGGGTGTGGTAAGTTTTGTTCTTTAAATTACTACAGTACAGAAGACACTTAAATTTTCATATGCAAAGGTGAGCTTCCGACATTATATATACAGAAACACAGTAGCTTAATTTGATGGAAATAAAGATGCAGTGAGGAAACTAGTTTTCCATAGGATATCTTTGGGAATCTATTTTTTTTTAAATTCTCTATATTTAAAGGCTGATATTCTGTAAAAAATGTACAAAAAATCACTCTTTCAATAAGCAATACAGCAGATAAGGCAAGAATCTGCACAGCTCTGCATAGAAGAAAGCCAAAATCTTGACACTTGTCTATAATGTTTCTTTCTTCCAGACTCAACAAGTGAATGAGTCTCAACCTTAATGCTCCCAGACCAGGTCTGATAAAGCAGAGCAGTTTTACAGAGAATGGTGATTAGCACTGCGTAGTGCTCACTTGTTGAGTGTAACTCTTCCTTTTTCAGCTGCTCAGCAAAGAGTGGGTATAAATCGTAGTAATCTGCAAAAAATGTGCATATAATCTACCAGGTTTTTCTCCATAAAACTTGATTCTCTTGCTGTTAAAGGAAGAGAAATTCCTCCTTTGTCTGACAGTGCTCTGTAGACAGGGGCTTCAGTAAACTGAGAAATGACTTGACTGGAGCCATGTCTCTGTGGAGCTTTTGTTTAATCAGATAAAAAGAGTTGCGTTTTATTTGCATATTTAATTAGATAGTTCATTCTTCATACTGGTCTGTTAAGAAAAACTAGTGGAATTCCAGTAATCTGCATAATTCAGTGGAATATGAAAATGAATAGCCTTAAAGAGTAGTCCACACAATATAGTGTGAAGCTAAGCATATTATAGGATGCTATTGATCAGAGAAGACAAAGGAGTCTGTGGAGGCTTTAGCATCAAGTAACTGTTACTGATATTTAACCTTCTTAAGAAATAATTTGATCCTACAATTAAGACCTTGTAGAATATGTATCACTGTTGACTTCAGCCAAACAGGGATGACGTTTCCAGTGTTAGACAGTGGTCATAGCTGCTTTAGATTCCTCCAGAAATACTTCTCTAGCGCTTCTGTCCAAAAAGAGTCTGTTTGTAGATGTTCATACTGTCTGAAAGGAAACAGAAGAAATAAATCTCGTCAAATTTTTAGATGGAGTAGAAAAACAGACTCAAATTAATCATTTAGTTCTTCATATAGAAAGGCTTAACTTATTCTAAGTGGGGGCTTTTTTGTGTTTGGTGGTGGTGGGTTTTTTGTGGTTCTTTTTATTTGTAGTTGGTGGTTTGTTTTTTATTCTTTTCCCCTTCCTGAAACCATGCTTATGAGCCACATGTATTAGCCTGTATTTCGGTGGGAGTGACTGAAGTCCAAGCAGCAGTAGAGACTGCGTGAAATAATCTGCCTTTGGGAAACGGACTGCTGGTGAAAGCCAAAATTTCACAGGACTGGGGTTCAGGGTGATAGCTGCCGTACCTCATTTGGAGTCCTCATTCCTCTTCCATATTTTAAATCTTGTAACTCTAATTCTTATCTCTCTGCTTTCTAAAAATCTTGAATATAAAATAATATTTTGGGTGGAATATGAAAGCCAAAATATTCAGCATCTAAGGTTTAATATCAAAATCTTTCCTGCTAGCTTTGGCACTGGAGAGAATAATCTGGGTACTCTTGCTGATTATGTCATTCTAAACAAGCACATTAATTTTGTAAGAGGAAAAAGTTCTGTCCTCATTTTAAAGCTCAGAAAATTGAGGCAGAAGTTAATGCTGAGGGGACAGAAGTCTCAGCATTGAGACTGTGTGCAGAAGACATCCAGTGCAGCAGCTGTTGATGTGAGTAGATATCAGTTACTTGATATTGGTGTGTTCATTAGTTTGTCAATAAATGGTGGTTTTCAGAGCTAGTCTTATTTTTATATGCATGTCACTTTAGGGTCTCTTTTTTTTTTCTTTTCCTTTTTTGCTTTAGCAATGTATCTCAGGTTGAAATACCAGGTTCAGAAATTTTATGCTAAGCTTTCTATCACTTTTTGATGCCAAGTAATACAGAACTGAGCTCTAAAAGAACTGAAGAGATTTCTGCCCTTGTTACATAAACCACAAGAACTGTGACAAATCACAGCAAAATATTCAGTATTTTAAGACTTACTTACCTCAGTTTTTCTCTGTGTAGGTGTTGACTGATTTATTTATTTTTTCTCTCTATTGCAAATAATAATGTTGCTTTTGTTCTGCATTTTCCTAATATATTGGCTGATCTTACTTCATCCAGAATTTGGTGTTCTATCCCAACTCCTGTGCCTTTTTTCATAACCAAATAAAATCATACTTTTGAGAAAACAATAAAACTTTATGTGCAGAAGCTTGTTTTTAGGATTAGTCTTACTCTTCCTTCTAGTGCATAAAAGCAGAAGGTAAAAGGAAATATTTCCCTATAAGAAATGTACTATGAATCTATCTTGCAAATCAAAATGCCAAAGAGAGGAAACTCCTTAACAGAAAAATGTCAGTTGTTGTACCTTGATTAAAAGTTTGTATCACCTATACCATATAGCAGTATATATTAATGTGCTGCTTTAGAGGGAGAGGCTTTTTTCTTTTGAGTAGTCTTTGCTCGCTAGAATATGTAACTTTTCAAAAAATCTAATCTTAATACAGAAATTAGTATATTCTTTATACATTCTAGTTAGTGTAATTTTATAATGGCAATAAAGCTGTTTGATGTAAATATTATTTTTCACTTATTTGGAGTCTTTTTGTTTGTTTCAGGGTGCAGTCTCTGGGTCAGTTCAGGCTTCAGATCGACTTATGAAAGAACTCAGGGATATATATAGATCACAAAGTTATAAAACAGGTAAAATGCTTCAGAATTCCCTTCTTAAATACATTTTAAAAGAATTTCTTGGCAAATACTTCCTGCTAATCCCTCTGTGTTTTGTTATTGTATGTATGTATATAGGTGCTGTGTAGGTGTATATATGTGCACATATATATGAATACATAGATACATTATATATAATCTCATTATATTTGTGGAGACAAAGGAATGCAGGATACATAACCTCTAAGACATTCTCCCTTTTTGTTACACATGGCTTCATACAAGAATTAACAGGATTGGTGCAACTATGAGAATGCTTTTGGGGTGGATGACTACAAAGAACAACCCAAGATTACTCCTTGTGGGACTTCTTGAGTTTTCAGAACTCTCTCCCCAGGTAGATGGGGCAAAAGCTTTGGCCACTGCCAGTAGGTAGTACTGCTCACAAGAAAACACTTGATGCAGAGAGATTTGTGCTCAACAGCTGAAGTTTTTGTTGTTATACAGGGTTTAACCTTAATTACACTGGTGTTATTATTATTATTTTGTGATGGTGTTAATCTGATCCTGAGCTCCATATATTCATTGGAAGAAGGACAGAAATGGCAATAGAAATTAAGCTTGTCTTTTAAATCTGGTGGAATAACAAACACCAATTAGCTTTAGGTAGGTAGGGGGTCAGCTGTTCTATTTGCTCTATATCAGGGCTGTATCTAAACTAGCTCAGCAAAGAAAGCAGTATATTGAATTGTCTGAGTTTTACCATACAAGAAGTAGAAATTTTGTAGATTTCAGGCAAGTTGTATTCCTGTCAGTCAGCTGAGTAGACAACTCGATCACTGCTGCCAGGTGTGAGAACCTGGTGCAGCTCAGGATGGGAACAGGAGAAATGTCTAATTAGAAAGTCAGTCTAAACTTTAATCCTCTATCTTTCATGCTTCTGAACTTCTCTAGTTTATTTCTAGTGGGTGGGTAAGCCACCATCTTGCTTGGTGGCTGTGGCTTTTTAATTTGTGTGTAAAAGTACAGAGTTGAAGAGACACAAGGCTCCTGTTTTGATTTGCCATATTTACCTTTCAGATAAACAGTTTTTTGTGCTGCAGTGGTAAAATACCTGAAGTATAAATTTGATTAGGTAACCTAGTGTTGATCTAACATAGCCTACTTCTTTCAGGCTTTATTACAACCGAGTGCTTGTCAGTATGCCCTAATCACTGTCTATCCAATGGATCAGTGGGTCTAAGGAACAGCCTAGAAATAGATCTGCATTAGGTCAGGAGGGATGCTGTACTGCCCTGTTATGATCCTAAGGGTTTTTTTTGTGGTTAGAACAAAGATGGGGTATAACAAATCTACTTGACTATAAATACTGTATGGTGCTTAATCACATCATGGTACTGCTGGAGACACAACCAGAAGTGCTTGTCGTAGGTGTGGTTTGAGGTGAGGATTTGGTTTGCTTAATAATGCCATTTCTTGGCTTTAGATTAATAACAAGTCGTAACTACTTGCAAAACACAGAATTCCTGGTGTAGGAAAGCATACTCTAAATGATGAGGGAAAGTAAATCGTGCTAAACTGTAAGAAAATTGAGATACTAAAGGGTGACTACAGTAACTTGTTAACTTATGATGCAGGAATATGTAAAAAGACTGCAACTGGATGTCCTGTGTTGATCTCTAAAACACGTTAATGAAGTAAAGTGTCAAGTGGAAGCTGACACTATAAAACTGATGTTGAAACACCGTCCTACTAATGCATTTATTAAATTTTGCCAGAAAAATATGCTGTTCATTATAAAACTTGCCAAGATTCATTCCTTATGGATTCATTTAGTCTTAGGACTTGAGTGAATTTAAATATCAGTTCTTCTCCTTTGCACAAAACTGCTTTTATAGCCTCATTCTGTCTTTTGTTGTTAGATAACTGTCACAATGTGAGCAGGGGCATTGTAGATTATTGATTTTTTTTTTTTAATGTGATCTTTGTTATGAGTACTTGCTCCATGGTCTTTTTTCCCTTAATTTCATTTGTGTGTATTAACACACAAAGGGAACAATTGTGAAACTTAAAAGTTCTGGTAACTGTTGCAAGGTAATTTAATGCTGTTTTCATTTTTTGTAATGCAAGCCAGAAAATCTAAGGCTGCTTTTCAGTGAAGGATCACTTTAATTAGTGTATTTGAGGTTATATGTTTTCAGGATTGACAATAGGACAACACTGGGACTTCTGAAGTGAGTAATACTTGTAGTAATAGGCCTGCGCTTTTTTTTTCTTTTCTCATAAACTCTTTTATAGAAAAGTAGCATTAAGAAACAGTGTCAGGACTTCAGCTATGGGTGTATGTTCAAGGTACTACCCATTTTAGAACTGAAGTTCTTTTAGTGATTGAAATACTACTCTTGGCGTTCAAGTAAAAGTTGACTACAAGCTTGCTGTCAATAGGAAAGTTGCTTATCTTCCTGGAAAATCCCTTAAAACAAACCCTTAAAAACAAACAGAAAACTATTTTCTTATGAGCATGAGCTAACAGAAGTAAAAAATACTCCAGCTAATTAAGATATTCTGCTAGAAATCAGTTGTGTTAACCTGTTTTGATAATAGGAGTCACAGTCCTCCAGACTAAGGTGATCCCATTTCCAAATACAAAGTGGGGGATTTGGTTAGTTCAAATGGAACAATTCACAAAGCTCATAACATAATTTGGGGCAGTAGGGAGGGGAGGAATAAAATATTTGGGGATATTAAATGCAAACTTTTCTGTTCACATCTTTAGTAGTTGTGTTGTTTGTATGTAATGACTTGAACTCACCACTCTTACCTAAAGACTGCATGGGATTTACTTCTAGTTGTAGTAAAGTTGCTATAAGTAAGACATTGCCTCTATTTTGGAAGGGATTTGTTTTCTTTTAATCTCTTAATTTTTTGCTTGCTTCAAGGTTCTCTGTGCTTGCTTTTACTTCATCACTTCTATGGATGGCCTCTTAGAGGAATAAGACAAAAAACCCCTGTGTTTAAGTGAGGGGAAATCTACTTTGATTCCCTTCCCTACCTTAAGGACCTCTCAGAAACTGGTACTAAGCAGATAACTCTTGGCAGTAAATATTTTTCCTCTTCATGCCTAAATTAAGAAGTTTGAGCTGGTTCCAAATAACACCTCTTGACTACTAAAAAAACAAGCAAACAAACAAAACCCCCTTCAACTTTGGATAGTGTTGTTAAGAAGCTTCTGTATCAAGACAGCAAGCAACTCTGCTGCTGCAGTTCATGAGGACATAGAGATAATACTGAGCTCAAAGTCTGGGTGCTTTAAAGGTTGATTGAGTAGCTTGCTCTTCTGTTAAGGCACATTCTTGTCAGTCCTGAACTGACATCTCTCTGAAGAGAACCCATTTACAGCCCCTGGTTTAGGTACAGTGCAACTCTTAAGGCCAACAAAAGTTACTCCTTCGGGGACGCTAGCAAAACACAGGGACCTTGGTCGCCCATGGAGCTGAAGGACTGGTACCAGAATTCTGGGTAAGAGCAGGAATTTGAAGGTGGCAGAAGGAATGCAGGAATAGGGCTAAAGGCTCAGTGAATAAACAAGCTGATAGAAGGTCTCTTGTGATCTTCCATTATTTAGGATATTGTTAGAATCCTTAATAGAACATGTTCTGGTGTCTGTAACAGGTATTTTATAGTTGTACTAGGTGCCAAAGCCGTAATACTGAGAGGTTACTTCTGCCAGTCTTCAGTGCCTTTTGGATGTAGGTGAAAGAAAATATTCTGGATACAATGGTGGAATAGATTAATGGGAGTTGACAGTGACCAGAGTTCTGAATGTCAAATCTTTTGTTGTTACATCAGCCCAGAACAAATAAAAATTCTTATACTTCGTGACTTCCACTTGTACTAAGGGCAATCCAGAAAATAGTGTCCTTGGATCTGGGAAATTGGAAAAAGGCCTTAATAGCGCCTTCTGTTCATCCTTGAAGAGAAAAGTGTGGTGTCTGAACTAGCTGCTGATTAAAAGGGATATTGAGAGCACAGTGAGTAATTTTTCAGACCTACTTGGTTGTCCCAGACTTAGAAAAATTTGAAATGGTGCTCTTGGCCGCAGTACCCACTTGTTTGTGGCACTGCGGTAAGGAGAAACAAGCAGGGCTTCTTTATCTTGTTTACTGAGTTTTGGAATGCTTTAGAAATAAAGGTGTCTGGGCAGCTTGAAATGTCATCTGTATTCCAAGTACTAATGCCTAAAACTTTCAACTGCGAGGTAATGTATTCTAAAATCATAAAACTTGGAAATACGTACTATAATTCATTGGGGAGAGTATGGTGGCTGTAGTCTATTGGTTATACAAACTTCAGAAATCCTTGGCAGATTGCATCCCTGGAATTGCCCCATCCCTGGAGTGTTCAAGGCCTTTTTCCAATTTCCCAGATCCAAGTGTTCAAGGCCAGGCTGGATGGGGCTTTGAGCAACCTGCTCTTGTGGGAGGTGTCCCTGCCCATGGTAGAGGGTTGCAACTTGATGATCTTTAAGGTCCCTTCCAACCCAAACCATTCTATGATTTTATGATTCCTGATTTGCATACGTCTTCCAAATAATGATGTCAGCAAAAGATATGCTGTTAAGTATTAGCCCAGGTAGCAAGTTTAATCATAACTGTTTCATGTACATGCGTGAATAGTCTGTGGGGGAAGAGATTAGACTTTTGAACATCACTGACGCCATTTTCTAAATCTTGTCTGATGGCTAAAGACTTGCTGCTTTTTCCTGGGCTGCTTGTGAACTCCTGCAGAGAGGAAGCTTGAATGCACAAGAAAATGGCAGATAACCTTTCATCCTTCCCTTTGAATGAATGCACAACTCCTATTTAATGTGCTTAAAACAAACAAACTGCTGAAAATCACCAGCTGCCTTCCAGAGACAGCTGTTCTTTTGATCCATTTTTTTGGCTTCTTTGGTCAGCTGCTGGGAATGTGCTTCATCCAGGGCAGTATCTTCTTTTCTTGGGTTTCTACTCCATACCTTGTCCGGTTCCCTGTCCTGGTCTGCCAGTACTGATGAGAACCTGTGAAATACACTGCTCCATACTCAGAATGTGTGTTAGGTGTTTTGAAAGTATGTTGTTGTGTACTGTGTATAACATGTACTGAGTGACCTGGAGTTGCAGCTGTGGAGAGTTTGAAGGGGAACTGGAATGAGGGAAAATGGTTAGATGTCAGAAAAACATTTCGATGCCTGTAGAATTATTTTTATAGAAGTGAAAGAACTTTTTTTTCTATGTATTTGCTCATAAGTGCTTCTGCTATTGAAGGAAACATGTGCCTCAGTATCAATGTATCTTACCTATTGCTTACATCTACTGGCAGTATTTGTTCTTAAAAGCAAATAATGCTTTTGCTAAATTTCACCTTGTTAGACTTTTAGTGCATAATTAATTCCATCTAATATTTCTACAGGGATATATTCAGTGGAATTGGTAAATGACAGCTTGTATGAATGGCACGTTAAGCTCCTAAAGTAAGTTATTAAAGCTTTTTCATGTTCTGAAGAATCTGTTTTATTATTGCTGCAGAGATCCTTACTTTTGATAAAGGAGAATCTCTAGCCAGAGCATAAAAATAGTGTGGTGGCTACAATTCTGGTCTACAAACGTGCGTGCAGAGGTTGAACTGTAGTAATTGAACTGGCAAAAAACCCAACCCTCTTTGTACAGCCAGTACAGTGCGTGTTGCTGTAACTTTCATTGCTGTTCAGCTATCGTACCAAAACTACTCCAAAATACAAACTTAAAATTATGGATTTTTTTTTTGTTTGGATGGTTTCAGTTTAGTTTTGTTTGTTTCTGATTTCAAGAAAATGGAACTTCTACTTTCATTCAAGATGTAAGAAGGAACAGAACTGTCTTAGTGTCTTTAGCTCTTTATTTCTACAGCTGAGCAGACACATAGGACCAAAACTTTTAGGTATAACTTAATACACGTCAGAGAGAAAAGAGCCCGTTTTCCTAAGGAACAGTATTGGTACTAGAATAAGTAATTCTGAACTAGCTTAGAACAAGCTAGTCTGGAAATGAAGAGTTCCTAAGCATTGGGAGCTTTTCTTCTGAAAGAGCTTCCCATTGGTAGGATGGGGACAGTCTGCCCAAATAATTCTGAAATGGGATCTAATAAACCTGTGGCTTCACCTGTAACAGGGGATTGGGTTTAATAGCCCATCAGTAGCAAAGGCTTGTATTTCATAACTCATCAATCCCTTTAACATCTGCTTTTGGCTTGCCACAGGCATTTTTTGACTAGTCTCTTTTAAAAGCTGCTGGGTGTCAGAGCCCCGGGTGGGATTAACTCAGTAGTGTCTGAATTAATGTCTAGGCTGCTTGCCACCAGCATTTTGCAACAAACAATTGTTGAAATTCTGCTGAGCCAAAACTGCTGGCTTTAGTACTTCTGCTGATGCAGATTACTTTTAGCAGCTGATACAGACCTGTGATCACATATTCCATAAAGGATTCACTACCTGTTGACCACAGTCTACTGTTACTACAGTCTTCCTGTTGAAGTCTCCCCACGCACACAGTTTGGATATGCATTTCTGGTGAACTGAAGAGAATTAAAATTGCTGTTTTCCAATGGATGTGTTACTTTGTACTAACTATGTTCAAGTAACAATTGCTAGCATTGGGAAGTGTGTTGCAGCAAGATTTCCTGCTGATCTCATGGCAAAGTGTTTACTATGTAAAAGGAGCAAGAGCTTTCTACAGTTCAGTTTAAATTACATTTTGTAAACTGCAGATACATAAAAGACCTCTTTAAGAGTAATTACTATTTACAGGTAGTGAAAATATTAACTTCATCCAGGATCTCCCCCTGCTTCTTTCATAGGGTTGATCCTGACAGCCCACTGCATAGTGATCTTCAGGTCTTAAAAGAAAAAGAAGGTGTAGAATACATTTTACTCAACTTCTCTTTTAAGGTATGTGTCTAAGGGAAGAAATACTGGGGTTGAATTTGTACCTTACTATTGGAAGTGACTGAATTAGACCCTCAGCTGTTACTTGGGTAAAGATGGAGCTGTAGCATGAAAACCAAAAATAGCGACCTTGTTTGACACTAAAGCTTCCCAAAAATTGCTTTTTAGCCAGTATTCTGCGAAAGTGAGTTTTACAGAACTGAAAAATTTTACTGTTTTAAATCTGCTTTGCCAAATAAGGCTATTGAAATATTTCCTGGTTAGGAAAACACTGCCACAGTATGTTTCTTAACCTGTTTTTCTTATGCTTTTCAGGATAACTTCCCTTTTGATCCTCCCTTTGTGCGAGTGGTATCTCCTGTGCTCACAGGAGGGTAGGTTTGAGTTGTCTTACAGAAATTCTACTTTGTGGTAAAAATGTTACAAGTTGAGATTGGTTGATTGGGTTTGAGGGAACAGTTTGAGACTAGGATGTAGACTTCAAGAAATTGCCCCTAAATAGACGCATGAGCTGCTGTAGACCTCAAATTCAGGGAAGACCTCGAAGTGTGATACATAAGGCTGCCCTCTCAAGCTTTATGAAGTAATAGTAGGCAAAGAGCTGGGCACAATTCCTCTTTGAATTGCTTAGTTTGTGTCTAGCTTTGGAAGACTCTGTACGTGCTGTGATGTTTAAGAACTGACCTCTTTGCAGATGATTAACATCTCTGTTACTTCCCCTGATCAGAATAGTGGAGTGTTTGGAGCTGGTGCTTTGAAGGGGTCTTGATCCCAGTGTTGCCTTAAACTTGCAGTAGAGTCTTCACTGACTCTCTTTTTCTGGTAACACTGCCATAAAGTTTTTGTCTAAAAACTCTTAAAATGCTAATCCAAAAATACTAAATTTAATCAACATCATGCTGCAAAAGTCAACTAAACTGTGTTTGAAGTGCTGTCACAGAAACTTGTAAGATTAAATTCACTTTCCAAGGCTTTCATGCGTTTCCTGCTGACAGGAAATTATACCTGTAATTTCAAAATGCAGTCTGTGGTAGCTGGTGCTGATTCTGATTTGATTTGCTGTGCCTTTTTGCATTGAAGAAATGGTTAGTGAAGTTAAATAGTGTTCACAAGAGTTGCTGCTACCAAAAAAAGCAAACAAGCAATGCCAGGCACCAGAAAACTCATTTGGATTCTGGTTTTGTACTTGGACTTCTTTATAGAATAAAAGAATGGCCCAGGAGGTTTGGATTTCTGTGACACCCTATGAATGTCGTACAGATCTATGTTGTTTGAATGGCTTGACTGTAGAGGAGACTACATTTTTGGAGTGGTAAATTCTGCTTCGTCAGTCCAAGTTCTGTGCTGACGGGGCGAGCTGGCTGCTGAGTCCCGGCCAGCACAATCCACAGTGAAGTGTTACTGAAATTAGAAAGTGGCTTACAGGAAAAGAGCAAGTGAAGATCTGCTTTATCTCATTTGTCTACCTCTTTGATTTATAGGTGTATCTACATTTTTTTTAGAATTGTGCTAAGTTTCTTTAGAGAAGTTAACTTGTTAGTTTTTTGGGTTTTTTTTACAATTACACATCAGTACTATATATACAGAGTGTAGCCATACAAAGCGACCTTCCTTTTTTCATGGTCCGTGTACAGCTGTGTAAGCAGTTGAGCTGACTGGCTCAGTCACTGATTTTAACTAAGTGTAGTTAGCAAAGGAAATTTTTTTTTGGTCTCTCAATGCTGATCTTCTTTGCATAAATATAATAAGGCCAACTAGTTACAATATATTACTGGTTATAGGCCATTTTGGCTTTATGTGAACAAAAAATTTAAACTAGCCTGCAAGAGCTTGAAGCACTGTGAACAGTTCCTTCTTTTTACTAACTGCTAATATCAGATATATTTTCTTTCATGTCTGTTTCTAGGTATGTCCTAGGTGGAGGTGCATTATGCATGGAACTTCTTACTAAACAGGTGAACACAGACTCTGTTATCTGAATAATAACAAAGCATGCTTTAAAATTATGAAATAGGCGTCTCCCCTGAGTTGAAGGATCCCTGCGTAGAATAAATTACACACTCCATGGGGAATAAACCACATAATTTCCACAAGATTTAATTTGCTGATCTTGTGTGAGATCTTCTTTCCTGCCTTGGATGGCTTGCGAGAGGTCTGAGGAAGAGGCAAGAAGCAAGAGCACGTAAACTTTGAATTTTCAGAATTTCTGGGAGGAAGCCAGTGTAGAGTGAGTTCTGAAGAGCAAGACACATGGTTTTCTTTTCCAGAAGCCTCTGCTACCGCACCAAGTCAGCTCTGGAGAAGCGAGGAATGCCGAAGATTGTAGGCATGGATGACCCTTGTGTAG
Source organism: Gallinago jamesoni (assembly GCA_025769975.1). NCBI lineage: Eukaryota > Metazoa > Chordata > Aves > Charadriiformes > Scolopacidae > Gallinago > Gallinago jamesoni. Next base: position 22,409,837 of record JAOQGH010000069.1, on the reverse strand, counting down.
ACCAAGTGATTGATTTTTCTCTTTAAAATAAGTAAAAGAATGAAGTGGCTAATTGCAGGCTCTGGCAGAAACTTTGCTGAACTCTGGAAGGTAAAGCAATGCCAGAGCGAAGAGTTATTTTCATGGTAGCAAAATCATCATAGCTCACTCAATGGCTTCGTTAGATGGCAGGCTTCTCTGCTTTTTGCAACAAAAAGTTGTAATTTCTCTTGTGATGTTGCTGAAAATGTGTAAATGCTGTAATAATGGAGCTCTTCTTGTTTCTGTCTTGCTGTGTTTTGGAAATGGGTGATTTAGGATTTTCATTCTTCTTACACGTTCTTTGCTCTAACACTCTATATCACTTTCCAGATTTTCTCTGGAGAAGTTGTTAATTGCAAACAAGTAGTTAAAACTAAAACTGGAGTGCAGGGAAAAAAAGCCAACTAAATATCCCAAAGTGTACATTTGAAAATAGATTTGCAAGGTGAGCACAAGAAGCAAGTACATGTTATATAGAAATATTTCCTTCCTCCTGCAGGGCTGGAGCAGTGCCTATTCAATAGAATCAGTCATCATGCAGATCAATGCCACTTTAGTCAAAGGAAAAGCCAGAGTACAGTTTGGAGCCAATAAGGTAAATATGCTGTGTGTATCAGTTACACAAATTACAGTTAGGCTTCCATGTCTTTGCTGACTTGATTAGAAGATGCCGAATGACAGAATTGTCATTGCAAATATCTTTGTGGTTTGATTTGTCTTGCTGTCTGGTGTGTGTATGAGTATTTTATTGGCAGTTGAGTGTGAGAAATGATGAATGTATGAAGAGGGATAAAACCTTGGGGTGGGCAGGGTTTGTAAGTAGCTGAACTTGGACTGTCCCTGTATTGACAAGGCAGGGAGAGAAGGAGGTTTTGGAACTGGGAATTGGGAGGGTTTGGAAATGAGAAGGGCAGTAGATGACAGCCTGACTGCATCCGCTGATGTTAAGAAGTTCTCTTCCTTTTGCTGCACTAAACACCTGCAAAGATTCACGAGAGGGAGAAAAATAATACCATGCAAATAGTTCTGAGCTAGTCATTCATCATCCATTGAAATCATAATTCAGTTCAAGTGTGCCTGCTGGTAACAGGCCATAACTTAAAAGACTCTGAAGTACTAAATGCTATTTTCAAAGGAGGTTTAAATATTTAAGTCAATGAAACTGTCACTTGGATGCCAGTGTTTAAATACTGACTCAAGGATAGTGAACTAAGTGAGATGTAGAAGTTTACGATCAGATTTCTGTCTAACCTGGTGGCTGCTGAGCTGGGCAGGACGGAGTTACGGTGGGGATTGCCTGAACCCACTGTCCTGGCTGCACCCACCTTCTGACTGACCTCGGTTCTGAGCCTTGGCTAGAGGGGCCTTTCCAGCAGCAGGAGTGTGCAAATTATTGTCATTATGATGGGGGAGAAATGACGAAAATAAGGGTATTTGTCTTGAAAATCTTGTACTTTAAAGACAGGAAAGTTTGTAACATAATGCATATTTTTTTCTTTGTAACTCCACTGTGTGGTTTCTTTGTAAAACTGTGTTGAAGTTTCACTTGTCTAGATGCTGGGGTTTTATAGTGGCTTTTTTTTTTCCTTTCAGAATCAATATAATCTAGCAAGAGCACAACAGTCCTATAAGTCATTAGTACAAATACATGAGAAAAATGGTATGTATATTCTTGTGACTTTGTTCTTGTCTGCACAGCAACCTGGGAGTTGGTGCTTGGCTGCAGTAACACTTGTGGTGCCAGAGTGTTCTAGGTTGGCTTGGGAAGCCCATAAATCGCATTTCCTTTTTCTCATCTTGCACTAGGAAGACAATAGTACTTAAAGTAACTGCACTAACAATCATTGCAACTTTTCCAGCTGCCCTGTGTTCCTACTGTCTTTTGAAAGGTATTTCAATTTCATTTTCAGCCTGTTGATCCAGTAACTTTATTGATACTGTAGCTTTTAAAGTGTCACTTTTTGTTAGTGAAGTACCTGCTGGAAGTTTGCCTCCTCCCCTGAAAGGCTTTGGTGAGACTTTAGTAGTAGTAGTAATTGTTAAGGAAGACAGAAAGTGGAAAGAAAGACCAGAGTCTACAAAATAGAAAAAGTGCAAGACAGTGTGCTAGAAAAACTGCGATACAAAAGGGAGACACATTTATTTATGTTTTTACCCTATTTAAAGCCAGTCAATGGTCTCTCAGCTGCATGAAACAAGTATATTCAAGCACTTCAGGTATAATTGTATTCATTATGCCAGGATGAGAAGAAAACACATGACCTGGGGTGGCCAATACATTATATAACAGCAGTCAGCACTTGGTGCCCTGGTCTCATGATGAGGAAGTTAGTCCTGGTTCTGCTTTCATGATGTTGCTTGATACCGGTTGGACCCAGTCTCTTCTGGGAATTCATGTTGCTGTGAACATTAAAGTGTGTTTTGGTGTGACTGCAGTGAGCACCTCGGTTTCCCTACCTCTGAAATTGAATGTGATGCCTTCTCTACTACTGGGAGGAAGATCAAAGTGAACAACTTTAAAATGCTTTCCAGTTTTATGATATTTTGATGTTGCCATTAACTGAGTCTTTTGCTTTTTTAGTTTGCTACAAAAGCTAGCATGGCTGTCTGTTTACTTCTAGCTATGTGCTAGCCTTGACTACAGTGGTTACTGCTGCCTCAGGAGCTGTACTCAAAGCATTCACCGCAGTTACTGCTGCTGCGAAAGGTGTCTTTAACTTACAGCTGCTACCTGTTCTCTGGGAACACTTAGACAGGCACTGTACAGAAATTTAGAGTACTTTTTTACAATAGTGTCTGGGAGAATTAAGATTGGAGGTGGCTAGAAAAAAACTATACAGACTGGATCAGGTATGATTCAACTGCTAAACATGCCAAATCCTATCAAGAGGCAGGTTATTCAACTGACATTTCTGAGCCTGTTCCTACAGCAGGATTTGCAGAAGTGGATAAACTGTTCAAACGCCTGTGCATGCCTCACTCTTCAGTAGGCAAGACGATGGGGTTTATAGACAAGTGCCCCAGTGTAGTCATGCTTGGATGTCTGTGCGTTGAGTGGCTTGAAGAGTTTTGGGGGTTTCACCTATATTCCATTTGGCTCTGGTATGGCAATGTTCCTCCCTCAACAGCTTCCTCTGGTGATGTCTCACTTGTCCGCCTGAGGATAGCTGCTGCCCAACTACTGGGTCTGATCCTGGAACATGTCATGTGTTTATCTCCCACTGCAGATCAGTAACATTTAGGGCACTGGGTCTGACTGAGCTGGCTTTAAGAGGGAAGTAAGGAGCTGGATTAATCTTCCATCTCCCACAAACTCAGAGTAAGATGGTAAGATTGTCTTGATGCAGCCGTGCTGGTACCTAACACATTTCTCTGTTCTCCATAGGCTGGTACACTCCTCCAAAAGAAGATGGCTAACATTGACGACTGTTGTACACCTGGACCAATGTCAACAAAACAAGCTCTTTTTTATGTTTTCCAACACACAGACTCAAGCTATGAGTGCCCCTATAACAGCCGTACTGAAGACTTTAGCTATTAGATAAGTTAGTGGATAATCTGTCAACTGACACGTAAAGTATAAGTTACAGCCTTACCATTCCGCTCTTCTTAGGTATCTGGACTGAGCAGTTTGGGCCTTTACCATATTTGTTCTTATGGATTAAGCGTATTTGGGCCACGGCCTCCCTTCTCCCTTTTTTTTTTTAATTTTATTTGAAAGCGTAAGGTCCCTCCAGCAGGCTCTCGAGTTACTAAAGATCTTTCGATAGGAGTGAGTTGTTCACACACTTTTGTGTATTTCTTACCTTTTGCAAAATGCAGACTGCAGAGACTTGCGTTATATCCTTTCATTTAAAGCCAAGAAGTTGAATACATTGTTTAATACTGTTTTAGGAAATGTCAGGTCTTGCGAATCACAGTAGTTTTTCTGGTCTAAAATGACAGCATTTGTAGTATTTCCAAATTAATGATATAGAAAAAAAAACATGTATGTTAAGTCATTAAACATTTTTCATGGCTGTATGAGAATATGAACTGTTTCTTGGAAAAGATGCTCTTTGTTTAGATTATGTTAATATTTTGTTTTGGTTTGGACTTTTTGTTGTTGTTTTAATTTTTTTTTGTTTGTTGTTTTGTTGTTTTTTCTTAAGCAGAGCAAGGCTGTGCCAATAAAACCTTGTAACTAGTCACTTCCACTGGGGCATCAGAACTTGCTGGGCTGTTCCTGCTACTTGTTGGCTCAACCTCCTTAACACGAAGAGCCGCAGTATGAAGCTTGAAGTTATTTAAAATACTAAAAACCTTTTTAGGTGTTCCATTTTATTAACGGGTTGTTGCAATCATTTGTAAACTAATGAACTTAAAAAGTGATTGGCACAAATCGAGATGAAAGTCCTTGAATGAAAAAAAATTTTTATATAAAAGCTACAATAAAGTACAAAAACATCATCTGATTTAGAGGTTTTAAGAAATGTTGCCATAGTCGTGAGGGTGGTTTTGTTACTGAGAGACTGATGGGAACCGTTCGTTCGTTGTTAGGAAATGAACCTGGGTCTGTGTAATTACGCCGTATTTCATTGCCTTACCGGAATCGATTCTGTTTCGGTTGTAGTCCTCCTCACCCGGCCTTCGCACCCCTCCGGGGCCGCGCTGAGGGTGTGCGCCACCGATTAAGCACCTTTTAGAAGCGCAGAAGCATGTTTTTGTTACGGTTTTTAGTCGACTATCAGATTTGTGCTCTTTTCTCTGTCAGGCACCCGCGCCTTCCTGTGCGTTTGCTCCTGGATGCGGTCGTCCCCCCCCGCGGCGGGAGCGGGGGGAGAGGCCCGGCCCCGCTTCCCCGCCGGCGCTCACCCCCCCCCCCCAGCCCTTCTGCTTGCCCGGCCCCACCGCTGCGCGCAGCCCCGGCTTTGGTTTGGGTTCCATTTCTCATTGCAGAGTTACTTGGCAATGTACAGTAATTTGTAAACTTGCATCAAGTTTATGAATAAAAACCATTTTAAGAAGTGCGCTGTGTCCCTGTGGGGCGTGGGGGAGGGGTGTGGGGGGGGAGCGGGAGGAAGGAGCGCCGCACGGGACCTCCTGGCCGCCAGGCGGCGCCATTGCACCTGCGCCAGCCCCGCGCGCGGCCGGAAGTGCGCCTCCGGCTGAGGCAGAGCGCCGTTGGGGCGGCGGGGCTGTGGGGGGACCGGCGGCGCCATGGAGGCCACCGGTAAGGCCGGCTTCGTCCTCGGCAACCTGGCTGAGGTGGTGGAGCGCGTCCTCGGCTTCCTGCCCACGAAGGCGCTGCTGCGCGCCGCCTGGTAAGGCCTGGAGGGGGGTGGGGGTGGCGGCGGGGCCGGGTGCCGTGGCGGCGGTGCGGAGGCGCCATGGCGGCCCGTCCGACGTGCGCCCGGCGGGTGCTGTGTTGCAGCGTGTGCCGGCTGTGGAGGGAGTGCGCCCGGCGGACCCTGCGGGCGCGGCAGCGCGTCGCCTGGGTGTCGGCGCTGGAGGCGGGGCCGGCCGATAGCCACGCGCTGGTGCGCGCGCTGGCCCGCGAGCTGGAGGTGGGTGCGCGCGAGCGGCCTGAGGGGGCCTGAGGGGACAGGGGCAGGAGCGGGCCCTCCGCGGCGGCTCCGCGGGTTCTCCTCCGCCTCTCCGCCCCGCTCCGCCCCGCCGAGCCGCGCCGCAGCCCCCCGGTTCTCCCTTCTCCCCGCAGAAGGTGCAGGTGCTGCCGCAGACCGTGCTGTACATCGCGGACGCGGGGACGTTCAGCGGGCACGAGGAGTGTCACGAGCAAAAGAAAGGTAAAGCCTTAACCTGAGGTGAAGGGTAGAGGTAAAGGGCCTTAACCCGTCCGGAGCGGGGGCGGCGGAGCCGGGGCGGCGCGTAGAGGGAACCCGGCCGGAAGGGAAACCTCTGAGCTCGAATGTCGGGGGAAAGTTAACACTTGCAAAAAACCCACGACCCTGTAGGTTTGTATTAGTGGTGTGAAACGGCTTACAGAGGCGTTATTCTACACAGGCGAGTGCCTATCCGCGGGAGGATGCTGATTGTGTTCCGTGTGCTCATACCGATTAGTGCAGATGCTGTTAACAGGGCAGCCGCTGATGGGCAGCATTGGACAGATAGGACGGGATTGACTGCGGGGTTTGTTCCGGTACCACTTAGAGCAGCTAATTTTTACTAATCCCTGTGGGTTTTTTTTTTTTTCCTCTTCTTTTTTTAACAGCCAGGAAAAGAAACAGTAAAGAAACAGCAATTGCACTCGAAAAATTGTTGCCGAAGCGATGCCAGGTTCTCGGACTGGTCACCCCAGGGGTTGTAGGTAGGAGGTGATTTTGGGAGACATCGGCTTGAAGGTGTCCAGTGTATTGCACATCTGTTCCAGTTTATCACAATTTTCTATGTTTTCTATGTTTTTGGAAGCATAGTCTTGCAGACTGGTGGGAGAGATCACACAGTGATTACCATGTTCTGCTCCCACCTTGTTCGCTGCTAGCTTAAATTTTAAGGACTTCATAGTGTTGCTGCTAAGTCATGTGGAACTTAATTTTCTACTTCGTATGATGCAGTTATAACTAAAAGGGTTGATTTAATTGAGCAGGCAGCTTATTGCGGTTTTTTCCTGGCACTTTAATGTAATCATTGAATGTTTCTTGGATTAATTTGTACTTTTCAGAGTTATATCATGACTTAATTGTACAGGACATCGTCAGTATGTTCCTGTTTTTTATGCTCCAGCAGGAGGCACAGGCAATAGCTATGAAATATTCACAGCCCCCTTTGGCAGTTTTTTTCTAGTGCCTTCACTTTTTTATCATTAGAAAGTATTTTCCTACTTTCTCACCTTAAAATCTTTCCCACAGCATGAGTAGGGTGTTTCATTGTTATCACCAGCATAATTCAATAATATGCTCCTAGTGTTTCTGTCAGTTTGCTTTACACTGTTATCACACGCTTGTACAACACCTTAAAAATCTGAGTATGTTTGTGTGCCTGCAGAAGTTGGCAGGAAGGCTTGAGAGATCTGTATTGCCCAGTGCTTGTTTTCTAACTGATGCCAGTTAGAAAATATGGTGTGGCTGGAGGGAAATGTCCAAATATGTCCACGTCTGCTTGTCCACAGTGACTTCAGTGTGATTGATAGCCAGCAGGACTCCTACATGCTTCGTCCTGCCAAAACATCAATGGAAACTATCATCTCAGTTGTCGATTAGATATGTTGTTATGGAAATGAACTAACATGTTTGACATAATCTCTCTTATAGTGTAGATGAAAGTATTAGAATCACTGAACACGAGATGTCTGGTTTTGTATCTTTGTAGTTACCCCTATGGGTTCAAGCAGCAATCAGCCTCAAGAAATTGAAGAGGGTGAAGCTGGGTTTGCTCTGTTGTTTCCCAAAATCGACGGGGTGAAGATTCATACTTTCCATTTTTCAAAGGACTCGAAGAACAGGGTCTTTGATGAAAGTAAATTTGCTGAAGCAGGTACGGCCTTGATCTCCCTGTTATTTGGGCTTTTGTGCAGTGTTGTGTTGCTCCTTTAGGTACCAGCGCGGAAGCAACAGCTTCTGTGCCAACTCCATTCCTAGTCCCTCTGTGGCTCTCCAGGGCTGCAGCTGGTAATTACGCATCTCTCTTCTTCCCATTCTCCTGAGTATTAAGATTAAGTTACCCCGAGTGTTGATTTCAGACTACCTCAGTTGGGTTCTAAGTGGAGCTGTTAGGTTTTGAGCAAGCTCTAATTGGTTAGAAATAATGATAAATGAGTCTGCGCTGTTGGGAATGGTTCCTACCACTACAGTTTAGAAATGAGCGGGGAGGAGCTGGTTCTCCTTTTCTCCAGAATAACTTTGCATTTAGATCCTAAGTCAGGCATTGTAGCAAGGAAAAGCGGAACAGAAGACATCATATTTCAATAAATACAGTTTACATTCATCACATTGTTTCCTCAGCAGCATAGATCATTTTTGGAGAGTAATGTGATGAGGATTTCTTGAGTCTTCTAGGAATCCATGAGTTTCTGCCTTAGGATAAGTAACTGGCTGATATATGTCACGTGTTTAATTTTCAGGTAAAGCTATTTACTGCATTGTGGTTCTTGTTGAATAACCCATATGCTCAGTTCTTATCTGTAAAAGAACAATTAAGGCTGCCAAGTAAAACTGAAGAACTGTGTCTTCAGAGCCTGTAGTAAAACTCAAATCTTCTGCTAAAGAAGTTGCAAGCTGGAGGAAGCAGATGTTGTCTTCTTTTCCTTGCTAGCTGCTTTTCAGGAATTCTCACTTGTGTGGGGAATGCAGCCCAGCCCCTGGATGCCTGGGCAGCTTGTGTCTTGTTTTCCCAATTGCAGCAAGGGAAAGCCACGTCTAAAGGTGTGATATATTGTTTGAGGAGAGACTAGGATGGTTGGACTTTGGGGGTCAGGACTTAAAAATAAGAGGATTTGTGTCCGTGGTTTTGTTTGTAGGTCTGAAGAATAACCCAGATCTCCGGGTGGTTCTTCTATTTGGCTACAACTCCTGGAAGTCTGGAGCGACTCGATTTCTTCATCAAATAGTCAATCCTTTGAATGAGAAAAGCATCATCCTGGCTGGGGGACAAGTGGAGAGCTTTACGTCACTGGCCTCTGAGAAGTAGGTATCTTTTTCAAGGTAAATTGTAAAGAAGATTTAAAATGGGAGAAACTGCAGAAGCTGTAGTCTTTTAGTTTTATCATATTAGAAATACCTGTTAACAGTAGTAAAATGATAAAGTTTTTGTTTAAGAGAATAAAGTCCAACTGGTACACTGTCATCTAGCCAGAAAAGCTATTAACATATTTATGACTGTGATACAAATTGGATTCTGGAAACCCAGCTAGGAGAAGCCCACTGTGAAGGAGATTTCCAGCTTCAGATACCTTGTGGTTTTTTTGCAGGCTGTGTTTGCTCTCTGGCTTGCAGATAAATTATCACTCGTTGTGAGAGAGACCGTTCATGTGAATGTTTTTGTTTCTGCATCAGCCTTGGCTTGGTTCATGCTACCCAGCAGTAGCTGACCACGCAAACAGGACTGTGCCCCAGGAGCACGCCTAAAGGCTGAAGGATGTGGTGATCTGGTCCAGCTTAAAGCCCCTTCCTCCACCAGGGCAGGGCAGAGTTGGGCTCCAGCTGTTCCAGCTGCTGGGCTGCACAGGGAGAGCGCTTTGTGCCCCCTGACTTTTAGGGGCTGGTGCATCCTCACTGGAGCTCCTGTGCTGGGAAGTGCAGAGCAGACGGTGCCGCCGGCTCCTCTCATGCCAGCCTAGGTCTCAACGTAGGAATACCAGCATTTTTCTTGCGCCTGATGTACACCACCTGCACCATTACTCCAGATAAGAGAGATGACTGTGTATAAATTATTGCTAATAAAGCATAAGTCGGTAAGTACTCAGCCAACCAAGGAGACTTAAAGCAACATGAATCTGAAGCCATTACTGATTGCCCTGGTTTGATACATAAATGCTAAGTTTCTTTGCTTGTCCTAAGTTTAACTAATGGGTCAGTTGCTGTTCATACACAAACTGTGTGCTAGATTTGGCATGTACTTGAAAGGTAGGCTTACACTTAACGGTAATGGATGTGAAAGTTTTTCCTTGTGACACGTTGCTAAAAAATAAGGCTGCTAAAATTTGAAGTCTTTGGTTTGTTTTGAAGTACGGATGGCTTTCAAAATCACTAGGTTGTAGGTCTGCTTTGATACCTACTTCTGCCACAGCAGGAGTTTATTCATGGAATCATAGAATGGTTAGAGTTGGAAGGGACCTTAAAGTTCATGGAGTTCCAACCCCTTGCCATGGGCAGGGAAACCTCCCACTAGAGCAGGTTGCTCAAACCTGTTTATTCAGGTCGGACATGGTCTTTCTGGAATGTTCTCTGACTTGGTGCCTGTTGCCTTTCAGTAGCAGTGCCCAGCCTGGTGACGCCTGCGGCGTGGTTGGGCTGGCTTTCAGCGGCCCCCAGATCCAGAGTGCCACCGTCCTGTTAGACCAGGACGTAGCTGATGAGAGGACAGCAGAAGCCGCCATGCAGCGTCTCAAAGCAGCAAACATCCCCGAGCATAACACCATTGGCTTCATGTTCGCCTGTATTGGCAGAGGATATCGGCATTACAAAACCAAAAGGAATATGGAAGCAGATGCATTTCGGAAGTTTTTTCCAAACGTTCCCCTCTTTGGCTTTTTTGGACATGGAGAAATAGGATGCGATCGAATAGTTACTGGGAATTTTGTATTAAGAGAATGTAACGACATAAAGGATGACCTGCTTCACGGTTATACTACCGTTATGACTCTTATTCATCTTGGTTCAACTAAAGCAAACCAAGTGTAAATATGTTTTTAATGCTTCAGTGAGCTGCTTGTTTCATTCCAGAAAGCTGAGAAGTCTGGAAAAGTGGACATCTTGCAATCAAAGCCCCTTCAAAAACGTAAATGTCATTTTTGGTAATATTATCGAATCTTGTACTTGGAATAGAGTTTAATATCATAGCTGCAAGATCTTTGCATTTTGTGTAATCCCCCATACACATCAGAATTGCAGGTAAATGGTATTTGATGGAATTCTGCAATTGAAGAAAGTCTTTTTCTTCCCAAATGAGAATGGTTTGCACAAATGGCAGTTGGAGTCCAAATATCAACATGTAGAAAGAGACAGTACTTTGATGTTCTCTATTTGTGTATGTAAAACAGTCTAGAAAAACTACTGATGCATATGGATGTACTGATGCATAAAATCCACCATTTCCTGGATTTTATTTCAAGATGCACAACCCAGACTTGAGTCTTATTTACAGAACTGAATGGTTTTACTAGATAAAATGAATGAAAAGCTTTAGAGAAAAATAACAAAGTGCTCATTAAATAAAGATGAAAATATGCAAAAGTACCTTGCCTTCTATTCTTAGAGAAAAAGCTGTGATTTAAAGAGGTCTGGTTACAAGCTCAGCTTTTGAACTGAGTTTCAGCTGTTATAAATATCTTGTTTAGAGTAATATCTGCTACTTTCTGTGCAGTGGCACTTTCAGTCTTTGTGTATTTAAGTTTGCACACCCCAAATGCACTGGTTGCCTTTTCTTTTAGATTCTCTTATAGCATGATGCTCTCTGTTATACATCTTTATATCCAGAGAGCTGAAAATTAAGACTACCTGGTATCTTTAAGTTCCTTTAAAAAGTGTTTTGCTTTTTAATTTGAAATTGTGGGGCATGTAAGATCTGGCTGTGTTCTGTTTATGTAGAGCCTTTAAGCGAGACCTGTGCTTTTACATCAGTCACCCGATTTGATTTCTGCAGCTGGAATGCACTACTGCAAAGTTCAAGTAAGTAAATTCAGTATAGTCTCAGTATAGCTAATAATATATTTGCTCCCTTTTAAATTCTTTTCTCCCTTGTATTTTCACTTAGTCATAGAATGACAAGAAAATAAGATTCATTATGCACCATTTCGCCACACTTCTGAATGTCAAATTAGGCAGCTGGCCTGTTTTCAGTGTACTAAAAAGAAAATACTTAGCTGTCTGTTGTACAAAAAATGATGCTATTTTGCTTTAAATGTACCATCCAGGACTACAGTTGGCAGCTTTTTGCCCATGTCTAGTTAAAACTTTTCCTGAACTTGGCCTAACGAGCTAAGGTAGAGGCTATCTATCCTGAGAGTTAACTGTTGGTTTCAGTGGGTGTTGAGCACAGTCAGCACTTGCCCAAGGCTGTTGAAAAAAAAACCCAAGGTTTTTTTTTAATTAGAAGACAGGATGAACTGCCAGTGGCCTTGTAGGGCTAGGAGGTTAGTAGGTGTGCATGCAACTTGGAAAATGTTTAGGTATTGCGTTTAGAGAGAGTATGTTTGAATTTTAAGAGAATCTACTTGGTGGGAGGTGGGTAAATGTTTTTTCAGCATAATTGGAATGTCACGCTTGGCACTTTCTGTCTGCACTAGACAGAGCCTCTGTTTAACGGAAGGCAAAGGAAATACTTCATTTCTGTAATGCAGACAGGATTGCTGTAGCTGTTGGCGTGCTTTAGAGCTAGGCGGCATTGCTGCTACCTGTGAACTGTAACTAACTTTTTGCTGCAATAGAAGTAGGTGACGTATGATCAACCCCAAGTCCTGAACAACAGTGCAGACATGTCTGGGAGTGTCCCAAGCAGCAGATGGTGAGCTCCAACTGTGGCGCAGCGAAAGAGGAAGTGAGAGTGTGGTTTGAAGGGACTGATCATCAGCAAGGTCCGACAGCTGCCCAGTCCTGTAGGTGCAGACACTTGAGAGGTAAACATAGTACAGGAAAGTTGCTGGTGGGGAACCCCAAGAGCCTGCACCAGGATCATCTCTCCAACAGCAGGGAGTGGGGATGAGCCCAGGGGACCCCAAGAACCATTACACTGTCTCTCCCAGAGCACAGTCTGCCTTCTGAGTGACAGGGAAGGGGTGTAATGAATCAAATTGCAACATCTGTGATTAAAGTGTTTTCATATTCAAACTCAATTTGCCTCCACACTGTCAGTTGCTCTTCAACCATGACAACTCCTGAATGAAACTGAAATATATTTGCTTAAAAGGTACATGTACCAAAAGGCAGAGCTTGTTCTTAACCTATACAAAGGTTTGGAGTGTAGTAATTTATACCTCCGTCGCTCAAAAAATAACCATGGGGTTTTGAAGTGGACAAAGTTATTTAAATGCATATTCAGCAACTGAAGCAAATGTGAATAGCAGGACTGCTCTAAAGATAATTATCTGCAGTTACAGCGCTGATGGTAATATGTTTCCAGCAAGAGAATATAATCCCTAAGTGACCACAACTGGATTTTGTTTTTGTTAAGAAAAAAAGAAAATCTTCAAAGTCACAAGACCTGCAGTGAGGAGTGATGATTTTGCTGACAAAAGGTAAAAGACATTCTTTTATTACCATGTTTTAAATATTAATATTGTTTTGTTGCACATCTTCTCAATGCATCTTTCAATTAAGCAAACTGTAGGTTTCAAAAGTAAAAAAAATTATAGGCAAGTGGTGTGATGTATAGCCTTGTTCTTGCACAACCAAAACGGCAATTACCAAACACAAAACTGTTACTATAATTTTTATTTTAAAATTACTAATTCAAAAATCCCCTCATTATAGGATGTTTCTATTGCATGTAGTCGTAAGAAAACAAGAATAATTTGATAAAGAAGAGCCAAATCATGTTAAATTGTCACAACTGTACTTCCAGAAAGCACTTCCAGTTAAAAACTGCCAAAAAGTGCAAAGATAGTGAACTTGGGTTTTGTTACTCTCTGTGTCAGATTTATTTTGTCCCAAGTGAATAGTGGAACAAGCCTTATTTTAAGAGATGAATGAGTCATACTGAATCATGCCCCCTTTGCAGCGAACAGTAAACCAGGATATGTAAATGATGCAGCCCAACTTTGACTTTCAGTGCAGCAGAGAAAGCTGATAATGTTAAACCTCAGACTGAATTTTGAAAAAACAAGTGGTCGCATACGATTCTTAATTAATTTTTAGTTAAAAGTCTATCTCAAAACTCACCCTCTCGTAATTCACTTTTATCTTTCTAAAAATGGAGAACTTCTACTGGAATTAACTCTAGGGGTGTTCATTAGTTTTCATATAATACACCAACTAGTATGAGCCTAAGTTTTTTGAATCAATAATGTCTGGCTAAATGAGAGAGAGTAAGTTAAAAAACATTTGCTATTCAGATGCTTACTTCTGTTTTACTCAATGGAATGATATGGGAAAATAACATTTAAGGTCTGGAAGTTTGCATAGTTAGAAGTACCAAAGATAGTAAACATGTAAATTTAAGTGGTCTTTTGTAGGGTCTTTTATAATCTCTGAGCACTCTGCAAATATCAAGAAAATAATTATTTCCCCCACTGATTATTTTTCATAACTATATTATAGGGAAGATTATTTTTTTTTACTGTATGAGTCTGCAGTGGATCTCTAAAATACATTACATCCTAATACAGCAGCTGTACTTTGTGCACACAAAAGCAGGTAAGATAAACATTAGACTTTAATTATCAAATTTCTTACTCAAAATGTTGCCTGTTCCTAAGCCCATTTCTTAGCCAGAGACAGGCTCCAGAAGAGGCTGTTGTTTTGGAGGGGCTCGGATTAGCCTTGAGGGTGTTCTGTCTGGGAACGTGAACAGGCTCAGAGATGTGCAGTGAGGTAAATGCAGCTCACCTTGGGGGGATGTGGGGTGCCTCTTGGTCCTGTACCACAGCTTTAGGTCACACAAATATGAGTTCAAACATTGTAGGACCCTTGTGCTGATTCCTTTATGCCTCCCAGCACTTCATAACAATGTAGGGTATTTTTCTACACAAACATAGCTACAGTGAAAAACTGGAAACTTGTTTTTCAAAGGAAAGGCATTAAGATAGGTTTGGATTATTTGCAAATCATCTTACCTGGGTATTTATGTTAGAATTATTAGCAGACAAATGCCTAATTGGAATTTTTTTTTAAGAGCTTTGATAATTTAGGAGCAAAATTTTATTTCCAAATCAATGGGATTTGTGCTTTTAGAAAAACTTTTAGAAAACAATTTATAAATTGCCATCATTACATTTCACGGCTAGGTCCTCATGGAGATTAGCAGGTAACACAAACTTCTCAAAATAAATGTTTTGGAGTGATTCACATCACTGAATCAGTGGCAGTCTTGTCACCTTTTCAAGATAAATTTTCACAGCTATAAGAGTTAAAAACAGTTTTTTTAAAATAAGCTAGTCTTAGCTGAGTTGTCAGTATTAAAATTGAGAGCAAACACTAATCCCCTCAAAAGAGGAACTCTGAGAATCTCCAGCACTGGTGAAAATGACTGAATAGTTTGAAACAGCAGGAAAGTCTGTGATGGAAAACGTACAACATAGATTCAAATTACAGAGCCCTGTTAAAAAATGCCACTAGTGGATGCTCTGCTACATTTTTACAGCCCATCATTTGCCTGTACAAAAGCTGTAGTAAAAATATCGTTACTTACATTGAGAGGATAATTTGAAAACAATCTCTTTTAATGTACATTGAAAAACAATGTTCAAATGTTACACAAACTGACAGAGAGATGCACTGAGAAGTGTTAGAAATTCATTTTAATTTTAATCTGGGGGATGAAAACAGCATTATTTTCTTGTTATTTCAGGTTTTACACTTGCAGGTTCTGTTTACATGCCCTTAGCTGGCTATAGAAATAATTCCTGGTGGAAGGCTTTGTGGAGTATCAGTCCCAAATGTGGAGCTGAGTGGCAGCCTGCCTAGTGGGATTTCACAACATTTGTATTTGGTGCTTTTCAAATTGCTCTCTCACATCGCAAACAGATTATGCTGAACAAGTTACAATCACAAGAAAAACAAGGACAGACTTTGGATAAGCACAAACAGATCATTTTACATACAATAATGAAAAAGCTTTTGTTTTTTTAAACATCTTTAGACATGCACATGTTTGGGTTTTTTGTTTGCTCATTTTTCCTCAAAGTGTAGGAAATACTGCAGTACTTTCTTGAAAGAAGCAATTTTTTCACTAATCTTGACCAAAAAAGCAAGTAATTTATGTCTGGATTCTTTTGATTATTCCATTTAATCTGAGATACAGGAATATTCCATCTCTTCATTTAAGATATAGACATCAACAAAAAGCATTATATCCAAGAGGGGCAGAGTGAACATATGCATCCTTGTAATCTAATAATATTTTGCCAGAGAATCACAACACAATGTAGTTCCATCTTTTCTCCAAACTTAGACATCTTCATTAATATCTCTGAGTTTGAGCATGGTCATAATACAAGTGAAAATTCACCCAAACTAACCCACAGTCTTTTTAGTTTCTACTGGAAATAGCTTGATGTCATTTAAATCTCAAAGGATGCTAAATACCAAATGAACAGAGTTGAGGGGGTTGGGTTGGTTTGGTTTTTAACATAGAGGAGTCGGGTGTCCCATGTTAAATCCATAACCACCTTTGGCTAAAGTTCTCCCTGGACAGTCCCTTCTAGGTACGTGTCTCTTGATACAAAATTTGCTGAACACATAACAGGAATTTATAGCCTTTTAGGTAAGCTCACTGCTTTCCCTTTCTGCCTGGACTCTGGTCAGTTCAGCAGCTCCTCGTCACAACGCTCGCAACAGAAAGCAACAGCACAGACACCAATTCTACTGTGGCAAGTTTCTCCCCTATTTCTTCCCTATTTTTCCTTTTCAAATGACTGAGTCATATTATCAGAGCCCCTCTGCTGCTCTTTGAAAAAGCAGGGCCAGGAAGGAAATAGGTTTTTTAGTGCAGTGAATTGTGAAAGGGTTGCACAACATTAAAATGGGAAGTGCTACCAAATGGACTTCCTGTTGGTCTTTCCGCTTAGTATTTAACAATATAAATCAGAAGACTATAAAGCACAGAGAAATCCTCTTGTTTTCTTCGAACAGCCATTTCTTCTTCTCCTTTCATTGTACTTTGCCCCAGTCTTTGGGCTACTAATGAAAACGTTATATACTGAGTAACATACATATAAGCAACCTCTTATTTAGGTTTATAAAAAGGTTTCCTGCTCGGCTGACATTTTGTTGTGCAAGTGATCAAAAGGCAACACATTATGAAGAGACCTTTGCTACAAAATTTTGGAAGGAAAACATGATCCTCAGGTATAAAAGATTTTTTGCCATAACACTGTAATAGTGATATTAGTGGAGGTTCCTAGGAAATTAGTCTTTTCCCCGTTTCTTCCCAGCATAACCTTTCAACTGGTGGAGGGGTAATTTTAAAGACATGAGATCTTGTTTCATGAAAACAGGAGTCAAGTAGAGAAGAGAGACATTATTACTCATCCCTCCATTTATACATAATGCTTTTTTAGACTTCAGTGACCCCAACCACAAGATCTGATCCACTGGAACTGGTGTTTCCTTAGCTTTATTGCTCACAGGAGTACTTGCTTAATTTTGTAAGCAAGCATTGCTAGAAGAGTGTTGTACTACTTTGTTAAATTATATGGATTGTTGGCTACCCGGTACTTTCTGTGGCGTTTGACCACCTTAAAATGAATTTGTAGCCTGATCTCATTTTGACCTGAACATGAAATTCACAAAGCTTGTGAACTGAAATAATTAATTTTAGAAGCTGAAATGTTCTCAAATGCAGTGGGTTTGAAGCACTCTGAATTGCTAATAGGATTTCCTTCAAAGGTAACATTGTTTCATAAATCGACTTGTTTGCATTTAAACGTGGTTTTAGTTTATTCATCCTCACTTCTTGTACAAATTGTTTTCTTAATAATGCAAACAAGATTGGTAACAGTGAATTACTATTCCGTGTCTGTCTAGAAAGCTGTGAGGGTTCTAAGGGTTTATAGAGTACAACTTCAGTCCATTTATTTCTTACATCTTCTATTAATATTTCCTTTCTCAATGAAAATAGTATACCAAATTTTAACGTTAAGTCTGAATGTCTCATGATTAATATCTGGCAATTATCTAAAAGCAGTTGTCTCTGACCAATTTTCACTGAGGCTATGACAAGTACTTTAGGTAATGCTGATTCTAATGTAGCTGTCAATACTGCTACGAATGTCCTACACTCTGTACGTAACAGGGGCATGTCCCTATATGATGAAAAATCACCTTTCTCTTTCCTAGCCTTTATAGCAGTATTACCAGCTTCCTTCAGAGTATCTGCTAAAGGTTTGAAGTCCAGAAAATAACATACAAGGTCAGTTAATTTGAGGAGAAGGTGATCTTTTAGTGCTTCATATGACTTGATCAGGAGCTTCTCTGGATCAGATCCTCTACTTAAGTTGGGGGCTGTAGATTCTCCCTTCAGATGCTGCGTGTTAACTTGAACTCTAACTTCTCTGACATGAGTCCTCAGAAGGTAATGTATTTTTCTTGTTTGTTTCCTAGTAGCTATTATAATATGTTTTTCGCTTTGAGTTCTTACCTTATACCCTGTAACAGTATGTCTTTTCTTCTCTGTCTTGCTGGAAATTTGTCTACAGTGATGTAAAATACATGCTGTTTTTTCTAACACTAGAGCATGTAGTAGACATCCTAGGAATAGAAGCTTATTCAACATTTTCTTTGCACCTACATTTTTATACACCTCAAGATATTTTATTTCAGAGATAAGAAATCTGCATTCTGCATTTTCTCCCCTTTCAATTCCTGAACTTTTCTCAATTAACCTTCTCTTTGGTACAACCTTATAAACCCCATATGAAGAGCTGCTAGGTAATGTACCATGATGGAAACATATCTGATTTTTGCTGGTTTCAGCCTCCAGTGCTAGAAATGAGTTGAAAAGAAAATTGTTTAGTTCATGTTTTCTATGCCTCTGACTAACAAGACAGTCTGATTTTGTTGTCAAGGCAGAGAGAGAGACAGACCATGTCATTTGGCCTCTATCTGTCTGAGGAAGAGAATCCTGTGAGGAACCAGAAAATGATAAATAATATACTGGTGTGATCAACAAATGGTTATGTGCATAAAACAAATAAATTTTTAGAGAGAGCAGCACTTTTTCATCCGAGACACCTGGCTGGATAATATTTTGTATCGGGAATGAATAAAGTTCCTGACCTCTAGATTCTGAAACATCAACTGGAAAATTTAAGGTAAGGTTTAAATCTCCCTCAGTAGTGAGATTTTCAGAAGGCGACAAGACATCAAGGAAGGTGTCTTGCTTAATATTAGGGACATATACCAAACAAAGGGTAAATACTCTGCCTAGTAAACTTCTTTTAACCATTACCAATCTCTTCTCTTTTAATTTGAATTAAAATCTTGTTCCAGGAAGCTGACTAGTACACTAGCAGTGATACCTTATCCTCATGTTGTCTTACATTAAAAAAAACAATTGGTATTAGCTAGAGAATGGTACTTTTTTCCCTACATCTGGTAAGTGTATCTGAAACAAGCCAAATTCTGGACATGCATCACCGGTATAAATTTTGCAACTATTGAATCAATACAGTCCTCAACTCCTTTGTGGTGATCCTGTGAAAAGGACAACTCTAAGAAAAATTCAAAGTGTTACCTCATGCTAAAGCCCCTATGATTATCTGAGACTCTGTGTGAAGTGAAAAAGATTATTTCATAGTTCCCATGCAGTAAAAACCAAAATTATCTCATGCTTCTACCTATGCATTACTGAAAATAGTAACTTGTCATGAAAAATCTCATAAAATTCAAACATAAATTGTAGTGATTTTGGTATAATTTGATATACCTTTAAAAACACGTAGAAACTCTTACAAGTGCAACTGTTTATCTATGTCTTAGTTGCAGTCTTCTCCAACACATAAGCAAGCTTCCTATTTCAGTCTACCTTCTTCTCTCATCTTGCTTACCACATCAGCCTCTATCACTGCTGTATCTTAGGGTTCCTCTGCATGATGTTTTTCCACCATTGTTCCACTCTAATGCTTTACTCAGTTATTATTTCTGAAAAATAAACAAAACACATGCTTTTAATTATAGAAAGCTTCCTCCCTTGCCTGCCTTATGGAGTGAAATCATTTGACTTTAAATGTACTCACTGTTGCAGCCATTGCTGGTTGTAGTCTCAACCAGGTCGGCACCACACTCTGAAGAACTTGTCCTTGGGATGGAAGCTTTCCTGACCAGAAGAAACAAAGGGGCAATAGGGAGGAAAAAAAACCCAAAACACAGAGTGAAAAAAATTTATCAGGGAAGAGACAAATTAATTGAATGGTGCTTTCACTGAAAAAAAAGTTACATGGATCTTCTGCAGTTACTTTCTAATTAATAATAAATGTTTATGAGAAGCATGAATTTGAGTGAGAATGGACATCAGAGACAGAAACAGCATTCAGAACTACATGGCTTCTCCCCTGAAGTTAATGTTCTTTTTGTCTGTTTTCTTAGGTCTTTATTTAAGCAATTAGTAGGTACCACAAAATTACTTCATTTATCATTAACTCTCTTAGCATTTGTAAGTTAAATATCAATAATGTGTTATTTTCCACATTTTTTTCAGGAGGAACAGATCTTTTAAATAGAGCTTATCTCTTGCTGTCTCTTTATTTTTAATAGTAATTAGACATCTGCTCTCTTGAGAAGAGCCACGAGCTATTCTTTCTGTCCAGTTTGTGTCCTGTGGTGATCTAACTCCTCCACAAAGTCTGTTGTCTTGGACAGCTTACATGGCTTTATTCCTAGACCCTGTTGTTTTGGCTGGCCGAGTTCCTGTTCATCAACATACTCTTCTCTTACAGGTAATTTGGCATTTCAACATGGACTTATAATAAAGTATAAATAAATAATATATACAAATAAATTGGACACTTATTTCAGTTTTCCCTAGGGTTTTCTCTATTCTTCTAAGCTGTCTGTGTGGCATTCAGGCCTCTATGTTGTTCTTAAATAAAAGCTGGCTTATGTGGAATCTATACTAATCAGCTACCTTTCTTATTCCTCTTCCAGTAACCCTGGTACAATATGTTTCTGGAAAAAGGCGGCCAGATGGACCTGTACTGACAGGTGAATAGCTTGTAGCAAAACATGCCATTTGGTACCTCAGTAACAATGTAATAGCAAGGATTTTTGCATGCTTTCCTGTTTTCCCCAGGTCAAAACATTAGGTTTTACCTACCATTTGTTGCCTGTGTGTGTGTGTGTGTGTGTGTTTGTTTAGAGATAGAATGGCTAGATCTGGATTTGCTCTACCTTCATGTGCTGCTCTGCTAACACGTTATGCAGCTCCTGAGCCTGAAACCACACAGAAGCCTAATCAAATCCAAGACATTTTTTCATTGTCAAATAGCAAATCACTTTCATAAAACCAGCTCTGATTTTATAAATATATATACACATATAGGTAAGTTTTACATTCACAATGTAAATATTTTACTGTCTTTGCTAAAATACAGTTGTTGGCATGATGCCATATCTTCTAGTGAAACCAAATAGTTAGAAATAGCAATAGTTCTATTTATGTGCTGAGCTTTTACAGGAATGTAGCAAACTGAACTGAGCATGCCCTTTAACAACCAGGATTTCCCCTTTGACAGAGAAGTGATGGTTATTGCATATGAAACAACACATTCCATGAGAAAACTTGATAAAAGGAAGTACTGAACTGGTTTTCTCATTATGTTTGGGTGTGGACAGTCCTGTTCTTATGAATTCCTACAACATGATATAAAATTATTTTACAATACTTATCTTTGAGGAGACATAGAAACATAGTCTTCTCTTTGCAACAAAATTCCTCATCGTTTTTTCAAAAACTAAATTAAAACTATTCACTTTACTACCTAAATAGTTATATTCTATCAACATACGGTAGTCTTTCCTTCTGCAGGTTCCAGTAACAGTGGGAGGTTTAACCCTGGAGTACTGTTTATCTTTGCTAGTTCTAAACTGCTGTTTTTCATCACCAGTCCTTGACCACTTTTCCCTCCCTCTGTTCTCTGCTGTTCCTTTCACTCAGCCCTTTAGTTCCTTTCCTCTATCTTCTTCTTCTTTCCATCATTCTCACTCTCTAGCCATTTCAAATACTGTTTGTTTTTTCATTATCTTTGATTCTCTCTCCTCCTCCTCCTTATAGTTTTGCTTTCCCAGACCATGTTGATGAACCCTAGTGCATAATCAAATACAGCATGAAATCAGCTTAACAGCAGATTGTTGCAGATTGGAAAAAAATAAATCCTTGGCTGATAAAAACGTGATGACTCAGCTAAATATAGAGGGAGAATTATTTCCCACTGTTCACCCAGAGCGTTTCCTATGCAGCCCTTTTCTTTTATGGGTTACTTTCAGCATTACTTATGATTTGATTTTATAAGCAGCCCAATGAAATCCTTTCTCTCCACCCTTGTTTGCTGAATGGATTTGTTTGTAGGGAGCTTTAAATGCACTTGCATATGCCTGGTCCTGAAATCTTCCCCAAGCAGGTTGAGAGGAAGAAAACTTGGAAAGGAAGCGGGGTACAAGGAATGACAGAAACAAGAAAACAGAACACTGATTTCCTAAATTCTAAAAGATTTGATGAATAATTTTAGGAATTCAGTTTCTGTATCCTAAATTGCAATTAATATTTCCTCTTCTGCATGCCTCCAGATTGCATTACTCTATACTAGAACTGCACTAGAATCCTGGGCTGAAAGAGCCACAGAAATCTGTAGTCTCATACAATATGGGGGAAAAAACTCGCTGCTTTCTTATTCTGGCTCAAACATATTTGTTAATAAAGTGTAATAGTGGAAACTTGATAGCACAATGTTTATGTTAACATTTTAAATTCAATGTAGTCTATCAAGAAGACAAATCAAAGCTGATGCAAACTCTCAGCTAAACTGAGAGTTCCAAGCCCAAGTTCCACTCTCTTCCAGAATGTTATGACAGAGGTGGTAGAACAAATTTGGGGGAAAAGAAAAATATATTAATGACAGCTCTTAGCAATAATCCTTGTTTATATAGCTGAGGAGAGTAGATTAAAGTATCCACTTGAGACCCCTCTTGTATGTTGGTCACTTCAGTCAAGAGATAAGGACTGTTAGAATTAAAATGTTTCTTTTATAGATGAGTGCTTTAGCAGAAGATGATTGCGCTACATCAGCCTCAAAAGTGTAAAGGTAAGACAAAAAAATTTTAGACAGTTGTGTTCTTTTCTTTATATAAAAGACGTGGATAATGATTTTATGAGATTTCCAAAGCTACTCTGGTATGTAAGATAGGTTCAAGGGTAACAATGTTAAAATTGAGTTGCTGCCCTGGGTATTTTGCTAATAAAGAGGCCCTACTACTTGTTCTGCCAGTTAAGTAAAGCTTGAGTAAATTCATTTCCTATAAAGAAATAGATCAGTTGAGGTTCATCTTCCAACTATCTAATAAGAGACATGCACAGACCCATAATTGCTGTTATTATTTGGGGGTTAGAACTAGATGATCTTTTAGGTCCCTTCCAACCCAAACCATTCTATGATTCTATGATTATTCTAAGCTTCTATACTTTGCAATGCAAGGATCTCTGACAGTAAAGCTCAGTAGATTGTGTCTCCAGATTTCCCCTAATTTTACCGTATGCAAGAGGAAAGGGATCTTTTAAGAGATTCTCTTCTCTCTGAAGACTTTTTTTCGCTTCTCAGAGACAAGCTTTACTTCTAAAGATACACTCTCCGTACCTCTATGAGACTTGAATATTTTTTTTCTTTAGTTAGTTAAAGCTGTATTCTTTTCTAATAACTTTGTAGTAATCTGAAAATGTTCTTTAGCTATGAACTGCCGTGGCGTTCTGCCACTAAGACAGGATTAATTTAACTAAAATTACTAAAGTAGGGAGTATGCTCTACAACAAGTGGTTTTGGATACCTGTTTTATCAAATGCTGCTCTATCTCTTCTAAATATATTCAGCTATCAGAAAAACTGGCATTCAGTGGGTTTCCATGACAGCAGCTGAGGTAAGGCTAGACCAGCTATTCCAAAGGTCGCTCATTGAAAGGCAGTGATCGGGGAGGCTGATTTGGCAATGTGATTATGGGAGAGCAAAGAGCAGAACTGCAAGAACCGTAGGTTATCATAACCAAGGAGAAATGCAGCACAGGAGTAACAGGAAGAGGCTGCCAGTCTGTGATGGCTAAGAATTACAGGGGCTTGTAAGCTGCTTCATAAAGGCATATATACATATTAACAGTATATGACAAAAGGAGCTCTGACAAAAAGTGCTGTACTGTAAAAACAAGGGGAGACAAAGGAGTTTGACTTAAATGCAGAGAGTAAGTGAAGACAATAAGTTTGTTTGGGTTTGGTATAAATGTACTGATGTATGTACAGCATCAAATAGTTGACTTAATCCCAATAACTGCTTACGTGTTTTCATTTGAAGTCCTAATACGCCTAAAATGCTATGAAAACCAAACTTGCTGTCTAGCACTGACGCTTTCATGCTATTCAAACGTGGATGATCCTGGATAAATGAGTTAGCCCTTGGATTTGTTCTAGATGTTAGTTAGTTAATAAAAATCTACCTGGGATTATTCTTGAATTTGATTCTTTCCTTACTTTTCCTTTTTAAGTCAGGAACTGTAAAGAAATTGATAGCTAATGGCACCAGTTGGTTTGGCTGCTACTTCAATGCAGTGGAACAGTTTCTGATCCCTAAGTGCTTTGGTAATTTGCTCTTACTTCTCAGTCTTTAGACAACATAAGGGTTGACTAATGTTTTAAAATGTTAGTATTAACTCGTGGGTAGACTGTAAAATCTCTCAGAAATGAGTGTACTACATGGCTTTTTTGACAAAGCAACTAAGTAACAGCTTAGAAAAGACACGCACAAGTTAAGACATCCACAATAATTATGCTGAATAACCATACAAACCTTATGGATAATTCATTACATACTTTTACATTCAAATAATTAGTACATGATTACCAGAAGAAATTTCTACTTGATTAAATAGCTTCAGCACTCTGAAGCACTTTTACCTGCAAAGGAAGTAGAATGCTCCAATTATAAGAACTCCTAGAAGAAGAAGTGAAGCCAAGAAAACTGCAAACAGGTCACCTTTAGTTTGGGACTTGATGCTGGGCAGCAAAACTTCTTCACAACGGGCTCCTGTGTAATTCTCAATACACCTGGGAAACCAAGTTTTATTCAGATTAGATGGTAACTTGTCATCTAATATGAAAAGCACAAAGGCTTTTTTTTGGTCTTAAGTGGGGACAGAACTTGTTATGGCACAATTCAAGGTTTATATTTGCTTCACAGCAAGTTTTCTTATGGAATTTCCACTCACCTCATATTTCTGGAACAAAGGCAATTGGGCATGCTGGGCATCAGGTTTATGTTCTGATCCATAATGCTTTCATGCATCAAACCATATCTTTCATAATATATTCATTGGATTAGCAATATACTTGATAATGGTGTACTTCACAGTTAAATCTGCTTCCTCCACCTCTTCAGAGTTACCTGTGTCATCCCACTGGTTCTCACACAGCTTTCTGTTCCCCCTTTCATGTAACTTTCTAGCTTGCTAAACAGATCAAGGAAACGGGAATCCATTGAGACACAGTACATCTTAAATTGCAAAAGTAATTTATACAGTGTAATAATTCATACCAGAACATGTTACATGCTTGGTGAATGACCCTGTTTTGGAGAGACCTAGCTAAAAGTCTTCTCTACTATGCTTATTTTATGTATTGAGCTTCCAAAAACTTCTGAAGAAAGGATTAAAATGAATATGGTATTTTACAATGGTAAAATGATATGATATTTTATTAAAAGTAAAATGAATGGCTTAATAATTCATATTCAGTCAAAACCAGATAGGTTGAAGCTAAACTAATCTTCATTTGTCTTGTATTTTGCACTTATTCTGCTAAGTTTTCTTAAGGAATTTACTGCATTACAGAAAATGGAAAGCACTTCATTCAATAACTACATTCTGCATGTAGCTTTTATATATGCAAATTTGCTTCTCTCTATTTGTATTACTAAAGATCTTGCTTCTTCTTGCTATTTCTGGCACTGAAGTCATAATAATCTGTGACATAAGCAATTTCAGGCTCCAGCTGAGAAAAATGGGCTGAACTTGGTAACATACTTGAAGTTCTCAACTGCCATAGGCAGCTGTGAGGTATAATTTCAGATGAGGGATAAGAAAGCAGAGTGGGGAAGAAGTGCCAAGAAAGCAAGATGTCTGGCATATCTAAATGAGACAAATGGATCACGGTGAGCGTGTCACCGTGCATGCTTGATGTGACTCCCAGCACCCCTGTCTGTAGATCACGGACCACTACTTCAGGGCTACTTGTCTAAACTGTTGCACAAAGAATTATTACCATTTCGTTTAATTCTTTGCTTTTGGAAATGAAGTGCAAGATTTAGATGCTAGGAAAAAGTGTCAATTATCATCATATATTAAAGATGTGCAACTGATCAAAGAGCCACCATTTACTAAGGGCAATGTGAGATATTTCAAAGTGACTGTGTTTGACTGCTGGGAGAAGGAAGGGTAGGCAGACTGCTCTGATTGCTTGAGATAATGTTCCAGATATTTACTCTAAGTATAGTGGCATTTCAGTGGCCTATTTCTGAAATACTGTAGAATACTTTTAAGAATAGAAGTGTAGTTTGAGTGGGGCATTGTTCTCTAGCAAGTGAGAGAGAAATGCTTTGGGGAGCTGAATGGAATAACAGGGATAGAAAATGGAATATAAAATTCATAGAAGTATTCTTGAATACCAATGAAAACTGGAGAATAATGCAAGGCTAAAATGATACAGGAAGAAAAAATAAATAGGTTTTGGCATCAAACTAAGGCTCATCTAAAAGTTCTAGAGACTGAGTGTAAAAGGAGTAAGTCAGTAGCCTAAAGAGAAGAATGAAGCAGGAGAAAGAAAAGACGGTCCTTCTAGCACTGAAGAGAGTTGCATATAGGATTAGGTAAAAGGCTAGGGTTAGAGAACTGTTGTGATGTAGAAAATACTGTCAATAACCTAAAAATTATGGAGGTTTTAATAGAAACAGGAAAATTGAGGTGAAGTATCTTCTGGTTACATTTAAATAATCAAAATTATAGCTAACGTGACCCTACCACCAGGCTCTGCTACACTTAAGGCATTTCTGAAAATCCAAATGTTCAAATATAGGCTTGCACAAGCTTTCATGAAGTCATCAGTACTGATTTACAAACAGGTGAAGGACTAAGTTAAATATAGAAGCAACTGAAATGTTTGAAATATGAAATTTTCATATGAATTCATATGAAATAAATATGAAACAACTGAAAGACAGCCAAAAGGGAGAAAGGTTTCTGCTATACATCCTTTCCTAAAATTGGTGGGGCAGAAACTAAGCAGGCTTCAGTAATTAGCAGTGGAACTCATTCAGAAGACTTGCTTTTCCTGTTGCATTAGCAGAGCTCTAATAATTCCACTGGAGTTACATACACAGTGACCGCAGGCAAGACAGTAAAGCAGTCTCTAACAAGCGCGTGGACTGTGAACGTAATCCAGACTGATGGTATCTATTTAGTGTCTCCTAGAGGTGGTCACTCTTATTATACACAGCCTTAAAAGTCAGTGGCAACTCATAGTTTATCTACTTGTAATGGATGCCTGAAAGGAGAGCACAAGTTAAGCGTGACACACTTGCAGTTGTTAATATGGCAGGCAGCTGTGCTTCTGCACTTGACTGAATGAGTGCAGAAGATGGAGAAGCCTGCTTCTAGGCTGCAGTTAGAGGGAGTTACACTAATTAAGTCTTGCTGTTACTAGTCCGGGTGTTGCTCATGCATATCATCTGCATGCTCTTAGCCTGCTGTTTCAGCTCATGTTGCCCATTGGCTTTCAACAGTCCTAGGATGTAGCATTCCAAAATTGATTTTTAAAATGGGAAAAAAGGTTTTTCTTCCTCTAAGAAAGTAGGATTTCCAGTTCAATCGGAGTTGAAAGGAAACAGCCTTCAAATGTTTGAGAAAAAGCTGTGAGACTAGACTCTCCCATTTTCATATCACATCCTGATTTCTGCTTTCCTAGATGCCTGCACACGCCCACACCTCTTGTCAGATGAGATAAGCCAGCCTCAATGTTGTATAGAAACTTACTAGAGGAGCTATGCTGGAGACAAAACAGTAACACATGGGTTAACATGCAGGTAAAGAAACCCACAGAATCTTTCAGCATAGGATATTAATCAAAACTACCAATATCAGCATCAATACAAGGTGGAAGGAAATAGGTTGTGTTGGATAAGATGTCAGAAGATGACCACAATTGTATCGATCCTTTACAATCCAATTGGTTAACTAAAACAGAAGTGTAACAGCCCTCCAGTAACACAGGGCATTTCTGCTGTCTCCTTTGCAGATGCAGTTCATGAGACTGTGCAAGTGTTTCCTGCCCGTCTTACTTACATAAGAAGGTGAGATTTCTTTCTCTTCCAGACTCAAAGGTGGGCGTAGTAAGCAAATATCTAACAGATTTTAAAACAGAAGTAGGATTTGAGTCAAATATGCACACAGACTCCTGTTGCTTAGTATTATACTACAGGAGTCGGGAAAAACCTGTATGCTTCTTGGTATAAAAATTACTTGCATGTAAATAGAAAGCTCTAAGCAGAAAAAGACAGCTGAAAAGTTATCTGCTTGTAAATGCAATTCAGATTACATGGCTGATAGCTTCAAAATCACTATAACCTTTAGTTTGTAGTAGGCTCCTAGAAGTTGTCTTAATCCATACACTGTAAGGGCAACTGGTAAGTATGAAAAAGAATTTAAGGCCAAAGCAAATAAGCAATGGCAAAGTTAACTGGAAGCCTTTAGCAGCTTTTTAAAAAATTTTGTGTTCAGAGAAGTTTCAAAACTGTTATTCTGAAGCTGTACTCATATACCTAGAAAGTAAAATGAAACTCATGTGACTACTGGAGGGAAGTTGAAAGAATGGGTTATTTTCCCCTAGAACCCCCCTAGCTATGTGTTCATGTGGCAAGATTTACCACATCTGGCAGTGGTATTGTTCTGATCACTAGTACTTTCCAAACACATAAGATAATTTGCATTTTATATTTTATGTCCCATCAAAAATATATCTTAATTATTGACTTCCTTTTTTGCTATTCTTTTGGTCTGTATTCTAACGTTTGTTCCTACCTTTCAAGCTAAAAGCAGAACTGAAGAATACTAATTGGGTGCTTTGTTTTCAGAAGAGCCTGGGATATGCGGAAGTATAGCTTTGGAGGCAGAGAAAGAAGAAAAGCCCAGATGAGTGAGAAGCCCTTAACTGGCAACTTGCAGTGCATATATTCTGAAGGCTTACAGCACAGTGAGTATATCACTCGTGAGGACATTTGAAAAAGATAGTGAAGGACCCATCTCAGAAAAGGGGCCAGACAAGGATGGGATATAGAGAAAGTGATAGAAGGAATTTGCATGGGATTTCTTGGATTAGGATAGGAAAGGCAGAGGAGAGATTGGATTAGGGGTAGAAGCAAAGGAAGGGGAAAGTGGAGATACCCATACACAGAAATTTCAGGGTGGAGATTTCTAAGGCTTAGAGTACTTAGCCTGAAGTCATTGCCTTCTGCAGAATGTGATCCCTTCCTCAAAAAGAGAGTGTGACTATTCATTTCTGTGTGTGCTGCCCTTGGAAGCAGAGGAGCTGTGTTTGTGTGCTCATATACCATCTGTATTTTGTCTGAAATACAGAAAGGCGGCTCTCAGAAACCTGCTATGTGTAAGGCAAAATGGAAATACCAGAGCTTCCACTCAGACAACATCATCTTAATTCTGCACTGCATTAATTAATGATTATGGGACAGCTGCACATCAGGTGCTGAGGCAAACAGCTTTCAGCCTCATGTTTTATGATACACCTGAGGCAGCTGCTTTTCCATACTTCTCCATTCTGCTGCATGTTTATTTAGTACATGAGCATTCCTGGGCTTGAAGCTCATCTTGCTTATGGTGACAGGTGCGCCTTTTGCTGCTGAGAACATTAACTCATTGTTAGGAAAGGAATGAGGGAAGATGGCAGCTGAGCAACTTCATGTTCTAACACATGTCAGCTGTATTTAAAATCTGCTAATGGTGCATAGGGGAGAGGGGCCAACTAATGTTTTGTTTCTATTAAATCTCTACCTTGTGTGTATATATCCATTTCTGAATGGTCAAAATAACTGAAATTCCGAAAGCAAACAGTGGCTTTTACTTTGTTAGCATGCTACAAAATACGTATTACTAGAATGATGCAATTTTCCTAGACACATTGTGAAATTACTTCCAATGATGTTGCATTAGGTAATCTGGACTAACGATGTTTAGCACAACACATTTGTGTAAATAAGTAGCATGTCAAGGCAAATCTATTTTACGGTATTTTTACAGTTTGTTCTTGCTCCATTCCCCCCTTTGAATCAATGCTGTACTAATGATCATTCAGCCTTTGATTCTAAAACTGATTCAATTTTTCTGTTGGTGGGAGATGGATCTGAGAACCCTTGGAAGCTTTAGGTGGGATTTGGCAGAAACATGCATCAAAAAAACCCCTTGTGCAACTGAGTGACGATGCCAGTCTTGAAGTTCCAAAGCACCAAATATTTTTCTGGATTCTGCTGAATAGTGATGTGTTTTTTCTGTTGTTTCTATTCACATCACTGCTGATTACTAAGATATCTGTGTGTAAACAAAACCTTTCTCATCTATAATTAGCCTTCTCTGACTGATTAAGGAACATGCTTAGAATGAGGACATGCTTAAATAGAATGCTTCTATTTAAACCCATATAACTTCATAATCAACCACTAGATACAGAAGAAAAATACTTGATAAATGCAATAAGATTGCCTGAGTATAACAGAAATGCTCTTAAGATGTTACTTTTCTGCTTCAGCAGATTATAAAATCCTCTAGTACCTGAATTACAAATGACTTCATTTGGAACCTTTTAAAGTGGAAATTATTGATGCTGAGTAGCTTGTGCTCCTGAATATTCCTGTTCTGAATATTTGTTACTTCATGATTACATTTATTGCATCAAATACACCTTCCTCATCACACAGTCTAGCATCAGTGTAACTGATGCTGTTTAGTCTATCCATTCTATTTTCATTTAAGTATTTTAATATCAATAATACGGGATCTCTTCCAGAAAAAAAATATGTGTATTTCAATATGTTTCACTTTTTGTGTGTATAGTATATATTTTACACTGCATAAGCTTGCAAGGCTTAGCAGTTAGAATAAATTATTATCATCATCCAGCATTTCCAAGCTTTATCCTCACTTCTGGATCCGATTCATTGTATGACATGGGACAATAAGCATTTACCACAACATTACCTCTTCTCAGCTACTAGTTGAGTTTAAATGTTTTAATGTTTGAACTGTCCCAAACAAAAGAACGAAATACTTTAATGAGGCATCTTAGAAGAGATTTTGTTTCCTTCTTCAACTGTTTCATGCAGTTATCATTAGTTGTACCTCAAGATTGAAGAGGGAGTAGAAGTTGCCATGGAAGGAAAAAAAGTAATATCCTTAAGTGTATGTAATAGGTGTCTGAACACCTATTATTATGTTAACTAAACCCATTAAATTAACTGTAATTTATTTTGATGAATGATAACTCAGAACTAGTAAATGCAGAACCATGAAAAATTAGAATTTAATTTAGCATCTTCTTATGTCTTGGCAAACGAGAAAATAAAAGGATAGGGCTGTATTTATGCAGGAAACATATGCACATGCAAAATTAGGAAATGCTTCTTTTCCAGTGTGCTACATGGGCTTTGAAAAGAAAAACAGTCCCATAAATGAATGATGTAAGAAGTATCTCTGTTTGCTGCCTTGATGTTTCTTTATCAAGTAGTCTTTGGCTGTCGCTTGAATTACATTTTTCCCCTTAAAAGATTATGTTCCTTTTTGTGCCTCCTTATTTTGTTCAGGTCAGGCTGTTTTATGTTATAAGAATTTTTGCAATATATCAACTGGAAGAAAACCTGGGAATGTACGTTGCCTTTCTGAATGCCTTTCCTGCAGTCTATATTCCATAAGACAAAGGGTGGTTTGTTCCTTTCTGTGTTATAATGAGGGGAGAAAATACGGCATACATAAATTACTACCATTGCACAAGTATACACATTCATTTTTCTCATATTGTCATGTCTGCAAGCTAGATAAGTAATCTGAGCATGAATTACTGAATTTGGAACAGCCATAGGTAAGATATACCATTTTAACAGTAATTTCTTAAAGAAGCAAAATCAGGAAAGAATCTTTAGACAGCTACTGTCCAATACTTAAACACAATAACCTTAGTTTCACTGACCTGCAGAATGGACTGGATACAGTAGGAATCATATAACAAATCCCTCCATTTAGACAAAAAGATCCATAACTGGTGCCACAGAGTTCTTCATGGTCTTAAAAATAAGATGAAAACAAACACAGAGAAAAACAGACTTCTGTATTTTTATCAAAAAAGGGGATCTCAGTTATACTTTTGGGGAGTGAGGGTAGTGTCCTTAAAAAAAAAAAAACAAAAACCCCACACCAAAACAAACTACCCCACACAAACAAAACCACCCTATGAACAAATAAAGTATCAGTCTTGCCTTCCAGGCCAGCAACATAGAACACGATCTGTCTTGCAGAATTGTTTCATGTAACAGTATGCAAAAAGATGACAAATTTATCACCATATCAGATGTGAAGCACCTAAATTATATGAATAAATGCAAAATTCTGTTGCGGTGAGAGGAATTTTTGAATTCTCTGTTATTTCATTTGCCTTTCGTGACCACAATCCGTACTCAGTACAGTGATTCTCATGATGACCTATATGTCATGATGACAAACCTGTATGGTTTGTCCTGTCCCAGCGGCACAAACTATCTTTAGCTTAACTAGCTTCTGTGAGAGAATGGGAGTCAGCACTGGTAAACTAAGAATAGTCTCAGGTGTGGACCAGGACGTTCTGAGACTGCTTCAGGCAGTATTAAGAGCTGAATTATAGCGCAGTTAGACACCCCCAAGTTTTCCCACCCCAGTTTTTAACAAGCGATGCAGGAGCTAGCCTATGAAGCATCACTTAAGCAGATTGCCTTTTACGATGTAATTTGCACAGAACTCAGAAACACTTTTTTCTAACTCAATATGCTTCCTCTATGAATTGTTAGGGTTTAAAACACAATTAGACATTGTAATGAAATCTCAAATACAGGATACTGAAGTTGGCAGTTATAGCAGCCATTTGTTCTATGCTTAAATAGAATATCTAACTGTACCTTTTCACTCTTTGAAAGCAGTCTAAATTTGGAAGTTGGAGTGCATGTATTTATGATACATTTAATGCATCAGTATCTCATTTTATATATATGCATATATATTTATAAACATATATTTTTTTCAATCTTTGAAACCACAGTACTCAATCAGAAGAAAAATAGAGCAGTCTCCTGACATCACAAGCGTGAGAATCATGTGTTACCTCACACTTTAGGTGTTGTTTTTGCTGTTATTTCTCCCAGAAGTTCTGAAAATAAGAATTCTGCTGTCTCATTATTTACGTATAGAAGCTATTTTCTATATAGTGTTTTTTCAGGGGAATCAAGATTCTCATATTCTTATTTGTTCTTCAGGAAAAACTGTTGCAGTTCCCTTTTATTCCTGCAGGGAAAAAAAAAAAAGGAGGAAGTGTGGCCACAAGACCTTCTATCCTAGAGGGAACTTCTGCAACTTTCTTTATAAAATAAACCTGACTTTTCTAGGAGTAGCAGAAAAGCTTGGCTACTTCTGACCCTGTGCAACAAAAACATCCTGCATTCTGCCACCCTCTAGACCATCTTTAGTGATTTTATTCCCCCATCTTCTTGTCCAGCCTTCCATTTCTCTGATGGCATATTGACATAGGAGTGCAAATCCTTATATTGTTTTAAGATGATGGCAGTTACACTACAGAGCTCAACAGGAATTTAGTTCCATGTTATCAAAGTGCTAGCGTCCACATGGTAACTGGACCTTTTCACGTGTGTGCAGAAGAACTGGGGAGCTGGAGGAGGGGGGAGGTAAGGCTGGAAAGGTTGTTCATGTTTGGCTTTGTTGCATTGGCTGGGGATGTGGCATAACAGCAATGTGTGTTCTGCCCTACCTTGTTAGAGGTTAATGGAAATTTATTTTAACTCTAAAGATTTCTCTGCTTGTCTACTGGCAAGTTCACTATTAAAAGACTTTTAAAATTATTTTGCATGGGTAACAGTATAATTGCAATAGGACTGAGATGGTACCAGAAGAAAACCAAGCAAGGTTTTAAAACAAGAACTATAAATTATTTTATTTTAATCTATTCAAACGTAACAGTGGAACTTCTGTGACAGTGCAATTAAATTGAAGCCTACATCCTTCTTTAAATGAAGAGAAGATATTGACTAGATGAACAGTGTATCAGGATAGCTATACAATTATAAGAATCAAGAGAGAAAAAGCAAAACTCAACTTTGACCTGCTCTCAACTCTATTAAGCATCTGAGGGAGTTAAGTGTTGTTGAAATTCTACTAGTTGGAAAAGCGAGGTGATAGAAGGTAGGCCCCACAGAAAAATCTCTTTATACAACCTCGTGGAAAGCCTTCAAAGAAATTCTCATGAGAATTAATGAGAACTTGTTAACCTCCCTAAAATCCTGCCTCATGGTTCTATTTCCTTTCTTCATCTTTATGCAGAAATAGGCCTGTCTCACACTGGCATAGTGGTAGAGTACTGAAGAAAACTAAATGCCTCAAGTCATTCAGGTCTCAGAACATTTGGGAGAGTGATTCTCTCACTGTTATAGGGTGATCTGTGTGTTAAGGACCAGCTCTGCAGCCCAACTAGACATTTCTGTTCTGGCAAAATACTTCAGGACTATTAGAGAAAAGTGAGAGAGATGGAGAGAGAACAAGAAGTGCCTAGGAAGCCTTCAAAACCTTTTTGATTGTAATTACAGACAATTTCTGTATAGGCTATTTCTTTCTAGAGCTAGCCTTCTTTCCAGTGCTAAGAGAAAAATGGTAACCTTAATTTTACCAGTAATGAGATATTTGAAGAACCTTCTATGTCTGTGTAGATCAGGTATCTCATTTTCCATCCAATTGTGCTTTTCATTAATTCTGTTTTGCATATTATGTATGTATTACTACTTATTGAAATTAGCGGAGTAGTACAATATAAAGTAGATGACAGAATTATGAAAGAGAACAAAAGAAAATTCAGGATGCTCTAACCTTAAAAAAATATTATTAATTACTCGTAGAAGCAGGTTTTGATACAATATAAAAATTTACTTACTTTACTGAAATGCAGTGGTTTGGATCAAATGTGAAAGCTATAGCTTTGTATTTATAGACAGGAAAGTATGAAAGCAACAGTTTATCCCTTTACATTGAAAGTCAATGATGCAAAAGAGTATACTGGAGAATCGGAAGGGGTTCAATACAAGCCAAAACCCAATTATATTTGCATGGGTAAATATGTTATGATTTTTCATGAGGTAAGTCAATACAGTATATTAATCTAAAAATGCAAATTGTATGCTTTGAAAGTCAAATGTATACTACATTCAGACTGCCATAATCAAGATTGAAAAGTTTAACAAGTCAAGTGGCGATAGGCAATTAAATAAAAATACAAAAGACTTAGCTTTTCAATTAATACATCTGTAGAAACTCTATCAACGTATGTTCTACACTATATATATATGTGTGTGTGTGTGTATTTTGATATACCCATCTAAGTGAGAGATTAAATACAGAGAAGCAGGACACAAAAGTTACTTTTTTAAAAAAAAAGTCAGGTTTTGGTGAGAGAAGGGAAGAGGAATGAAACAAGATTGTTCTTTCTAATTCTAGACTGCAAATAATTCAAACTGGCAGAAGTAACAGCAGCTGCTAAATACACTAATTCTCAATTATTCTTTTTGAGGACATGCATGAAAACCTGTCCCTAAACTATCTTGTCTGTTTGCATTTAAACTTCTGTAACCTGTCTGTCCTATCTATCAAAAGAAAAACAAATAAAAGCTCAACACTACCTTAACCCCCAAAGAACCAAGCCAGCCTTAGTTGGACTGTGTTAACTCCACTGTCTTCTGGTCCAGAGGCTAAAATATTACAGACTCTAATCTTGAAGTCTGCTAACAGGGAAAAGGGAAGGGGGAGGAGTGGGAAATGTTGACAGAAGATAATGGGGCTGATGCATGTTTCCTCACTTTATAAGCAACTTGGACTGTATGCTAATCAGTCACGAACTGTGAAATATTAGGACTGATCAAAGCAAACATCTCCTGAAGAGAATTTATACCACTGACTGGTGAACTCTAGTTTGCTGACTAGTAAGGGAAGACAGCCCTATGGAGCTGTTGTGACAATCCCAATGGCAGGTGTCAAAATCAATGCAATTTTGATGAATTCTAATTATACATGTATACATATCCATGTAAAGACTTGGAAGAAATTACCTGTTCGCATATTATTCCAACAACAATTCTTATTCTTGATCAGAGGCTATTCTTCTAAAACGGCACCTAAAGACAAACATGTAAATTTAGCAACTCATTTTTAATCCCAGTGACTTTTTTCCCCAAAGGAATAGCTGTTAGACTGTGTCTTTCAGTGTTGCTGCTAAGACACTTGTTTGACAGTAATATACTGTTATATTAGATGTAAGTTCCATTACTTCACAGTTAATGGCAAACATTCAAATGTACTGTCAAGTTCAGTGAACTCCTAAGGGCAGTGCTACAGAGTAAAACCAAATTCACACTAAAGCATGTTTAAACAATGAATACTTTCTTCAAACTGCCATGCTTACTCAGAATTGTAATACCCGATGCTTTTAGGCAATCTAAGTTCCTATTTCTGGCTAGCAAATTAAATTGACATTTGGACCTTGAAAGTCGGTGCATACAATTGAACCAGTCCTCAGACTGATAATTACTCAGCCAGGTAAGATCTTGGTGGTGGAATTCTTTCATTTCACAAACAAGAACTTCCCAATTTGGAGTTTCTCAGAAAGTGTGTGTTTCACATGGGTGTTTCTCATGTCTTGATGTCAGGTGAAATTAGTAACATAAACCATAAATTTATCAGAACTCAGCAAGGTCAAGACTTGTACAGTTATTTTTAATATATGGAATAGAAACTCTCTGCCTGCACAGAAACCAATCTTCACTTGACATCGCTAAAAAGAAACTTATTCTGTAGACATTCCAACTCTATAACATCTAAGATTGCTATATTCTGTTTTCTTGAAAGGTATAGTCAAGTTTTCTTCTACCGAACAGGTGACTAAATACGCCCAACATGATAAATCTTATTTTTTAATGTTTGCTCTTTTTTTCTTAATTATACTTTAATGTGTACATAAAGCAAATATTTAAGCAAACTGTCCTATATTGCAGAAAGTTTTTTTCCCATTAAATTGATCAAATAAAATAAATTACCAACTCTGCCAGAAATAATTGCCTGTACTTCAACTTTTAGTACGGAAAGGGAACTTTCTGTAGAGGCCCACTTCAAAAAGCGTAGCTCATTTGTGCTTACTGTATGAGCAGACAGGTCTGTTCTTCATGGGACCTCAAATGGTTTCCCCAGCTCTTTTAAATCCTGTCCATGCAAGAAAATGTGAAATGGCAGTTCCCTGTGATACAGGGCTGAAACAGCAAGGTCCCACCCAAAGGCTGCCCTCCTGGGCCGTCTCACGGGTACACAACTTTTGCTTGCTTTGTGTACACAACCAAGTACAATTAACATAGCGTGTGGCACAAAGAAACCCACCAACACAATTCACTTCAGAACTAGAATCCTGGTTTTGAAAGAAATAAATCATCCTGGAGAGATGGTTATTTTTAGCAGCCGAGATCTGGATTCTCTATGTGCAGTTAAAAAGGCTCCAAATTTACATACAGTGCAACGTGGGTGAGGTTACAACAAAGACAAACAAGCATAAGGAGGCCAAGTACAGAATAGGGTAACACCCCGTTATGCTCACAGAATTGCTTGCATATTTTTCTAGGGTTACCAGTACTACAATTCAATTGCTGAATTCAAAACATTCACATAATGTAGTGTATATAAATTGCATCATAAAAATACAATATGCAGCACTCAAAAATCCGATTTAAATTTGTATTTTACTGGAGCAAGCAGTCCTTTTTAATTTACTTTTCCCTTTTCTCAGAACGGCCCTAGAAATTGTATAATATCCAATAGCTCTCATAACAGAAAATATAAATAGGATATATAACATGAATTTCAGACTTGTTCCTTTTCCAGATTTAATTAGGATATGGGTCCTTGAACAGACAAAATAGCTTGAGTTTGCTACTGCAAAAAGGTGATCTCGCATCTCTTTCATCTTATTGTTAGTCTGCAGCTCACTATATCTCTGGTGCTGCTACTGCTATAACTTGAACCTTTTCAGGAGGTGCCTAAATCCAACGATCCAGCAGAAAATTCCTTTGGAGGAAGCTGACAGTTTTCTACTGCGTTAGTGTATTAAATGGATGTGCTGTGCACCTCATCAGCTGTTTGGACTGGGACTAACTGTTACAGGTACTAAAATCTGTTTATAAGATGACCGCAGAGAACAAGAGAGTTTGAAGAAGGCTATGGGGCTACTAATTGTTTATTTTCACTTTTTGTTGCCTGCATATTTGAGGAAACGGGTGAAGGAAGGGGGTGAATATACTTCCTAAACAATCCAAGAGAATGTATGTGTGTATGCATAACTCTGTGGTTTAAGTTCTGATAGTAAGTATCACAATTTGGGTCTAAAGATCACTTTCAGAAGAAATGTTGCTGACAGCATTCATGGTTGTGGTTTGTTGTTTTTTTTAATGACCAAAAAGGTAAATCATAAAGGTCGTTGTGTATTTTTATGTAAATGGTTTTCTCTGGGATGTTTGTTGCACTCTGAACAGAAGTTTAAGTATGTATGGGTGTCCTAAAAAGAGTAAGTTGGAATCTATCTCATTAGAAAAGTAAGCTGATATATTATAAATGAAAGGCTATAGCAGAAATTATTCCTAAACTTGATTCTAACTTGCTTACATCTATCTGTGCTCTGAACTGGTAGTTGAAACACAAGAGATGATTTGTGCATCTACCTAACACTTTCCAAACTCAGTAAGAGTTTTAAGACACAGCTGTAGCCCGTGCTCACAGAAAATAAGAATCCAATTCTACGACTGCTCAAAGGTTTATCTTGCATGCATCTCGGGAGTTCAGGAAAGATTACTTTCTGTATCAAGTTAGAATATTTTAATCTGAATTTTAAAATATAGCCTGTGCCAGCTTGTTGAAAAAGCTTCAATCAGTTCTACCCTTTTCCCCCCATCTTTGTCATCTAAACTCATATTAACAGTACATCATTTGAAAGATTACAGTTTACACATTAAAGTTAGGTCACCTGTGTATACTGATAGGTACTGATACTATTTCAGCCTCTTCAATTACTTGAAAGTCCTGTGCATCTTTATTTTCATAGTCTGGATCTGTTAACAAGAGTTTCCGGTTTAGGAAGGGATTTAAAGCACATGTTTAGAGTTAGCCATATCCTAAATCACTAAGTTTAGAGCATATTCAAGCGCTTTGCTGAATGAAGCATGAAGTGTATGTGCATGTGTATGTCACACTGAACCCTGCAAACGTGATGGAAATATTGGGTTACTATTCTCTAGCACAGAAACCACAGATAAAAGTGAGCCACGCAAGAAAATTTGTACACCCTCATGCTTCTTGGGCACTAAAACAGTAGAGGAAAGAATACAGTTTTTTTTTTTCTTTTTTTTGGGGGCGTGAACTGCTATTGGATTTTTGGGCAAATTGAGGACTGACCCAAAATTGCAGTGGGTTCAGCTCTTTAGCAAAAATATGTGCTAGTATCTGACCATACCGGAGGCTGACTGGAACAAGTGTTTTGAACTCATTAGACTTGTCTTTAAATGAACCTGTGTGCTTTAATCCCCATCTATTAAAAACAGAATCCTTATTGCCACTTGTTTTTGTGTACTTTTAATGGCTAACTGTTCTAAGCATCCCTGAGATGCAGTATCCCCAAAAGTCTTAATGAGCACAGGCAGATAAAAAGAAAGCACTGAATAATGATTTGGGTTTAGTTTTATGGTTCTTTGCTATTCAAACATTCTTAAAATTAATCTTTATACAAACTCTCCCTGAAATTAAAGATCATTTCAGTCACATGGCTATTTCAAATATACACTGTTTGTTCATTTAGATTAAGTTGCACCTTACAGCTATCTTCACGAATGTGATTTTTCTGTATTATGTTGTTTTTTTTTAAAATCCAAAAGAGCTAAAATCTCATTCTGCCTCAATACTGAGCTCAAATATTTGTGTCGTGAAAACAACGAAGGGGAAAGAAATTTTTAAAATTGTAGTATCTGCTTAGTGGGCTAATTAAACATGAATTTCCTTCTGAGATGTGTCCTTCATATCTACCGAGCAGTTAGTAGTCTACTCCTCTTATTTCTTCTGGCTCTTGGAGAAAATGTCTCATTAAAAAGAGCCTGTTTATTTTCTTATCTAGGTGATAACTTCTAACACCTTTACCATATGAAGCTCATCACTGTTTTTAGCACAGAAAATCATCAGGCTTCAGAAAAAAATCCATCAAACTGCCTGAGACAAGTGGAGATTCAAGATGAGATACTACAACAAATTTGTACAAGTACAAGGTATTGCTTAAATTTAGTCCAGGTTTCTTTTATGATGAGATAGCCATAACATCAAGGAGATCTAACGAAAGACAAGAAGCGAAGGTAGATGCGAAATAGCTCACAAGTCTCAACATGCTTGTGATTGACAGGTGAGGTTTTTGACTACAGTTGTTCAAAATTTTTTCCATTACAGTTTTCTGAAATGACAACAAATGACTGAGTCCTCTTATCTTAGGAATGCCAGCAGCAAAACTTGAGGTTTACATTTTGATTTTATCCACTGAAGCATGTCTA
Source organism: Gallinago jamesoni (assembly GCA_025769975.1). NCBI lineage: Eukaryota > Metazoa > Chordata > Aves > Charadriiformes > Scolopacidae > Gallinago > Gallinago jamesoni. The sequence goes on along the minus strand of JAOQGH010000069.1, from coordinate 22,369,339 downwards.
AGATTAGTTGTATACTAAAACAGCTGGTAAAACTGTTGTCATGATGTTGAAATCACCATTTGAGTATTACAGTAAATTTAAGGGAAAACTTAAAGGGAAATACTACATATTTGTAGCTTTGAGATAGAGATTCCAATCTTGAGCTTGTGAATGCTTATGTAGGGGGGGAATTAATAAATTTTAGAAGACATTTGCATTAAAAAACATTGTAAAGTTTTGAAAAAAAAACCCAACCCAAAGCATTGTTCCTTCATTCTGTGTGTTTGCTGATTTCTTCTCTGGCATTTTTACTCCCAGGTTTCACTCCTAAAGTCTCTAAGAAATCAGCTGAAATGTAATGCAACTTAAAGGTTCTCCCTGCGTCATCAATTATATATCTTTTTTTCATATCTCAGTGGTACGTCTAGTGTCCATCAGAATGTCAGCTCTCAACTGTCAGCAATCTCAGATCCAAAAATCAGAACTCAAAAAATCCATTTTTCAAACTGGCATACAAGGAAAGAGTTTAGCCACGTGGGTGTTTAATAAAATAGCCTGGTATCAGTAACTATTTTTGAGATAATTAAAAATACGTATCATTAGAGTTTAGATACTTACTTTGATGTGGTAATTAGTAAACTAGTTACTAATGTAACTAGTAGTTACTAATGTAACTAGTCTTCATAATACTGGTTTTGAGTTTTTAAGCTGAACATCACCCGGGCAGCAGTAACTGACTGATTGCTGCCAACACCAATTGATCAGTGATACCTGCAGGGCTGCCAGTCCCGCAGCAGCCCAGCACACGGGGGAGAACTGGTAAAACTTGAATTTAAATATTTTGTTGTTGTTGTTGTTGTTTTATTTTGTCCATATAAAGCATGTTCTTAACCTTGGGGGTTTGTTTTTTTTAGGGGTTGTTTTTTTTTGTTCGTTTGTTTTTTTTACTTCCCTTTTTTTTTTTTTTGTGCGTTTAATTTTGCATTGAGTTAATTTGTTCAGCCACATCTTACCGCAGCGGACGGGGATTCTCAACTCTGCGGGTCGGACCCTTCTCAGACACGCACAGGACAATCTGCTGAATCCACGTAATCTCTAATCTGCATCCTGGAATCTCGCAGCTGCTCCCGCCGCACGCCCGGAGGTAATCCCGGGGCTCTATAAAAACACAGCAAAACACACACACAAAAAAAAGAACAGGCGGAACTTTTAAGGCAGAACCTCGTCAAAGCCCCCGCCGCGCCTCGCGGGGCGGCCGCCCACACACAAACCAGCCCCCCGCCGCCCCCCACGGGCTGGAGCGGCCCCTCACAGCGGGGTCTCCCTCCCTCGCCCCGCGGCCCCTCTCGGCGGGGTTCCCACCTGCCCGCCCCGTCCCGTCCCGAGGGGTCGGCGATCGCGACACGGCGGCTCCTGCCGTGAGCGGACCCGGCGGGAGGGGGGAGGGGGCGGGGCCTGTGCCCGGGACACGCCCCCTCCCCTCTCGGCCGGCCCCGCCCTCTCGCGCCTCACCTTCCCCAGCCTGTAGTACTACAGCGACCGCCGTTCGCCGCCGCGATTGGCTCGCCCGTGCCCACGTGACGCGAGGCGAGCACGCGCGCGCGCCCCCTTTAAACCGCCCCCCCTTCCCCCATCAGCCCTCCCGCCGCTAACCGACCTGAGCGACGGCCCCTTGTTTCCTAGGCGACCCGCGAGGAAGGCAGGGCGCGCGCGGGCGGGCTCGCGCGCGGGCATTGCACCCCCTCCGCCCCCCCCCCCCCCACCCCTCCGCTGGTTTCGCGTGAGGCGCGGCGCGCGCCGGACCGTTAGCGGAGCGGGGCTGCGCGAACGCCGGCGGAGCGGGCAGCAGGTACGTGCCGTGTTCCCGCTGCGGCGCTGGGGACACCCCCCGCATATCCCCCCCCAACTCCGCCATCTCCTCAGCCTCCCGGGGCCGCCGTACGCCCCGCTGCCGCGGCGGGGCCGCCCCTGGGGGCGGGCAGGGCGGCCCGGCGGGGACCCGGCGCCGCACTGATGGGGCCGCGCTGGCGGAGGGGCGCGTGGGGAGCCCCCTCAGCGGCGGAGAAAGTTTGGCGGCGGGCGCCGCCTCACGCCAACTTGCCGGCGGCGGGGCCGGGGGGGATCTTAAGGCGCCCAGCTGCGGGCCGGCCTGCGGCGGGGCCAGAGCACCTTCCCGTGGGGTCAGTGGGGCGACGGGCGGAGCGGGGCAGGGGGGATCTGTGGGCCCTGTCCGCCTGTGGTGCGGCGTTGTTCCCTGAGGAGGAGGGGGACTGAGGGGGGACGACGACGTGGGGTAGGGGGACTCCGGCCCCCGCCCACCTTCAGGTACCGCTTCTCGGCGTCGTGTTCACCACCCCCCCCTCCCCGCAGCCAGACCCCTGCGGACCCGGTGCCTCAGGATGGGCGCGGGGTGTCAGCTTCTTGCTTGGGGTTCCCAAATGCAAATCACCCCAATAATACCTCAGCGGGAAAGACGCTTCTGTTCTCTTTTTATGTGAAAGCCCCCCTAACGTCTAGTATCCTTGTGATACGGCCACTTGAACAATTTCTTCACTGAGAGAGAGTGCTATAAATCTATAAGATGCTGCAGCTTTTCTTGGAAACCTGTCCTAGACTAGCATCATTGTTGGTCACAACAAGAAAAGGGGCAGTACTTTCGTTTGTGAAGTAAAAATCTATTTAGACTGCTCTTAACCAGAGAATTTTCAGTTTGCCTTCTGTAAAGATGTAATAAACTTAATAGACAGCCTTTTTTGTTAGATCTCTAGAGGTGATATCTATAAATTGTGAGGACTGATGTGCTGTTTCAGGATAGCATGTCACAGTAACTTTACTTAGGGGGAAAATAGTACACAAACACGCATAGTTTCTAAGTTTGTTAGTATGCTGAAGTTAGGAAAAGGATCTGCTAAATGTATCTCCAGCAGAATTTCCTGGTTCTTTCGTGTGGTTTTGAGAGCAAACCAACCTACAAGCTCTACATTAAGTAGGGCATGCACCTGAGACCATTGTAACAGCTGTGGAAGATTACCTATATAAAAGGAATAAAAGGAGTAATGATGTAGGGATATTTACAGCTGTGATTGCAATCAGCAGAGAAGGCTCATTTGTGTGAACACAAGACACCTGTCATGCTATAGGTGCATGGAGACATAAACTGCTGTTTTGTGAGGCAACTGTCGGGTTTCCGATGTGTTTTGCAAGACTTAGTACTGGAGTTTGCACAAAGAAGTGTAAGCAACCCGTATGTTTTTAATGTGCTGTAAACATTACTACCTGAACATGGATTGCATGAGATGATGTTGATAGTCAACAGTTTTCTGGTAGTTCCTGTGAAGATGCTGCAAGCTCCTGCAGGATGCTTGTGAAAGGTTGTTAATAGCACAGTCATAGTAGGGAGTATTATAAATTAGATGGTACAATAGTGGGACATAAGTACTTTGCAACAAGATACTACGATTAACATTATGCAGCAATTATCTTGTACAGGAAAAGCTGTTACTTGATCTTGTGAACAATATCTGTATTGTGAGGCAGTATATTCTGCGCAGAGAAGGGAAGGAATACTTCTCATTTACAGAGCATGTGGAATAAGAAGCAAGGGTGTACTGCTTCAAACGTGTTATGGTTTCTAAACACTGAAGAGGATGCTTACAGTCGGGGAAGTGACCGAGTAAAGAGCCCACATTCCTGAAGCAATGGCTGTGCATACTCATTCCTCTATGTTTCTGAACAAAGTGGGGTTTTTGAAGCTCTGTCCTGATGCTACCCGTTGGATTGCAAAATTGACTTGCCTCTATTTAGTGCAAGGTGGGGTTTTTACCTGAAGGGTAAAAAGAGATGTAAGTTGTACAAAAAGTTAGATGTGGTTCGCAAGCATTAACTGCTGAACCATGCTAAAGACAACAGTGGGCAAAGAGAACATGTAGCAAGAGTTGAATCAGCTATTCTAGCTTCAAAACTGGAGTAGTAGATGGGACAAAGATCTTAACTCCAATCAGTTTATGAAAAGGTCAGTAAGAAAATTAAGATGTGAGCTATGTATGCTTGCAGTGCAAGCCTGCTACTCAGCTGAAGTATTTTCAGATTGTGACTGATAGCATAAATGCAGAACATAAGGCACGCTGTAGCCGTTTTCCCCGTCGCCGGGTCTGTTCCCAAAGGTTATTTAGGTGTTTGCACGATTACAGTTCCGAAGGTGCCCTGTAAAAGATACACACAGCTAATAATACTTCCCTTCTCCTGCACCCAGGTACTGGTGTGCTGTTACTCCAACTTGGGTTCAGTGGGGACTCCCTGAAACCTGGCTACCTGGCAGCTTGCTGTTCTGTCTCTGATGGTCTATACACTGCAGCTTTAGACTCTGCAGTAATATTGCATCACAGATTACTTTTAGCACAGAGGGACAGAACTAGCAAAACCTCAAGCATGGTCAAGAGCGTGGTATCACTGTTATTACATGTCATCACATCCAAATTAGGAGGAGAAACTGGATAGCCGTAAAAGTTCTTGATATGACTAAAATTTATCTATAATATATCATCAGTATTAATTTAAATTAGTTGCATTACCTGGCAATAGAACAGCAATTAACTGATCTTGTTGTGCAGTATAAAACTGTCTGCATACACTGTAAAAGCAACAAATGGGGTGTTACGTTGGTGTAGTGGTGCTCAGTTCATCTGCTTCCTGGACAATGGGATTACTGAACAGGCAAAATACTTTATCTCTATGAACACTGCAGAACCGATATAGACACAGGAGAGTGAGCTGGACTCCCTTCTGCCTCGTGTTATCACCTAAAGTGTCAGCTAAGTGCTATTTGCAGAATCTTTGTTTCCAGTTGGTGTGTGAGAGGAAGACTGTGATATGATTCCTCCTTTTCCTCTCCTCACTGGTTCTAGCCTGATGCTGTGTGCTGTTGGAACTTGTTTGTCACACATTTGCTAGGCTTAATAATATAAGGTGCAAGTCTGGAATCTGGAGTGTTGGAAAATGTGGAGTTTACAGTTTTTTGACTTGAAAAAAATTCCGAACTCTTTTGATACTTTTCAAAGTATTTTTGTAGTGTTGGTTGGACATGAGCATACTTGGTGAAATTCCACTTTCAAGAAAAAAATAATAAATGTTGGTTTGTTGTCTGTGAGGTAAACTTGGCTGTTGTGCGCTCTTTGGATTTAGAGGTTCCTGTCCAAGGAGAATAAAAACCTTTTTTTCTACTACGTTCTTAAATGGTGCACTGGGGGCAGAGGCTGGGTAAAAGACAGTGGAAGGTTTATTTCAGTTGCTCTATCATATTTCAGTCCACCTATTTGCTGGGCTTTGGATTTGGCTTGACAAGAGTGATGTATTAGGGTTTAATTTTTAACTTAATTATAAGGTCACAACAAAGTCTGTTGCATCCATGTAATCCTGTTGAAATTGCTGGTTTTGCATGAGTACAATGGAAGACAGACCTTGTAAACTCATGTAGCAGTGGAGGTTTTCTAGTGATACTTTTGTCATTAACTAAGCATTATAAAATGCAATATCGGCTTATTTTCTGCTTGATTCAAAATCATAGTATTTTTCAGTGTAAAGAGGTTCTCCCTCTGTCTCACTTTCATTTTGTCTTGTCTAGGGTTCAGTGTTGCTTTGATATATTTCAACTAAGATTTTTTTGTGGCAATTGCTGTATCTTTTCTTGCATCATGTAAAGCACCATGTGTACCCATAGCATTACATGCAAATGAAACCATGTTTAAAAATGAATGTTCAGCTACTTTGGTTGCAAAGTCAGACCTTAAGTTGGAAAATGTCTACTTTAGGGTTACGCATATGCAGTTCTATGTTGTGAGCCACCCTGATCACTGAATGAGCCAATAATTTGCAGGAAAAACATTATGTGATCTTAACAGTTAAAAAGAGGATTAATGCAAATGGAGCTTAAGTCATATGCTGTTTTAAATATGATGCTTCCTAATTTTCAAGAGCTTAACTTTCAACCCAAATAACCCAGTAAATTTGCAACCTTCTTGCAAATTAGTTTCTAATGTGGAACCTCTTAGTTCTGTGGGTTTTAGCTTATTTTTTTTTTTTAGTAAAATAATATTATATCAAGGAATAAACTTCCTTTGTTGAGCTTAACAAATCCCTAAGTGGGATTTGAGCCTTCAGTGGTGATTTCTAATTCAGGTAATTGTCCTACTTGATAAGGGCTGTCATTTTGTGAACGAGGAAGGACCTGAGGGTCTGTGCTTTATCTGGGGAAGTGATGGGTAAAGCCTGACCTGTTTCATCCTCCTTCCTGCTTTGTCCTGCCACTCTGTGTTTTTTTTGCTTCAGCAACCTGTCAGTGCTCCATAGCACGTTGTTTGCCTCTGTCCTGTCAGAGGTGTGAGCTGCCCGGCCATTGCGTATGTGGAGTTTGTGTCCATTTGATTATTTTCTTTTGGAGAGACCACCAAATACTTGCTAAAAAAGCAAGCACGCATAGGAAAAACAGTTCAGTTGAGTTTGAATGGATTGCCATGAGACAAAGAGCATCTCTGCTATTCCAGGGAACTTCAAAGGCTGCCTGCAAACGAGGCAAGTGTCAGAGCTTCTCAAAAAAGTTGCAAAAGCCTTTGTAGTGGAAAGTGTTATGTGTCTGATATTTAAGTGTGCCTACCAGCTTTTTCCACTAATAGAAAATGAAAATTCATATATAAAAATAGCAAAATACAAGTTTTATTGAAGTTGGTGAGACTTTTGCTGTTGAATTATTTTAGTATTTTGCCTTAAATACTTTACTTCAAGCCTGTAAAATAATTTCTTATAGGAAAGTACACCATTTGGACTACCAGTCAATGTAGCCAAGGGTACAAATTTAAAGAAAGCCCTTCTTAAAGTGAACTAAAAAGCTCCTCGCTGTAGTAATAAAAGTTAACCAAGATCCAGGATGTAAACATAATGCATTTGTTTTGTCTCAGCAAGCAGTCCATATTTTTTTTTGTGTGTAATAACTTCCTGGATTTTACAAGCCACATCTAGTAAATAATTACATTCTTATCTGGAATGATAAAATTAGACAGCTTTGAAAACAACTTTTTAACAAGAAAGTGAGATATGGATCGAGGTTCACATGTTAACTTGCACAAGTGTCTCAAAAAAAAAAAGCAACCTCAAAGATTTTTCTTGCACATATTTACTGTTTTTCTTCTGTTACCACATGCCACCTCCAGAAGTTTGAATGCTTTTTTTTTTTTTCCTCTTTGGTCTTAAGAAGGACTTTCTGAGCAGGGAGCAGTAGTGTAATTAAATAGATATGTTTAACTTTGAAAGGTGTTATTTTTAGGACTAGCTCAAAAGGGCAGGTATTCCTTGGAGACATAATAATATTGCCAGATTGTCTACTTCAACTGAAAGAGCAATGTAAGACTTGGGTAGTATCAAGATTTACTTAAAAGTTTTTGACACGTTGTCTCTGGGCAAAAAGAATTTTAGAGGAGGCTGTAGAGCGGGCACAGCTGCTGAGTCTCTTGGCTCTTAGTGCTGTGTCGGAAAAAGTGTCAGCTTCCAGAAAAACTCACCCTTTGGAGCAATGTCTTTGTTCCTTTCCCTTTACTTTTTCAGGGCCATTGTTTCCCAGCAATTTGTATCCTAAGGTGTACAAGAAACAGAGCAGTTTGTGTATGCTTCTGTGAGGAAAGGGTGTATGCATGAATTAACAGGCATACTGCAGAGAGATTTGTCTCCCTGCTCTCCCTCCTTTTTTTTTTTTTTTTTTCCTGATTCGTATTTGCTCACTTTTCCACCTTTCAGCAAAGGGGAGCATATGGCAGTGTGCTGTCCATCTGGTTGCCACTTACTGTGAAATCATTATGCAGGCAAATTTGGCCCCATCTTGAATTTTTTCTGTAGGTAAAACCGTTAATAGAATGACAGCTGAAGTGTTTATTCTGAACTGTAAATGGGAATTAAGCACAGAGAGCGATCAAAAAGGGTGCTTTCTGAATATTTTCAATCTTCTACATTAAAAAAATATTTGTGCTATGCTAGTATTTAAAGCAAAAAAGGCTGGGATGCTCATGTTGTAGCCTATTCAAGTATGGATAAAAGACAAGTCCTGTCCTAGAGGATTTGCAACTTAAATACATTTTAATGAGAACGTGGTGAATGATGATAGATGCTTAGGAAAACTGTAGTTATTATATAGGTAATGATGTATATATGTGATTAAAAAGTCTGTTGACATTTTTGCATCCTGGAACAAGTGTGTAACATAGTCTCTTTAAGAGCATACCAGATACTAAATTCATTGGTCAGTAGTAGATTCTATTTTTAAGTGATTAAGTGTGATGCTTCTAAGAATCTTTGTTAATTTAGATCCTGTGCATTTAGGGTATATCCAGATACTTCTGTTTATCTATGTGTCAAGGGTCAACACTGGCAAAGAGAAGTCTTATTGCCTTTGGCAGCATGAGTGTGTGTGTTTTTATTGTCATTAGATTTTGCATTACTAACACTGAAATTGTAATAACCCAACTTTCTTCTAGTCATCTAAAGGAGCACCACTGAAAAAAACAATTAGGCTATATTTATAGTGAATATTCTGAGATCTTAACCGAACATGAGTACCTCCAACAGTAATTTTATATCAATTTTATTTTATACATACGACAGCTAACTTTGTACATTGTCTCCTTCATTAGTCAGTAGTTTGTTTTTCATGTAACCACATAGAAAAACCTGTATTTTTTTTAAACTGGAAGAGCTGGTTATAAAAATCAGAAAGTAAGTGGGAGAATCAGAAGCACGTAATTTATCTGAAGCAATCATCCTTGCTGTTTAGATCAGGGATCCTCGCTTTTGATTGTTACATGTGTGTTTATTATGTAGGACAGCGCTGCAGTCACCCCACTGTGATATGAAAGTGCTTGTGGACTGGTAAGAGTTCTGGCTTTGGGGAGGAGAGTGGCTAGAGTTTGTTCACTGCATTCTTTAAAGTTTTTCATTTATTTCAGACAGAAGCAAGGTCAAGTTTCTAACACAGCAATGTGATTTTTTTTTTTTTTGCCATTTTTTCCTGCAAAATTTAAAGGACTGTAGATTGCTTTCTAGAAAGCTTTTGTCCTGTACTGAAACAGGTAACAAGAAGGAAGTTAATTGTAAGTTTTCCAAGAAACCCGCATTTGAGACTTTCTCTAAATGAACTGTATTTTAACAGATCTTAGTATATTTTATATGTATTTTAAAATGGAAATACAACCCTTGATACACAGCATGAAACTGGGCTGACAGTGGGGAAAACCGAGTAGGTTTTGGGAGAAGGAAATGTTTAATGGCTTCTATTATAGTCTCATGACAGCTGTGGTCTATCTGTTGGTGAATATCTGATCTATAGCTGAGTATCTGTAGTAGTAGTATCACTGAAGACAGCCAGCTCTGCTGTCTGAAATGTAGGTCTGAATGGCAGGGTCTGTTAAATCAATGCTGAACTGCATCTTGTGGTACTTTGTTGAAAGACTTCTCTGGATTTTTTTTCCCGTTTAAAGGAGAAAAAAAACCACAGAGAACCCCAGAGGTTTGCTTTTAGCCCCCAAATTGGAGAACTTAGAGGCTAGTTAGCATATAGTGCGTGGGTTGTTTTTTTTTTAAATGCATGGTGTTGTATGACATGTATTGAAGCTTCTGAAATACATCATTTAAATATTCAGAAGTATGTTGAAGGATGTATCTGTGATGGATGTAACTGTGACATGCTCAGATCGATGGATAACTTTACCAAACTTGGCTTCCTGCTATTGTTTTCTAATGTGAAAATGAGGAAGAACTCCTTTAGTCTGCTCCTTAGCAAACAGAAATTGCTGATAAGGCAGTTTCTCTGTGGTCTTAGAAGTCAGGATCAGGTCACCATCAAGTGGCTCTTGAGACTAACATTAGAAGAAGTTTAGATTTAGTTAAAGATACTAAAGGTCTCTAGTTTAAAGATACTGACCATCACCTTTCATCTGTTATTCTGCTGTAGAAAAAGTAATTTGTTGTGCAGGTAAAATAACATGGCTCTAGCTAAGCAAGAGACTGTAACTGTTATCCTGAAGTGCTGCTTTTCGGCTGATACCCAAACTTCATATCCTGCCAGAAAGTAGAGGAGTTTTGATGTGTAAATGAAGGTATTCTTTGAAATGCTGGGAAGGCCTGGAGTGCCAGGCAAAGGATTCCATCAACAGCTGGAGGAACAGGACTCAGGGATTCTTAGAACCCTTTGAATACTGAGCTACTTACTGTCCAGTTGTAAGGGTGGGGTTTGGTTTATTTTCTTTTAAAATTACATTCTCTTGTGATTAAAAATGCTTGTCAGCAGCTCCCTTGTACTATTCTGAAATTTGGGAACTACAAAAAGAAACTTGGTTATTTTTCCTTTAGCGTCTGGATGGTGCACCCAATCTGAATGCACTGTTTCAGTCTGAAGATTAGATAAGCTTGTTGCTTTTGAAGAACTTCTTTAAGATGATTTCCCTTTTGGGGGGGAAGATACTGCAGTCAAAATAGCTGGTAGTCTGCCAAGGCCTGAGTCTGAAAGCACTGAATACAGCAAACTAGCAAACAAAGACTAATTGGTTGTTTGCCACCTTTGGAAATGCGGCCAGTTCTCAGAGTGCCTAGGTGACTGGCATCAGCTGGCATCTGATTGATATTTGCTGGGTTAAATGAAGTAGGTATATCATCTAGTGAGAAATGATCCACACCCTCATCTAAAAACACTGTTAAAAGCCTTTGCCTTGGTGGAGAGCTTTCATAGACTGAGTGAACATGTGAAGTGAGCTTTCTTCTGCTTTATGCCTTCAAACAAGGATTAAGGTACATGGCATAAATTGACTGGGAAATAGAGGCTTGCACAGTTCATTTTGTTGAGAGGGAGGACTTCATGCCCTAGTGCCTGTGCATTTCACAGGCTTTAAAAATCGCTTTAAAACATAGTCACTTTTTGGTGTTGACTGTGCAGGACAGGAGCTTTCTTTCCAGGTAATCTCTAATGTAACGAAATACTGATCTAGATTATGATGCTATCGTAAAGCAACGTAGAGGGTTTTATCATAGAATGAATATAGAAAAAAGGAAGGCCAGTGTTCAAAATACTAAATTATAAAATGGACAATTTGGTATTGGAGGAAAAACAGGTGGTGGTGGTATTTTCTTTCTCTACAAGGACATTTGATCTTGGGGGCTGTATATTGGTTTTGTTTCAATGGTTTAACAAAGCACTTCACTCTGAAATAGACTGTTTTTCTATTAGTTTCACTGGGTATATAAAGCATACTGCATGAACAGCATTTGGCAGGAGAGGAACATAATGTATCTGAAACCTTTAATTACATGCTGTAGGCAGCTCTGTCTAGGTCAGAAGACACCATATTATCAAATAACATATTATAGGCATTCAGAACTTGCACAGTAGCTTGATTATTCATTGAATAATTGGTCTTTGTTAAGCAGATAATGGCACTGTTTGGATTCAGAGCCCAGGTTTGAAGTATACATTATAGAATATTTGTATTTTAAATCATCTGTTATCCAGCTGATGTGAAAACTACAGAGTTCAGCAAAAGCTTTTACAGAAGCAAAGACTGCCTATTCTACTGTGTGTGCCACGGTTCTACTTACTGTATGATATCAGCAGTTCTGAAAGTGTCTGAGATTTTTTTTTTGGGTTTATTAAATTTAATTTTGTATGGGGGTTTGTCTGCAGCAACACTTAGGGCCATACAGACTGTTTAAACTTAGACTCCATTAAAAACAAACAAAAAATGCCCTGAAGAGTAAAACAGTTTAGAAGCTTTCCAAACTGCTTGAGGGTAGAAAGGGAGGAAAATAAATAGTGAAGGAAAACAAATGTATATGATTAAGACACACAAGTAGGAGTTACCTGAGAAATAGTATGTCTCTCTGTGTCACATTCTGTACCTTATTTTACTTATCCATGGAAGAGAAAGTATTTCTACTGTATGAATAATTACTTAAGATTTTTAATGCTTTAAGATCCCAAGGTGGAATGGGAAATTGACTGCAGTGCCAATAGCTGATAATTTTTGCAAGTATGTCAGGGTATGAGCTAAGGCAAGTGTGCAGGTTCCTCTGGGCACTTGCTTATGTAAGCTCGTGCTTGGAGGTAGCTATCAGCTTGGTAAAATCCCCAATTGCATCAGTAGTCTGTTTTAGAAGGGCTGGGGAACAGGTGATGATGAATAGGCCTTTTTCCTCTAGATTTCATCCTGCTTAAGACAAGCATCTTATTTTCTTTTTCCTGAGTTGGAATTTAAAAGCAGTAAGGTGATAAAATTATTGCCTTAAAGGACAACAAAAGTGATCAAACCCCCTCAAACTAATGGTTTTATTGTATCAAGTGCAACATACTCAGTTAATCAAAACACATGTTCTTTATCTGTGACTGGTTAGCCTGCAGAAGATCAGTCTGCCTTGCAGCAGAGAAGTTGTATTTTCGGTATGAGCTATATACCCATTTGAGCTGTGATCAGCACTCTTTGCCTTCCCTAAGGAGATGGCAGTGATTGTAACATTTATCATACATAAAGGAATCTGTCTTGCTGTATATAGCTGCCGAAAGACATGTGAAAAATAGGGACAAAGAGAGCAGTGTCCATGATCTCCGTAACCCTTCAGACAACCAAACTGATGGTGGACTAAGGAAATATCTTCTCCTCTTCTCACCCAAACCACCATCTGTAGACACAGTAGTAGTTAGGAGTGGAGCTGATTTGGTAGTGTGTCTGTAAAGTAATCTGCTAGCAGAATATTGCTTGAATGCTGGTGTAGTGGTCTGTGCATGAAGCTGTTGACCCATGCTGCAAAGATGTGAACCTCTAGGTGAAAACAAATTCTTGTTCGCTCCAGAAATTGAGTACACGCAGAGAATGCTGTAGCTTACATTAAAAATGGTTACTTGAAAATTAAGTGAAATAATGGGCAACAATTTTGAATTGTTGGTGTTCAAGAAAAAATCCAAACGCGTCCCACTGTTTTAATAAGGGCAAGGATTTTGTCTGGATTATTTGGGACTGAAAAAAGCCCAGAATGTAATGCATGTTCTGCTACCATCAAGCAGCCCTTTAACTGGAGCAGAGACATGATACCAAGGGCAAAACTTCTTCTATTTAGGGAAGGAAAGATGGAGCAGACTGAAGTGACAGAGCACTTTTCCAAGGAAAAACAATGAACATTTGAACTTTGCTTTGGTACTCTGTGCTTTATTATATTTAGCGAAGATGATGGGTTGGTGATTCTTCTGACTTGGTGAAATTAAGGCTGCTTTCTGGGAAACGCAGCAAAACAGCCTCAGAGGCTGCTCTGGGGATGCTTACAGATTTGCTCTCTTATGAGAAGTCTGTGCCTTTGGGAGGAAAGGAAGAAGAAAGGACTTGCGAGCCAAGATCAAAATAAAATATCAAGGTGCCATATATGACCTGATTTTCACTTCTCTGCTATGGGCAATGGAGTTACGTGGTACTTAATTTCTAATGACTTTCCTCTTATCAGGCTAAGCATTCCTTTCCTTTCACCCCCAAAGTACTCAGCTGTAAGGATTCTTGTGATATGAGCAAGGAGAGTTATACACAGCAACAACTACTGAATCTACATGGTGGACCTCGGCGCTCCCCATCTTGCCTGTCATGACCTTTGGTGTCAATGGCTTTCAAGTTGCTAATTTAACATCCAGATGAAAGGACAGATGAAGATATGGGTACGTCCATAGCTAGAGTATGTGTATACCCCTGTGCAAGGGCTATTACAGTGTTGCGTCCAAACTTAGATTTTTGTCAATTTTGAGATGGTTATGTGTGTTTTTTTAGTGCATGGATAAATGCATGTTTAAACTAGTTCTTATCTTTCTCCAAGGTATAATTTTGCATTTTTATAATAATTTATAACTGAAGTGTTGAAGGAAACCTTTCAGGCATGAGGATTTAATAAATTAAGATCTAGTAATACTGTTCACTGTTGCAATCCATTTGCCTAGAAAATCCTACCGGGTTTTTTCCTTAAATAAGCAAGTAAGATTTCTTGCTCTTCCCTGATTTTGCACAAGTTTCAACACCACATCCACCGAAAAAGTGCATAGGTCAGGTTAGGGAAAGCATGTCTGCCTTGTGGAATTTTTGACATTATCCATCGTGCATGTATGTACATGCAGATCCTGTAATTTTTGTGCCTTCCGAGCTCTTATTAAGGTCATCCTGCTGCAGAGATTCAAGTTTGGTTCATATTTTATACCAAGTTTTCTCTGGGACAACCTCTCATGCCATTGATTTGCTGTGATGTTTTTATGCTAACTGTAGCAGAAGGAGAAAATGTTTAAGCAGAAATACATCAAGAATTGCAGATGTACTTTACGTCTTTTGGACACAAACTGGTACAGCAAAGGGAAGAAAAGTCAGCATAATGTGACCAGTCATCTCGAAGTTGTCGATGGAGCACAGTTTGAGAACATCTGGACTGTAAAATGTACCTCTTGAACTTTCATTGATCAGTTCCTTGGGCTGTCAGCCATGAAGTATATTTTTAGATACTTGCAGCAAATCTTATTGCGTGTGAAAGAATGCCAGATCCATAGTCTGTCAGCTGCTGTTTTTCAGTAAGTAGGGAAAAAGGATTTTGGTTTGAGTTAAATAGTTAATTTGCTGCTGCATTGCAGACTGCAGTTTGTACAGCTATACCTGAGTTAGCTTTAAACTGGGCAGCCTGGCAACTAGTATCAAAGTCCAGCTGCAGCAGTGCTAGCTCAGCATGAGCTGCTATAATCCCTCTCTAATCCAAAGAGGAAAACTATTGGCCTGGACACAGTAGAGCAATCTTTTCTTTCAGTAAGCCGTTTCCTCTCAAAGCAGAGAGGGGAAAAATGCATGTGTGTTTTTAATTTTTATGGCTCATGTTTTACCTTTTCTTTTTTCTTTTTACAAGAACAGAGGGAGACATAGTAGTTTAATGGAAAATGAGCTGGTTGACTCCTTACAGGGGTGAAAGTTTGTAGGCTGCAATTATGTATCACGCTATAGCCCGGGTATTCCTTGAGACTTTTGAAATGGGGCATGGTCTTGTCGGAAGTAGGATAAATGAGTTCTATGCTATAAATGTGTGCTCTGTCCGCCGTCTGCAGCAGTACATGCCAGTGATAGAATGCTTTAAAAGCGTATACCTGCCTGAACTGATCTAAACCCATTGATTGTCTTAGTCCCATAGGAGTCAGAAGTACTTGGCTTGTGGATGAGGGTGCAGTGTGTTTTGGCCTGCCTGTCCTCAGCAGGCTGTTTTTCTAGCCTTTGGATTCTGCCTAACAGTTCTTATTCCCAAGTATTCTCTGGAGTTCATTACACTTGGTTTGAACGCCTGTCTGTTTTGGGCTTAGTAGAAGAGTGTTTCTGTATTAACAGCTGTTAAGGAAGGGTAATGTGCAGTACAAAAAAAAATTACTTGTTAATGAAATATTTTTTAAAAAACTTATTCATCTTTGATTCCAGGCAGAAGTTTTCCTGTTCTGAAGTGTTCCCTGTTTCTCGTGCTATCTATCCTCCGATTTTTCCTAAAAGACCCTATCTTCAGTATCACAATAAGTATGTCTGTTACACCAACCTATATTTATAAGCTGTTTAGTATACACTTGTTCAAAACCGTGTGATCTTATTACTGCTAACATTGTCTCAAATTAGATTAAGTACTTTGGAGCTGGGTTTATGTCACTTGAAAGAACACCTTCTGAAGTACCTAATGTGTCTTAAGTGAATATAACAGAAGTATGGGACAGTTCTTCTTGCCCTGAAAGACTGTTCGTTTCTAGGACCTTAAAAATCATACAATTCTGATTGTCATGTTAGTGTATTTCCTGACTTCAATTTGCCATGAAATTTGCAGTGGGTGACTTTGACAAGTCTCACTGAGAACAGATGCTTGATACTATTGAGAGCTTTCTATCCCGTGTTCTTCAAATGTTGCAAACTCAACAGGTCACGGACTGTCAATTGTCAACATCCTGTTTGAAATCGGCATATTGACAGTGAGGAGGATAACACAAGAGAATAACGGTTTTATTAAGGACCAGTGTTTCAGAGCTATGAAGATTAGAAATGAATGATCACAAGATATTGCCTCTATACCCCTTACTGGTCTTAGCAGCAAGCAGTTTGCCTCATTTCTACTGCTTGTTTTTGCATTGTCAAGTGCAGTAAATCTCTGACCTGAGGCCAGTATAACCTTAATTCCTTGCAGATATTCTTGTTTTATTGGAGAACTTGTCTTGATTTTGCATTTTTTTTAATATTTTTGATTCAAACAAGACTTTAAAACAAAATTAATTTTATTTTTGGAAGATTTATTTATGTATTTAAAAAAATGAACCAAACAGCCTACACTTGTAATACTGGAGGCTCTTCTTTCTTTTGGGAAGTGGCATTTTTCACCGAGTGCAAGACCAGCAGTCAGGAATGAGTTCTAATCAGGCTGTAGTACCTATTTGCTATGTGATCTTGGACTTTGGGTTTAGTTGGGGAGTATGTACCCATAAGTTTACTTAAATTTTAGAATCATAGAATCGTTTGGGTTGGAAGGGACATTAAAGGTCATCGAGTTCCAACCTCCCTGCCATGGGCAGGGACACATTTTATAAACCTTCTAACAGCTTAACCAACTCTTCATGTTTTTAATGCAGAAGCTAGGGCGGATATAGCTTCCTTGCTGTCATCTGTCTGTCTTTGTACACTTTTTTCTTACATTTCTCTTAGAAATGTTAATGACTCTGTCCTGATGAAGTTTTTTTTTTTAAATTTTAATAAAGGTGAGTTGATAAATCTTAACAAAAGTCTGTGTTTGCAGCTGTAACAAATACAGTTCTGGTTCAAGCAGGTGGCTGGTCTGTGTTACGGGTTTAAGAACAAGAAAGTGTTTTATTTATAACAGCATTTGTTTAGCGTTTTGAGGCTTGCATGGCAGTATGAATCCCTTGCATAACCATTACTTGAAAAGAACGCTTTTATCTGATCAGAGTATTAAACAGAACCTCCTTATTGGATATGGGTCATGAGACTTGAAGTACTAAATAAGATACTGTGAAAATAGAGCTGTGGAGGGTGACAAGATGACTGCTACGTTGGGTCACACAGTAGTGGCCAAAGCTCTTCTGTCTCTGTGGTGCCAAAAGAGACAGAATTATATCCCTAACTTGCTCTGGTGGATGCTTAGGAGCAACAGCACAAAGTGTTGAGACATAACAAAAGATTTTTCTATGGGCTAGTATGGTTATAGTATATATAGTATAGTATATATAGTATGTCCTGTTGATTTTTTTTTTATGATCTTCTATTTCAAAGAAAATAGTGATCAAACAGAGGCTTATCAAATACATCTGCTTTACATATTCCATGGACTGAATGCACTCTCTGGGTAGCAGAGTCTGTTGTGTAAATGCATTCATTGTAATACATTTCTCCAGAAAACACTGTCATGTGTGATATACATGTGTTCACAGAAAATTACTGTATCTCCTTTAATAAATGTTTGTTATAGTTAATACACAGGCAAAAGCAACTGGGGTCTTATTCAGAATTGGTGTCAGGCATTTTAAATGAAAATAACTTTTCTCAATCAGTTCATCTCCCCAACTTTTTTTTGTCTGTAAATAAACAACTATGTCTCTATATTTAAAGAACTGCCTAGGAATTAAAGTACGTAACTTATAGTTGGAAATACATGTGAAGTTTTTATATGCTTTTTGTTTCTTCCCATTTTGTTGCGATTTGGTAAGTATTGAGTAGAACAATTACTGAGAAGTTTGCTTCTGGAATTGCTAGAGAAGCTGAAGCCAGGTCCCCGTCTGTGCAGTGTTTCCTGTGCTTTCTTGCTGCATTGTCAGTGACAGCAGAAGCCTCCCTGGGCTCTACAGACCCTCTGGGATTTTTGGTGCCCCTTCAGGAAGACCAACTCAGCGGTGAGGATCCTCTGTATTTTTGTTAGATTCATCAGTTTTGTTCCCTTATCACTATATCTTATCACTATGCTGTCTTTACATTTATGATCAAAACTTCTCTAAGGCAGGGAATTACTCTTCTTCCTTTTTTTTCTTTTTTCTTTTTTTTTCTGTTTGCTCAGTGCCTCTCCCTAATGTTCTGCTGCGGTCTTCATTGGTTAGCATGGTTAACTGCAATGGTGTTCAGCTTTACCGTGTGTTTTTAAGACCCTGATTCAAAGTATATTACGGAAGCCTGTGAGGGAATACATAAGAATATTTTAAATACGAATTCCAGAGTGCTATCCTCATTGCTTTACAACAAGTATTTCTTAGTATGTTAGCAGTAATCCCAAATCAGTGTGCCACAGGGAAAACTGGTTCTATGCTCATAGTGTTAAATTGCAGTATGATCAATTTCCTAGTGAAACCTGAGCCCTTAGCAATTCTGAACTTCATCTCAAATTTCCCTATAATACTGACACTATCAGTGGAAGAGCACAAGCTCTCAGTTCTCTTTTAAACAAAGGGAGTTTATGGGTGAGTGTTCTGCAGTCATCTTTGAAATTTATTCAGTAGCTTGTGGTGCCCGCCATTTACTCCCATGATGAGTATTGATCTTCCCTGTTCTTGTAGGGTTTAAACAAGATGAGGGCTGGGCAGGGATGGTGATATTAGTTAGTTATTTTTGAAGGTGGAAAAAGATCAGTTTAGCATTTTTACTTTCCATGTGTGGTGTATTATATGACCAGTAGCTGAACACATTTTAATATGTATTCATATTAATAAGCAAATAGCTTCATCCTGCAGGAAAAATTCTTCATGTCTGTACAGAGCAAAATACTTATCAATGTTTTCAGAGACTACTCTTCTTGCATACCTCAGCGATCCTTTTATTCCATACAAAATAACTAATTAATCACTTCTAGTAAAAAAGTTCTGACAACCTAATACTTAAAGTTCCACCACAGAAAAGTAATAAATGATTTTTGTTGGTTTTTAAAGTAGGAAAATTAGAGTTTCAAAGTTTCAAAGTTCCAAAGCATATACTTACGTGTAGTGCCTGAAATTATTATTTTTAAATGAATATACTTTTTTAAAAAGATCAAAAATAGCTACTTTAAATGCACAGTGTAAGGTAGAAGTAAAAGTGTAATTGTTTGTGAGACAGATCATGTGTAGTTGTACGTTGAACTAGACCTTGGGGGTGTTGACTTTTTGCAGCCCAGTTCTTCACCAGGCCATCTGGGATTTGGCTGCCGCAGATGTGAAACCAGATCTTCTCTCATCTGTTTTCATGTGTTTTGTTGCTGTGTTACCATCATAGAATGGTTTGGGTTGGAAGGGGACCTTAAAGATCATCTAGTTCCAATCCCCCTGCCTTGGGCTGGGCCACCTCCCACCATACCAGGTTGCTCAAAGCCTCATCCAACCTGATCTTGAATACCTCCAGGGATGGGGCATCCACAGCTTCTCTGGGCAACCTGTTCATGTGTCTCACCACCTTCATAGGAAAGAATTTCTTCCTAATATCTAATCTAATTCTCCCCTCTTTCAATTTCAAACTGTTACTCCTCATCCTATCACTACACTCTCTCATAAAGAGTCCTTCCCTATCTCTCCTGTAGGCTCCCTTCAGGTACTGGAAGGCTGCTATAAGGTCTCCACAGAGCCTTCTCTTCTCCAGGCTGAACAACCCCAAGTCTCTCATCCTCTCTTCATAGGAGAGGTGTTCCTACCCTCTGATCATCTTGATGGCCTCCTCTGCCCCCGTTCTTTCCTGTACTGGAGGAAGGACATCATAGAATGATTGAGTTGGAAGGGACCTTTAAAGGTCATCTAGTCCAACCATCCTGCAATGAGCAGGGACATGTTCAACTGGATGAACTTTTGCAGACCGTTCAAGTTTCTACTTTTTCTTTCCCTATTACACTTGGTAGGATCAGGGAAATTATGCTAGCCCTTGTACTGTAGTTACTTTTTTGCTGCAGCAGAATGAGCAGGCACTTCCCATCCTGTTTCCAGGTCCAGTGGGAAGATTTTTCTTACCTGTGAACTTCACAGGAGCCAGTCTAGGCAGGTTCCAAAGATATACTGGCTATGTCTGTCTCCTCTGTGATGTTGTTTTCCAGACTTCAATTAGAAGCGAGGGGGCAAGGTCAAGGTTTGGGTACTAAACGTGGAAATTACTGGCCAGTTGACATAACTGCCTTGGGCAGGCTGCTTCCTCCAGATTGCC
Organism: Gallinago jamesoni; assembly: GCA_025769975.1. Classification (NCBI taxonomy): domain Eukaryota; kingdom Metazoa; phylum Chordata; class Aves; order Charadriiformes; family Scolopacidae; genus Gallinago; species Gallinago jamesoni. The sequence continues at coordinate 22,349,150 of JAOQGH010000069.1, read as the reverse complement.
TATGAGACTGTCAGGGCCAGGCTTGCTTGCTCACAGCTTTGGCTGAGTCCCTCACCATCAATCAGTATTTTGTGGCAAAAACCTGGCCTATAATATGTAGTAAGTGCATTCTATCACCTGCTGAAGGAGGCAGGTACACTAGCTGTATATTAAAATAATGACTACCAATATGCTGCTTGCTATGGTAAGTCAGTTAAATCTTGCCATTTTGGGCTCCCAGTGATGAAAAAATATTTTCTCAGCCATGAACAGTACAACTGTTCTGTCCACATGCATTATGCGAAATAACTTTTCCTCTGAAGTACCAGACAGGATGTGAACCCAAGAATTTTGTTACCTGTCTGATCTCCTAGAGTGAAGTTTACCCTGTATACATCACCAGGATGAAATACTGCAGCTATTTGTAAATTTGCAATTAAAACAGCTGGGATATTTGTTTCCAAAAGCTAAACGACAAAGCAGAGTGCTGTTTGGGAGAAGAGCAATGTATTTCACATCAGTGGGCTAATTATTATATACTTGCATTTAAGATACGCAGTAAAGTAATAAATTCAAAAATTTATTGCATTTTGTCTGGAAGGCTGCCCATAATACTTATCAGGAATGACAGAACATAGATTTTTTCTTACGTATATTTGGAGTATAGTTGGTTCTTATAATGAAATCTTTGCTTCCAAATGTGTTTTTTGACTTGTCTAATAGCTTGACTGGATTTAGTACCAGTCTGCTTGGGTTTGTTTTGGTTCTGTATTGCTGGGTATGAGAGAGACACAGAATTGGTCTAAATTTTCTTCTTAGTCTCTTTCTTATATAGGAATATAATAATTACAGGCCTCAATGAGCCATAACTGGTAAGATACGCTGAAATCTTCAGCTCCAAGAGAACAAATAAATGGTAAGAATTTCTCATGAGGTTTTCTCTGTACTTTCTCCATTCTTATTGTAGTCATGTGAATCTTTTGTATTTTGGTTGCTCCTCTAGAAAATTAGAGAATTCTTTTAAAATTTTCTAAAGGCGTTTCAATCCAGAAGCTATTAGGCATAGGATTCCAAAGAAAATTAAAATTAATAGCTCGGGGAAGAGTCTTAAGGCTGAAGTCTGATGGCTGAAAACTAGTGTTTCAAGTTATATTAATCTGTGGGTACAAGCAGATACTCAAGCTTTTATTTATTATAAGGTTAACCACCACATAAAATGAGCAACAGATATTTTGGGTGGAAATTAAAATGTAGTGAGCTTTAACCATTTTCATGGCAGACAGGGGTGACCCTAATACTTTCACATGATTAAAGGTGTCCCCTAAGACAGATTGACAGTGTCACACCCATGAATTGAGATACGTATCTCAGCAGGTTGACTCGAGTGTGTTGCTCTGTTGGTAGTGTTAAAAGCCTGAGTGAAGTTCTAGCTCTGTCAAAATAAATTTTGCTGTTGAATTCAAATGGACTTGTATTTTTACTTCAAAAACCATTTTTTTGCAGACTGCAAAAATTAAGCGCCTCTGTGTTTAACTCAAATCTAATCAGAGGAGACTTGCCAGGTATCTAGATAGAACTAAAAACATTCATTCTAGCATATTAAAATGTGTATGTATTTTTTTCTTTACTCTTCCAAAGAGTGGCTAGACCTGTCTTGCTTGGCTACAAAACAAGACATGGCTACAGGTCTCCAGTTAGTGGCTCTTCACTGAAGTTCCAGGGAGTAAGAAACTAGAACTAGAAGCAAAATCCAAGAGTTGATTCTTGAAAGAAACAAGGAAACCAAACTTATTTGAAACTAAATTGGTACTTCATTTGCTTCCAGTAGTAATGATTTGGTTTAATATGACTCGGCTAGGCTAGTGTCATCCCCAAATAGCTGAATTTCAGAAATGGAACTCTTGTTAGCCAAGCAAATATAAACCAAACTTTGCTGGGTTTCAAATTTAATATTTTAATATTTAATCCAAGGGAGATTGGAGGTTTGTGGGTTTTTTTCTTTTTGAGAGTCAGGATTTGTGGCACAAAAAAACCCGCCTTTGGGCTGGGGGCACAGGGAGAGCCTGTGTTAAGAAATTGGTCCAAATGGTCTTCTAACCATGTGCTGGCTGAGCCATTTAGTTTCCTAGACTGGAAAAAACTAGGTGTTTTCAGTCCAGTGAAGCTGTTGATGCGAGGCTCGTTCCTATCAGCATGTGCAGTGGCACTGAGCTTTCCAACTGTGAGCCCCGAAGCAGTATCAACACAGCATCCTGCCAGAGCTTTTTATCCAAGCCTGTGGTCCCTGCTGGTGTCCTTGTGCTGGGCTGTAAAGAGAAATCATCTCACTAGGAGCTACGTCTGGTCTAAGTGGTGCTGCTTTCTATTTGTAAGTTACAACCTCGCTTTTTCTCAAATGAAAGTACCATCTCCAGCAGTTGGAGCCAGAAGCAGAGCAGATGTCGAGACATGCAATAGTATAAGCTGGCAGCCTTGGCCTAATGCTTATGTGAAACAGCAAGTAGGCTTTTGTAGTTTCCCTTCCCAGTAAGCCGGCCCAAACTTTGAAGACTAGACAAACCTGTAAAGGGACCTTTTAAATATGCGATTGCTCTTTTTTGTTTGTGAGAGCCCTGTAGTGGCAGGTTTTTCTTCCATGTTAACTGCATGGGGAAGCTAGAGAGAACAACTTGGGATCTACAATTTATTACAGCTAAACCGGGACAGTTTGTAAAACAGTAAGGTAAATGGTAAGCTTGGAGAGTTACTCCAGAGTAAGAGATTAAGGAATGCATGTTCTTTATTAAAGAGCTAAGAGCAAACTTTCTGTTTAGGTAGCCTTGACAGTTACTCGGTTATTCCAGATTTCTGAGATGCCATATTGCTCTTCTTATTTGCCAGGGTGTTAAAATTGGCAAGCAATTAGCTACAGTGTGGGTTGCTGCAGTACCTGCTGGACATGTGCCTTTTCTGGAAAATGTTGGTAGTGTATCAGAACTGAACTTTAACAGTTCCAGTATGTACTGTGTAGCATGAACTTCAAGTTCACGAGAGCCCGGAGGAGCTGTTAGGGCAGCACTGTGATGTGTTACAAGCATTTAATTGAGTGTTTGCATGTCACAGAACCCTGTCTGTAGACCTGCCACCTAGCCCCCACCTTCTCTCCCCAATTTCTAGGTGAAGGGATTGCAGAAGGAAGGAGCATGAGTGGAGTCTTTTCATAACCATCCCAAACAGAGCATCTTCTCCTGTTTCTGTCTGGATGTACAAAGTGCTGCACATCTGCAAACCCCTTGGAAGAGGCTGGGTGTGACTGGGCTCTCCAAGGGGCTTATACTGGTCTGGTCCTTCACTAAAGGCTTTCTTCCAGCTGGTGTTATTTGTCCTGCAGACCAAATTGGTGGTACTGAAAAGTTCAAGATTCAACCAGTGGTCATGATGCATTTGTGGAGAGATTATGATGATTGTGCATAAGATCATTTTTCTGGTTTTCGGGCCATCTAAACTTCTCTCTAGAAAGTATGAACTATGCTTATGAGTAATGACACAGTCTTTAGTTACATGATTACGTGCTCTTTTTTTCCCCCCCAAACAGCATTCTGCTTAATTTCAGTATATAGGATGATCCCACAAGGGGATAGAATTATGGCTGCATAAGCAAGTTCAAATCTGCCATTTCCTAATTTCTGAATGCCTGATTTTTTCCAATCTAAATACCTTTCCTGTGATGGAGGGCTTTTTTCCTTTTTTTGTGATGTATTAAAAATTTTTACTGTCCATCCCTCAATAAAAAAAAGATGCAAAAATCAATGTCCCTTGTTCCTTGAAATAAAAAGCTCTGTCTCTTGTACCTCTTTCCTTTTCTGGATACTGCATGGGAATGTTAAAGATATGAATGGAATCTGCAGTGTTAAGATAGTATGTATCAAATGTACTTGATTTGTTGAGGAAGTTGATTTGTTGTTTGTTTTCTTTGTGGCATCTCTGCATTCATAATTATTTTTTTTTAAACAAATAAAGGAGGTATTCCTTATCCACCTATACAGAGACATATAAACAAATAATTTATCAAACTCTTGTCTCTAATTAAAAAGATTAGGGAGGATCAGTTTAATCAAAAGAAATTTTAATTTTTTTATCCTAACGAACCTGTTCACTCATTGGGGGGAAAAAGAAAAAAATAATTTTGGTCAACCTGAAGTGAAGCAGGGAAGTGCTGGGATCTCTCCTGCAGGAGACTTTCAGGGTTTCCCCTTCAGAAGTGTAGGCTAATGGATTTCTGAAGGAAACAGTTTTGACATGCATGACCAATAAAACTTACTAAGTGCAGATGTGTGGAGCTCGTTAAAATTCTGATAGAGAGGTTAAAGCAAAGACAGTTGTCAGAATTGTTGGGTTGTGATCCCAGGAAGCCTAGCTTCAGTTCTTGGAGAAAGGTGATTTGTACTAGTGGAGATGAGTGATCAAATCATGTTCATGCCAATCCTCAGGGTAACATCAATGGTGTTAGTCACAAAAGAAATTTGGCTAGTCTAATTCACAAGAACTAAATATAGCTAGCCCTATATCACACTTCTGCTTTCTCTTTGAAACCTTGATAATGTCTGGTTAGGTGTATTCTCTATTCCTATTTCAAATTTTTCTTTCCCTTTCTCTCTGCTTCTCTGGATAGCTCCATGACCTTGTTAGGATTGCTCAGTAGGAACATTAGCAGCCATCACTTACATTTGAGCTTTAGATGGTATAAAATTTTCATTTGTAGACTGAAGTAAGAACATAACTTTTTTGCACAAAGGAAACAAAATTCCATTTCCTGATGTGTACTAGATCCAGAATAAAAATCTCCAGCACAACACCGAAGGAGGAAAAATCTGCACAGAAGCTCTTTTCATCTCTACCCCTTCCCCATTTTCTAAGCATTTTCAGGTTGGGTGCTTACTCCAGTTGACTATTGCCAATGGCTGGGTGTCAACACATCATCTTTGATCTGAGTGTTTCTGATCTTAAGTATTTCTCCTCTGTGCTGTTTGTTTCTGTGGCTGTGCCACAGTGCACTACCCTACCCTCTCAGTTTTTCTGATGTAACTGTTTTTGGAGCTGTAACTGTGACTTGTATCAGGGAAGCCTGATACTGCCAATGATATCCTGCTTGTTTAAAAAAAAAAAAAGTGCAGGAAAAGAAAAATACTTTTCCTGTTGTTGATGGAAATGGCAAATTGGTTTCCTGGCCCAGCTTACAGTAACAGCCTGTGTGGAGGTGCATGGCTGTGGCATGAAGGAAGGAGCAGAAGCTGGGCATGGTGGCAAACAGCAGTGTTTCCACAAGTCTAGCCTGCTGCATTTACTTTGAATGTAAACTGACCCCGTCCGTGCCCCTGAGCTGCTGTTGGGGAACTGTGGATGAGAATCTGAAGTAAGAAGAATGTGCCAGAATTTGGGTTTGTAGCTACTTCTAAGCACATAAGCTCAGGTGTTTCAGTTGGTGTCTGTATTTTGTACAGGAGCTTACAGATTCATGATAATAATACTCAGGCCATGAGCAAACACAACAGCTCTGAACCATGACTTCAGCTCAACTAAACAGGGTACAAGTTAGTAGAATCTTTGGTCCAAAAGGCTGAAATTAGACTATCTTCCTACTCCCCAGACCAAATTGGGCCCACTGTTGTGGCATGTGTTTTGAAAGACTGTGCCTAAACCGATGCTAAACCAGTTTCCAACCACAACTGGAGTATGGATTTTTAATTTTTTCAAGGTTGCTCGAGTTTTGTTTCGGTGGGGTTTTTTTTGTTTTGTTTTTCTTTTAGCTTAGACCGTATGCATGCACACATGCTGTGCTTTAGTATATGTTTTCCAAGCTGCGTTCTATGCTTTGTGTTGTTTAAGCTGGACTTTATCTCCTTATCAGCAAGCTATAGCCAAGGTGTGGTGACTGACAATAGAAGGTTGATCTAAACGTTAACAAATTAACTCCAACAGGATGTGTGCGGGGCAAGGGCAGCAGCACGGACCTTTGCTCAACTGTTGCGCATGACCCCACTTCTCAACCTCCATGGTTCAGAGCACAACCCATGAACTGTGAAGCGGTTGCTTGCTGGTGACCCCAGAGAAGGGGTGAAAGAAACCCTAATCAAGCAAAAGGTACCTTGCAAAATCTTTGAGGAGCACTGGCTTGTATAATACCTGTGCAAAGAACAGAGAAAAGCAGATGGACTTAGTAGGCAAGTACAGCACTTTTTAAGCACTTTGAAGATCTTGCCTCAGAAAGAGCTCGATGAGCTGGGAGCAACTTCCTTCACCTACTGCAGAGCGGGGAAGAACTGAGTCAGTGTTGCTGAAATCAGAACTGCGATCCCGTGCCTTTTAAGCTGGGCTACTAGTTTACAAATTTGGCTTATACAGAAAACCAGATGCAGAAATCTACTTCCCATCCGCTTGCACTGCCCACTTGGTACATATAAGACAGTATGCCAGCCATTTTGACCAGTGCTCTTTCTGGTTTTTATACCACTTCAAAGCTTGCACTGGAAACTTTTTGGGACAATTCTTTCCTTTCTGTCTTATCTCCTTTTTAAACTAATTCTGTTCAACTTGGGAAACTGTGCTCCTTCTACAGCCACCTCACCTTGAAAATGTGCCACAGAACAGATAGAATTGCTGAATTCTCACAAAATGTGCATTGCTCATACTCACATGGCAACTCAGCATGCACCATGTGCTGTCTGGTCTCGGTTCCAAGAAGTGAAAAACAACAAAACACCGTGGAACTGTTAACTAATTCCCTCAGATGAGACCATGAAAGACAAGGCTTTTTTGCTTACCAAACACTGAGTGGGATAGGTGTGGGAAGGGCTGTATGGAAAAAAATTCCATTCTCAGGTGGTGGATGGAATACCCAAAGGTTGCCCTCTGCCCCCTGGCATATCGTTGCTCTTTGCCTAAACTACATCCTATACCAATGCAAGCGAGAGATAAGTGCAGAAGAATGAAATCTTCCTGCTGTTATTAGTTGCCTTTTAACATCACTCAGTTGCACAGAAATTTCCTGTGGAAGTTGGAAGTGGTTTATGCTATATAAAAAGTGGAGATTTTTTTAGGAAGTTTCTAACACAACAGATAGGTAAGGTGGAGTGGATGGAAGGAATAAGGTTCTGCAAAACATCAGTATATGTTAAGACATTTCTGTTGCTTGCATAAATCTTAGAAAAGGAGCATGAATCATAGTAATCCCTATAGGATAAAGATACATACAACCTATTACATCTGTTTTGAAGGTTTCACTTGTGCTGCCCTCTTAATGTACATATTAACTACTTGTCTTTTTAATTCATTAAATCAGCTAATATATTAGTCATCTGCACCAGAAATTACTCACTTTTTGCCACTTTTTCTCTCAGGAAGGCTCCAAGGAGTCCTTTGGAGACTTGACTCCCTCTATCTCCTTTCAGGTCTCTTTCCACTTCACTCGTCTCACCTTTGTGAGCACCTTATGTCATGGTAACGATCCCTTCAGCTGCAGCGAGTTGGACTCTGCTCCCTGTGGAGCCATCGGAGCTATCAGAAGAGCTGCTCCTTCGGTCCTGGTGGTGAGCAACCTATCTGTAGAGCTGCCAGCTCCAGTAAGAGGGAGTAGGTCTGGCTTATTGGTGTTGCTATTGGTCAGATCTGTTTGAGTTGTAAAACAAATTTCTGTATAAATGTGAGCATATTTCCAGCAAGAAACTGACACTGTATTCTGGAGAGGCAACTATTTCATGTTCTATGTGAAAGGACTGCAGTTTGGCTGGCCCCACTGTTATTACTTAAAGTCCCTCAAAATCTTGAGATTAATCTAAAAACTAAGATTTATTTTTTTTTTTAAATCTAGCTGTACATCTTTTGTCATTCTTTTGTTTTCTAATGCCCCTTTGGGAGGGAAGTTGTATTAGCACTGTGCTGTCTCCCAAATAAATGGTGAGTTTTTTACTATGTTAAGAAATTCCCATGTCTACATCTGTCTGCCTGTCCCCTGAGGCCAGTTTCCATCAGTTTTATTCCCATTACCAAAATCAGCTGTATCTCTGGAGAATCTTTTATTCTCCAGGCCTGCAAATGCAGGTATAGCAGCATTCTCAGTTTCCTTAGTCTCACAAGACAGGTGCAAAGTACCTCATGCCTTTACCTTTCTCAGGCTGAGGTTTGAGTAAAGTTTTTCATTACAAATTGTTTTTCTGAAAAATGTTGTAAAATGTCAACCCCAAAATGAGATGTTAGGAAGCCAACATTGCAAAACAAAGCTGATAGTTATATTTTAGATTTTTTCTGCTGGTAGGTGTAACAGTTGCTATCATAAAGCTGTCATAGGTACAGATTCAACAAATCCCTTCAGTGTGTTATTTAAACATACATAAGTTTAGGCAAATATTTTAATATTTTTCTACTTTAGGGATATAATAAAATAATTCAGGGACTAGGAAGTCCAGGGAAGAGACTCCCATTGGTATTGAATGGATGTTGAATCAAGTCTCTGCTGTATCAGGGAAGGTTTATCTGAAAAAAGTTGGCTTCTTATTCTAACTTCAGAAATATTGCAAGGTTATAGGTAAATGGAGTGCATGTATTTTATAAAATATATTTATTTTTCTGTTTTAAAGTCAGTCATTTTCTTCGCATGAATAATTAAATTGCTTTTGGCTGACTTATATGCCTGAAGAGGGTGATCACAGTGTAGACCCTTTCTTTTTGCATACCCAGGCACATTATCTGGAAAGTCTGAGAATGCATTGACTACGTTTTACATTGTTATAAGGTTACAAGGCATAAAGTAAAGCTTTGGAAATGGCTTTACGAAAGATGTAAGTTCAATTTTTTTATTTGGTGTCAAGTGATTGTTAAGGGTTATACGGTTGCTGCATTTGTATGTCTCCACTGTAAATACTTGACTGAAACTAACAGTTCAGCCTATAAGTGATCCTAGTAAAAAGTTTAGTATAAGAAGCGTTTTCCATTATCAGGAAACTTTTTTGGTGTTATTGTCAGTAATATTTTAATTTGCTAATAACTATTTCTGTTTAATTTAGAGTTTGTTTTTATGTTACTTTTCAAAGTTACTTAGCATGACAGTAGCTTTCCAAGGTCTCTCATGATATTTTTTTCTAAGAATTTTTGTTTCTTATATGGTATTCTCCAGTTTATATTTTTCCAACTAGCAAAACCTATATTTTAGTAGGTTTCATTCTCGCAGGCTTGTCCTCTTCCATTCTGGTTGCAATGCATTGATCCAGGTACAACACAAATGGAAATTTTGTCACAAACTAACGTGGCACCTTTTCGAAATGTGTTAGTGGGTTGTGTTGATCAAAATATCATCTTGCTAACAGCCCATCTGGAATGTTTGACAACATGAATTAATTCTGGGAAGAGATTTTCTACAGTAGCAAAAGGGAGTCGGAAACACAATTCAAATTGGAAAATGGAGAACAAAAGCCCAAACTTTGTTGACAAAGCTAACGCTCATCTCTATAAAGTATATTAAATTGTATGGAAGAAAAAAAAAAGTAAATTGGTTGGTTTCCAGTAGAATTGAGTACTGAAACCATGAACTTTCTTTGAAAATCCACTCCCTCCTCCCATCTTGATTATCTTTCTCAACCGTCTAGTGGTTTAAAAGCAAGACGTGTTATTGTGGAAGTATATAAGTGAGCAGGTGTCCATATGTCTAAGTAAATGCACTGTAACTTTACGGCTTCCATAATATGGAGGAATTAACCTGAAGTAAAACCACTTTGAAAAAGACTTATGGGGGAAATAAAATTATTAGATAAACTTGCAACAGGACAACAAACATCAATGCAGCCCTTTGGCGTTCTTTCTACAGTGTTTTAGATAACTTTGTTTTGCTTCTCACAGAGAGCTAGAAGCACTGATCTTGGAAGGCTAGAACTTCTGTGCAGAGCAGCTGGAACTAGGTAAATACTGGAACCGCTGCTGATTCCGTTGCATCCTCCAACATGACCAATCCTCAGTAAGTATCCTGTGAGGGTAGTTATAGCCTATTTTAAATAGACAGGAACAGGTTGCTACCTGTAGGAGAATTACGTTGTGACATCAAGAGAGTTCTCTCACTATTACTGGAAGGAAAAGTTGCTATTTTGAGAAGGGGTGGCAGGATTTGGTGAGTCGTCTAAATAGTGTGAATTAGCAGGAAAAATATGAATGCTGTCTGATGTGTTACTAACAGCCAGTGGGTGAAAACTAGTTTGTCGTATTATCTTCAGCTCCGTTTGCCTTTTTTCTTTCCTGCCACCAAACCTGTCCCAAAGCTGTTTGCTAACACTAGTCTGTTGGTTTATTTGTTCTTCTTTTCAGTCAAAGCAGACAACGTCTGTCGTTTAGTCTGTCTAAGAATACGGAAGGTATTCTCCCTCTTGTGAGAGGGAAGGCTGCATCAACCCATTTTCCTTTATAATACTGGAAATTGGATCATTGTATGCTCTTTCATGCAAAACTTGAATGAGCTTGGACTTGTAAAGGTAAATGTCCTCAGGATGGCACTAAAGGTGAAAATGAAAGAAAGAAAATTCTTGCTAAAATTAGCTCTTCCCTCTGGGCTTCTGATTTCAGATTGTTTACAGAGCAATACACTTCTGTTGGAAATGAAAGAATCTCATTACTTTCTATTATTAGTGAGACAAAGAATAAAATAAAAAAAAGCCTTTAGGTTGTTCAATAGTACTTCCTTTTACCTCTATTTTCTGCTGTAGTATGACGCAGTTTCAGCCTTTCCCTGCTAAATACTTGAAACATAACAGCATTTTGCAATTTTTAAAATTACTTTCTTGTGTAATGCTGGAAGCTGTTAGGTTCTTTTAATTTAGGAATGATATTTTCCATCTGAAAGGGTTAGTCTAATGGTGAGGCTCTGACCAGTAGAATCTTTCTCTATCTCTTTCACATAGAATTTTAGTTCCTACACCCACATCCTTAGACTTACAAGATATATGAGTTAAGAACTCTTTTAAATTATTCATTTTTTCTGGAAAAAACCCTGAACTGTTACTCAGGTTGCTTGAATAGCTGGAAGATTTTAATAAGCTTCTTTAACACAAAATCACCAATGCAACTTTTGCAGGCAAATAACAGAGGGAAGGTAGGTGCTAAACACTTTTTTAACTATATCCCTAAGGAAAAAGAATATCCGCACACCTGCTGTTGAAAACCTCTGACAAGTAGCCTAAGATTTCTTCAAAAGCTAACAAGCTCCCTTGGATGAAAGCTAGGGAAGTTTATGCTTGCACCTACTTGGAACGGAGTGGAGCAAGCAGCTTTCACTGGGTAGTGCAAAGGATCACTCCCTGCTGGGGCCTGACGTACAAGCCCTCTCCTACAACGGAGTCATCTTCTGCATGCGCTAGATAATATGCTCACTGACAAAAGTTTGAGCTTCTAGATAAGAATCGTATTATAAATGTGGAAGACACATGCATAGTCAGGCTCTGGTTTTACCTGCACAGAGCTCTCATTAATGTTAGTTGGGGTGGTAGAAGAATACATGTTCAGATTTAAAATTTCAGGTTTAGTGTGTAAGGATAGCTAAGATAATCTTTACAGAGGAGTCCATAATTCTTCTGCATCATTGTTCTCCTTTCAGAATTATTTTGAAATAACTTGTAACAGAATGTTCCTTTCTAGTTGAATGGAACAAAGTCGCCATCCATCAAAACTGTTTGAATATTGAGCCACCATGGAAGAGTGGTCAAACTGGTCAAAATTAACAGTTGATATGTATATAAAGATTAATAAGCTTAGCTAGTCAATTCTCAGTGATCTGAGTTACAATGCAGTGAGTTTTTAGTTGGCATAGTTACATGCCTTCTTTCTGTTTTGCACAAATGTTTTGCTTTTGGGTTCATACAATGTTTCCGTACTTGTTTGTTTGTTTATAACACATCCATTTATATTTAGTGCTTTTGAAGCAGATTCAGCAGAGTGAAATGCTGTTCTCCTTTGTCTGTGAGGTTTCTGTTGATTGCAGTGGGTTCTAAAGAAGAGTTTGGAGAGATTTGGTCTGTCGGCTCAATGAGGACACCTCACTCAATGATCTTGCAATGGCCTTTTAAGTTGCTGGCTTTTTAGGATTATGTGAAGTTCTTGTCTCTAATGCATTTTTACTTGCTTGATTCTTTAGTAATTTATATTTGTTTATACATATAAGCGTGTAAAGAGAGGTTTGTTTTTTTTATTTTGCTTATTACATTTTCAGGCCTACAATAGAAGGTGGTGTTTCAGAAGTTGAGATAATTTCACAACAAGTGGAAGAAGAGACCAAAAGCATTGCTCCTGTACAGCTTGTTAATTTTGCTTATCGAGATCTCCCTTTAGCTGCACTTGATTTGTCTGTGGCCGGTTCCCAACTTTTGTCAAATTTGGATGAGGAGTACCAAAGAGAAGGGTAAGTACAAAGGACAGATTTTTTTTTAGAGTTAGGTTATAGGAATTTTATGGCCTGTAAAAAAGAAAACTTTGAGGGGGAGAAGCGCAGCCAGTTGTCCTGAAACTTTTTAAAACCATTGTCACAGGATGGAAGTGACTTTTTTTAATATAACTCACCTGTGCTGGTTTGGGGCTCTTTACAGTTCTAAGTGATTCATAGCTGGTATTTGACCACAGTCTGGAAGCCTTCTGTCAGGGAAAACAAGACTAAGCATCTAGCCCATCAGCCAAGAAGAATGGCCTGGTGAGAGCTCTTTGTGAAAGGTGTTTCAGGGGGATTTCGGGTATGATGGAGAGCTGGCTACTGTGATTCTTGTACATAGTTGTGCATCTCCTGACTGAGAGATAATGACCGTAGTGCTGATTCCTGGACAGACTGTGTACTTTTCACAAGTAATTTGAATTGCGTAGCTTGTTTATATGAGAATGTTGTCTTTGATAATGCATATACATATTACTCCTGTTTTCGTAGAACAACTGTTCCAGTTTTACTGGAATAAAAGATCATAATTGGTTCATAATATTTGCCCAAACATAACCCAGTGTCAGGTTATGTAGTGTTGTTGTCCTACAGGTCATTAGAAGTCATCCTTATGCCTGGCTTAGGCTTGAAGCGGCTGTAGGTAGACTGCTATACTAAATTTTTTATGAAAGATTTGGGTCAACTGGAGAGAATCCAGAGGAGGGCAGTGAGAGTGATTAGAGGCTCGGAAAACCTGCCATGGAGTACTGATTGAAATTACTGTTTCTTTTTCACATGAAGAAGAGACTTTCAAGGGAGCTTATAAGAAAACAGTCTGTTATTGATCTCCATGATGTTTAGGACAGAAAGTAAAAAGCTTGAATTGCAGCAAAGAGGAGAACAATGAGGGTAGTGAAGTGCTGGGTAGACTGCTGGTGTGTATGGGGAGACGGGGAATAGCAGGGAATAGAGTCACAATCACTAGATGTCTTTAAGAAGATGCATTTGTCAAGAATGATAACACTATAGTTTAACGTCCCTTGGGACAGAGATTAGGTGAGTGCTTATGCCTAGCCCCTTTGATTCTGTGATTACTGTTCCACTGTGTGTTGCACTGAACATATGTATACTCCACAGTTAATAAGATCCATCTAAAAGCATTTCACAGTAAGTTGTACAGAGCTCTCATTGATGAATTGAAGGCTTTATATAAGCCTTCATTTATTAATGGCTGAATGTGTTTTAACCTGTGCTTAGGAATCAACAGAGAGACCTACTTGATCTCTGCTCAGCAGGTATTCTGTATGGTAGTCAGTAAGCAGTATGTAAGGAAGGCTATTGCCTTTAATTTTTTTCCAAATTGGACTTTGTGAGACATCTCCAGAAAGTTGTTACTCCAAACGAGGGGAAATACATTTCAAGTAGGTTATATAAGTGTGGTACAACTGTAACATAAACCACCCTGCATAGCAAAAGAGGCACTTGAAAATTAATTTAAGTGTGCAGGTGTAACCCTTAGGCTATTTTGGTGCTGAGTAAATACCAGTTTAGTTCAAATACGCATTTTTATAGATTTTTATGATCTGAAACTCAATTCTTTACTGTGCCAAAGTGCACAGTTCTCTCATTGTAACCATTTGAGCAGCTTTCCAGTCTTAAGCTTGTCATTCTTTTCCCCAGCAGAGCTCTCTTCCTTCGCACAGACTTCTTTTGTGGCTTTATCAGTTTGAACGGAAATAAGCAGGTGCCATCCAGATCTCCCAGCTGTAGAGTGGATTCTCTGAAGAAAATTCAGAGCTTTAGTTTGTATGTCTCAATGCATTTTAACTGAGTTTGTTCAGCTGGGTCCCAGGACTGCATCTGCCTTGTGGGAATGGCAGCTTCTTCCTTTCAGAAGCACTGATCACAACTGATGCCCTGTGAAATTTAGGAGCAGAGCTGAGCTCAAGAAGCGCAGCAGCAGAAGTAAAATACTGTCCCTATACCACCTCATGGCTTGTTTGGGAATATGTCTGGTTTTATGAATGTGGTGTAATTTCTTTCACATGTCCTTGTTAGATGTGACTGGCTTCCACCTGAGTACAAAGGAGATAGGGTGGGTCACATCAGTTTGGTGCAGGAACTGCCAGCTACATCTCCCTCATGCGTGAAGAAAGTGATGTGGGAAGGGCAGCAGAGGAGATGGCAGAAAATGTCTAAGTCCTTGTGTTTTCTGCCAGCATCCGTCTTTGTAACTGTGAAGGTCTGTTACCCTAATGCTTCCATACAGGTTGCAGGTGGAGATATCTCCCAGAAGATACTTGCAATGCCAGAGAGTACTAAAAGGTGATGTAGGACTCATTTTCCTCTCCGTGAAAGTCTGCATTTGTTGCAGACTCCAAGTGTTACCTTCTATATACTTTTCCCTGAGGATTTCAGGGAAAGTGCCAACCTGTATGGCTGTGTTGTTCTAGATCTGTAGCTGATCTGGGCAAGTTGTAGTCATTCTAACTGCAAGGCTCTGCAGCAGGAAGGTCTGGCACATCCCTGTGCTGGGAAAATGCTGGTTTGTTGTTACAGGTTGCATCTGTCCATGACCTTGTGGTTTTCCACATAATTGGCCACAATCCCTAGTTCTTGATGTGGGTTGTCACACTTCATCACTAGTAAGTCTCCATCTCCACGCACAGGGCAACAAGATAGACATGTATCTAGAGGTTAATGAGTTGGCAATAAAGGATTCTTCTGGTTTAATGGTTTGGTTGTGTACACCCTGAGGCTATCCTCTAATTTCCATTCTTTAAGGCCAAAAGGTGTTCAGGGTCCAAGTATAAGTGCAAGTTTAACCTGGTTGCTAACTAGGGGAGCTTTTTGTTTTGTCTGAGAGAATGTTTCTTCCAATAAACCAGATATTAGTATGTGACCAGGAATAGGTGGGTCACAGCTCAGCTCTTTGTGAGCCTGGAAATTCTGATATGGCATCAGAGTAACTACCCCTCCCATGAGAAAAGAAGAAAAGAAAAGGAAAAGCGAAAAGAAAAGGAAAATCAAAAAGAAAGGAAAATTATGATCTGTCTTTTGTTAGACAGTCTGTATATAAACTGACATTCTCATTGCTTTAAAAATACTGGAATAAAAATCTTATTTTGTGCAGTTTGATTGATCTTTGCTCTATCGTATCAAATGTTCAGGGCAGTCAATTCCCATCTGTCAGTGTTGTTGAAAGAATTTTGTGGACAGTTTGAGCTGTTTTTGTCAGACATTTAGTTTACAATGCTGATCCCTGTGCTAAGCAACAAAGAAAGGACTGCAGATTAGACGGCGCATTAAGCCTGTCCCTAACGTACACCTGTAAGTAGTGAAAGGGTAATCAGGCAAGAAAAATCTTTCCGCTCTCTCAGAAACCCTCAAATGAAACACAAAATACGTGGGCTGAGCAAAAATTCTTTTCCCTCTGTAGACTTCTCAAACAGGGACAGTACAAAGATTTACATGATGGAAGTTGGTTAAGTTGGATGGAATCTGCATTGCAAATATTCTCATTCACAATAAATCATGTGGATGGACTGGCATTGCTGCCTTTGCACTGGAGTGAGATGGCTGTGGCCTCCCCATGTGGGCTAGGAGGGATTCCTGCAGCTGGCTTTCTTCCTAGCTGCAGTGAGGCTGATGTGCCTGGTGTTAATAGATCTGTGGGTCTTACTCTTTAGCGAAATAAATTTTCTGATAAATGCCAACAATATGTAACTAAAACATTTTGAGTTTATGTGACTATAGAATTCTTTGTTGCACTGTGAAGAAATAGTAGCTTGGTGCTCAGAACCGATATGAATGTGTTGTTCATTACTTATTATTCCTGCTGTACTGCCCTGCAGTTAACTTGGTAGAATCATCCTTAGATATTGCTGCTGTGCACTGTACTCCATGCTTAGACATTGCAGAAATGGTCAAAGTATAGACTGGAGACATGTAGATGAGAAATAAACTCATTCAAAAAATGTCCCTTGGAGGCCAGGGACGTGTGTATGCTTCAAACATATCTGTAACAGATTAGGTGATACTCATGTACAAAAAGCAGCAGCAAAGTTGCCAGTTTTCTTTGTGTCTGTGAATTTATTGGGGAGGCTGTGTCTGCATTGAACTCAGCTTGCATGAAAAGAGTATGTAAATGTTTTCTTAAGGAGACTAATCATCCAAAAAGCTGAGGAGATTTTTTAATGTTAACGTTAGCTTTAAGTGCCACTCTTCGTTTCTTTTTTCCCAATCAAGCATTCTGTTTTCCAAAAATTACTTTCTCTGTTCTATTTTTGCATCAATAACCAAAAATGAAGGGGAATAGTTGGAAAATTGACAACATGCATAAAATGGTACGTGTGTGCTAAAGATAAGCGGGGATAGAGAAAAGCTCTCCTTCCTGTATTTTCCTTAAGCTCCACTTTGGAGGTATCATTCATAATAAATTATAAAAGAATATACAGACAGTACACAACAGGCCGTATTATTATTTTTTTTTTTTAGAATATGCAGTTAGGCAGTGAGCCTGTCTGTAAAAGGATCTGTGTTTAATGGGGGTGAGAAGCAAGAGAGAGAGAGATATGCCAACTTTAAATTATTTGCTGTATTTTATTTAGATTGTAGCTCTTGAATTTTTATATTTTAAACAAATCTGAAACATGAAAGAGCTTTGAAATACCATGTTTTACATCAACAGCTGTAAAGGTTGGGAGTTTAATGTGACTCACTTGACATTAGCTGTAAATAGTCATGCCATTGTAATTTAATCATTTATGATCATCTGTTCATAGCCTTAGATTTGTTTGGTTGCAGCTAGAAAGTGCATTAAACAGTAGGAATATCTGGGGAAAAAAAGCTATAGGAAGGGATAGAGAGACATAAAAAGGACGGGAAACCAAAGCTGAACAGAGATGCTCAGAGATTCAGAAGTTAACACAGGAAAGAGTCACAAGCTTTTCATTTTAAATTGGTTGCAAGCCTTCACCCAGTGAATATATTCACCCATTCTGGGAGAAAAGGCTTCTTCAGAAAGGGTTCCTTCAGTCTGTCTTCAGTAATTGCATGAAGTGGATGCCATTATTTCTGGTTTTCATATTCATCTTTCAGTTTTTATTTTGATCCGTTTGCAGTATTTTACTTGTGTTTTTTAAAAAGCTTAAAGGTGCTTTAACTAAAAGAACTTGAATGGACCAATTTCTCGCACTTCTCTTGTTTTCTCCTCTTCTTGTCTTTATCTGGCAGCATAATTAAAAAACAGTCCCTTTTCTGAAAAGTTCTGTGTACCTCATGCAGATCCTGGAGCACATAATTTTGATAGGTCATGAATAATGAGGTCCAAGCTCAAGATAAAGTGCAAAGGTTTTGGAGGGCAGAACTACTTCATGTAGTGAGCAGGCTCCTTGTATTCACAAAAGTGACTTTAAATTTATTTTTTAGCTGCCAGCCAGATTTATTTTTGCCAGCCAATTTATTTTAGCTTGCCACCAGAAAGGTGGTGCAAAATCTTAACAGCAAAATACAGTGAATGAGACTGTAGTGCTGGTTTGTTCTTTGAGCAGTACTATATCACTGCTACTCTCTCTGCTCTGGTCCAAATCTAGGACCTGCACTGCAGCAGAAAATGAGCATTCAGCACAATAGAATCTGTGAGGTGACCAGCTCTTCACTAGAGAATACATGAAATTTTTGGCTGTTACAGGGATGGTCAGTGATTTAGAAACTTCTTTTTCTGTACAGATCCTTTTATGTGTTTATCTTTGTAAATGTTGTTTCCCAGAATAGCTCAGTACTGTGTTTATCCCAGTACCTAAATTCCTTGAGTGCCCCTCTAATGTCTTTTATCAGTAACACCAACTGGTAGAGGGAGCACTACTGTAAATAAAAAAATACAATTAATTTTCTAGCTTAGTGATTTTCGGATGTTTTTGATTTGTAGATCTTTCTGTATTTTTCCAACAGAACTCGGTCTTACCAGGTACTTTTTGTGGGTAGAAGTGGAGTAGATGTAGCCCGCACACCACTGTTTGCAAAGCTCATTCTTGGAGAGTGGAAATTACACGGGTCTGATTTATCTCATTTAACATTGGAATTAATTGTCTAAATTGGAGAAGATATGGCTTGGTTCAAAAACTGAAAGATCGATAAACCATAGGACAAAGGAGAAATGTGGAAAAGAGAGATATTAGTCTGGAAGGAGAGTCCATGAGAAGGTTAGCTAAACGCTGAGCAGCAGTCTAAAGGCAAATCAGATATTAGGATTCATGAGGAAAAGGAGAAGAGACTAAAAGAGAGGCCATTGTTGTGCCTCTCTATATATCCAATTTTTGCCCACATCTGGAATGTGAGTGCAGTTCTGGTCCCTGTCAAAAAGGATACAGTAGCTATAAAAGAACTGGAAAAGATTCAAAGGAAAACAGTGGGTACCACTCACTCTTGTCTATACTCATGCGCAGAAGGGACAACTAGGACAATAGTAAAACCTGTCTGTTTTAGAAAAAGCATGGCTTAATTAAATTACATGAGTGGGTGCCATTGCTGTGTCTAAATGCATCATGGACAAAATGCCAGCAAGCGAAAAGAACTAATCAAGCTAAAGAACAATATTGACATGAGCAAATACATATAAACTGACCGTGTGTGACTTTAGGCAGAAAACTAGGGGGATCTTTCTTGCCATTTGAACAATGGAGTTTTGCAGCAGTCCTCCAGGAAATGGCATGGAGTTTGAAATAGTAAAACCTTTAGGGGAAAAAAGAATGAGGGTGCTCTCAATAGTTAAACTTCTGTAGTAAATCTAAGCTTGTAGAAGTCCAGGAAAGGGGTGCAGAACTTTGTCAGTTCCTTGGAGCTGCTCAAGGCCTCCAGCTGCTACCTGGAGCCTGCTGTGAGGTTCTGCTGTCTGTTTGTCTCAGCCAAACTTTGTACTGCTATTCAGTCTTTCTGGGTTTCTGTCACTTCCTGACCATGGCCTTTCTGCTCCTTCAGAGAGTGATTTGGATCTCATCCATCCTTCTGTTTTCTGATCATAGCCATCTTGTGAGATGCAAACACTTGCTATTTAGCCAAGAAGAAAAAAAGGCAGGGTAAGGTATAACGCAGATTTTGGAGTATTTGTTTGCAAGACCAGAAAATAGAAACAGTGACAGCTGTTAACAGCTTGAACAAATTGTTTGTAGTGGATCCTTACCAAATAAATATGTTAAACCTTTCCTGGTTTTGCCTTATGTTCTTTTTTCCAAGCTGTTATTTAATAAAACTGGCAGTGATGATGACAGATTGGTTTTCCACAAAGCCATGTGTGAAAATATCTTTAAAAAGAAGTACCCCTGGTAAAATTCCACTAAATATATTTTAATGTCTCATAACAAAACTTCCTAACCCTGGATCACTAACAGAAAAACTTCACAACCCTGTATCACTCAGAGAAATTGCCGTGCTAGTACATTTATTTACTTCATCTAGGCAGAGTAAGGTAATATTCCTGTTGTACAGGTGGAGTAACTGAGGTGCCTAATGAGCCTGTTTGAAGTCACATAGTAAAGTTGTCCTAAGTCATATTTTACTTGTGTCTGTAGAGTGCAGGGCATCCACAGACAACACAATTAGGACACCAAAATAGGTTCTACTTGCTCTCTGAACAAAATAGGGCACTTTTTTTTTTATACCTTTTTTTTTGTCTGTAGAGAGGGGAAAAGGTGGTTTACTTGTATATGGTTATTATGTAATCTCTTCATAAATTAATGAGCTGTGTAAGTTAACTTCTAGGGTGTTTTTGAAAGGTCTGTGTAGCTGGGTTTCTAATGTGAGCTTTACACTTAGTGTAGCTTTGCGTTATTGCAGGGGAAGTGGCCAGGGTTTGGAAGGTAAGTTTAAACCCATACTAATTCTGGTAGAGTTTGTCTTTCTCAAGTGCAAGATTTCTCATCTGTTAAATGGATGAGCGCTTACACATGAGTAGGGAGAGATAGTACTCCACTGAGACAAGTCACAGGGCTGAAGAAGATGAGATTTGTGTATTAGGAATCAGTATGGTTAGCATGTCAACAGGTTTATCTAAAATATATTTCCAGTTGGAGTATAATTCCTTTTATTATTTATGTCTATCCTTTTTAAGAGGTAAGAAGCGAAAAAACCCAAAACCCCAAAACCAACAACAACCCAAGGCAGGATGAGGACTGCACTATACAGAAGTGTAGAAGTAGCGGGGAATGAGCTAGTTAAGTGGCACCAAGAAAAGAAACCATCCAGTGCTTCTTTTAGAGCACAATGTGATTGTTAATATTGTCTGATTCAGAGCGCTTGGAGGAAGTCTGGGAAGAGGTGTGCCAGGCAGCAGAGTGAAGATGCTGATCGCTTACATGCACAGGGCAAGCGTTGAACAAATGCACCTTGGTGTAGTAAATTAAGATATGAAACTGGAGGTGTTTTTTCAGTGCTTAAATTTTAAACACTTTCGTGTCTTTGAAACCAGTTAATATATTTTATGAGTAATATATAGGTGTAAACATGCAGATCATTTGCACTTGACCTCTTAATTTGATTGCTTTCCCAATCATAAACTGTTTTGTTTCATTTAGTTCAGAAGCATTTTGGAATCAGTTGAATGTTAGTACTGCAGCAGCAGAATAACTCCACATTCTTTAGCATTCTAGAAGTACTGATTGTTTTGAACAATGATTATCATGGCGATACATGATGAGCTGAGTATTGCAGTTGATTTATTTTTACTGTTACATTTGATGTATTTGAAAATCTCAACTACGTAGAGCTTTTAAAGGAATGTACTTAGGCCCTCTACTGATCATTCTGAGAACAGGAAAGAGGAAAAACTGCCCTGCAATATGAAAATGCTGGCAAAATGGGTCTAGTTGGAAAAGGGAAGATAAATGTAGGAAGAGAAGAGTACTAAAACGTGTTCAGTTTAAAAAGGGCCATTCCCTAGCATTGTTTTCAGAAAGATCTAAAGAACCCAAAATAGTAGTTGCAGTAAAGACTAGTTATCCTGTTTTGAGATTATGTAAAATAAAGTCTGTTAAAAGCTGAAGTTTGCAGAAAGGCCCTGTCCCAATTCCTTTTTTTGCCTTAACTTTTAAAAATGCCTATTTAAAAACCTAGTGCATCCTATATTCAGGCCGGAACCATAACAAAGTTAAAATAAGGGCAAGTTCCTGATAGTAACACTTGTCAAATCTTCTTTGAAGTTTTAAGAGTCAATTGAGGAGATCTTTTACAGTCAGGTAATCAAGCAATCTGAGTATAAGTATTTAGTTGATATGTTTAATTCTGAGAAGCTACTTCAAAGTGTCAACTCCCTGAGCACTGCTTAGCATCACTTTCTCCCTCATTTTTGAGTTTGGGTATGTCAGGGAGTTTCTGTCAGTGTGATGTTTCTCCAAGTGTTTGCTTATAACATGGGTTATTAAGTCTAGAGCTGCTTATTTGGAATTGATCGGTATCATCATATTTTCTTGTGTGCCATTGATTTCTGTGTATTGATATTTTGGTGCAGGCAGCGTGGTTGCTGCATCACATTTCTGTATGCTTGCAGCTTATTAAAACCCTAGTTAATAAATCACATCAGCTCTTTATTAGCTAATGTGTATTTACAGTTGTTTGAAAACATGAAGTGCCAGGCAAGCATCAGAACTTTCTGAGGTGAGTCAGTACCAGAACATTACAGAATGCAGTGATAAGAAATAATACAATACTGTGTCAAAGCGAAACTATTGGGGGATTTTAGGAGAAAAAAAGTATCAGGGCTTTATGCTTCTGAATTCCTTGCTACTGTTACTCCTATTACAAATATTTTCAAAAGAAAAAAAAAGATTATTTTTTTAACAACCCACTTGAAAATGTGTATCTGCATTCGCACAATACTAATGCAGTATTTATTGATTCATCAACTTCCTTCCAGAGTTCTGGTCCTCGTAGCCTTCTCACAGCTTCCTTCATCTTGCCTAAACCTTCTTTTTCCTCCAAAACAAGGGGATCTCATCTAAAGTAGGTTTGGGAGCGGTTCCTGGTGCATGCTTTCCCCCGAAGTGTGCTTCTCCAAACTCTAGGAAACTTCTTTTTGGCTTGGTCCACAAACTGGTGAGAGTCAGACATACAGAAAAGCTAGACAGCTTTGGCCAGTTGCTGACACTTTTTCAGGCTGTGTATATTTGATAGTACAGGTGTAGCTGTGGAGCCACTGAGCTTATTCTTCAGTGTTTTCCACACTGCTATTACTCTTTTCCATGATGTCATGGACTGATTGTTACAAAGGAAATTTGGCTGCTCTTGTCTGATTTGTCTCATATTAGAACAGGGTTAAAAAAGACACAACCATAAAATTCAATAGCAGAGAAATTCTTAAAAAACATCATTAGTTTCTAACCTAATAGCAGAGTCCCGCTATGCCAGATAAGTGAATGCAGCATGTGTGTCAAAATAGAAAGACATGAAAAATAGTAAGGCAGGAAAAAAGTTAGAAAAGTATGTATGGAAATTAGTGTTGCATTACTCAGTGCATTGGAAGGCACTTGAACACTGATACGCTCCAGAGGGTTGGAGAGACACATAAGATCCCCAGCGTGAAGTTTTTTGTAAAGTGTTTTTCTCAGTAAAGAAACAAATAAAAGTGAGTTTTGCAAAGTCTTTATATGTTATTGCTGAGTGTATTCTTAACAGCAGAACTTGTCATTTTGAGTTCACTGCTCTTTAGCTCTCTTCCTTTTTCACTTCTTCTTTTCTTTTCTTGTTTTTCCTCTTAATTTTATTTCCTTAGATCTAACTGGCTAAAACCGTGCTGTGGGAGACGAGCAGCTGTGTGGCAGGTATTTTTGCTCAGTGCAAGTCTCAACAGTTTCCTGGTAGCCTGTGTAGTATTGGTGGTGATTCTTCTGACTCTGGAACTCCTAATAGATATAAAGCTTCTCCAGTGTGAGTAGGAGGATTTTTTTTTAATTTTTAATATTTTTTTTAAATTTTGATTAAATAAAAGCTTAACTTGCTGGAAGGTTTTTGAAGGGGGGGAGGATGGTGGGGATTTTATTTTTTTTTTTCCTGACATTTAAATGATTACTAGGCTAGATAAAAAAAATTGTTTTTGTGGAACCCTGATATAGTGAAGTCAGTCTCTTCCTTATTTTGCTGACCAAATTCAGTATAGGACAAATTTTCAAAGGAGAGTGTATACATAGAGATCTGCACATTTTCTCATTAGTACTGGAAAAGGTCTGTCCTTTACAGACACACTCTGTATACACAGAAGGAAGATCATTTATGCATCATTTAACCTTTGATACTCATGTGCATGTCGATAGACTGAAGTGGTGAACTTGCTAGGGTATTTGGTGCTTTCTTCTGCTGAGGTGGGTAGAAGTTGAAATTATGGATTCCTATCTTGTAATGCACTGAAATGAGATTTTCATTCTACTTTGCTAATATACTGGGAGTCAAACAATAGCTTAAATGGTTTTGCTTTATCTGAATTCACTCTACGGAGGTTCCACAATGGAAATTTTATTGCTGCTGTTTTGCTTCCTAATTCATTTTTTTTTCCTACTACTCTTTTCCTCCATTCTTTTTTTTTTTCTTCTTTTTTTTGTTGCGTTTATGATACAAAGCTGACATGAACACAAACACCAGCTGCATTTTTCCCTATGTAAATGTTGAAGAGCAGCCTCTATCATCTCTGTAGAGTCTCAGATATGTTGAAATGGCAGTGATGGGTTTCAGAAAATCCCATAGATACAAGACTAGATAGCACGAAAGAGTCATGGTCTGGTATCTTCTATGGCAACTGAGCAAATGAACTTTTTATTCAGTTGAATCCTTTGATTCTTGTGATTTGTCAATTGATATTAGTGGAGTTAGATTTCACTGTAAAGATTTAGGTATTGCAATTGTATTAAGATTTCTTTAGGGGACTTCATTGGTAATTGCAGCTATTTTATAAACCCTGTAAGATGAATAAGTGACTAAGCTGTCTTTCCACACCGCTGCCCACCATTCATACCCCTGTCTGTCCATACTATGTACCATTCTGAGCAGAGACACTCTGTTACAGTTGTTATCTTTTGCAGTCTCTGGTGATTTACCATTATGGATGAGAAAGGCCAGAATTTGGACAAAAAATGACAGAGAATTGTCACTTCCTGTAGACCCGAAGAGTTTTAAAAACTATTTCTGTTGATTTCTCTTAGATTTTTAACACAGTTTTGGAGACTCTCCTCTGGAAGCATCTGCTTTCTTATAATTTGTTTTCCTGAAGGATCTTCTAAAGAAGGCTTTATTTTAGAGATCGTTCCTCCTCTATGTGTCAAGTGCATGTGATACACCTAAAAGCTCTGCAGCTTACATCTTGTGCATGACCCCCAGTGTTTGGTTGAACCAAGTGATTTCACTGTTCTGAGGCTGCCCCTGCCTGTATGGATTTTCTCAGCACCTGAGAAAGGGTCCGTTCTGCTCTGCATTGCTACTTCTTGTTTTAACTAATGCATCGACCCATCAGGCTTCTTGCCTTCGCTAAGTTGAATACCTTCTATTTTGTTTTAAAATCAGATAAAGGATATCTTGGTGGGGCTGATATAAGTATTGCAGTTGTGTCATATAAGGAACGTGTGTCACTTACCTTAAGGTTTTAACAAGCCATTCCACTATAATTATGTTTTTCAAAAATGAAATTACAGTTTTAAATGATCCCTTATTCTGTATGAAATGAACCAGTGCATTAGGATATGCTACGGCACATCACTGCCAATTTTGTTCATAATAACAACTGCTAATCCACATTATAGACTGTAATTACATAGGAAGCCTCCTTTTTTTAAAAAAAAAAAAAAGTTGGCATTTGCTTTGGCTGTGACATTTTGAGAGCATAATTTTCCTCTTGTACTTTTAGTGCAGTCTTTGGTTGCACTGTGCACTTCTCCTGTACACAAAACTGTCAGTGATGGAGACCACATTTGTAAACGTGTAGGTCACACCCATGAAAAGGACAGAGATCTTTCAGGGTGTTTTAGCACAGAGCATATTCATGCCAGAATTAGAAACCCCAGAAAACAGAGGACATATAATGGGTCTTCTATTATAGGTCTGTGTCCTGTAATCAGCTTTTTGAGTCCTGTCTTCAAAGCTCTTTGCATGCATTAAGGAAATAACATCTCAGTACCTTGTGATGTTTCGTAAATCCAGAAATAGATTTAGTCACTTGCACTTCATTTCAAAAAAAGAAGGTCATGGCAGGTTCCAGCCCCCAATATTCAGAAATATTGACCATGCTGTACCTTCCTTCTCTTCAGTAGTTTTGGAGGAAAGCAGCTCAGGAAATTATCTTACTGCTGTCCTTCTGCAACCAACTACAGCAGGTGTGTCTGTCAGAGGCATTAGGCCTTCCTGCAAACTGTGAACCTTTTCAAAAGCTCTGCTTCTGTCTGTCTGGTTGCTGGATCGGGACCCTGTCCGAGTCCCCACGTTGCTGTGCAAGGAGAACGCACGTTGTGGTGCAGCAGTGCCTCGGTAAGAAGGTGTTCAGGGCTCGCCCAAACCATGGGTCGAGCGTCTGCAACTGCTCCTTGCAGAAGCGGTGCAGCTGGTATCTGCCAGGAAATCATCGCCAAGAACAACATCCACCGAAAGCAAGTGCTGGTAGCACAAGTTTCTACAATGGCCACTCAGAGTTTGTCAGGATGGATTCTTCATCCCTCCCCTCCTGGGCGTACATTTTGAGGAGGGGGAAGTGGAAGGAGGTAGGCTGAGGTTGGCTGCGCTCTGCACTTTATACTGAACCATCTTCTTCATGACTAAAAGGAGGCTGGATTTGCATTCACTTCTTCACCGTAGCACCAGACAAGCAAAATGTAAAACAAAGCAGAACTTTCTGGCTTTTAGCTACAATTTTGGGGAAAAAAGTGTTACAAGTTCAAGAAATGTGAAATTCTGTTCCAGATAGAAGCTGAATTGCTGAGTCCTAGTGGTGTATCTGAACCACCATATGTCAGCAACAAACACCTCTTGGGGAAGACCCTTCTCCTATTTTTGTAGCTTTTTGCTGCATTTTTGCAAGAGAGTATTTTGGAAAAGGCAAACATCCAGATTCAGTCTATGGCCTAGTGATTCAGCTCTTTTACAAAAGCTCGTTGCTTGGAAGGCTTTTTCGAATTTACAGTTTTACTGGCAATTCAATTGCACACTGTCTGGAAGCGTGTCCAACACACTGCTATGGTTAGTGCAGCATCACAAATTGATTTTCTTATCTAATTCATGGTTGCTGTATCTTTTTTGTCCACTAAGGGGCAGCTGGAGCCTTGTATGTCAGTCGACAGCTGTTTGAAAAATAGCTTACAAATGGTTTCCATTTCTTGTTTTTTATGCCACCCTATACAGACAGTGTCCTGGGAAAGTTCAATATATTCTATTTGGCCCAGTTGTTTCACCTTTAGATAGTTCCTCTGCTGCACCACAGCAGCAGTCTCTCATCAAGATCTCATCAAGATGAACCTCAGCTGTGAGTTCCAGTGGTAGCCATACTGACAGTTATCTTTGTATCCTGATTTCTTCCTACATCCCTTCCTATTTTAATTAGTTTTAATTTTAAAATAAGATTTATTTAGTGCATGCCCTAGATGTTCTTGGGACTTAGTTTATTCTGCTACAGTCTTGCGTCGCTATGCACACTGTCATCGATTGCCTTAAACTTTGCTGTTAAAAAGTAATTCTTTAAAACTGCAAGACCGTACAGACTATTTTAATCTGTCTGCTCTAGGGATGGTAGACTCAGAAATACCCTCACAAAGTAAAGTGAAAATTATTTCATTTTGTTCCATGATTCCGAACTTGAGATGCTCTCAAGTGACCTTCAGAGTAGGAGTTGCCAGCAGTTTGGATACTGGGCCCTGTCAGATTTCTGCTTTGTTTTGTCAGCAATGAAGGGAACTTTGATCACAGAATTTTAGTTGAGCTTACTTATTAAGAAATCCTCCAGATTTCAAGACATTCATTTAAGCCCCTAAAGACAACCTATATCCTGGAGCTTTTTATGTAGTCTTGCAGCTAACTCATTTGTCTGAATTTGTCATTTCACTTACAAGCAAAATAAGTTCAATCAAATGAGAGCCTGGTTTAATGCCAGTGAGTGTCCATGCAAGGCTTTAATACTCTGTAAAATCATAGTTTTAATGAATTCAGGTAAGTTTTCCTGCGTGTTCCTGCCAGTCAGTTCCTAAAAGGAACAGAAGTCATTCCACTTTGAAAATGGAATAACTACCTCAACAATCTGCATGTATGAAGAGTCACCTACATGGGATGTTAGTGTGTAGAATCCAGAGTTTTGTAAATTATCTTTTTAACTTACCCTTCACAGACTTGTTTTCAAAGAGGAGTTTGATACGAAGGGAAATTTAAGTGATTTCAATAGTCACTGTCTTTCTGAAAACGAGTGCTTATAAAAGAAATTGTGTGTTTTAACCAATTACTTAAATTGGAATTTTATTTCCTTTACTGTTACTTTATTGAGCGTTCTTTTAGAAACGTGTGCATGACAGCCACATTTTGACCAACCTGGTCTGGTGGGAGGTGTCCCAGCCCAGGGCAAGGGGGGTTGGAACCAGGTGATCTTTAAGGTCCCTTCCAAATCTAACCATTCTATGATTTCCTGAAATAGGCTGTATGAAAATAACCACATTATGTTTATACTACAAATTAGAATTGCTGATATTTCACAAACTCCTTAAAATTAATATATTAAGATTATTAACAGTTAACAATGATGTTGGTTCTTTCTGTTGGTTCTCTCACTACGATTTTCAAGTCAAGGTTGACTGGGAGGGGAATGGGATTCTGTGTCAGTCTTAGTTGTTCATGCCACATCTGGAGAGCTGTATAAAAGTTTGCCTATCTGGGTTATTTATTTAGATGACAGAAATGTGTTTTGAAGTTCAGTTTGAGCTCCAGATTTTAAGCACCTGAGCTGAATTTCCAAAGACTGAATACAGGGAATGATGTGGGGATAGTACAGCATTCTGTTTCCTTACAGAATTCTAACCAGATTCTTAGGTATTTGGTATTTAGTCACACATTTCATACTAAAGCAGTGCATGGAGTGAGAGCATGGAGCAGTGACAGAGCATCAAAGACTTAAAATGTATATGTCAGTGCTTACCAGCAGACTTACCTGTAACAGCTCCAGTGAGCAGCTGCTGCGGCTGCGAATGTGCTGGCCTGAACTAGGGTGAGCAGCTGACAGGGCTGAATTTCCATGTCCCGTTACATCCCATCCCCTCTCTGGCACTTCCATTACAAAATTTAAGAATGCAAGCTTCACCCTTGTATAAGTTTTAGCAATACTAATTATATTAAGTGTAAGTTGCATTCTGCTACTATAATGATGCTTCATTGTATTGTGTTAATTGCAGTTTCAAGCGCTTCACAGTTTGCAGGAGTAATTCACTGGATCAGCCTAGTCATCCTGTCTGTTTTCTTCTCAGAGGTATGTATAATCAAAGTCTTTCACCACATACAGAACTGCCGAAGTATTTTTATGCTGTCACTGGAATTAGCAAGAGTTTTAACAGAAATTTGTCTGTGAATAAATGTAACACAGTGTACTTTAAAGGAAAAAAAAAAAGAAAAAATTACAGTTGCTGCTCCTACTGAGCAAATTAAAACAATCTTGTTTAGATTAGCACTGTTTGTCAGTTGTGTAGACTTGGCAAGGAAATGTGGAAGATGCTGTCTTAAAAATGATAATTGGAAAACTACAAAAAGAGATAATCATGTCTGCAGCACTACAGGTACAGGACAGGACTAGTTTCATCCATTTATTCTCACAGAAATCTTATCAGTGTCACTGGATATAAGATATAGGGATAAGATATATTCCTCAGGAATGAAGATTCAAAGGATTTTTTTACAAAAAGATCTTCTTTAAGAATGAAATTATCTCCTCTCACAATTTATGTAGGTAGTTTAGATATTCTAGCTCACTGCATACAGACACAGTAAGAGAATGAAACAAATGGTGAATTTCTTTGCAATAAAAATTTTATTAAAGTATACATTGGAAAAGGCTGTAGTCATGATATAACAAATGACCAAATTGGGATAATCTGCTATAGTTTTCAACTTTGTTCCAAAAAGAAGTCACTGGTATTGAGACATTTAGACTACTCCTGAAATATATCAAAATATTTTTAAGGCTATTTTTCCGGGTCATAATGTGTTACTTGTCACAAAAAAGCAGTTCATGTTTGTTAAGTTGGAAGATACCTTGGACTTAAATATTTAAAAATATTTTTTCTAGTTCCACGGGAGAAAATATCATCATCCAAACAGATGTTTAAGTCATTCTGTGGTAAATTTAGGAGAAAGTTACAAAAAAAACCCACCAAAAAACAGGGAGCTGTGATATCTGCAAATGATTTGATAGATGACCTGTGTTGAATTCATACTCGCCATATTGTACCAGCACTTATTTCCATGGTTCTGTTAAAGAAGTACATTTATTTACATATGTCACTTCGTAATTCTACTCATGACTGGGATTTTCTAGCTGGTGTTGCCAGACTGTCAGTGGGTACTTTCTGAAAGGGGTCCTTGATAACAGGCAGGGATCTCAAGACTGCTTGCATTGTATGCTGCTCTTAAACCAATAGATATGATTGCTTTCCCCATCCTTTGACAGTGATTGTGGGTTGTAGGATACATGTAAACTGATTGAAAAAAAAAATCCCTAAACAATTAAAATATTTTGCAGAGTCTTTCCTTTGTGAATTGCACACCCTAATTCTCAAAGACCCAGGTTTGCTATTTGGAGTCCTTTCCCTGTAAAGAAATACTTTCTCCTCTTCACCCAGATTCTTTCTTCAGTGGGGATTAGCACCCTGGTGCTCCCTGTAATCCTGGGCTTCTCAAGGATCAGCTTGTAACTGCTGCTAGCAGCATGGCTGCACATTCATGCCTGCCCGATCTTCATTGCTTTCTGGAGCTTGTTTCACAAAAAACTTCTCCTGTGGTCCTCACTGTCCTTCTGCTTGGGTGTAGTCTCAAGTTCTGTCTTCATTCACTTGCCACTCTTCTCAAACCCTAATGCAGCGCCTTGCTCCTCTGCCCCTTCCATAGTTCAGTTCATAAGTTGATTGTGGCAGTGCAGACAGATCTTCAAGGCCAGTACTCATCTGACTCAAGGAAGAAATTAGTTGTTTCAGTCCTACTGAGCCAGAGTACCCACGTAAGTGGATGAACTCATTCAGAGGTGTTGTGCAGGAAAACAATAGCAGAAATAATTTACAGAGCCAAAAACGGTTGTCTGACTCACCATCCTCATTTTGGATCTGTGCTTGCTTTTCTCCTTCTCTCTGTATTAGGTATTTGGAACTACTTTTCTTTGTCTACTTGCTGTTCTCATTTTTTATAGACCTCTTACCACTCACTTTATTATCTGTTTCTGTCTTCCAAAATTATCTTCCTTCACCTATTTGATTATGATCCGAATTCATACCAAAGAAAAATGAGGCCACAAGGCAGGCCTGTAAGGTGCACAGAGGAGGAGGGCAGATTTTTTGTGATTGATTCATTTGGTCATTCAGACTCCTTGACTGGGTTAAAGCAACAGAAGTGGTTCCACAGAGCAACTGGATGTCTTTTAAAGAGCGAAGATCCGGAAAAGAATGAAGGTGTACCTTTTCTACTGGGTTTGCTGGGGCTGGCTTTGTGCCAGGTTGGTTTAATGAGCAACAGCACATCTGTTTGTGTTAAAATGCATCTCATCAGAGGAAAAACAGAGGGTTTAGTGTTTTCTCATCCAAATCAAAAACTTTTATTTTTCAAGAGGTTACAAAATACTGCAAAAACTACAGATCACAGAAAACCAAATTTTTTTCATCCATCTTAATTTTATTTACTCTTTTGGTACCTAGAGAGGATTTTTGCCCTCTGATTCCCAATACCATGAGTCAGCTCTCTTTGTTTGGCATTATTTGTTGATGAGATTGTGTGTGATAGTGAGATTTTGCAGCCTGTGACTATTCATGCCAGGATGATTTCCCAGAGATGAGGCAGGTTTAATTAGTTTGCTTGGATATAACGGGCAACTGCTGAGGATTGATTAGTCTTGCAGTCAGTGCCTTTTTCCTCAAAGCAAGTATTCAGGATTTCTGGTGTTCAGAAAGAGTTGTTCACATAGCAAGTATCATCTCCTAATGTTTATTGTTTATTCTGTAGTTTGGTTCCCATTAGCTGTAAGTGTGGATACGTAATTCTTCAGGAAGGCCTCAAGTCAGACTTAGAGAACAAATAATATGAAGTTGTAAAAGACTTGTTAAAAAACAGAAAACTTTCAGCACAAAATACAAATGTTTTTGAAAAATAATGACTGAGTAAAAGCTGGTGCTATAAAGGCATTGCAAGTAATTACAGATCTATCATGCTGGAGTTAAACCGGCACTGGCTTTCTGCTTGGTTAAAATGAAGGGGACAAACATGCCAGCAGCTGGCAAATGCCAGCAGAACAGCTGCCAACAAAATTAAGTAGCTACTCTCACAGCATATTCCTGCTCTCTCTACACTTGTGTTATAGCCACAAGCCTTAAAGAATTTACTGCACTCTGTTAATTTTCTATTCTCTGCCACTGTCTGTGACTTCCCACATAAAAATATCCCTATTCAAGTGAAGTGCGCATCAGCTCTTTTTGCTTTTTTCCAACTATTTGAACAGGATTTACCAGTGGTGATGATTGTGTATGTTTGTCTCTGTTTACATACATCACTATGATTTGTCTGTGCACCAAATGTTACCCAGATGTTAAGACAGAAGAGAAGAGAAACACTGGGGGGGGAAACCCCAGTACCAACAGCAAGGCAAGGCCGGGGTTACACCCTATCAAGAGGGCAAATTCAGCCTTGGTAATAATTGGCTGAGAAAAGGAAGATGGGGAATGTCACAGTGTTTTGGTAAGTGGATTGGAGTCTGCTTGTATTTTAATAGTTTTATCACATTGCCACAAATATTTGATTCTGTAGCTGTTGTTCAGTTCTGCTTTTCCACTATGATGGATGAGGCTGTTTGCGTGCAAGAATTGAGTTCTTTGATATTAGTTGTTTGCATTGCTCTCTATATGCTTCAGTCAGCCAAGCACTCAGGCATTCTGCGAGCTTTCAGCACTTCGAGTATTTCCCCACCACTAACAAAGTCTTCTGATGTCCTTAAAGTTAGGCAGTCGCAGAACTTTTTTCCTGCATCTAAGTCCAAGAAATGAGTACTCAAATTGAGTAGTGTAAGTCTGGGGTCCTAGCTGATAAAGACTTTGTTTAAATCAGCTATGGCTTACAAATGCATTTTAGATTTTCACATTTAGGAGAAAAAAAAAAAACCACCAAGACTTTCCTCATCCTATATGTTAAAAGGAAGCGTTCATAGTAGTCTGACACTTTGCTCTTTGGAAGGAATAAAACCTACTAAGAAGATCCTACTATTAGGGTTCTGTTAAAAAGGAAAAACATCCCAAATAACAGAACTAAGAGAAAATAATGTCCTTCCCATATAGATTTTTCATAACATTATTAATTTTATATTAGAGACATCAGTTATGTTACTTTGCTACATTTTTTTTTGTGAGCTTCAAAGAGATGAGCAGAATTAATTCTATAATTTGTCCATAAACTGTGGCTTCTTTTCTGTCTGTTTGCTTTTGTTCCACATACACAAAACTTTTCTCATGGTGCGTAAATGCACTGCATTGCTAGCTATGTATGCTTTGATTTTTTAAAAGGGGTTAATTGGGGGAATCCAGGAACAAAGGTATGGGAATATAATTTATAAAGGCAAATTTAAGCTTCCTTCTTTGCTAGTGTGTAAAAATAATAAATATGCTATGAAATCTCTTCTCTAACCGCTTCACCAAAAAAAGTAATTACCAGGGGAAATAGTTTTGTAGAGGTCTAGAAATTTAGCTAGGCACCTTCCTGGAATGCCAGTCTGCCCATTTTATTTCCAAGAATACACCTGACTTATATGATGTTCTCTATTGGTGCTTCATCTGTGCGTTCATCTCTTGATAGTGACAGTCCAGAACCTTCTACACGGTGCAGTGCAAAGATAAGCATTAACACTACCATAAGCGTGCTCAGAGGTAACTTCTGATGCTAGGTTGCTTAAGACCAGTTTTCTATTCAATCTGCATTTACCTCCTGGTAGTACAGTGTTTCTCTGGTAAGCCATTTCTAGTCTTGAAAAGCTGTCCAAATCT
The DNA here is from genome assembly GCA_025769975.1 of Gallinago jamesoni. Lineage (NCBI taxonomy): Eukaryota > Metazoa > Chordata > Aves > Charadriiformes > Scolopacidae > Gallinago > Gallinago jamesoni. The sequence goes on along the minus strand of JAOQGH010000069.1, from coordinate 22,315,538 downwards.
GCCCAGAATTGTCAGTTTAAACTTCATTATTTTTCTCCATGTTCTAAGAACAAATATGATGGGAGAACATAGGAACAAATATAACTGTGGTCTTTATGCAAAGGTGCCTTGGATACTATATGATATCATAATAGAGTGTTAGTGGTAGGCAGTGAAAAAGAATGTGTTTGTGTCTGTTAGTGTCACCAAGCTTCTGCAGTTAATGATTTCTGTGTAACCACATGTGCTAATAGAGCCATGGCAGTTAAAGAAGTACAGTAGAATCATAGAATCATTTGAGTTGGAAGGGACCTTAAAGATCATCGAGTTCCAACCCCCCTGCCATGGGCAGGGAC
>JAOQGH010000069.1:22134069-22315103 GCA_025769975.1 Gallinago jamesoni | reverse complement strand
ACCTGTTCCAACAGGTCCATGTCCTTCCTGTGTTGAGGACTCCAAAGCTGGACACAGTGCTCCAGGTGGGGTCTCACCAGAGCAGAGGGGTAGAATCACCTCCCGAGACCTGCTGGCCACCCTTCTCTTGATGCAGCCCAGGACATGGTTGGCTCTCTGGGCTGCCAGCACGCACTGCCGGCTCGTGTTGACCTTCTCATCCACAAGCTCTTCTCTCCACAAGTAGATGGGGAGTGTTTTGTACTGGGTAATATGTGAGGTGAGGTCAGCAGTTGCATGTTACCTTTCAGAGCCTTGACTGAAGAGAAACCATGTGAGGAGGATGCCTGTGCACTGGAAACAGAAGGGTGTCTCAGTGTAAAGGTGCTGACGCTCCTCTGCGCTCTGGTAGCCTGGGGATAGTGTGCACTAGAACAGCCAATGCAGTATCTTAGGACAAGCACACCAGGAGATGGCAAAAGAAGGTTCTTTTAAGTAGAGAATGAGCTAAGGCCTCTGTGGAGTGACCCAAACCAGAGATATTATAAATTACAGATCGGGTACAAGGTGTTCTTTCTGGGAAAGAGTTCAATAAATATTTGGTCTTATGAGATATAGCCAAAAGGGAGAAACTTAATCTTCAGAGTTTCTGTACAAGCCAGAAGTAAAGAGCCTCTGTAACAGAGGAGTTTGTGGCAGTGGAGGGAAGGAAGGAAGGGTTCTTGTAAAGACACCCTTTGCACCCCAGCCCACTCCATCCCATCTCTCTTGTACAATCACTACCCCATCTCGAAATGCAGCGTTGCTCTCTGTCGCTGGTAGCTAAACCTGGTAGGCTGGTTTCACCCTGTGCTGCCTCCTTTTGGTATCTTTACATTATGGATTAATTTGGCACAGTAAATCACTGAGTAGTAAATTGTATATTAACTGTGCAAGCAAAAAAAAGTATTTAAAATGACCTAATTTACATTGCAGACAGCTGACAAATGTAGCTAGCTCATGCAGATTGTGGGAATTCACACGGCTGGCTCAGCAAAGGACTTGGCCAGGGTTCCCTACAAAATTAGAGAGAAAAGCTGCAGCATCACACAGTTCTTCATAAGCTTCACTGCAGACACTTAATGTTGTGCAAATAACTGTGTATCACCAAGGGACACTGTCAACTTCAAAATTACTTTTCTGTCTGAAAACTGGTTTAAAATTTTACTTTTATCTACATTTAGTCTGACTTAACAGAAGTGTTCAGACATTTACCTTTTATTAGTGCACTGGACAGACTTTTATGTAATAATTTGGCTTCTCTCAGAAAACAAAAAATGTATTTCTGATATAACTTTTAAAAAATCTGCTAAAAGCTTTCTAGTCAAGAAAAGTTAAAGCATTCTTTTTTGGGTACAAAAAGCCAAGCTGGCACTGGCCTTTAACAGAAAAGTACTCACACTGATATTTAATGTTTGCTTTCGAATCTGTGTCCAGAAATGCAGAATGCCTGTAGTGTAATGCAAAACTGTGTGTGCACTTGCTACAGTGCTGAAAGATGCTTGCACATCAGTAGGAAACAGCAGTACTGCTCCATTTTTTCCCTATTTCTTGTAGATTCTTGTGTCTACAAATGGTAGAATGTTAATGTTTTGTCTGTGATGATTGTTACAGTTGCAATTCTCTTTTAATTAATATGCATTTTTCAGTTTGGTCCATGTACAGTGTGTAGGAACTTTCCTGGATTGATAATTTCTGTCTGTGTTTTTTTCAGATTCTGCTACAGGTTCGCATTTTTTAAGTTCTGTACAGAGAAAGTACATAATCAAATGCCATATATATTTGATTGAAAGATATTTTGGTTGCTTAGGAAAAATACTAGAATGTTGTTTATAAGTAACACCAATGCTTTCATTTTAGTCAAAGTATTTATTATATTAAACAGTCAGGGAGATTTGCCCAGTGAAGTCCAAATTTGCTTGGTTTGGACTCCTGTGGGTAAGAGTTATGGCAGAGGCAGTGGATATGATCTCGTGCTTTGTATAACAGAGGGAGAGCAGAGAAAGCTCATCCTACTTTGGAGTTCCCACTGTAAGGACAGGCCAGTAGGCAGTAAGCGTGGGGCACCTGTGGCTCCAGATGTACCCAGTCTGGGACTCACTCGTGGTACTTTTTGGGGTACCCCGTTACACAGGGCACCAAGGAAGAGCTGCCTTATGTGCCCCTTGTGCCTTCAGTAGTGATGTAGGGTTTCTTTTTTGTTCAGAGTTGCAATGCTGGTGCATAGCTTTAAGACCTTCTGTAGAGAACAAATGCTTCTAAAGCTTAAACCTCAGTTGTGCCCAGTTTGTTCGGAAGTGTGTCTCAGACGGGGAGCTGAGTTATTCTGCCTTCACGCTTTCCCTTCCTATAGTGTGTTCTGCTGTCCCTGAGAGCAAAGATGCTCATTAAGGCTTTTTTTGTAAGGAGGTGACCTGTCTTCTAGAGGTAGTACCAACAACCGTTACTGCATGAAACGACTGCCGAGTAGATTTCCAGTCACTTGTGCTGATTCACACCAGCAGACTGAAAATGAAAACATTTGTGCTAGCTTCCAGCCCTTGGAGCTGCTCCGACTCATTAGTATGACACTGATTTAAACACTGCAGTGAAGAATTAAAGAGACAGAAAGGAAAATCCTTTTTTATGGTCCCTGAACAGCCCCATGTTAAATCATATTTAGGCTTGTGAGACAGTGTTTCTATTTTCTTTGAGCAGATATGCCTTATTATTGAAGTGAAAATACCTCCATACAAACATGTACAAAGGAAGAAAGGTTTTCACCATCAGTTACTGTAAAGGTGTTAAGTGTTCAGCCATCCTGTGGTTAGTTGCTCACTGACCTACCACTTTATAGATGTTGCCTAAGCCTAGAAGAAAATGAGCCAGATCTCTCTCTGTTGTCAACAGGGTAGCTGTAGGATGGGTAGCCTGCCAAGCTTTAAAGCCAGCAGTGCTGTTCCTCATGCATTTACCTATAGTTGCTTGCTGTGGAACTCACTATGGTGGACCCCAGGTTATATTATATAGCTGAACCTATAGACTCATGAGTAATGTCCTTAAGCATTTTATGCAACTTCTCAATGGGGAGTGAGGGGGAGGTACTTACAGGGGAGCTGGGGTGCTTTTGTCTGAAAGTATTCTGTGCAGGTCCTGAGTGGAGGCTGCAGGAGTGCCTTGGTTGTACAGCAGCATGTGTACTTACTTGTACTTACACCTTGCGCTTATATCACATCACCTCATGCCGGGGAATTTAGAGTCATTAAGGGATTTGCGGAGCTGCTGTTGTGCATCTCTTCCTCCACGTATAAACCTTGAACATATAGGTTAATAAGGAAATTGCTGTGAATGGCCTTATTCCTATGTTGAATTTGTAAAATGCTTTGGAAATAAGATGTTCTTTTTAGGAGTACAGACCATCAGTATTAGCAGTTCTTGGTGTCTATGTAGAGTCTTATATTTTTTTTTTAGAGGAAAGAGAGTGCTGCATTTTCTCTTCTGGCTACTGACTCCGTTTCTCGGCCAGGCTTGGCCAGTGCTTCACACACGCCCTTTCTGAGTAAGCATTGACTGGTTCACTTTCCTGCTCATTGATGGTATGAAGCTGGGCTCTGAAAGCACCGTATCTCCCACAGCAATGTCTCCTTCTGCAAAACAGGATTAAATGCTGTTATCCAGGTTTGCAGTGCCAAGATAGAGCTCAGCGCTGTTATTCCAAGCCAAGTGAGGCAATTGGGCTCATGGGATTTGGCAAAAACATGCATAGGAATGGTACTGAAGAACCCAGTGTTGTTCTGCAATTAGTTAGTGCTGGTATGTTTGGCATAGATTCAAAGTTGGTTTGGATTTAATATATTTGTATTTGTAATGAAGAGGAGATACATATATTCATCACAGTCACTTTTTTCTGCACAGTTCTTGGCACGGTCACCCCTCACACAAAGGCCTGCTGGGCTCTCAGTCATTAGTACTGTTCTTTAATGGAGAAAGTAGCATTTTGACCTTCTTTGCAAGGCACACAGCTGCAGTTACACTCTTCATGTCTGTAGCATCTGTCAAAATCTGACCTGGATGTTGCTATTGGCAGAAAACATCCCTACCAGTTATGCTTTTATGTGAATTCAATTTCAATCATTAGCTGTCTGATAGATTTTTTTTTTTTTTTTTCCATTACATCTTCTGAAAGCCAGGTTGAAAATTAGGAAATACGCCATTGGATTTTTTAATGGGAATTCACCATTGGTTCATTCTGTGTTCGTTCTTTATTCCTCCTTTCTAGCTCCTGATGCTACTTACAGCTGTTATAGCTATTTTGCTTAATAGAGGAGGATCACAGAGAGATTTTGCTCCCTGATCCTATGACTTTCTGGAATTTTATAATAATATGACAACAGCCCTGTATTCCAGAGGGGGAGAATAAGAGCCTCTGTCCTTCAGATTGATGAAATGTCAGTATCTTTAGGAGATACTGGAGAGGAGAAGGCAGAGCCTCTTTTCTTAGAAAATAGTAAGCACTGGCATATCAAAGATGTCAAGAAAAGATAATCTTCCCCCATTCCAGCTGAAGGGGCCCCACAGTGGATCTTACACAGGCTTGGGTCAGGGGGCTGGAGTAGTACTCTGAATCTCACAAGTCTGAAAGAGAAGTTTTAGGAGGATGGAAAGACTGATGAACATTTGAACTTGGAATTGTTTATGGAAGTTTCACCGAGTCAGTATAGTCGTTGGAAAGCAATACCTGCTTTTATAATACAGAAGTGTAGCAATTTCTACATCCTTATTATTATTCAGAAGAAATGCATAATGCTTAAATAAGACAAAAAAAAATCCCCTAATTAGGTAAAGGACTAAATGTTTATCTAAAATTGCAATAACACTGATCATCTTTTTTCCCCCCAATCTATTTTACTAGACTATTTTGAGGATTGTGGTCCTTGGCATATGGGATTACATTGAAAACAAAATAGAGGTAAGCACTTTTACTCTTCATACTGTTTACCAGGCAGGCACCGTAAGAATATTAAGAAATGCTTTAGGTGACATTGATATAGACCTTATGCAATACAGTATCTTTTAACTCAGATAAATATCCATATTCTTCTTACTATATGCATGTGTACATAGCTGTAGGATGCACCCCCTTCTTCTGTGAGAGACTCAGAAGAGTGAGATTTTGCTCTATGTGTCTATTTTGTTCTTAGAGCTGTGCTAGTCTAACTTGATACTGCTACTCTGAGATAATGAGCAACAGAAGTAAAAATTGTCATACGACTTGTGTAACCTCATTCCCATAATTAAGTTGAAATTAGTACTGGATGAAAAATTGTGTGTAGTTTTCTGATAAAAAATACTGATTTGGTGACCCCTCCCATTTTATTGTGAAATTATTTTTAAAATAAATTGAATTATGATAAACACTGTAATTTGTACCTCAAATTAAAAACTAGGTCTAGATAGAATATACATACTATCGTAGAGGCGGGTAAGGAAAAGCATGTGTTATAAGTAAAGCATGATCCCGATCTGGGCAGAAATCTGGAGGTCAGGAAAATTAAAAGATCTTTCTTGATACTGTCTGATAAGCTGATACTGCACAGGATGCACCAGAAGAAAATCTGTGTTTTCTCAGAGCTTAAGTCAGGCTTGCACATTGTTGTAATAAAGTTGTAACCCTTTTAACTTGTTTTCATAAAAAATTGAAGTGAAACTTAAATTATTGATCTGGAAGTTCTTATTATTGGGGCTAAATGCAGCAGTTTCTGATAACTTGTTTTGGTAATCTGGAATGGAGTGACACTGTTCACTGCCCATCAAAAGGTAGCAGTGAGAATTTTCCATACACTGAATTGTTACACACGGTTCTGAATGTGTGACCTCTATAAAATCTATGTCCTGCCTCCTTATGCAAGCCACTAATCAATGGTCATTGGCAGCTGGGAAGGGTCTCATTAGGAATGAGAATAAGATATTCTGTTCTACCCTGCTAGGTGAGTGTAGGACAGACACAAGACTATTGCCACTTTGCTCTGAAATATATTTGCTCACACATTTCTGTCTAATACATTGCACAACTGCCTTTTCTGATCTAATCCCAATGCAACTAATGTAATACAAATCATTCTGAATATTCCCAGTTGTCACAATCCTGGAAAACCTAGCTGCCCAATAAGGGTGAGAGCTGGGAGTCTTTCTGTCTTGATGCAGAGATGTTCCCACACACGTTGTGTAGTCAGGATGTGGCCAAGAGTCTCTTTGCTCCATCTTTTTCTACTTGTTTTCTTGATCTCTTCATTTAGACAGTAAGATCTATGGGCAGGGACTGTATGCTTTTTTTGGGATGACAATATGCCAAGTAACAGGCAATAAATACCAATGATAATAAAACTCTTCGGCTGTAATAGCATTTAGGCTATCACTTCTACTTGGGGATTTTGGCCAGTATTTCCAAATACCTTTTTTTCTCCCTGCCCTCCCACCACAGTTTATCTCTCCTCACCTCATAAAATGCGCTGAGGAATCTGTTGTGCTGCCTAAAAAGGATGCAGCCTTTTGGGGGCTTGGCTGCCTCTCATATCCCTTTCAAATATGTACCATAACTGCATTTCTTTCGGGCAAAGTGAGAGCCCTTTAAGACCCCAAGCAGGAATGACAGGGTTATGATCTTTAGGAAGGGTTTGAAAAAACTGATTTCTCTCTAGGTGTTTGATGGTGCTGTCATAATCTTGTCCTTGGCACCAATGGTGGCCTCAACAGTGGCTAATGGCCCCAGCAGCCCATGGGATGCTATCAGCCTTATTATCACACTACGAATATGGAGAGTGAAGAGGATCATTGATGGTGAGTGGTGATTCAGTTTGTGACTCCAAGAATTACCTGGCAGGCTGGGAAAAAAGGAGATTTAAAAAATGTTAAAAGACTGCTTCCCACCACTGATTCCATTGTTCTCCTTCCTCTTACATTTTAAAAGCACTGAACAGAAGAGAGTTATGAGTCCCATGGAGGAGAGTAGGTCTTAAGTTCATGGCTGTATCTCCTGTTCTCTATGAGCCTTCATAATTGATTGTTTTGTTTTTCTGTTAGACACCTTCACATCCCCTATCCTGTAAAGTAAACACCCTGACCTGCTTCCTGTCTTAATCACCAGATGTCACTCCTGATTCTGCAAAATATTTGTTTCCAATCTGCTTTCTGATATTTGCTGCGCCCTCCCTATTTCCATACAGCTATGTCTGTCTTGGGGCTTTCTTTTCCAAGTTCTTGTCTGTAAAACAATTTTTGTGTCAGATTCCAGGAGCATTTTCTTACCATGGTAGTTCCATGCTGAAGGTGCTCTCTGCAGCGCTGGTGTGCTGTGCAGCATAATAACGCAGTGTGTGTCAGTATTGTTTTGCCCAGACTTGTGTGGGGAAGCACCAGGGCAGATAAGGAAGCCCCAGTAAGTCAAGGTTGCAGCGACCAGCACCGGTGCTGCAAGGGCTTTAGTGTGGGCTACTTTGTGCTCAGCAGGTTCAGGCATTTCAGGTTAGGGGGAAAAGAGATGGAAAAGGAATAAATGAAGAGTTACTTTGCTCACGTGTGAAAGATCAGAGTCAAGTTATTATTTTGGGTTTAGATGTCCGGAAAACTCTGTACTGAGAGTTAAGGAAAGGTGGTAGCCCTCTGACTGAAGTGTACAAAAACGGTTCAGGGTCTTTGTTGAGCTTCAGAAAACATCAAGAACTGCAGTATTCGTTGAGCAGCTTTGCTGATCAATCTGAGTTTGCCATAGGTATGACAGGAACAAAATTTCCAGAGGAGTTCAGAAGACCTATTGAAAATGGAGCTGTAGCTTGAAAAGCAATAGAAGATAAATGCCTTTTTGTTTTTTTTTAAATATCCTTCTTAGTCTGCTTTTTCCATTAAGGACTTATTTCTTACCACAAAGTCTAGGAATTAAATGCTTAGGGCTCTGGAATAGTTCTTTTCCTAAGGGAGCCATGCTGTTCAGGTTTAGAGGGGATGGGCCTAACTCTAAGCAGAAAATCCTCCTACCCAGCAGTTCAGGAAATCCATGGTAAACACTGGAAGAGATCTGCATTAGTGTAGCAGAAGCTAGGAAGAGCGTGCAGGATGCATTTCAGCTCAGCCAGGCAAATGGAGATCTGACCAAACAAGATCTAGCCCCTGCTGATGACCTGCATTTCGCATGTTAGAAATCCTACTCCAAAAGAAATACTCTAGTCCTATTTCTGTAAGGAATCCTCTAGTTCTCTAGAGGCAAGTGAAAGGGATGACATTCTTTGGCCTGTAAAGGTCTGTAAAGGTTTTCCTTCTGATTAAAAAAAACCAAAAAACAAAACACCACAACAAAACAAATCACAGCTGGCTTACTCTAAGTGCTTATTTGTGTTTTCCAGCCTATGTCCTTCCAGTGAAAGTGGAGATGGAGATGATGATTCAGCAATATGAGAAGGCAAAGGTTATTCAAGATGAGCAGCTGGAAAGACTAACCCAGATCTGCCAAGAACAAGGGGTAAAGTTCAATTATGTCTTTATTTACCCATAGCTTGTCATGGCAAAACAAACAGTTCATGTACTTTGCTGCAAGCTGAGGTTTGAGATGTATCAGTAGGACTTCAGTGGTAAGGTGACAGGTCTTGCTGCAGCCAGGATATTGTCAGCATGCTATTTGTCAAACAGCAGTTGTCTCCCTCTGCTGCTGTGCTTGTGTTTTTTAAGGTGAGGAAAACAAATGTGATAAATAGAAGAAGAATGCTTCCAGTGTGTAATTTATTGAATGAGTACAGATAGCTAGACATCACTTAAAATATGCAAAAGTCAATGCTGCTGTTGGAGACTGCAGCTGTATTAAGGCTGTATTCCTAGGAAAAGCATATGCTGTTGAAAGCTAATGAATCTCCCTGCTTTAAATGCAGAAGGCAGCTTCCCTGTAGGTCAGTCAGAGACTCTTTTTTGCAGACTCAAAATGTTGCACTAGAAGCTTCTAGTTGCTGGAAGCATGTCAAGATTTAAGACTCCTCGCGGGTCCCTAAATGTTCAGTGATTCAGCCTTGAGGTAAGGAAAGGTGAAGCTTAAAATATCTCAAATAAATAAATTTATATGAAAAAAGGTGTAAAAACCACTGTTTGGGCAATGAGCCAGGAGTTTTTGCAGTTTGTCTCATGCATATGAGTTCTGGAATAACCTGCTTTAAAGTAGAAATCAGGGATGTATGTTGAGGCCCAGGCTAAGTGTGGTGACCATCAAGCCACAACAGAATGATCCCCTCAGTGACTTCATGTTTTGGTTGTAAGGGTAACTATGAGGTGTCCAAATAAATCCTGGAGATTCCTAGCTTCAGTTCCCACTCCCCTCCTGTGGTAGGTGCTTTTCAAATGCAAAATGAGGAGAACTGTAAGTCTGAATAGCTCAATCAGTCAAAAAGTTGATGGGACTGGGCAAGATGGCAGGAAAGGCAACTTGTCCCAGGACAGACTAACTGCCCAAAAGGTGCATAATCTGAAGCAGGGATTTAGGTGCCCATCTTTTACTGAAGGACCTAAAACACTTGTGAAACCATCAGTATTTAGGTCCCCAAATGGCTTTTTAGATTTAGTTCCAGGTCTCAATCTAGGATTCTGCAGCGAACTCTTGGTGGTGCTAGGTTGCCTTGTGTGTGTGATGAATTTTGAAGACCTGTTGTGTCATTTCATAAAGCTGTTTTTGAGAGTATCTGCTGTTAAGCATAACAAATTTCTAAACCTTAGGCTTGACTTTTGCCAAAAATTAGTTACTTCCAACTATGTAGGTATCTTCAGTGGCAAAACTGCAGTCCTCTTTCGTGACAACTTCGCCCAATGATATTAAGTGACTCATGGTTCTGCCATGGTTCCAAAATTAACAGGGAAATGGTATACACCCCATTTTACAGGGGAGAGTTTATCCTTTGAATAAACGCACCAGGCAAATCAGCGATTTCTTGAATCCTGTTGCAGTATTTTGTCTGTCAGATCATGCTATTAGTCTAAGGTTCTTGACAGTCATAAATTTGAAAACACTTATATTTTGGAAATGTATAATGCAGCTGAATAACACTCTCAATCTCTAAACAATTTTCGGTGTTATTATTTCATAGTCTCTGAGTAAAGAGGGGCTTGTTATCCCAAGTGGAGTTCAGGAGCAGCTTTTACTGCTCTCCATTCTGATCCACGTACTCCTTATCTGCATGCCTGGCTTGCAAAATGTCTGAGCACAGTAGCCCTAATCTGAGCTCTGGTGGTTACAGCATAGCTATACATCAAGCACAAAGAAATACTGCATCGGTAGATGAGTAAATTTGTGAAAACAGAGCAGGTTCTCTCCTAGCTTTCAAATGTCATCAGCTATGGAAAAATATGGACTATGGACAAATGACAATATACTAATCCCTCTTATTTTACTGTCCTGACTTCCTGCCAAACAAATGTCTCAGCTGTATAATATGAGGTAAATGTACTAATTTGCTACATTTAGCATCATAAGACATTGACACAAGTACTGCATCCTTTCTTTGTAAATTATTAGCTTCATAATTCAGTCAAGAACAAGTTGTCAGCATTATAATATTCACATTAACATTGTGTACGGTATCTAGTGGGAAAAATGTCTCCTAATGGCATTTAATGTCTAAAATTCTGCCAGGTTTTTGCTTTTTCATTTGATCATCTTTCCTGGCCTTTTTAAAGGATTGCTCGTTCATGGAGTTTTAAGTGTGCACGTCTGTGTCTTGTTTTTGAGCGAGGGTTTGCCGACAGTAGTCTGGCTGCTCTCAAATCCAGAGCAATGGCAGTGAGGGATTCCAATTTGCTTTGTCCCTGTGGTGCCACCTCTGGCACGGGCAGATGGAAGCTGGGAGCTGCTCATTGGGGTTGTCCTGTTGCCTCAGATACATGCTGGTGCGCAACAGTGCCAACCCAAGTGGGAAGAATGGGCAAGCCACCGTGGTTACCTACATCCCAGCACTGGATGTAGATACTGATTCATCCCGAGGTTGCATCTTTGTGACCACACTGATGATTTGCATTTATTTACTAATTATAGACAGGATTGAAGACATTCCTGTTAGAAAGTTTTCCCGGCGTTTCCTTTTCTGAGATCCTGCGTTCAGTTTCTTATTGCTTTGCCACTTGTCAGACAATTAGGATTGAAATTCTCAAGGTCTGGCATCTTCTGCAGATGAAATTATTTTGAAAGTTTCAGACAAAATATTCCTTATTTCTGAAGAGGAATTGTGAAAAAAAGATGCCTGTTTAGTTTGGAATTTAAAACAAAAATAATTGTTGGCCAGTTCTATGAGAAGTCTCATCCTTCCTGTTTTGAAACTCGTACTTAACATTTGACAGGCAAAAATAGAGTTCCTGTTTTAAGGAAATAAAAGCAGGAAAGATACAGCCCGCCTGCCTCTTAACATTTTGAATTCTGTTTCTTTTGTCAGTTGTATATTTTTTTGGCCACTGATAGGGTATCACAACTATAAAGTACATTTCCATTCCTGAATGACATTGGAGACGTACTTCTGCAAACATGAAAACTCATTCCAGATGTCGATTTTTGGCTTACCATACATCTGAAAACCAGAATATATTTTATAAATTATAGTTGCATGGACCACCGCTTTGTTCTCTGTAGTACCCCACTGAAACTGTTTGAATAGTTTGCTGTTTTATTTATTCTCTGTTGGCCAAGAAAGAAGTCATTAAAAGGGAGCGGAGCATGAGGGCAGTCAAGGCAGAAAACACTGAAATGGCTGTACAGGACTTCAAAACATGAGAAGCATTACCAAACACGGTAACAGGGACTTCTAAAAATGGGTAAAAAGTAGAAAAGTCTCATTGAAATTACTGTCAAAAATATGAACAGAGTATACTGTGGATGGTATTGTTTTATCAGAATAACTTCAGGTAAATTGCAAAAGAAAGTTCCAAAATTTCATTAACCATGCAAATGCCAGTCAGGGAAGATTGTTTTTCTCCTCTGTTATCACCTGCAAAGGAATTTCCATTTCTGATAATAGGTCTACTTACATGATCTTTTCTGCTTAACTTTCATAAGAGTCATTCAGCTGAGTGCAGTCCAGCCAAGACTGTGTATTCAGCCTTATCACAAGAGATCCTTTTCTGTCAGCTCCTATAGAATTGGGTTTTTCATCATTCTCAAAGCTGCAACAACTATGGAAGCTATAATTTCTTTTTTATCTTGGAATATAATTTGTACAACAGCTGCTAGTTTAATGACAGGGCTATTTAGCTGGTAAAATTACCTATTGGAGAAATAACTTATGTTATCCTTTTGCAATAATTTTAATTTATTTCTAACTACCAGTCATTTTCTTGGTGAATGGAAGGCAGCCAAGGTCATCTTGTGTTTCATTCTGCCCATAAATCATTAGTTTGCAACTGTCTCCTGGTTTTTATTGTTACCAACAATGGCTAAACTAATGGAAATAAACATTGGATTGTATCCCAGTGGCAGATGAGTTTTAGGGCAGGGCATTCTGTACAGACAGCACTAATAGAATTGAGGAAAGTTATTGCTCCCGCATTAGACACAAGTAAGCTTCTGGCTAAAATGTTCATTGATCTTTCTGAAACTATGTCAATCATACTCTGTTGTTAGACCATTAAAAGGAAGTACTATATGATTCATGGCTAGGTCCCTTTTTGAGTCTTATATGCACGTTGTAAAGTATCAGATCAGATGGGTGGCATGTTTTATAAAACCAGGCATGTAAACTGCTCTAGGTAGGTCTCTGTCATTTTATCAGCTTATAAATACTCACACAATGCATTCTTTGAGTGAGGAAGTCACAGGTGTGCACTATAGGTCATTCTGGTTTGTTTCCTGCCACAATATTGTGAAGTTTGGGCTACAAGAGGACATGTAACCAATTTTGAAAACACTAAATACATTCAAATTTACCATCAATGAACTTTCTCTTCATGCATGACACTCCTGTTACTCATTCTTATGAGAGACAGTCTCTATCTCCTTTTTTCTTGCTAGTAAGTGTATTTTCACATTAGCCATATGTATTATACCTTTATTGCTGTCTTCAACCCCCTCACGAGAGGGTGTAGCTAGGCTCTTCTCAAAAGTGCACAGTGATAGTACACGAGTGTGGAATGTGCAAAATTCCTTTTAAATATAAGAACAAGCATTTTCACTGGGAGAATGGTCAGGCACTGGAGCAGATTGCCAGGGAGGTTGTGGTACATGCAACCTTGGAGAAGTTCAAAACTTGACAGGCTTTTAGGAACTTGAGCTCAATGGCCTTGCTTTAAGCAGGGTGTTGGACTAGATGACCTTCACAGGTCTATTTCAGCCTAGATTATGCTGTGATTCTATGAAGTTTTCAAATACATTTTTTCCGTTGCAAAGTGTTAGTAACTTTTTGATAAAGTTCCAGAACCTACCAAAGTATATGTAATTAAAGATAATGAGTAACATAGATGTCCTGGTAGCAGTCTCAAGTGGACCAGTGTTCAGTTTGTAATTATCTTGAGCTGAGAGATGGTTTACTTTAGTTTCCTTGGTTGCAACAAGTTACCTTCCACACATAGGCATTATTTGCCCACTGGCTCTCTGTGGGATTTACAAGGTTCTTAACACAGAGCTGATACCTATGAGTAAGTCTAAGTTTAAACAAATCAAAACGTGTATAAGTTTGTATGCTTTTTTTTTTTTTCTTTTTTTCCCTTATTATATGCATAGTATGCATCCTTCCTTACAGGCTGAAGGAAGGGTGGTCTGCCTGAAAATATGAAACACGGTTTCTCAGTACAGCTCTCCTGCAGTACTCTGTATTAGAGAGGGCCAGGCCTACATTCAGGTAGCTCCATCAGCTCCTACTGCAAATAGTAATTTCATGTGTTTAACTTGGCCCAGAATTTTTCCTTAAAAAAACTGTTATATTTTATACCTTTTAATGATTTATTTAACCTGCCCTGGGCTGCATGACATGCAGTCAGAGCTATCTCATTAGCTCTTTTACACATTAGAACTGCCCGAGGTCAGTGTTCAATCTAATGTTCAATAGATCTAAGCACCTACAACTTAATTTGCTCATTCAGTCTCTCATTGAATTACACCTGTAGGGAACACCTTCTTCTCTTAGACTTAACCTTTGTTTTTAGTGGGTTGCTTTTAGTGGCTAAAACTGTGTTCCAGCTTCTACAATATCTTGGGATCATTTTTAAGTAATAATTGGAAACAATTAATGTTGAACTGATCTCCTGAGTAGATGCGTGCCTTTTGTGAGCAAGAATCTTTGTTTCTTGTTTAACTTTTCCTAGATACTTTATTGAATTTCCTTTCATTTTCTTAAATCAATCCTTTAGATAAGTGGTGGTTTTCCATCCCACACAGCCTCTTTTTGAACATGCTAGAGACTAAGAGAGTTTGGGTTTGCATTTGGAAGCGGTATATTAGTTTGGGTTTTGGCTCTGTCTTATGCTCTGTGTCTGTAACAGGGTTACGGTTCTGCATCTCTGTGGAACATGTTGTAAGGATCACTTTGCATCAGTAACAGTGAATGTGGGAGTGAGGCAAACACCATTATTACAATGAATACCCTTTTCTCTATCAATAAAAAAATGACAGTTTTTTGATGACACAACAGTATTGAATTCTAGCTTTCCACTGTTTGAATGACTACATAGACTCTGGGGCAAACATGAATGGGACCTGGAAGCTGACCATCTGAGATAATGGAAAAATGAAGGAGAAAGCCTGTGTTAACCAGCTGCAGCTGTGTGGTTTTGTAGGCAACATCAGTTTCTGTTGTTATCTTTCTGAACATCTCTATGTGCTATTATTCACCTTACACATGTTGTTGAAGTCCAGAGCACTGTGCTGCTTTACTGTGCCTAGGAGCTCAATCCTCATATCTGCTCTCGACAGTTCTGGATTTGCGACCAGCTGAACTAGCTCAGTATTAAGAACTGAAAATAAGACAAGCATGTGGCTTGTGTTTGCAGCTAGCAATAAAAAAGGGTTCACATATCACTTAAGAAGTCGCAAGTCCTGCATAAACTTCTCATCCTCAGGCAGTGGATGAGGGAGGCGTTGCATAAGCCAAGATATCAGGTCTAGGTTTCAGTTTCTGCATGATTCCGTGATTTGTGCCATCTTCCTAAGCAGGTGCTTCCTCTGCTGCTGTAGGCAGAAGCATTTCTGTATTTCAAACATAAGATGGCAGCAAAGCCCCTTCTGTTTTTCACATTTCCAGCGGTGCTAGCTCTTCACCTGAATAACTGCCGTAGTAATCCAGTTTCTCATGCTGTCTGTCTGTCTGAGATTCAACAAGGATAGTAATTTTCCCCATATAAATAGGAAACAAAGAATTGTTTGGACAAAGTGTAGATGTCCAGCATGGTGATCCCAGCAATATTTGCAGAATGCTGCTTGGTCCAGCAAGCCAGGCTGAGTAGCTCAGAGCTTGTTGGCAGAGCTGAATTAAACAGTGAAATTTATGAACTCATCTATTAAAAACTGGATGGTGTCTGGGAATGGAAATTTTAAAGATAATCTGTGGATATTTGGAAACGCTTGCTTTATCGATTGGAACATATAAGTGGGCATCTGAAAGTCTAGTCTCTTCCCCCATTTTTGCCATAGGTTCAGCCGATCCTTGTAAATGCTTAAGCTGGTTAAATTGGGTGTGATGCAGAAATAAAATTGATGAGCTGAATGTTAGGTAGTTTTATCTATTTGTGTTTTGGAATACCTGCCATTTTTTTTTTCTTTTCCATGAAAAAAGAAACCATAACCTGCCTCTAGGCCAGAATTAAGCATTTTAGTGGCAATATTTCTTTTTCTGACACACAGGAATGTTTTTGAAGGGTGAAATGTAGAAAAACAGTAATGATGCTACTTATTGCCATTTAGTTTGAGCTAAGCAAGTAGATATAGTTAGGCAATAATTTTTAAAAAAATATTCCAGATTTGTTTTTTGCCTGTCGTGTTTGAGTACAATTCTTCATTCAAACCAAGGGAGTGTCTGACAGGGTATATTTCTCCCTTTAAAGGTGAAATGTGAGATTTCTTTTTCTTTCAAGTCAAGGGTAAAACCTAAAATTCTCTTGTGTTGTGAAGTTGAACTCCAGACAGTCCTTTCATGGCTGAATGACACATTCGTGCTGGCACTTCTGGTATGGCACGGGTGCCTTGAGCCTGAGGAAGGTTAGGGCTGGCTGGGGAAAGAAGTAGCACTCCCAGTTTGCTACTTCTTCCTAGCTGTTAGGTCAACACAAAACCTACCATCTGGGACCTTCCATGGAGGTTTCATTGCAGGAATCAAGGAACAGGGCTGTTATTTTGACATCTGCTGATACTACCTGACTCCTCTGACTGCCGCTGTCAGAGGACCTTGGTTAAGAGCAGGGAGCATGTCGTGCAGCCAGCTGTCTGCAGCTGCCAGACTTTTGTCCACTGATTTCAAGAGAGAGGATGTGTGTTTTCTTAGATCCCTATATTAGGTGGTTTGAATGTGATCTGGAAAGCTTAAACTGCTCTTTTGCTCTCTAGATTTGATTCTTTCAGTGGGCCTTACAGTTACTGTAGTTCCTTCCCCTATGCTCTGGAAGGCAGATAGTCTCCAGATGTAGCAAACTGGAATCCCTTTTTCTTTCTTTTTTTTTTCTTTCTAAAATCTGTGGAAACTCTGTCTTGTTTCCCCTCCAGTCACTTACACAGCTTGGAGGAGCTGCTGATGCTCTGCAGCGTGCCTGGGGTTTGTGCTGTGTCTGATGTGGACCCTGGTGGAACAGACTGGGTCCTCTGACAGATTCCAAAATCTGACAGCAAAGTAATTTGAGTCAGCATCTGAGAGGCAAGACCCAGAACCAGATTCATTTAGCCTCCATGCTATTACACACCAGTTTTCAAGCATGGAGGTGCTAATTCCATCTGTGTTGCAAATGTGGAGTGACAGGTGCAGTGTGGCTCGATGGAGCATCATACTTCCTGATGGCTTTTCAGGCCTTGAACTATGGGAGGCCCAGCAATGCTAAATTTTAAATGCCTTAGCCTATTACTTGCCTCATTTGCTTTTCCCTCTCAGACTCTCTATAATTAGACATGGCTTGGTCACTGCTGTACTACTGATCTTAAAAAGAATCTAAAAAAGAGAAACCCTCTGCCATGCAGCCCCATAGCTGTGCAGGGTGGCAGAAGGGAAGGGCGGTGGGATCTTGTAGTGACTATTTAAGGGTTTAAAGGGTCTCTGCAGCCTCTCCAGAAAAATTATTTTCCTTCTTGTGTTGTGGAAGACCTATGACTGTCAAACACAAGAGAAACATACTCTGTCCTTCAGTCAGTTTGTACCCAGTAGCTTCTGTCTTTTTGTCAGGGTGTGCTTATAACATCAGTCACGAGGCAAATCCTGTCGAGGCTCATATATTTGAAGGGAGTAGCCAGAAAAGTGGCAACATTCCCCAGGGTTTTCTGCACACTGTTGAGATTTCAAGCTGGAAGAGGACTGTGGTGTCCCTCCCCTTACCCAGATAGTGGGGTAGACTGTCCCTGGGTATCGCTTAGAGAACCTCCCTCTGCAGAAATCCTCATTACAAAGTCTAGGGATTAGGGATGTTTGTCACAAACCTAAATCCCTACGTGCCTGTTGAGTGGTCTTCTATAAAGATTTCATATGGTTTGGCAGTTTGATCTGTTAAAAATTGTCCAAAATCATATCTTCAGGATGCAGACATGTACAAAATTAAGACCAGCATGAGGCAGTCATCATTTTTAGATTATGTGAACAATGGTCTGGCTCACATGGGCTCTGGGAGAGCATCACCAGCTTGGACTTGCATCCCAGCTCAGCTGCATTGTATTTACTGTCACCAGTTTGTAGTGGTTAGTGATAAAATGAGGAATAGGTCCCCAGCTGTAGAATATAGACTTCTGGCCATGCTTATATATTAATGTGTGGTGGTTTTTTTTCCTAGTTTGAAATCAGGCAGCTGAGGGCCCACCTTGCTCAGCAGGACTTGGATCTGGCTGCAGAGAGAGAGGCTGCACTGCAGGTCCCACATGTGCTGAACAAACAGAGCAGCAACAGGTACAAGGTGGTAGCAACCGAAGATTCGGATGATGACACCACTGAGAACATCACTGAGCTGCGACCCCCACGAGGTGAGTGCTGCCTGTGTGCTGCTTCCCGCTGGCACGGCTGGTCCCTTGCATGGAGTTATTGAACCCACTAAATTCTTTCACTCTGTCAGTGAATTGATTACTTTCTCTGGAGACTGCATTTTCCCATTTTTGCGAAGAGGCTGTGTCTGCTTCAAAGTGACAGGAGCTGTTGTATTTTTGATCAGATTATGAACAGAGCCAATAAAATGACTCGGGAAGAAAATTACTATGATGTACCTTCCCGGTGTCCTCATGATTATATCCATCAAACACTAAAGAAGCAGCAGCCAAATCAGAATTGGCAAAACTGTAATCACTCAAGAGGTAAAAGCAGGGAAACTGAGAACATCAAAAAACAGTTTTGGTCTGTGGCCGCTTGCATTTCTGTGGTTTATAGAGGACCCATCCATCAGCTATGAAGCTTGCCTTGCCTAGGGGTTATGTTCTCACCAGGTTGCTTAAAACTGCCAGTGCTGGACAGCCCAGCTGTGCTTGGACAAAGCAGCTCTGGTGCCAGACAAGGAGTGATGCACTGTGTAGGCAGCTCCTGCTCAGGTGTCTAAGTGCCACTTGGCTGTGGTGAAGAGCAGTCCGTTGTCTGTGAGCTGTCTTTTGGTCAGGTGTGTGGTTCAGGGGAATACCAACAGTAACATTCACTTGGATCCATTTTTTATCATACAAGTGCTAGACCAGAAGTATTTTTGGAAATGACATAGATCTCTTTCCTGTGATCCCCCAACCCTTCCAATGGAGTGCAGAATGTGTCCTGGTACTCAGTGACGTCTAACATAATATTCCAGAGAAGACAACACTTTCTGCCTTAGCAATATGGAAGTTTTCCTTGGACATCTTAGCTTGCTTATTGTAGTAGATGAGCAGTGTGTGACTATATCTGAATTAGGGATTTGTATGCATATTTTGGTCAAACTCCTTAGAATTCAAGTATCAGAAGTACTATGATCTAAAGGTTTAAGAGAAAAAGCTCACCGGACACTTTCAAATGATAATCCTTTCCATTCTCTACACACTAATGAAAGCATGTAGAAATTGTTTTTGTTTTTTCCTCTTCATAATATCTGAGCACTAACCACAATTCAGCCATTAATTATTTCTGATTTGAAATTGTATTTAAAAGCAGGCAGTTGAGCAGACTTCCCCCTAAAATGCATTTCCCCCATTTTTTGTAGGATTTCAGAGGTTTCCCCAGTGGATATATTATAATTTATGCATGCGTTCCTTGAGGGTTACATTTGAAACTGGAGAGTGTTGTGCACATTATAAGGAGGTTTGCTGAAATTTTAGTGTTGTGGAGATTCATCTAAAATTTCTTCTGTCCAAGGTATTCATTCCATCATCCAAGTTAACACAAATACTAATTTTTTGGTTTTCCCTGTAAAATACTGGCCACACTACTCTAACAAAGTTAGACATGCAATCTTCAGGATTGATTTCTACTTTCAGTTAGGTTACGTGCTTAGAGAGATTCATGCTTTTTACTGAAAAAAAAAAAGAAAGCATTCAGCAAATAAGAAAACAGGCATTACTTTACATGTTGGGTAAGATGCAACTATGTTATATTTAAACATTCATACCGACTATACAGAATTAATTTCTGATTCCAGGAAGTCATCAAAGAATACAGAGGATGTATTTTTTGTGCATTGTATCATATATTACATACAAAGCCTTTGTAGATGCATTATTTTTAGTGCTTGTCCTTAGAAGCTAAATTTGGGTGACTCCATTAGAACAATTGTCCTTTACATTCAATGAGGCCACCAAAAAAAATTCTTTTGGTCTTACAGCAAGGGACACCCATCTGTGATAGTCTGCCATCATAGTCTACTACTGACAAGGGGACCATGTTAAGATTGCATGAGAAATCATCAATAGCATTCAGTGCTTTAGTTCACAATTCAGGTAACAGTCAATTGAGGCAGAGGATTTTGCATGTAATTTCCTGGATTATTTTGCAAAGGAAAGTAGTAGTAAGCTACCAAGGCTTTGAATCCTGCACTACTAATGCTGACTTAGAGATTGCTTCTGTGTAAGCTGCAGGATTTTAAAACCTCAACTAAGTTGAGACGGCCCTTCCCTTCCCCCTTGAGGAAGAAAGATCATGGGCCAGCCCTGCCTGGTTCTTCCCCCTCCCCACCTTAGCTCAGTCTTTCTTCTCCAGATTTCCCAGCACCAGCTTACACTCCCAGTAATATGCTGCTGTTCCTGCAGCAGCTTTCACCATTATCACTTGGGCATGCTACCCTCATTTTCTTCATCTGCACCATGACCATTCTGACAATACGTGTATCAATAAAACCCAAATGTGTATGTCGGATGGAAGAAGAGCATGTCATCAGCTGAAGGTGTCTCCATTCGCCCAGTGTGGAAGGTTGGTGTAGGATCTCCCCACCGGCTCAGGCACATGAAATACTCCCGAGACCTGGCTCTGCAGAGCACAGACTATTAATACCTGTGGGTCATTTCTGTATCCTCCCTCTTCTCACGTGCTGTGGTTACCCTGGCTGTGCTATCTTCAGAGCTTTCTACATCACTTGCTCAGCCTGCAACTGTAAACCACCAGCATTTTAAATCCCAACTTTTTGATCGAGGGCTATGTTTTGCAAATTACCCTCTGTGTCAGACCACATTAGGAATTGTTTTACATACATTTTCTCTAAGTTGTGTTTTTCCTCCTTAAAGATTCCAGCATGATGGCTGCAGTTAATCATTCTGTGTGCCACATGGTATTTGTGAGCTTTGAAAAGTATCTGCAGTTGCCTATTGCACTGACTATGTGGAGAACAAATAAGGGACCAGGTTGTTAATACTGATAAAAGAAAAGCTACAGTTCAGAGCCACAATTCAGCTGTTAGGAAAAACAGACTCTGATGTGCTGTTCTCTTATGCTCTGGCCATTAGAACGTATAACACCTGAGGGTAGCGTATGGCGTGGAATGCATGTGTTTGTGCCAAACTTAACTTTGTTAGCCTTCAAAAAAATCACCATCTTTGGAGACCCCTGAATTCTGCCAAACCAGCAAGCTTGAGTTGGCTGGGGAACATACTGCATGAGAAAACGGGATATTCCATCTCAAGCTAATCTTATTTCCCCCATCTATATTGAACAATGGAAACATTCAGAGCAGAATACTTTACCACGAAGGGGTTATGGAATAAGAAAGCATTCAGACTCATTTCCCTACTTGGGAGTTTTATGGGATAGTGCATAAGTTAAAGCTCCTCAGGGGCAGCTGTAGCTGGTACTCCAGTATTTACACTGGATTTTGTGCAGCCATTTACTACAGTGTTCAGTCAGGTAACCCCAGCATCTCTTGGTGCACGCAGCACCTCGAGGAATTTGTGCCTGCACCAGGAGAGCGCTGTATGTGCTGGCTGGTTTGGCAGCTTTCAGTACGTGTTTTCACCCAGCTTTGCTTTCTGCAGCCTTCTCTCTCTTTTTATCTGAAGTGGCTTAATTGCTGGTAGGAGAGGCAAGACCTCTAGTCAGAAAGTCAACGGGCTCTGAAAGTGTCCCATAACTCCCCAGCTAATATTTCATGCTGCTTCTTGAAGGACCACTTCTTGAGGCAATACAGCTGTTAGCTTTGTGGCCTGGTCAGTCCTGTGCTAATTATCTGAGTAATGAGCTGGTTGCTGCCTCACACGCTTCTGTCTCCCCAGAGGAGTTCAGCAAGAGGCCTCTTAACATAGAAGGAATAACTCCGTGGAAAATGTGTAGATGTATGTTATTTCCTAATTAATTTGGCTAATTAAGGAAATTTTTCACCTTTAACTTGCTTTGAATGGAGGTTTTATTTGTCTTGCCAAAAAATTGATCTCTGGAGTGGACAAACAGGAAGGCTAAAACACAGGCTTCAGCATGCAAGTCAAAGAGTGCCATTATCAGCCCCAGGAAAGATGATGGACTCAAGAAAAGGGCAGGACTCGAGGACCTATAAACCTGGGGCAAAGCTGTGACATTAGGTGCCCTGTGAGCACTTGACTTAGCTTCTCCGCCTCCGTTTGTAAAGAGCTTAGGGTGAAAGCTGTTGCATGTGAATGCACAGCAGCATTGCTAATGATTTTCGGGACCGTTGTGGTCAGCCTTTCTCTAAGAGCAAGTGAAATATTCTAAGTGCTGTCATCCCCTTTCTTCTTCCCAGAGATGGTTACTGTTTGACATAATGGCAAATATTATCTTATCTGCTAATCTCTAAATTCTAAAGGAGGTTTTTTCTCTTGCTGAGCTCTTACTTTGTACAGTCTGTAACTGGTCATGGTCAGAATAACATCTAATATTTTCTGCTCCTACACAAATCATTTTTAGTGTTTGGTATACAAAGTTCCAGGCTTCAGGGAGTGCCAGGTTCACAGTGCCCCATATAACCATTAATACTTCCTTCCAAAATTTATTATTCTTTAATCTCTCCCATAATATATGAATTACAGTCCCTAGTGGAAATTCCTCATTTTCCTGCATATGTCATTTTAGTTTTTGAAATTCTACACTGCTGCCATAATTTAAGATTAATATGCCACCCTTCTATTCCTTTGAGCAAGAACCCAATCCTAGCTCTGTTACTTTACATCGCAGAAATCTTATTTTAGCTATTCTGAGTCAAATTTCCATTTTTATGGGGTTAGTGGTAAGTCTTTTGCTTTGGGGGCCTGCTGCAATTTATGATCGTGCTTGGAGAAAAGTAAAGCTTGCTCTCCCCTTAGGTACCCACTGTTTTGTAAGTGAAGAAAGTAGGATATAGAGAGGGGAACATGAACAATTCTGGAGCTTCAGAGAGCTTCCCTTAAGATTATTCATAAGCTGTCTGAGAAGGCAAAGCAGGGCGCTGGAAAGGATTTTGTCAGTTGTTCCTTGCAAGGCAGTCTGAGCTGGTTGAACACTTTTCAACTCTAAGCCAGTTCCTTTGGTGATCATCTGTTAGTGCTCTGAGAGAGCCCTGTTACTGCAGAACAATAGATAAAAAATAGTTCATGGTTATTTTCAAATGTTGAAATGTATCTACTTTGAAGCCTGCTCCTGGAAATGGTTATATCGTAAGTGCACTCCCCTTCCTGGTTAAACTCCATGTATCCCTGGAAGAGGGAGGATTTGGCATCTCTGTAGGTGCCTTTTTCAGGCTTTGTGGTTCTCTGTGCACTGGTCATCCAGGCAGGAATCAAAGGGATTAAACCTTAAGCAACACTTACATAAATGTGTGTGTAGTTAGTAAAGTTGGGCTCTTGCATTTCATATTCACCAAACGGGTGGGGTAGAAACTTTTCACTTCCAGAAGTGGTGAGCGTACAGTCACGCGTGTGAGGTTGAAGTTGTCTCCTATCATTAATGTTCAGAGGTGTGAAGACATTGCTGACAGGTAAAGGAACACAGAACTGGAACGTTTTCCACCGACCAAGCAGGCAGCCCCTTTCGTGACAACCCCTTTCACAAACAGATCGTGCTCCATGTGACAGCAGTGATGTATTTTGCCCTCTGCTGCCATTCTAACACCGTTCCAGCACCTCACTTTTCTAAATTATTAGAAATATTTTCCTAATTCCCAGTCTACATTTATTCATTGCCAGTTTATAACAATTTGTTCTTGAATCCTTTTGCTGAAATAATTATTTTCTTTCCCTGTTGTTTACCCAGCAAATCATTGTTTTGTTGGTAGCCATATTCTTTCTCAATCTTTGTTTTTCTAGACTCAACAAATGTGGCTCTTTTGCAGAGACAGACCCAAGTTCCCCTGTGTTTGCTTCAGGCTGACTGTAACAAGCCAACTCCGATGTGGATCTGCTGATCCATATTCACAGAGAACAAGGTTGGAAAGAGTGTTGCGAGGCCCCCCAGGCGATCCTCTCCCCAAAGCCACCAGCCACGCTGACACACAGATGTCTTCCATCTCAGCCATGCTCAGCTCAGCACACAGTGCTCTTGCAGCATCATCTGCTAAAGTAAGGGCCAAAGCCACCCAATTTGTTGTCAGTTAAGGATTTTGGTTTTCTGTCCCAGCCGTATCTGCCGATAAGGGACCCTGTTCCGTATCCCAGGATTTCCTTCTGCACAATGACTTCCATCTCAGGTTGATTTCTTACTTAGAACCAGGCTGAATCTGATGCCCTGTTCTCTGTGCAAGCCAACTTTGACAGTTCCTTTCAAGGTGGATTATCCACGTGCTCGGGCCTCCATCCAACCTCTGCAGGGACTGGATACCCGTGTGAATGGAACAGTCATGTGAGTACTGCAGCTTGCACTAATGTGGCAATCTGCCTGCCTTCGACAAGCTGGGGAAATCTCCTGGAAAGTGCCAGCTGGCTGTTCATGTTTCCTCTTGGCCCAAACTTTTCACGTTGCTGGAGGGAAAGGGAGAGGGACCTTCTAGGGCCAGCAAAGCAAAGGGGGAAAAGCTCTGCTCAGGGCATCTAGCATGAGACCAGAAAGTCTGGTCAGTACTGTCTACTAGACAGTAGAACACAGCCTAGGGAGCATACATATGCCTTCAAAAATCAATTTACAAGTGAGCAGTGAGCCGTACTTGCACTGCTGACGGTAAGAGGAGGTTAGGTCTGGCTGAGAATGGTGGTGGTGAAGTTCAGACGGACAAGGTCTGGAATGCCAGAGACAGCATGGCAGTCTGCGGGGGAAAAGGGAACCCGGGAAGGTTACAGCTTCATTGGGGAATTTTCCCCCTGGATTGCCAGTCTGCTCTCAGAAACACCTATACATGTACATCCTGTCTTCCTTTCTTACTGCACTACAGTGTCACACTAAAGCTATGCTTTTCGGGCAAAGTCAGGTTGTGGCACTGTTACTGGCTAGTGTCAGAGCAGCCTAACCATCATCCCTCTTCTTATTTCTAGAAGTGTTTGGGGGACAATAACTTGATCTTGTAACTTGTGCCTTGAAAAGCCTTCCTGCTCAGAGTGTGTCTTAGTGGTTCTTATTGCGAAGTGTATTTTATGCTACTTTTCTTTCCCAAATGCTGCTAAGTGGCACTTTAAGGAGAAGACACTGTCAGATAGAAGTGACGGAGATGAAAGATCTGCCTCTTTAGAAACCTCCTAGTAAAGATTGCTTTCTGGGTAAGACATTACTCTACTCTGAGGCCTCCCATCCTTAGTGGGAGGCTGCACAGCAGAAAAAATAACCTCCCAGTTCAGAAAATTCAGCTTTAGAGACAGAAGGCAGTACAATCAATGGCAATAAAAGTACGTTAGTAATGAAAAAGAAATCCCTTTTTTAAGGCCTCTAATCTGAAAGATGTGCAAATGGTATTTATTGTATGCAGGGGGGCTGCAGACTCATTCGCTAAAGTCATTAATGAAATAATTAAAGGTCAGGTCACTATTGAGGGATTGTAGAACTAAGAGAGAGATCTGCCTTAGGTGGAATGTCATTTATGTGTTTCACCAAATTTATTAGATTTTTATAGGGCCAGGAGAGAGAGATTACAGTGTTGTCTCTTGGGTCAGATGAGATTATATGGGACTGTACTCTAAATAGTTTATTACTCCCTGAACTATTTTAGCGTGTGTTCTGAGCCTTGCAGGAAAAGAACAGGCAGATAATTTGAAAACCTTCATCAGACAAAATCCAGTAGCTGTCAGACAGATCCCGACTAAGAGCTGCATGTTTTTTCAATAACAGAGATTTGGGTAGCAGGCTGAGAGATGGGTCTTATTTCCCCTTCTTCATTCCACTGTACCGCACTTAGAGCCTCGCAGAAGTGGCTGGTTACAGTGTCAGGGTTTGTGTCAATCTGAGCAACCTTCTCACCCAGACATTCCCTTCTGTCTCCTGACAAGCCCTGGTCCTGTTGGAGACAGCCCTGCTTCCCTGCTTGCGGTCCCACATTACTCTCCTGCCTCACCTCTTCCAGTTCCGTAGTTACTGTCTCCCACTAGTAGGCGAAGCACTTCCAGGTGTCTCCTTTGGTCATGCAATTTAACACTCACTCACACCCCAAGCTACTGAGCACAGCCTGCTTCTGCTCATTCTTTCTCCTGCCCAGCAAAACCTTCTCTAGCTGAATTCCTGCCCTGTGCTGCTGCAGATCTTACTGCTTCCCATCGCTCTCATTTTCCACAGAAGACTGTGGAGCTATCCTTGTTCACCACCACAGTTAGGGTGGGTTTTCACGTGGGGAAAAGCTGCCTCACTCTTTCCATTCTACCTTCTCAACTCACAACTGATATTGGGTCTTCATCACCAAATTTTCTGGGGGTTCAAAGGCTTTTGTTCCTCCTGGTGCATCCAGCAAGAGGATCCCCATCACCATCCGTAGACATTTACCTAAGGTTGCCATTTCCAGGGTAAATGAGGGAAATACCTTTTCTTTCTGCTTCCTGCCAGTTCCATAGTTTCCTATAAATACCATTGGGATTGCTAAGGACTTCTAAATGGAAAGTTTCTCTTCTGGAAAAGACAGTGCAGGTAACATTGCTGTGTATTTGAAGAGATGGGTTTACTTCTAGGAAAGGAGGAAAAGTAAGTCTTCTAGATTCTGAAAAGTTGCCAGAAATAAGAAAAAAAAAATGTTTTAAAAAGCCAGGGAAGCTCTGAAGAATGAAGTATTTCTTAAGACAACTCCCTTTTTGGAGCTGAAACTAAAATACACTCACTGACAGCAGAAAACACTATATAGAATTTAAATAATATAAGCAGTCTATCCCTCTTGCAAAAACTGGTCTCCCCTTCTTACTCACAGGAGCTTCCTACATCCCACCAGCTGCAAATGCAGTTGTGCTCCTGATCCCATCCGACTGCACGTACTGAGCAGTGGGGACTTCATCTCCTTGTACATCACTGTAAAGTCCTTCAGCAGCGTTCCATAGCAGGGTGCAGTACTGTCCTTTTTAAGATGTGTGTACGTTTTATATGCACAAATAGTTGCTTTTAGTTGTGTATTTGTGGCATTTTTCTAAAAGTCCTTGCTTTCAGCAGTGAAGAATATAATGAGAGATAACTGGAATTGTTTATAGCCTTTTATGCTCAAAGCAGCCAAGAGTCCCCTATGACTAAGAAGAGTTTGTTAATTGTCAGTTTGCTTTAATGTAATGATTCAGAAACTTAATCTGTTGTTGAAATATTTATTCTGCTGTTGTTATTCCATTATTCTTGTTTTTTATTCAAAAGAACCTATTCAAGGTAAAAACATATATGTGCATTTTATATTTTGCATACACATGTGTATATGTTTATAGATACATACTTTATTTATACACAAACGGATAAGCAATATATATGTTAATAAGGCCATCACATAACGACACGAAAGCAGACAGCTCTCCCAGCCGTGTGTGCAAGTGGTCACACTTGCAGGGCAGGTCACTGCCAGGGCAGTCAGTGATTTCCTCACCACTCAGAGGGACCCCAGCGGGTGTGTGACACGAATTCCTTCTCAGGTGTTTGACCCTTGCTGGTACAAGCAGTAGTCTGTATCTCTGCTAAATTGGTTTGAAAGCAGCTGATCAGTTTGAAAATAGTGCTCTGTTAGTTGACAGCCATGGCCAGGGCAGTAAATGTATGCAATCCTAAAAAAGACTTGATTTGAGCCTTGCCCTAAGACGTGAAAAGCATATCAGTAACTTTTCCAAGTTGTTTTCTGTCGGGTGCCAAACATCTTGGCATTTGGGGCAGACTCTGGTGAGAGCCAAAGGAAAGGGGAGCACCCCAGTCCACCCCATTCATTGCACAGAGCGTGGCGTGTGGTTTTGCCAGGTGATGAGAAGGGACACCCCATGCAGAACGTGCCCTCCTCAGGGCCAAACTGCAGTTCTGCTTTCCTCCTTTCTCTGTTAGAATTAGACTCTAAGTTAAACATGCTGAAATACAGATAAGCAGCTGTTTTCTGACTGCGGCTGAAGGCTCCATGCCTGAACAAGAACCTGTATCTATACGGGCTGGCAGATTTGGTGGCATTTAGAGTATAAATTATGCATGATTGAAATGAAGTGTATTTTAGTAGCAGATAGCTGAAAAGCCTTGCAATGTACTCCTAATTCAGCGGCATTGCCTTGAGCTACTCTGAGGCCTCTTCTTTAAACTCAGACATTAGCACAAAGCACACCTCTGACTGCAGGCATTTAAAGATCAACAAGGGCCAAAAAAGCTTTTAAGATCCAATGAAACCAGGAAAACAACCATGTTGCCTTTCAGTGTCAGGTTAGATTGCCTTCTTATGAGTGCAGCTATTTCAGGTACAGAGTGCTTAGTGGTTTGGGTCTTGTTGTGTGGAGAAAGTGTTCCCCAGAAAACATCTGTTTCTTTCACCTGCAAACCGCAATGTGCTGTGAAAAGGCAGGACTGTAGCCACAGGGACCCAGGGGGACGAAGGAAATCTGGCTCAAAGGGATGAGCATGGTTTTCTGAAACATGGTATCAAAAAGAGCACTTAAAAGGAGAGAATGCTTTTAGAGCACACGATACACCACAAATTGGGCAGGTCAGGTTGTTTGTAAGCTTGAAATTCTTCCTGGATTGCCAGTAGTGTTTTCTTAGCAGCAATATTTGCCTTCTGCTCAAAATTGGAATGAGGAGGAGTTTATTTTCTCTTTCAGTGACTGGAAAAAGTTCTGCTTTTCCGTAAGATGACAGGAAATCCCACTGTCATCTGCAGCATCTGAAATGTGTGTATGCAATAAATGCAATAATAGCTGCTGCTTTCCCTTCACGGCTGCCTTGTAGCTCTGGTGGGTTCTACAAGGGTAGTACTTGTGAAATCTTTATAGTATATTTTAACCAACAGATAATGTAATGTTAATATTATGCTATATATTATATATGTATTTGATATATGCAACAAAATAATCCTCTATTTGTTCTGAATGAAAAAAAAAGCATGATTTTAGAAGTAGAAAAGGCATGATTTTAGAAGGAGGGATTTACTCATTAAAACTACCTGGATTTACAGCCACTGCAGAGCTGGCTTGTCTGGCTCTGGCTTTTGTTTGCCACAGCAGCGCTTGTGCTGAGCTGGAGAGGCATCTCTACTGGTTTTGGTGAACTTGTGTGACTTCTATTGGCCACGTCCTCCAAGGTAGAACAGAGGAAGTTCTTCCATTCTTCTGGAAACATGCTGGATATTGTTTCCTCTTTTTTCACGTCAACTGTGTTTCACAGGAACAAGTTAAGAACAGTGAGGGGAAAGGAAGAGCACAGAAACCTGGGGAAGCTGCTCAGGGGCAATGGTTATGTTATTGCCATTCAGCAACAGTGTAGGTCTCAGGAGGGGGCTGCAAATGAGAATGAAGAGCCATGTTGGGCTGCATGGAAAAGAAAGATTTAAATTAAATAGAAATATCGCTTTAGGAGAAATAAAACCTGCGCTCCTAGTGCCCCTACCTGGAGAGCTCCAGGGCAGAGCAAGGGGCTGGCTGCAGAGGGGCAGGGAGTGAGGCGCTTGGGCTCTCCCGGGAATGCCGAGTGTCGCCTGGAGAGACTAACGTGAGGCAGACGGCAGCGCCGTCACAGGAGGGACACGGTGCCTGCCCGGTGGGGAGCTCGGTGCAACTGCCCGTCTGCGCTGGTGCCCCTGGGCCGTGTGCGGGAGGAGGCAGTGTCACACCTGGGCAGTGAGGAGACAGGCCCGGGGAGCTGCTCAGCCCCACGTCTGTCTCTGGAAGGATCACGGAACACCTTTTCTTTGGAATCCACGATGCCTCATCCCCGGGCCGGTCCCACAAAGAACTGCAACACCCGATACCCCCTGTTCTGGCTGCAGCCATGGGATGGGTGGGGGGTGCAGCGTGTCACCAAATCACACCTGGTCTTCTGGCCTAAAAATACACACACGGTGGTGCTCTGGGCACAGGGGAGAGGAGGGCATTTCACAGGGGGGAATTTCAACCATTTAATCAAATAAACGGTCTTCTAATGGCTGCCTTTTTGTTTTTTCAGAGGATGACATGAATAATTACATCAGTCGATACTACAACGAGCCTAGCAGTGGTAAGTTTTGCTTGAAAAATATAAATGTGAACTGCATTTTTGCATTGCACTGTGTGCTGTAAACCAGGTGAGACTAAGCAGTGGTGTAGCTCTGTCCTGGAAATGAGACCCACCGGGACATCTCTTGGTTTACTCTGTGGAAGCTTTTATCAAAATAGTAATTCTCTAAAGGCCGAAGGGCCCCGATTTGGCTCCTGCTGAAGGTGCTTGTAACAGTGGGGACAACTGGGAGAGGTTCCTGTCCCCTGGCTGGGCTGCAGAGTGGCTCAAACGGACCTCGGAGCAACAGCGCGGACAAAGGGAATGAAGAGGAAAGGAGTGTGGAGTTGGCTTATCCCAGCGCCTCGCTGGGAACCTCGGGAAGGGTCCACAGGATGGTAAGAGACCCCAGTGGTGAGGTCAGGCAGGACGTGGAGGGCTCCGCTCCACCCGCTGCCAGGGCTGGGCAGGACCCCGGGGGCTGCGGGGGCTCCAGGTGGCTGGGCACAGGCTGGGCAATGTGGTGGCAAGCAAGGGGGGGGGCGGGGGTACGCACCTCCCCTTATGTAAAATTCCATATGGATGTATGAAAAAGAAGGGTGTATTTTTTGTAGGTATAATGTATTATATGTGTATATCCCATATATAAATGTATTAAAAAGATGTGTGTCTGAGTATACATGTTCATATAATATATAGAGAGAAGATATGTGTATATATGTGTGCAAGTATAATGTGTGTACATCCTATCTGTACATCCTTATATATACACACAGTGAAATACAAACATATATCTGTGTCTGCATATATACATATATGTTATGTTATATATATTAAATGTGTATATATGTATATAAATCTATAATGCATTTTATATGTATGTCCCATATATATGCACAGAAACCCAGGTACCTATAGATATATATGAAAAGACCTAAGTAAAAATATATGTGATTGTACATATGTATGTATAATGTGTCATATAGGTATCTCTAAACATACATACATCCCCATATATATAGATCTGAGAAGATTTATATATATATAAAGGGGTGTGTGTGTGTATATACATATGTATAAAGATACATCCCCATATAGAGAGAGATGAGAAGATTTATATACATATAAAGGGGTGTATGTGTGTATATACATATGTATAAAGATATAGGTCTGTATATACACATAGAGATGTGTGAGAGGTGGTGCCTGTGTATATACATAGATCATTTATCTAAATGCATATATTAAATATATAAAAATAAATAAAAAGATATGTGTTGCAGATGAAAGTACCTGACAGGGTTATGGTTTAGCAGCCGTTCAGCATTTATTAATGATGCCCAGCAGATCGAGAGGTTGAGTTCTGTCAGCACTTAATGAGTTGGGGGGTTACAGAGGAGTGAACAAAATAACCCAGGGGCGGCCGGGCTGGAGACGGGAAGCCGGGAAGGCTCCCAGGGCCCCGGGGCTCTGCTCCCCCCCCAGGCCCCCTGCGCCGGGCACAGGCTGGGAGGGAGGTGGGTTTGCACCACCACGGTGTGGGAGGGGGAGGAGAGGGTCTCTCAATATATGTGTATGTACTGTAGACATTAAATGTGTATATGTATATGTAAATGTGTTCCTATGTATATGTAGAATGTACGGCATATTTATATCCCCATCTATACGTGCACACATGGAGAAGTATACACATATAGAGAGATGTGTAACAGAAGAATAACTGAAAGTGTGTGTAAGTGTATGGTTGTAAGTATGTATACAGGTAAGTACTATATACATACATCCCTACATGGGAATGTATATGTCTGCTTATTGAGATCTGTTTTTTTCATATAGATATATTAAAAAGTTATGTGTGTTTGACAGTGTATATACATACACATTTTGTATGTATTCTGTATTATATAAAATATGAACATGTGTATATGTCTAGGTATAATGTCTTATCCATGTATAGCCCCATATATATCCCTATATATATACACGGATATTAAAATATGTATGTCTATGCACCTATGAACATGTCTATGTATGTTTTATATATGTGAAGACCTATAAAAGCATTTGTGCATGACTGTATATATATTTTATATGTATGTTATATATAAAATATGTGTGTGCATATGTAGCTATAATGTGTTATATAGCTATATCCATATATATATATACAGATGGGTATATATATTTATATATAACGATATGTCTGTTTGTGTGTGTATACATCTGCAAGTATATATAAGGGGGGGTGTGTATAATTGCATATACTTACATATTTTACATGTATTCTATATATAATATGTTTATAGTAGGGGGGGTGTGTGTACATATAATGTATGTCTATCCCAGTGTATATATACATGGAGGATATATAAATACATATATACAAGTGTGAGACTGTATATACATATTTTATATTGTGTAATATATACAAAATGTGACTAATATACATATATATTTTAATATGTCTATATCTCTGTGTGTGTACAATGTATAGGTATAATGTATTACATGTCTATATTATTATATATAATTCCCCATATATACAGAGAGGAAAAATAATGCATGTATGAGAGTGTGTGTATATATTTTAAAATAGATAATTATGTGTATTTTTAAAGGGGTGTGTGTGACAGAGCCTATGTCTGTATATTTACATATATTTTTAATCTTTATTATGTATAATCTGTATTTTTTATATATATATATAAACTATATGTGTCTTTGTATGCATATTCATATGTAGGTACATGGTATTTTAGATATACGTGTATATTCCTATACATTCCCCTATATGTGTGTGTGTAAAGCTACTTAAGTATGTGTGTGCAAAGGTATGTATGTAGCTACACATTTTATATATGTATAAATATATGTAAAGAGATATACACATGGCTGGGGACCTGAGCCTGTGTGTATACATGTATAGTTTATATATTAGATATGAGTGTATCTATACACATATATGTATTATGTATAATAGATATAAAATATATGTACATAATGTCATAAATGGGGATGCTTACACAGAACCATTCTCTCTATAAATATGGATAAATGTATATATAAAGATATGTATGTGTCTATATACACACATAAACTATACATATGTTAAAAACACAGATATGCATACACATATAGGTATAGAGTGTTACTTTTATTTGTGTATATCCCTCTATATACAGCCTATATAAAGATGTATGAACCTATAGGTAGGTGTATGTATGTTTAAAAAGACAGATGACAAGGACGGAAGGCGCATACATATAATTGTGTCTGTGTACATACATATAATTTTGTGTGTATGTGTTCATGTATAGGTACAATGTATTACATATCTGTGTCCCTATATATGCATTCCCTGTGTTTGTACACACGCAGTGAGAAAAAATATATATACAGGTAAGTGTATATATGTGCATGTGAACGAGTGTATTTCATTTAGAGATAGGTAATGATATGTATTTAAAGGGGTCTATGTATTATATAGTATCAAGTGGGGGGGGACATATGTATACTGTATAATGTGTATAATATATAATATAACTATGTATATGTATAATGTATAATATATAATATAATATCATGTATATAATATAATATATAATATAACTCCTAACAGACACACCCCCCCCATCTATAGAGATCAATCTATATTGTAAATATTATATGTATATAAAATGTGTGTGAGACTGTGTACAGACACACGTATAGAATATGTGCACACACAAATATAGATATAGCTATACGGTATTACTTAGAGATCTATAGCCCTCTAGATTCATCCACATTACACATATGGTAATATGCAATATGTGTGTATCTATACAGGTATATAAATAAAAGGAGAGGTGGTGTTCATATATTTATGTATACACCATAAATATATATATATATACATACACAGACAAATGTATAGAAACATTTACATATAAATGTAGGAGGGTGTTGTATATTGAATGCAAATACATAGGTATACATATATAGTTATAGGTATACATATATAGTTATAAAGTATGATACATGGAGCTTGACACAGTCTTTCTCGTCATTGTCCCCCTCCCATCTATATTGATAAATCTTTGTACGTAAAGATTATGTGTATATAAAATGTGTGTGAGGGACTGTGTATATATATATCTATGATATATAACATGTATGTGTGTGTGCATCTACAGTATTTTATACATCTATATCCCCCTATACATCTCCATAGTCTACCTGGAGATTTATTTAAAAAAAAAAAAAAAGTAGTTTATTTATATGTGTATGTGTGTATATAATTTCAAAGCTGTATAAATAGAGGGGAAGGTTCATGTATAGGTATAATGTAGTATATCTGTATATTCCTATATATACATTCCCTATGTATATACACACACAAAATATATATATATATGTGTGTGTGTGTGTGTGTATGATAGCAAGTGTGTGGTCTATTTAATTGTATGTATTTAAAGTGGGGACTATGTATTATGTAGTATATGTATCAAATGTCTCTGTGTATATATGTGGGTATAATGTATTATATACGCAGTTCCTTATACATATACGCACACATTCCCCATAGCTATAGGAATGAATCCATATATAAAAAGAATATGTGCGTGCGCAGGCATTTATGCACACACACACATATAGATATGAAGGTATACAGTATTATTTATAGCTGTGTATCCCTCTATATACATTCCTATTATATACAAAAGCAATATATAACTAAAGAGGGGGTGTTCATGTGTAAGTATAATGTATTATTGTATGTCCATATCCACACATATATAGATATTTCTATAGAAAAGGGGGGGTGCATCAGAGTGTTGGTGTGAGTATGGCATTAGATGGTAGGTAAGTATATGTACTTAAAGGGAGGGACTATGAACTATACTGTGTGTTTGTATGTATCTCTCCAAACTCTTGGTGCGTATATTTATAGGTATAATGTATTAGGTATCCCCTATCTGTATGGTTAAGACTATATTTAAAGATTATGTGTATATAAAAATGTATGTATGTGTGGGAGAGGCTGTATGTGTAATATATACATACACAAAATAGATATAGCTGTATGCAATGCTATTTCTATATTAATAGCCCTCTCCATACCCCCTCATTATATACATGGTTATATAAAAGATACATGTATCTAGACATAGGGATATAGAGATCTGTATTTTAAAATCTAGATGAATAAAGAGCTTGGGGTTACGGAGGGAGATGTTAGTGTATAGATATGTTTTAACGTATATATAATTTTATATAACTTTATATATAATATATATTTTTTATATATATATATCTTTTTATATAATAACTTTATATAAATTTTTTCTCTTTCCACATAAACACAGAACAATATACATACATATATTTAGATATAGAATTGTGTGTATAAAGTTAGATAATATGTATTATAGATGTGCACACATTTGGAGGTACATGGCCTTATTTATACATGTGTATGCCCATTTTATATCTCGCTCGATACAGCTGTATCTATACACGTGTGTCTATAACGAAGCTATATAAGTGCAGGGGGGTGTGGCACACCCAGCTATTCCATACCTATAGACAACAGCTACCACAAACCCCCACTGGTGGGGGTGCCGTGGTTTTGGTTTCACCCGCCTCTCTGTGCTCTCTTCCCTGCAGACAGCGGCGTCCCCGAGGCAGCCATCTGCGTGGTCACCACCGCCGCCATCGACGTCCATCACCCCAACATCTCTTCTGACCTCTTCACGGTGGAGGTGCCGATGCGGCTGGGCAGCACCGGGACATCTGCCAGCATCACCTCGGGCAGCGCCTCGCGCTCCACTGTCAGCTCGGGCACCCAGGCCTGCAGCGAGAGCAGCCAGACGCTGGGCTCCTCCCCGGACTGCAGCACGGCCTGCGAGGAC
Organism: Gallinago jamesoni; assembly: GCA_025769975.1. Taxonomy (NCBI): domain Eukaryota; kingdom Metazoa; phylum Chordata; class Aves; order Charadriiformes; family Scolopacidae; genus Gallinago; species Gallinago jamesoni. The sequence goes on along the minus strand of JAOQGH010000069.1, from coordinate 22,279,135 downwards.
GCCACGGAGGCTGCCGCCGGCCCGCGGGCCGAGCTGGCCCCCAGCCGGCAGCGGGTGGCCCAGGCCATGGTGCAGGAGCTGCTGTCGTCCCTGTCAGAAGAGGCCTGCCTGGCGCAGAAGGGGCTGGATCCCGTCAACCTGAAGCTGCCCAGCCCCGTGGGCTCGGTGCGGGCCAGCCCTGACCGGGGCCACCGGCTCAGCGTCTACAACCGCAGGAACCAGGAGAGCCTCGACGTCTTCCAGCTGAAGCCCCTCATTGACTGCCCACAGGGTACCCCGGTGATCGATGAGAAGTATGGGGCACTGGGACCCCCGGAGCCACGGCTGGGCAGGGTTCCCGAGGCGTAGGGACAGCCTGGGAGGAACCAGGACAGATGTGGGGACACACTTACCGCGCTGGATCACGAGGCTGCCACGGGCAAGGTGGCAGTGCTAGAGGCAACCTGTGGCATCACCTGCAATGACCACCAGCCTGGGGCCAAGCCAGCATCGTCTCTGCCCACCAGTGCCCATGGTGCATGATGGACCTGCCCTGCCACCAGCTCTCGGCCAGCTGGGACCTACCACATCCTCTGGGGCAGAGTGGACCTTCCCTCAGTCTTAGGCCAACACAGACCCACAGTGCCTGGCAGGAGGACAGAGACTACGGACCTGTCCTGCCAGCAGCCAGGGGCCAGCCCAGCAGTGCCCAGAAACACCACAGACCTTCCACCAGTGCAGGGCCAGCACGGCCCCACAGTGCCCGGGGGCAGGACAGAGCTGCTGGACAGCCTGGGCCCGGGCTGGGCCCCCGGCCTGACCCCACCCAGGGGCCGAGCGCGGCTGGGAGGGGAGCAAGGATGGGAATAAACACTGACAAAGACGTGCTGCCTCTTACCTTGTATCCCTCTTTCATTCCCTCTCGATCCATTCTTCCTCCCCACCACCAGGCGATGTGCCATCCCATCACCAAAAAACCCATCACCACAGTGACCCCACCTCTTTCCGGTACAATCCTTTATTTGCCCTTATTCCCCATACCCCAACGGCAGTGGGAGGGTCCATCACCATCACTCACTTCTTCTTCAGGAGCTCTGTCATCTCCGGCACCGCCTGCGAACACCAGTGCTGGGGTAGCGCCTGCTCTCCCTCTGACCCCCCCCAAACTCTCCATGTGCAGCACCCACCCCCGGTCACGCTCCCCACCCTCCCACCCCTCCCGCCCAGCACACCACTCCAGGGGCTGTGGGTCACCCCAGCTCGCAGCACTCCCCACTTCTCTCCTGCTGAATAAAGCCTCTTAATTATTTAAGAGAGCTACATTTCCATTAGGTGGAAATAATGCATTCGTACAAAATTTATTAAGGAAATTGTCTACATGGTGTTTCTTCAGAATGTGCCTGTGTCTCTGGCTTGCGGAAAGGCCCGTGCTGAGGGCCGGGCCAGCGGGCATTAGTTCAGGAATGGCATTAAGTGCTGGCAGAGTCTCTGCCCACGCCTCCCACGGAGCCGCCGCAAGCTCCCGCCCGTCACACGTGTGGCCGTGCGCGCAGGCGGCTCACACATGCGAGCCACGGCACCTGGCCATGGGCTAGCTCGCAGCGCAGGCTTCCCAGAGAGAACACCAAGGTCCTCATGGGCATCAGCAAGGCAGCAAGCCCGGGCAAAAATAAGAACTCCTCCTGCCAACTCTACTTTTATATTTTATGAAGCTTAAAATTACATATAAACACCTTTGTGCAGTTACTGCTTGAGATGGTTCATAGGAAGCCCGAGCAGAGGCACCTGGCTGTGACACCCCCCAGCACACACCAGTGTCTACTTGTAGGCACTGAATTTTGAGGCTGAAAATAATGAAATCATAAAGCCAGTTCTTTAACAACTAACCCTTACCCAGACATCTTTAATACTCGTTAGACTCCATTATCTAAGTTCCCATTAGCGCTCTGAAACAGTTATCCCGCGCATCTCCGAGTTCAGCCTCACCTGAAATAAGTCTGCCACCAGGCCGTAGTCCGCCACTTGGAAAATTGGAGCTTCTGGATCCTTGTTAATAGCAACAATGGTCTGCAAGCAACAGTAAAGCACCACGTGAATATATAAATAGACATAATTACCATCTAGGGTCAGCTTACAATTAATTGACAGGCCTCATCTAGGAAATATGGACTAAATTCTCTCCACACCCCTGGAAGCAGAAGACATGGCTCACAGCACTTAAATATTTTTCCTTTCCACCTCAAAAACAAACAAACACCCCCCCAAACCTCACTCCCCTGCTCATTCCATGCATCAGGAAGATGAGGAGAGTTGAAGAGAGTCTAGAAAAAAAAAAATCAGTACAAAGGATTACCTGTAAGATCTAAGCCATACCATCACAGAACTAACTCATTTAAATGGAGTACAATAAAGCCACCCCTAAAGGCCTCTGCACTTACTGTTAGTTTGTCCCATATCAGTTTGTCACACAGTAGAAAAACATACATGATTGAAATCCCCACACAACAGTCCAGAAAATATCTTTCTTGGTTTAAAATCTGCCACACAGGTGACTCATTCCGTAACTGTCTGCGACAGCTTCCAGCACATTAAGTGTGGGTGTCCCCACCAAAATCTACAACAGGACAGGGAGCACTCCAGAAAGGATGGGGAGAAAATAAATCACAACAGTTCATCAAACAAAGCTCCCCAAGCAGGGATGTGAAGTACCACTCTCTGGTGCTGCCTTTCCACCCAAACCCTGCCTGTTGAACTCTGACTCGAGGCAGCCACTCTGCTGAGGAGAGCTCCAATCCAGCACCTGCTGTCCCCCGGTACACGCAGTTCACGTCCCTCTGTTTCACTCCCTCCACCAAACGTACTTCTCCAACAAAATAAATGGCTCAGCAGCACATGCCATTGGCACTAACTCAAAGATAAAAACTTGCAAATCCTGTGGTTTTAAGCCCACATAAATGTGTTTTCTTCACAGGTCATTTGTATCCTGTGACTAAGGACCTCAGCACACACGTAGGAAGCAGCAGCTGCTGCTGCCCTCTGGCCAGCTCGTCAGCAAAGACCTGAAGTATTCCCCTAATGCGTCCCCTGAAATATTTTTCCCAAAGTTTTATTGATTTTATTTCAGTTACCCCATTTGCAAATGCAAACCTCCACGGGTCTACAGTGCAGGAAGCAAAATCCAGGCTGTGATACCCGAGGATATTAGTGCAATAAAGACTTTCTCTAATTATGCTCTGAGGCCCTTTGCAGAAATGTTCACAGGGGCCCGAGGCCACAGGGGTAGCCCTGAGAGCCGGCTGGCCAGCCGTCGGTGACAGCCTGGGGCTGCCAGCTCTGTTCCTATCACCAAAATAATTAACACCAGTTGCTCGCAAACCTGTCTTAAGCTTTAGTTCGGTGCCTCGTCCTTCCTCGGTCTCCATCAGCTGAGGTCACTTTTTAGTAAGATCTGCTTCTCTACGTCATCCCTAAATCAGCCTTCCCAGGATAAGAAGCGAAAGCATCACGTCGCAACAGAACTTTACAAGTTACATCTCTTAGAAAGAAAAGCTACCTCATGAGGGAACTAAAAATAAGAAAGCAATAAGGATTCTCCAGGTCTCCTTAAAAGCTGCATTTTCTACCTTGCTATAAAAGGACAAATAAATTATACATTTCATGTGGTAGAAAGCAACTGACTGCTTTGGAAAATGTATTGTATACGAGTTCACTATGGCAGAGAACAGTGCTATGGGGAGATGGGAGGGACACTCCAGAGAGCTCCCACCGCTGCGTAATTCTTTCCATTTGTAAAAATTGGATCTTTTCAGTAACTACACCACCTACATGCTTTTTTACAATACATACATTTGTTTACACTAGAAAAACTACAGCATGTGGAAGAAATGACAGTTACATATGCATCTTGGATTGGCAAATCTCATCTGTTCTTATTTCCTATAAAAGAACATCTCTAAATATCATACAGATTTGAAAAGCCAAAAAAAGCAGAGGCTCTGCTGGTACAGTACAGGACAATATTGCTGCTCAATATTTTTATATCAAAGGAAATTCCAGCACTTAAGTAACAGGCTCCCAGTATTTCTGGTCTGAACTGAAATAAGACAGGAGATAAACACCAACAGGGTCAGCTTGAGTTTTACGCAGCTTTAAATGCACAGTTCTCAGTCAATGGCTGATACTAATCCCATCCCTCCATCCTCTTCCTCACCCAAAAGCACAGTTGGAGACTAAATGCCTCAGCACAAAGACACTCTAAATACTGTGGCCCATCAGCAACCATCAGAGTCCAGAGGGAGGAGAGGATGATGATGGTAGTGCTGCTCTCGCCAACTCTCCGCTGGCTGCCTGGCCCTGCTGTCTCCCTCCTGCTGTGCTGCGAGCAGGAGGGACTATGGCGACGCTGTCCTACTATGAGCAGTGAGACCACACTGCTGCAGATACATCACTCACACTGCCCAACAGCGACCTTCATCCCTGACCATCACTCATCCTCAATTTCTAATTGTGGTTGGTTTTTCTCCACTGCATCGACTAATGCTAACACGGCCCGAGACCCTGATTTTAGAAGACTGAGGCCCCAAAAAGGGTGCTGTATCCCAAATCCAGCTTACATTATTTTCCCCCCAAAATATTTAAATAATATATACAAAAAGAACTAATTTAAGAAAGCACAGACCATCCTACCACACTGGCTGGCTGTGAGGACAATTTCCAGTCACAGACACTCACTAGTCTGTCACCAGTTAAACACAAGGATCTGCCTGTAAAGTTTCGCAAACCTTTTCCTGGGTTTTATAAGCTACTCAAAGTTCTGGGTTTGGTTTCTGACAGAAAGCATTAAGTTCATTCCCTGGAAATAAAAAAAAAAATATATATATATATCCTTTTTCTACATTTACTTGTGAGGAGGCAGGACAGTTGCTGATGTTTGGCATTTGATATTATGATTCAGCAGGTAATTCCACTCCTCTCTCAGAACGCTGCACCAAACTGGCAATTCCAAGGTTGGATTATTTGCTTTGGCAACTAATGAGTTAAACCTTTTAAAGTTTTACTGCCGTTTTATAATAGGTTTCCATTTGAATGGCTAAATGCAGGAATGTCAGAGACATCTCCTACTTTATGGAATAGTAAGTTCATAATTCAAATTGCACATTGTTATGCATGAATTAATATGTCATACTGAAATAAATGCAAATGGAACTATTGTATAGAATTCAGGCATGTGGTTTGGGTTTTTACTAAACACAGTCAACTAGCTGCTTCTACTTGCCACTTCTTTTACCAGGTTTTCTTCTGGGTTAGATGTTTTGCCACAGTATCTTTTTTTGGCAAGGCTCAGAGGGCCAGCATGTTTCAAAGCAGACATACTGGCAATTTTAACATTAAAAAATTTGGAAAACTGGCTAAAGTAGGGGTGTAAAAGCAAGGGAGTCAACTCATTTCCTTCCTCAAAAATCTTTCCTTGAACATCCATCTTTATATACCTTGCTGTCTTTCATCCCAGCCAAGTGTTGGATTGCTCCAGATATTCCCACGGCAATATAAAGTTCCTAGAAGAAAACAAAAATGAGACATTTTTGGTATTCACAACACAGTTTCAATAAGCTCTCACAAACCTTACTCAAAATCAATTACACACAGTAGATTTTACATTACAGTAGTTTTCGATATTAAAGGCATCTGATGATTGGTTCCCTTCCCCACTTGGGGATGTAATGTAACTGTAAAAGGAGAATCCCAAAGGAGCTTCTGGCAAAGACAGATGAGGGGGGGAAAAAAGAGAAAGAGGAAAAAAAAAGAGAGAGATCTGCATCAAACATAAGACACTGCTCAGCTCGAGGACAGGACAATCAGTGTTACCCATGACCCTGGAGATCTCCAAGGTAAATACTAAGCAAGATCACCTAAAAATGAGAAAATCTAGGCTTTCCTGTTTGAAGCCTCCAGAATCCTTTACGTAAGACAGAAGGCACAAAGCTGAAACTCAGGTGTTTAAACCTTTAAAAAGTTTGCTATATGGCAGAGTAAAACATCTCAGACAGTGAAGCAGGCTAGTGCACTTGGAGCAATAGTTTCTGTTATTTAACCCAACCCTCAATGTCCATGTGCTCTAAGGATTTTCTTTCCCCATTCACTATCTGCTCCTACACACGATGAATAAAGAAATGATCCCAGGTAGGCACCACCATGCTGTAGATCTTTACTCTTTGAGGCTCCCAATCAAATATCTCCAAAGAGACTTATGTTGAAAAAGATGAAAACATATAGGCAAATAGATCTATGTGGACAATTTTAATTCACAGCAGAAGTGTATTTTTTTCCCTCGGGGTGAAAGTCATCAGGCTATAATCGATCCAAACCCAAGTATATTTTCAGCTCTGTGATAGTCTTCCCACCACCACAAGTCCAAGTAGCAGTCAAACCTGCACTGTTTACCTACCTAATTTTACAGAAGAAAAACAAAGAAAGTACTTTTCACCAACTCATTCAGTAAGAGGAAACTGTTACACACTAAACGAGTTGGGGGATCGTCTGTCAAAGCCAAAGAAAGGTGGTATTTATACATGCTTACAAAAGACACAACCCTCAAATACTAACAGAATTTCTCTTTTAAAAATACCAAGGTTAGTCCATATTTAAGAACATACAAATCTAATTTAAGAAATTATTTCTGGGGCCAGGGAGGATAAGAGGGTCAAAATATCGTATCCCCGTGCAGCTGAAGATGTGCATTACAGTTAAGTGGCTTTTAACGTGAGGAACAAAGCACAGCTGTGGAACAGGCACAGACCTGCAGAACAGGCTGGCAAACGGAGGTGTTCAAACAGAGACCATGCAGACTGCTTTCTGCATACAGGCCTGATACTCATTATATCAATTAAAGAAAAAAAGATTATTGCTTTCTGATGTTTCTGCAGCTATAGATTTCACCTATTACACTGGTTTTTAAACAGGAATAGATAAATAAAATTTATGAAGCTTCTCTACACTTTTCTACAAAAGCTATCTCCTGTAAAAACTGAAGGGGAAGGACAACAGAGCAGGAACAAAGTATTTCCTATTTAAAAAGCCTGCTTTGAAATTGAAACACAGAATCTAGTCTATGTATTTCCACAGAAACACACAGCTGTTAAAGACACTCAGAAATTTCTTAGCCTCAATAGCTTTTTACAGAGTAGATTACTATTGGAGGTCAATCCATTTTAACCACAGCTGCAATGTAATATAATATGCCCATATAAGAACTCACGGTAAGAAGGCAATATTTTAATTATACCAAATAAAAGAACAGATGTTACAGGAGAAATTATTCTAACATCATATAGTCTTTAATACAAGCTCTTTTTAAAAACACATTACTGTAATTTGATTTTTTTTTAAAGCAATTCATTAAGTGCCAGTCATCTAGACTACCAGATACTCTTCTCAGTCTGTTTAACATTGTGAAGTTCAGTCTTTGGAAAGAATCCAGCTAACCAGGAGCCAGATGCCAATGTATATATTCTATTAAAATATCTAGCCAAGACAAGGATGTTTCATTAAAAGGACATTTGTAAACTACCAGGCTTGTCTAAAAAGCCTTTCTTATGCCTCTAAGCCACATGCCCTTCTAGGTCACGTGCTTCCAAGGTAACTGGTCCATGCAGCAGGCTATAACACACAGGAGATCACCTCAGTAATGTTTTCATACAAAGAACACGCAGGACAGCATGTTTCTTATCAATAGTTCCATACTGTAAAATAGATTTGATTGCTTAAATCTTAGATTTAAGATTAAATCTATTCTACAACTTTGTAGAAGGGAAACAATGGACCCACAAGGTCCGAATAATAAAGATTCAGCACTGTTCAGTGCTCTCTAAAGAACGAATTCAACTAGTCATCCAGAGAGGTCATAGAAGACTCAGAAATTCAGCCCTCCAAGTTATTTTCAGGGTAATACCCTTGTTTTGATGTTTTCCCTGAAATCATTAACTTCTATCAGGCCTTTTGCTGAGTCCTATCATTTCTACTGTGTTAGTGTTCAAAGTCCCAAGTCGGGACTGTAGCCCCAAGCACTATCAAGTTAGCGAGGGAGGAAAACAAAGCAGATCAGTACTACAGAGCAGCAGCACTTCCAACTGTGTTACACGATGCTCCTGCCATCGCAGCAGAGACAACATTAAGGTCTGGAAGGAGATCTCAGTTCCTCGGAGCTCCTCTACACAGGAGACTCACAAAACGGCATGAATCAGAGTCTGGATGCCACCTCTCAGGTGCCAACAAAGATGGCTTAATAGCAACTTCCAAGTTCCTGCCTTTTGGATCCCTGGAAGCTGCTCTAATTACTGCTCTTGGGTGGCTGATCCACAGCCTACAATTACACGCACCTACACCAAAGCCCAGGACATGGAGTGGCATTTATCAACTCCCCAGTGTTTGTGCAGAGGCAGGTTTTCACTGCAGGGCTGCTGCCAGCGCTGTGCCACAGGAGAATGGTGTAACAAAGCAGCAAACAAATTCTGTACCAAGGGGCTCATGGCACTCACTGTCTGATACAACTTAAGTCCCAAAAGCAACTAAAGTAAAGGAAAGTGAAAGTTTTGGTGGTATAAGGGCATGGCATCAGATTAGAGAATCAGACAAAAGTAACTTAATTTCACACAGGAAATAATTTCAATACAAATGTCAGAGCCATGCCACAAATCTTATTTTGTATGAAGTAGATAGCGGACACCAGCAGAGGGTAAGGGACCCCCAACAAGAGAGCTAAGGGTGACAAAGAGCACAACGAAGGGAACAGGCAGCACAGGACACTGGATGGACCGATGGATGGAGCCTAGAAGCATATGAAACAGAGGGCAGGGAGGCACCATCAAGAAGCACTTAAAGACATTGCAGAAAGGGCTGGCTACATCAGTAATGGGAACACATGAGAGGGGGGGCATCAGCACATAACATACCCATTAGGCTTCTCAAGGGCTACAGCAGCAGCCAGACCAGATTCTGCCAGTAAAGTGGCACAGAGGCCAAGAGTTTTAATTTGTCCTCCCATACAATATCCCACAAGACTCCAGTGAGAGCCAGGACCCTGATCCTCCAAGTTTGTAAGCACAGATTTGCATCGCCACAACCCTAAAAAGAAACAAAATTCCAAGTCCCAAATTTATCCTATTCAAAGGCAAAATTCCAAATCAAGAATCCAACTTCTCATTTGCTATTTAAAGTATTCATCTAGCCTTTTTTTTGTTTTTTTGACAAACCTGACCGTGGTATGTCTTGCAGAGAGAGTCATTGTGTGCTAATCATTTAAATGAAAAAAAATCTCCCTTAGCGAATCCTTAAACTCCTATTCTATTCTACCCAACTTACATATCAGCATCCACAGCAAGTCCATGAGACTTCACATGCACGAACTTGCACAACTGGCTCCAGGATACATACAGCCAGTTACACACTGTTTGGATAAATGTCACAGGAGTGCTATATGTGTATGATTATAATTACTAATATACCAATGCAGGTATTTTCCTGGGCATACTGACTCTTCCTATTATTTATAGAATAATTTTTGGTATATAATAATACTTCATTTTACTTACGAGAATATTTTAAAATGCCTTAGGCTTGGAACAACTAAGGTATGTTTGCTTAAGAGATCCACAAAAACAGTTTTTAGTTGCAGCTTAGAGTGACTGTGAACGCTGCTGAGACTACTCTGCATCCACAGGTGCAACACGAGATGAGGTAGTCACTCTGCAAGCATGCCGTCAGCTACTATTGATTTTTATGCCAATTTTTGAATTACGCTGAAAACCTTTAGTGTACGTCAATTTATCATCCTATCAGTGGCATGCTTTTAAACAGGCTTGTTTAATAATTTGTTGGCACATATACTCTTTTTAAAGGCAGCTCAAATATTTTATTTTCTTTACAAGAGCGAAAGGACAATGAAATTAGAAAGAAATCTTTGTAATGAAAATTGCTTGATACAAGAGATTCCTTCCAATTACAAGCTATTAACCCAAGAAAATTTTTTCTGGCTTGACACTAGATGGTATATATTACACCGCATAGCAAACAATTATCCAGTATGTACTACTTTGATGCAGTTGAGTGTGTTCCATTCAGGAAGCACACATTACTAAACTATATCCCAACTACAGTTTCTTTTTCCACTTTAAGAATCTTTGATCAGCCAAGCTATGTAATTACTCTTAAGCGTGGTTAGGGTGTCTGCTGGAGTGCAGGGCCATACAGCAATTTTTTTTCTCTCTCCAGGGAAAAGCACATCAATTGCTTTCAGCTAAATGCACTCACATATGAATATTTTAGTACAATTTAATGTTTCTGCACCAACCCCAAAGGAGCAGAGCATCAATTTGTGAACATAGTTTTCTTGGAGTTAAAAGCTACACTGGATAATGCAGGATGAAAGAGGTTGTCAATCCTTAGCTTTTTAGCAACTCAGAGAAAGGTAGTCTGTAAATTCAGTCCCAGCTGCATACAAATAGCTCTCTAAAGTTTGCCACTATAAAGCTACTTTTCAACAATAGTGAATTATCAGAGGAGATATTCCAAAAACAATTTCCCAAGCACGGTCAGTTTTCCCAACGCTATTCCCATCTGCCAGCCACCTAACAGCTCGGCCTTTTATACCATGAGAAGTGCACCTGCTGGTCCGTTAATAAAACGTAATGCACAAATAATGCATTCCTACAAAGAAGCTAGTTGGAGGTAGGAGAAACTAAGTAATGTACCATGTGTTGGAATAGAGAAACTTAAGTATCTCAATATTCTCTTGTACGTGTAACAAATTAGGAAGTAATAAAGATCATATCATTGATAAGCAAGGAGTAGGACATTTTTAAAGTAAGTACAATCAAGATGACAGGAGTGACACTTCTCATAAAGCGAATGGAATTAATCAATTTGTTCTGTTAGCAATTTTTGGTAAGAGCCAGAGAATAAAGTGGAACAGAAATACTGGAATAAAATATACCTTGTTTCACTTTCCCTACACTTCCCCACAAGAGACTGGTGGGAAACAAAATTTAATAGATGTGCTAACCTGAACAAGCAAGGGATGCCTATGAAAGTGATGGGAAGTCACTCTGAAGAGGAGTGAGCACCCACTTATTACACAATGAAACTCACACATTTTAGAGAGAACAAAGCCAGGGTAGGTGAAGCATTTGATTGCTTTGGCACTGAGCACAGAGAAATACAAAATATAGGAATAATGTAAGTAATTGGTAAGTCTCTCTCCCTTCCTGCTATTCCCAAAGCAAGAAGATGACTGACCACTAAGTGCTAAGAAGCCACTCGCTGACGTGAAAGAGACCACCTGGTAAAATACTGGGGCGTATACAAGCCCAGAAAGCATCCCTTCCTCTTGTAAAAGAAGCAGAGCAACAGGTATTCCACTGCTCTGGAGAAGAACTACTGCTCTGTATCTCTCTGCTTCCTTGCCATTCAGCTTTCCTTTTCCTGCTTCCAATTTCATCCCACTCCTGCATTTTCTACCAAATATAACAACTTGAGTTGCTCCTGTTCTTCCGTGGCTTTGGTGCCTTTCAACTGAACCAACACCTCACTCTTCAGCATCTCAGCTAAAGCTGCACCTCTTTAACGTGCCCCCTTTCCCCTCATTATTACTGTCAATTCCTGACAGTTGTACATCTACCTCCCTTTTGAAGTCTCTGCAATTCATTACATCCAGAGAGACCTTCTGGTATGAAATTGAAGCTTAAGCACTGAAGCTAAGCAGGCCAGCAAGTTTACTCCTGGTGATCGTATCAGAACCACGCTGAATTCCCATCTGCATTCCCCACCCGAGCTTTCTCACCACACGCAATGCCCAAATGCATCTGCCTTCTGTGCAATCATATCACATTTCTAGCACAATCATCTAATCCAGTATCAATTATTACGACATATTTTCTAACTTCTGCCTTCCTGAATTTTCCATCTCAGTTTCTTGTTGCCTGTTAGTATTTTGTGCCCCACGTTGGAAGTAACAAGACAGCAGCAACTGAACACCTGAAAACAAGGAGTTCTGCTCTAGCTGTGCTTTCCCCTGTACTATACCCTCCTCAAGAAGAAATCCTCACATTAAAGTCTGAGATGGTGAAGGTGAGGCTTTCCAGCCATGGTCCACAGATGGCTAGCCCTGGTCAGACACCCTGAGTCCTACAATTGTGAAATACTCACATGGCCACAGCTTCCCTATTGCCAGCTAGGAAAACCTACAGAGAAAAGATAAAGCAGTTAGAGAACTGCACCCCAGAAAGAACATAGACTTCAACAGAGGAAAATTAACTAAATTTAAAGAATGAACATTTAAACTCTGAGGACATTAAACTAGAAGGATGCCTTTCAGGCAGCAGCAGATCCTTCACAAGGATCACAACAGCCTAAAAGTGACACAGACTTTCTGGAAAAAAAAAAAAAAAAAAAAAGGCGGCAACTCAGAGTGCCACTAGTGCCACTGAGGTTTTATTTGTTTTCTGGGGGGAAGAAGTTGAGAGCGAGAGAATCCCAGTACATGCCCATCTTCCTTCAGAAACTACAGGGAGAATATAACTAGAACAGGACACAAGGAAAACCTGTGAGACCCTGGGAACAATTTGGGTGTCCAAACATAGGTGCCTAGTGGCAGCGCAAACAGTGTAGGATCTCCCACCCGAACCATAGATGTTGCTCCAGAAGGAAGTCTCCAGGTCCCACACAGTAACTACCAACCCTGTGAATATACTTTCTATATCCCAGATGGCTAAAATGGCATTAGACACCTATTTGTAGGTATTAAATCATCCCTTATATGCCCCTTCCTCACAAATCTGTACTGCAAAGGTCACAGTTCAGAAACTACCAGAAGCTATTCAAGGCTTACAGCTTTCTTTTTCTCACAATACTCAGATTTTTTTTTGTTTAAATATTAGACAAATTACACAAGTTCATGAGAAAGATTACATACTTCTTCCTATGTTAGACATTGTTGGTAATTATACCTGGGGTAAGGAAAGCTAATACTGAACTAATAAATGAAGCATTTATGTTTCATTTATAAAAGTTTTAAGTATCTGAGAAACATTATTTACTTTCTTTCTTCTCCACCTTCCTTTTGTTCACATTTCTTTCTCTTTTGTGAACAAGACAGAAAGAACTGGGAAGATTTTTACTGTGAAAACTAACGCCCCTGAATATTTGAAATTTCTTATCTAAAAATAGCAGTTAGTCTGGTGTGGTGGTGGGAGGCTTGACTCGAATGAAGTATTTTCTAACCGTGTATGCTTAACTAATACTTGTAGGCACTCATGGGAAGGATATTTTATCCAAAATATCCTAATTCGAAAATTCTTACAAGGGCTTTTTTCTCAAACAGAAACTACATACAGTGCTTAATCTGAGAACTGAAATTCATTTTTCTGCAGAACACCTGCATATGAAAAATAGTGGAAGACAACTGGCTTCTAATTAAAAAAAAAAAGTTCCTAAAATGGTTGTTGCTGATTAAAGACACTGAATATACTAAATTACTTTTTTAATTAGGAAGGTAGCATTTTATAGTTTAATATATCCACTTATGCCTAAAAATTTCCTTCCTTCCACCTCATCAAATAATACAAATCTGCCTTCTCTTCATAAGACAGAATGTTCAAACAGGAGCTGCAATCACCTGAAATCAACAGGTAAAAAAAGCTAATAATACACCAAATGTTCTAGCAACTGGAATAAAATTATACAAAAGAAGAACTGCCAAAGTTTGAGTCAAAACCAACAAAATGCATAAATTCCAACATGAACAAAAGCTCAAAGCTTAGAGAGCCAAGGCTATTTTGGAAGGCTAAATGTACTGTACACAACTAATTCTCAGACAGAAAGAAGGTAAAATTTGTACTCCTTAATTAACTGCCTTCTTTCATTACTTAAGCAAAACAAACTACAATTGGTTCTTGAACTGGCAGTTTGTTCATGCATTAACACATCAGCATTTCAGGAAAGGTGCTGTGGCATTCTTGTGTCCTGGGATGTGCTGTCTGGGCTGCACTCTTAAAAACTGAAGCCAGTCATGGAATTACTGAAGGACCAATGACCAAAATTACCTTTCCTTCACCAAATCCAAATCAAAGGCCCAAGGGAAGAAATAAATACATCTTTTAGATTATTACCTTCTTGCTCAATGATCAGCACAGAACCACTCCCCACACAAAAAGCAGCCGTGGAAGCACCTCCCCTCTTCCTGAGCTTGCAACTAACTCTTCTCCCTCTGCAGTCTCAAAAATGACCCAATTCCAGAGTCCTTTAAAAACAATGCATTCCAATCCTCCACTGAGACTGGGCAAGAGACTATTAATAGAAGAGTAAGAGCATACACTAAGATACTTTCCCATCAGAAACGAACAGCTGCACAGGAGAGCAAGCATGTCCCAAACCCCAACGGTTTCTTGGATCCAAGATTCTTCCCCTGCTTAAAACCCGCATGCCCAGGAGGGCACGCACCATGTCAACTCGAGTTCAAAACTAAACACAAACCTCCTGTCTCAGCTACTATAACTAACCAACGCACAAAGCTGTTTTGCAATTTTCCAGTTAAAACCTCATGAGTTCCCCCCAAACTAGCAATATCAAACATACCTCATAGGAAGAGAGAGTCATCTTCTAGAGGATTGTTAAAACAGCCAGTATAATCTTATACGATCAAGGAAGTTCAGTTCCACTCCCTCCTTTAAGTGAACTCTATCTCCCACTGCACAGAATAAGTTTCTAGCTAAAGTACCAAAAAGACGTTGAAGTAGAATTAGGAATGGGATGTTAAGAAGTTGCAGCTTTAAACTGCCTCATATTTAAGATACATATACAGCACATTTCCCTTATCAGCAACTCTGAGGGCTTAGTATCAATTCCACTGGCACTTTCATTACAATTAACTTGCCATACTTTCTATATTTCTAAGCCACTATATGCTGCCCTTGCATGTATTTTAAGATCCAGAAAAAAATATTTGAACAATTTGAAAGAAAGGGCATATAATTTTCAGTACTCTGCATAACTCACTACTTAATAAGTATTCATTAAGAAGAGAGATGAGAGAGCAATGCATCAACCTGCTGACAAAGAGACGCAGCACCATGCAATCGTGCCAGTTAGGACTGTTAATTGACACAATAGTTAAACACTCATTAGTTGGTCCTGACTGACCAATGGCTATTTTAACAATACTCTAGATGACGATTGATGACACTGATGTGATCCTACGATGTGGCTGTCTGTTCGTATTACTTTCACATGTTGTTAAGAGCTATCTGTGGCAAGTTATAGCACTATATCTTCATCAAAAACTAGCCTTTTTTTGTTTCAACGTAATCGTTTATATGCCCTTGACTCTGGAAAGAACGTTCATTGTTGAGCTTCAAGACACACAAAACAGAGTTGAGCTGTCTTCAAATTAGCATTTTCCACTTCATTTGGATATTTGGGTAGTGAAGAACTAAGGATGGTCAGTCCCATCTCATGCCATTTCAAAATATGCAGTTCAAAGACACTGAGCTTACTCCTTGGTTTTCAAAAGTTTGGGTATGCCACGACCAGCTTTAGATTGCCTCCTTACGACAGCCAGCCCTGCCTTCTTTGGAACCTGCATTTTCCATGTATGTTTTAGTTGCACTTACTGAATTAGTGTTGATCAGCTTGCTGAGACCTATAGCTGCAGTACGTTGGACCTTATGCCTACTGTGTGATGAAAAGAAAGTGCAATATATTTAAATACTAATGTCTCTTAGCAAAGAGGAAGTATTATGCTGGGAGCTACAGCTGTCCTGCACTACATCCGAAAAAATAACATACTGTGCACAAGACATCACCAGAAAGAAGAGTTTAGGTTGCATTTATAAATTGCAGCAGTTAAAATATGACAAGTTTCTCTGCTAAGTTCCAGCTTACTCTCCCTTTCTGGTTTTGTTAAACCATTAACAAGTAAAAAGTTGCTCTTTGGTGCCTTCTCTTGCCATACACGCTCACCAAAGAGAACTGCTTACTCAAAGGTCAATTGATTACTCAATTATGTAGCTCTGTGTACATCTGACAGATTGCCATACATGCCCATGTTCTCCGTCAGAATTCCCTGCTCACATCCATGACCATCACATCTCAGTATGTGCTAGTGCACACTCTGCCCCACACTGAGATGAGCTACATTTATACCTTCTTACTTACAAATGCTCCATGTGCTTTATCTCTCTACCACTTTCCCCAGGTCATAAGAAACAATTAGTCTCAGACTTTTACAGGACAGAAAGCTCCGCTCCCCTCCACCCCCAAAGATCCAAAAAGACACAGGATAGAAATCAGTCCCCTGTGATGCTGGGATGCAAGCAGAAAAGTTGGCCAGCAGGTTATTTCCCAATATGAAGCCACTCATCGGAGTACACCCTTCTTGGCATTTCATTCTACAGCAGCCAATCTGTAGATTATTTATCGCATAAGTTACTTGCACTTCCATCTCTCACAAAAATTTTGTTAGAATGTAATGACATAATACAGTTACCAAAACTTAAAAAAAACCCCAAAAAACAACAAAAAAACAAACCCAGTAAAAACCCCAGAAAACACACTTTCCAGAGATCAAGCCACGTATCAATATAATTTCAAGTTTATGTTGGCAATGACATCTTTTAGCACATCAATGATGGCTGTTACAAAACTAAAAAAGGTTCAGGACAGGCAACTATGAAAAAATCTTGCAAACAAAATTTCTGACAAAACTGTCTGGATCAATCAGAAGTGTTCTGCAAAGTAGAGACTCACATCACAGCCTGCTGCTGTAGTTTTGCAAATACACTCTCAAGTGACAACATCACAATGGGCACACTAAGATTCTCCTGTTAAGCACAGTATTAAGACTTAACTCATTTCTGAGTGCTTGCTTTGAAGGAAAATGCATGTTAGAAAACATTACAGCTCTTTTATGAAATATATTTCCATACTTACTGGTGCTACTATTTTGCCCGTCTGTCCAACTTGCATGTCATTAGGAACAAAGCCAGCATCAACAGCTGCACGGGAAGCTCCAACTAGTTGAAAGAAAATATTTCCAGTGTTTTCTTTTAAAATATTAGCGAGCCAAATTTCTATCACCATAAAAGCACATGTATTTTACTGAAGAGTCCCATACTCTAAGGGCACGTATTTAGAAACTTCCCTCTTAAAAGCTCTTAGAGTAATCCCTCTCTATACCACTGACTGAAACTTCCAAATACTAAGCGCTAATGCACTTCATAAGCAACAGGAAATCCTTACTCCCAGCACCAAAGGGCCATATTTTAAAAACCGAGGATTTCAGTCTGGCATACTTCCATTATTTTCTCTTGTCGCTTTGTAAAAAGAAGATTTTCCCATAAATGTCTTCCCATAACGTTCCTCCGAGTTTGAATTGAACACATGTGCCATCTTATACCGCTGTGGAGCTCAGAAGTCAGGCATTGTAAAGAAAAATATCAAAGTAAACTTGAAAACGCCACATGGACATTTAGTTAGTGAAGCCATTCGTGTAACACTATGAATTCATTATTACACATGAAATCTAAAACTAACGTTGTTAAAAATGTTAATGCAAACAGCTCCTTCTCCTTCCCAACCTTTACTTAAAATATTTTGCTGAAATATGTGGTCTACTTCCTACTGTATTTTGCTAATACAAAAGCATAGCAAAAATACAGAGCCACTCAAACTACAAGAACTGTGAAAAGGATTCTGTAAAGGAATAGTATATAAGGATGTTTAAAGAAAATATCAGCTCTTCAAAGTGAGCCAAGACCATTTTTTTAATTTATACAACTTCACTTTTTGTTTGTGAGCTTGTGTTCTGGAGACATGAGGACGACGAGGGATAGTACAGTTTAGTATTTTGCTTCATGCATGGGCATTTAAATACACAGTTGACCACAATGGTAAGACAAAGCTCTACAACTAAACTAACAGGATTCTAAGAATTTGTTTGACAGAGACACGAGAATAAAAGACTTCAGATGAACACTGTTTTTTAATGTGACCTTTTAAAATTCAAGTAACTAGGGTTAAAAAAACAGGATAAAACCAAGCTTTACCTGCAGCATGCAACTGATCTGCAAGATCATATAACAACTTAAAATTTTCACCGCTCTTCAAGCCTCTCCCTTAAAAATGAAAAACAACAAAGATAAGGAAGGAACAGGATAATACACTTTAAGATTTTTTTTATTGCCTATATAAACTTTCTGTATGAGTATTTGCATTTTCAAAGGGACAAATATACACCTGCATAGGATATTTTTGGACGTAATACTAAACAGCATTTAATATTTGGAGATTTAGCTTTTGTCTTTGTGATTAATATTACTATTTTGTATGTATAAACCAACACCACTCTGTCTGGTTTACTTCCTGCAAACAGCACCATCAAGATCATTCTCTGAAATCAAGGAAACAGGATTTTTTTACTAATTTGTGCTCCCTCTGCTGGCTTTAGATACAAAACTCTGTAGTGGGATAACTACAGAATAACTTTTTAGCTGTTAGGTACAGAGTAAAAATCACAGTGCATCACTTTATACCTGAATAGCAGAATCCAAATATAAATATTTCTAAAATCATTAAAGCCACTATATAATAATGCTTGGACTGCCTATAATGATTACCAATAATTTTAAACATAACAGATTTGGATCTAAAGCTACTACATATTGCTACAATTTTAAAGGGAACACACCAAATATGACAATGTTCTTAAAAAGCCCACTAGCTTGTGTTAAATCCATGTTTTGCCTCTTCACGCGACATACGTGTTGGGTGCATTCCCACTGGTCCCTATGTCTTATCTCAGAATTACATCACAGCTGGATTTTTTTTGTAATGTATCACATTATAGTGTTCTGCTACAGATATTACTTAATCAAGATGGACCATTACTCAAATGTAACATAACACAGTTTCAATATTATCTACTTACCACCTGATACAACCACTTTTGCACTAGTAAGCTCTGGTCGATCGCTTTTTGTCAACTTCTGCTCAATCCATTCAGACAGACCAACAGGTGGCGGAGGGGTTACTGCATTGATCAGATGAAGAAAAACATCCCCAAGAAAAAGGATAAATGGTGTATTTTAAACCTTTCAAACCTGAGATTAAACTTCATGCAAAAGTTCATTCTATAACCAATTCTACTGCAAGCTTTTAGCTTAGTAATTGCTCTGTGGCTTTGAGTTACAAGCCTCTTCTGTTAGTTGTGTTTAAGTAACCTATAGTACAAGCTGCACTAAAATGAAGGTCTGTTATGTAAGTAATACATTGATATCAACCCAGCATAGTAAGTGTGGTTCTTATTAAGACAGGCAAACAAGCTAATTAAGCAGTGCAATATGCTAATCTTAAGCGTCAAGTAGTGTTTGTTTCCTAACATCCACAGGCATTAGAAAATCCAGGATGGTTCAGGGGGAGGCACTGAGCCACCCAGAAAAATACGAGGACTGGGACACGTACACACAGAGCACAGTGTTACTAATGATGGCCTCTGCTGGGTTTACAGCACAGTCATAAAAAGCTCCACAACGGAAAAAAAAGCAAGGTGATCAAACACTGGAAGAGGTTGGTCAGAGTTGTTGTGAAGTCTCCATCTCGGGAGATATGCAAAGTCTGACTGGGCATAGTCCTGGGCAATCCTCTCCAGGGGGGTTGGACTAGATGGTCTCAAGAGGTCCTTTCCATCCTTTCCAACCTCAACTATTTTGCAATTCTGTGACTGGATTTCTCTATCATCAAAGCTACACTGGCTTCATTAAAATAATAATTTAAACTGATTTAGTTAAAACCGACCTAAACCAACAAGTAGATGTTCCCAAATTAACTTAATCTGCTACTGATTCAGCTAGACATTATAATGACCTATCTCAAAATATGACCCATTAAACCAAATCTGTGGACAGCCAGCTGCTTTTATTTTTGCTCCATCATGCTTTGAAAACCAATCTGGCTATTCAAACAGCTGTAACTTTAAATAAGGGTAAGTTTCAAGATTGCGGTGGCAGAGGTTGAAGCAGCAAGTGAAACAGGCACAGATTTCAGCACAGATGATCTCCGTTTCTGGCCAAAAGTAATCCACACTTTCCCCTACCAGATACCACTAAAATGTGCAAGTACCTATATTAAAAGCATAAAGCTCCAATTATAACAATACTTCTGCAAAACATCCCTGTGCAGTGAGCAAAACTTTATTACATGAAACAACAAAACATGGGAACAAATACTCACACTTTTCTAAACTGGCACTGCCACCACTTGCCGGTGCGGCCTCAAAAGAAGTTCCCCGTATGGTAAATATTTTAATCGGTTCATCACATTGCACAGTGCAAAGAATATTTCCTAAAAAAAAAAAAAAGTCTCATTATATTTTTAAAAAAGGTAATATCAGACATACTATGCTTTTTAAAAAGCAAACAAAACTAACAACAGAAACACATTAGCAAGTTCTACTAGAATAGGTAACATTCAGAAAGTTACTTCTCCAAACTGCAGTTTTAGATGACTAAAACTTGAAACCTAGGCACTTAGTAGATGTAGCTTACAAATATTTTACCTTACTCTTTACCTCCATGTTTCCAAAGTATGATAACAAATCCTTTATTTTTAAAGGACACAGAGCATTCAAATCATCTCATATGAAAGAGGTTTTAAATTTCAGAACGGGGGAAAAAAAAACCAACTTTGAAAGCATAATTCTTAAGCATAAAACTCTCTATAATTTAAAGTAGATCTTTTATCCTGTTGCATGAATTCATCACAAGACAGTGAGGCCTGCCCCAAGTATCTGTGGGATTGTGTTTCTCTCAATAATATATAACACAAGGTATCTACTTCACACTGGAGGCTGCAAGGAACACTAAAGGAGAAAAATGCTGCAGCACTAGCATAATCATAAACAAAGTAATCTTGAAACTGTGAATTACTGGGAAGCAACTTAAAAGCACAACACAAAACTGCACTCTGGTAATGTAACTCAAAATGTAATACCATGTTAGTACATGTGGTACAATCTTGTAGAGTAAAATCTTGTAGAGCTCATATCTAAATTAAAACACGGTGTCAGACAAGCATTAGAGAAACAAGACTGAAAAAAGAATTGCAAATTAAGTCAATTAAATATTATAAATAATTAGCTCAATGTCTTCATAATTAGGAAAAACAATTCCATGGTATCTTAAATCAGAACTAATGCAAGTCATATTAAATAAAGCTGGACAATTAACAATGTCTTATGTTTTACAAAATCTGATCAGAAGGTACATTAACAAAGAAATGCAGTATATATAAAGGAGATTACCAAATTTTATTAATTAAAGTGATAGACCTGGTTTCTAACTGATGGTATCAAAATTGTTGGGATTATTTGCTTTCCCACACATGGAGCATCATGTCCATCCCCAGGTTTCATTTTTATGAATCACAGTGATTCAGACAGTAAAGTGAAAACTCCTATCATATTCCAAGCTTCTAACAACAGGATTATGCAGAAAAGTTATCAGTATTGGGTCCTTTATTGCACTAAATACCACATAACCTTTTGCGATTACTCACCTGCATAGATAGTTCTCACAAAAGTGTCTGGTTTCTGAATTTCAATGATGTCAGAAATCGGGGCAACATCGAGTTTGCCGGCCACTCTGGGAATAAGATTCTAGAAGTTAAAGATTAAAAGTTAGCAAAGGACATGCTAAATAAATGCACATGGTCAGTAAAAGAATGCCTGCTGTCCTGATTTTAACTTCATATAATGCTGTCTGTAAGTAAAAAGGCACATACAACTAAGATTTTTGTAGGGCTACTCATATAGCTTAGCAGCCAAATAAAATCCCATTATTGTAATAACATTAGACATTTTATGAGACTTACTGTAAGTAAACCCTTAATTCAATATCTTAAATTGGGAGGCTGATTTGCTTCAATAGTTTAAAACTGAGTATAGATGCAATTTACTCAGAAAATTGACAATTATGGATCGCTTAGCTCTTAGCACTTCAAGAAAAAAAAAAACCAAACACCTTTTTGGAAGCTAGTTACCAGAGACAACAGGAAAAAAACCCTGCACTCTCCCCTCAAAAACAACAACAAAAAATATTTTTTAAATTAATATTAAAATCTATATTCTCCTGTTCTGAAATTGACTAGAAAATTACTTAGCACCTTTAGGACTGGAAAGAAGGTTAAAAAGAGGAACGAAAATCATGAAGAAATTAATGACAGCAAGAGCTTTGTTTCCTTTTTGTCCCCCTACTAATCTGATACAACACAAAAGGCACAGTTCTGAAATCTTTACTCACATTAAGTGCTCAAAAATGCAGTCATAAAATCTAAAGCAAAATCTATTGCCCTTTACTAAGACATCACAGATCAAAAACTAAAAAGAAAAAATTAAACAAAAAGACCCCTAAGACTTAAGGTATGTAAAGATTTCTTTTAACAAAAATTGCAAGTATATGGATTGATATTGATTGGAAGTGAAAGCAGTCAGATGGAAGGCTGATGTCATTATTCATCCCACATCGGCAACATTTCTGAAGTATCCTTTTTCTCTAATTTAACTGCACCACAACATTGACCAGATTGTTAGTACTGAGGCTCTCTGCGTATTTAAAAACACACTCCTTAAAAGACAAGTTTTGAAAAATTATTTTCATTAATAAACATCTTGGCTAGGACGTGGATCTGTGCTATTTATACACATTTATAGACATTTCAATTTACATGACTTACATCATAGATGCAATTGCCCCCCAAAAAAGAAATTTTGCTTCCAAGAGGCCTGGACACTTTCACTTCAACATGCAAATCATACATTTTTCATCTCAATTTACTGTACTTTTCCTTACAATTTTCATAATGCTTTCAGATCACTTAATCTATTTTGTGTTATTGTACATTTTTTGCCTCATGTAGATAAAACTAGCTGGTTATCACTAAATATTTCTTTTACACTGTTCCTTTGTTCAAGACAGCCCATAATAAAACTCAGACATGAATCAGTGTTTCTAACTAACAGCCTCTTAAACAAACTAATACAACATTTTTCAAAGACTCAAAACTGTCTGTGGGTGCCCTCTCTCAGGCATTTGATTCACACTCTTTACATACAAGTGTCTCTGACTCTTTTCTACAAGAAATTTTTTATGCACTTTGATCTACTTACCTTCCCAAAGGCAGATGCTCCAGCACAAATGTGGGTGTAATTAAATTTTTTATGAGTTTCCACAATCAAGGGAGTCAGCTCCTCTGAGGGCAAAAATATATTGCTCAATATTTACAACTATCTTATTTTCAATCACAAATATAAAAACCGTTTATTTTGTTCAATAGGTAAGAACAACTCTCACCTGCTAGAAACCCCTTGTATGCATCGTGCTGAGCCACTAGAACTTTTGCAACACCCTGAACTTTGCTGACTTCTTGCGCTACCTGTGATTACAAATGAATATTACTAGTTTGTATTACAACAGGCACCACAAACAAATAACAAGAGAGAGTCCTGCTGCAAAGAGCTGACAGTTTATAGATGAAAACTGGAACACAAAAGTATGTGAATTTCAAAATCAGAATGAACAAAATGCAGATCTTGACTCACAACACAATGCCTTGTGGGATAGTGAAAATGAATTTTGTGAATAAGAAAACTACAAAGCAAATCAGAGGTAGGAAAGCTTGCCTCCTGCATACAGGATTACAAAATGCTCTCATGATTTATTACAACAGTCAATAACAATCACACTTGAGGATTATTGGTCAGCATTCTGATATAATCACCGAGAAACCAATCCTACCTTCTTTTAAATCAGTCAGTATCTACCACAAAAGCATACAGTGCAAATACAAATATACAGTGATATTATGATCTTTGTCCAAATTTTAGGAGCAATCCTTTGTTTGCAGCTGACGCTCTGCCTACTAATGTGATGTATATTTTCAATTCTATATTTATGCATTTTTTCCCTTTAATTTTGCAGAAGTGAAGTTTAAATGATAAAAGGGTTGTTGCAGATCAGAGAGAAGAGGACTGACAGCAGTATCTGGAGACCACATGCATCACCCCAGAACTAGTGTACTTTTACTGAGTTTGCTGAGTATCAGTTTACCCTCAAAAATTAACAAGAGGAAATAAACAAAAATTCCCTAATTGTTGCTACAGAGTATCTGTTAGAGTAACTGGCTTTTTTGTTCCATTAATACAGAAAGTTAAAAAAAAACCCACAATTTTTTTGTTAAACCTTCAATTTTGTAAGGAACTTTTTCCCAGCATGACATACATTGCCAAATAGACATCATATACTTAGTATTAAAAACAAACAGAACATTCCCAACCATTTTTCTACTATGCAAGTGCCAAAGAATAAGGAAATTCAGACAGACATATCAGGCAAAAATGTTTTGGTTTGGGGTTTTTTTTTTCCCTTAATTTTCTTGGCTTCCAGGTCTCTACCTTCAACACCCAGGTCTCAGTTTAGAATAGCCACTGAGATTTCTACACCTATTTGTGAATTATCTGCCTTCAGTACACCTCCTGCATGAGATACTACATATCGCTTTCAGAATAACAACTGATAAGCAAGAGCCTAGTAGGAAAAATATTGGGCATAATTATTTGTACTTTTGCTATTCACACAAGAGTACATCGTGCTAGAATAAAAGTGTCACTAATGTACTAACTATATCGTCTCTAGATCTTGCACATAAAAATCAGACTAAAAATACAACAGCCAACATACAAGAAACTTTTTTAGCCATGTGCTATATGCTAAAGTCACGAAGCACTAATTTCAGAATTTGAAGTTGCAAGCACACTCTCGCTACACTACTAGTAGTTGAGTAGTAAAAGCACGACGCTCAGAAGCCCCGTTTGTCACAGTGCTGTTTCATTTCTGCTGCTTTCCATTTGAACAAGTGCAAGCTTCTTTCCAAGTTCTTAGCACTGCAGTATTTGTCTTTCAGACTTTACAGGGAAATATTGTTTTAGAGTTAATTGCCCTCTAGTCCCTTAAAAATTTGCTTGCTTAAGCTTCTAACAACTGATATTGATATTCTCCCTTGTGAAATTAAATCTATACCCATATTTTCACTTCAGAAAAGAAGCAGTTCAAGCACAGGACATTTCCGGCAGATTAGCAATTCCTGGCACAATTCCTCTTCGCTACAGATTATTTTTCAGGCTGACCAAGATGTACCAAGTACTGTTTCGCCGCATTCATTATTTCATTCCCATGAAAACAGCATTTCCTACCTTGTCACAGCTGGTACCAGCTACTAAACAAGAAACTTCACCTCCAAGACGTTTCGCCGCAGTGATAGCATTTAGTGTGATGGGTGTAAGAGTTTCATTGTTGTGTTCTGCTATGACTAATGTACTCTGAAACCTCCGGAGCAGCGGTGCCTTTGAAAAACAGAAAGAGAGAGAGAGGAGTTTGATACTTAGTATGCAAGTAAAAAATTGTTCCTGAGAGCATCCAATGCTTTACAGAAAGTTATCAATTACACAAACTGTAAAACACTGCTGTCAAACAAAACAGGCTAAATCTAGATAATTCTTATTAAGTACGCAGAACAAATAAGGTATTAAAAAGGTATAAATTTGCTTGACTTCAGCATATTTATAACATGCTGTGTTTAAACTAAAACCTTCACAGGAAAATACCAAACAGTATTAAGAAAAAGATCTTAATACATTACATTCAAGCTCAGTTGCTCAGCTTAACTAAGTACTGTAAAGAGTGAAAATTAAACCAGCAATACTAAGACACAAGGAAATCAAGGGGAGCAAATAAGTATTTACTTGTTGTTTTTCTGAAGTTTTGGATGGTTGGGGGAGTTTTTTGTTGTTCTTTGGGGGGTGACGGAGGGGGGAAGGAGGTGTTTGGTTTTTTTACTATAGGCTTTAGCCAAAATCTAGCTATAGAACACACTTTTAAAGTTTTTTAATTCGCTGTACCTAAAGCCAAAATTGCATGCGGTGGCAGGATGACAATTAAGCAGCAAGGGCTCAGAGCCTGAAAACACATTAATAGAACTGTTCATAAGCATTAGGTTCATTTTTTTCTATTTTCCTTTAAAATATCTGACACTTGACCGCTTAGTCTACCACAATTTAATGATCCTTAAATAATAATTTTGACCAATTCACCATCCACACAGACTTTAACTTCTAAAGCATAAATGAAAGAAAAAAAAAAGGGGGGGGGCAAGGGGAAAGCAAAGAATTGTCATGAAACCAAAACAAAATATTCTAAGCTCTGAGACTTTCCTCTCTAATTTTCGGGTGAATCAGGAAAAAGCATTATCCCTTCAAGACAAATATTAGGGTAGGGAAAGGGTTTGGGGTGGGAACAGGAATATTATCCTCCAAGTCCTTGTTTATCCTACATAAAGGATTCAATACTTGAGTTATGATGAATGGAACACATGGAAAACAGATTTATTAATATGACCAAGGCACAAACACTAACACAAAGCTAAAGACTGCACAGCCAATATTTTTTTGCACATATATTCTCACTCCATCTCCCCTCACACCAAATATGCACTTACCCACCACTGAAACTAGGGAAAAATAAACAAAGGTTCAGAAAATCTGAAAGGCTAAAATTTGGATATGGACTTCAATCACACAAAGTCTACCTGCTAAACTTCACAGAGAAGGCAAATCCTAAGGACTTCCCTGAAGCTAATCACAGTGTAAATATATAAATATGAAAATAAGTTTTTGCAGAATCAGGATCATTTGTCATTTTGATTAAAACAATAAGGATTCTTGTAAAAGTGCTCTGCATTTAATCTTTTATGCTTAAAGTTACTTGTTATGATTAAAGATTCTATGATAATTTGAAGCCAATTGCCAGTAACAAAATATTTATTGCCAATATAGTTCAGACACCATATTTTTGATTACGTTTCATACATCATTTGCAATAGAAGTTATGAGAGTTTAGTCACTGTTTGAAGAATAAATCCATGCTTTTGTGGAAAAAAGCCCACTTTTCCAATGACTTATAGTCATGTCACAGGGTAAAGTGGACCATGCTCCTGAGATTCTGAAGTTTTCAAATTTTCAAAGGGAGCCACATGCATTTTAAACACACACTCGATTCTGACTATATTACGATCTTTTCCCTAAATAAGTACTGCACCACCAGAGCAGCTCTATATCATTCTGTCGAATGATTCTAGAATAAACTGAGAAATATTTTTTTTTTAGCCAAAAAGAGTAAGAGCAACGGATGTTGCTTGAGCAGACTGGATATTACAGCATTAACTAGGTACTATTTCTAAAGTGGTAATCCCACATTTTATATTTGAGGGAACTGCACAGGAGAAGGTCACGTTATGCCTACATGCATGACACTTCTGAACACAAAGACAAACCAGATTTAAAATAAATTAACCGTCACATTCCAGATCTTGGGTAAAAATCCTAGGCGACAAATAAGATTCCTATGTGAGTCCGAATTTTAATATACTAACACAGTTAAACACTTTTTTTTTTTTAATAAACAAAACAAAAACAAACTGAATTTTGTTGTTTGTAATAATAAAGATTCTGCAGTAAAACCAGTGGGTAATACATCCAGCCACATATGAGTCTGAAAACTGGGACTCTGCTATGAGTCAATGAAGAGGACAGGTAGTTGTTTTGACGAAGCAACTTGTCCAGCCGCACGTGTGCAAGAACAACCCATTATTTCAGTGACATGATTTTTCCACCTGTGCGTGGGCAGGATGTCTAGTTTCAAGCCTAGATAAAATAGTAAGGTTGGGTATAACCCTAACCAGCTGACAGAAAGGATAAAAAACCCAAGAAATAAAACAGGGAGAACCACCAAACCGTTGAAAACAATGCCTTGAGAAGGAACAGCACTCAGCACTTGTGCCACAGAAGGTTCCCGGTGCAAACCAAGCTCTGGAAAATCAGACTATCCAAAGAAATCAATTACAGTTAAACACCCTACGAACTTGGGCAATCAGGAGTTTCTCAAGCACGCCAGTAGATTATGAACACATCTGCCAGCAACCAGTAGAACTGGAAATTTATTTCACGGAGGTTTAGATAAAAACTGAAGCTAGGCACCTATTACTTTCTCTACAGCAGAAACATCTACATTTCCTGTCTGGTGAAAACTCAGACAGTGATTCAGTTTATACTAAAATAAACATTTATGAAGAAAAAATGTCTAGAGTTTCCAATCTCCCCCCCCCAGCATTTCCTGTAGAGCAAACCTGGCCTCTGACTTCCAGATGTCTAAAAGTTGGTAAGATTACCTAGATGTGCAGTATACATCAATTAAGCCACTTGCAAAGTACCAAAGGATTCGCTAAATCTATTGTCTCAAGTTTCCCCAAAGCATCTTCTGTTTCCTACCTGAGAAACTTAGCAATGTTTTCCAAGCAGAATGTTAAAAATTTAAGCATGATATCTGAATTTCTAGACTTCAAACAAAATAACTGAGATTACTTGCTGCTTATGTTCCAGCCATACGTTAGAAATCTGAATGTGCCCAGTACACGTGAGCAGATAAACCCATATATGAGGCCAACATCCAAAGTACTCATTCAATTTGTGCAGGTGATCTGATCTTCACAGCAATACCAACACAAACTGAACATATGCTGGTCTTTCAGCACGCAGACAGGTCACCTGAACAGCACACAAGCAGGCCCAGCACTTCTGAAACACAGATTTGCTGCTTACATCTACAAAACAGATATATTAACAGCTGGATCTTGGCTTGGCTTGGAAAACCCCAGCCAAGAGTGTTGTAAATCTTTGCTTGGTAAGACTGGTGAGCAGACAGGTACCAATGGCATCTGCAGTCAAGAGTCTGTAAGTGACAAACATGGCAGACAGGGGAACAAAAGGTAGGACGGCCAAAAAATCTCTCCAGTAAATGCAAGAGCTCCAGCAGGTGTATTCTACATACTCAAAATATGCATCAATATAAACTAGGGTGCTAGAAACTGCACCCAGGAAACTGGAGTTTGCTTACCAACCTCTTCAGAGGAACCACTGGAAGTTTTGGGAACTAAACCAAAATAGAAATTCACAAGGCAAAAGCATCTGACAGCTGGACCCACAAAGGTATCTCTAGAGCTGATTTTCTAAGTTGTAAAAGCAAACTGGTCAGAAATTAAAATTTTAAAACTGCTTAGTGGGAATTATGTATCCCATAGAGACCTATTTTACCACTAGGCAAAACTCCCAAGAACTGATCCCAGGAACTAGGGTATTACTAAAGATAAATGGCTATATTCCTACACAACAAAACAATCCCTAATTCTATTAACAGTCAGTCTTGTAGCTGCTAATGTTTAAAAACAAAACAAAAAGAATAAGAAGAAAAATATTGGGGAAGTCCAGGGAGAAGAAGGAGCTCTAGCAATAAAGCTTATACTTCTCCTAGAACCTCTGTACAGACCTGGCTACAGACAACAGAAGAGGTCTAAGTGACAGCTAGTTAACTCCAGGACACGCTAACTAGAAAATCAGCACTAAAGACACACAAACTGAAAAAGAGCTGCAACTGCAGCAAAGAGCACCAAAATAAGTAAAGAAAGCATTTATACAAAGGATTTATTTAGTAAAAACAATAAAGACTTAAAATTACAAAGGAATTGCAGCAGTGATAGAAAGATGTACTACAGAATAAACTTTTTGAGATATATCCCATGCAAACCATTAATAAAAACAAAGCAATAAAGCTGTTTTGAAATACAGACAACACTACTGAAAGTGAACTGAAGGTACATTAATACATTTTAAAAGTTAATAGTCGGAGTTTATCAATGACAGTTGAAGGATACATACAAAGTATTCCCTAAGACTACAAATGTAGCCCAGTACTTTCTGAGCAAGGTGTGTTTCAGGCTACTAAACCTATTAACCTGAATAATCTCAGGCTAAAAAAACACACACATGCATCATGAGATATATACGACTGAAATAAAATCCAACATTTTCAGAAACACTGAGAAATTGAAAGCTCTGAACAAATCCACAGGAACTCAAAGACTCAACAGCTGTGAAAACTGGGTGTCCCCCCAAAAAACACTGTAAAGATTTATTTATCTTTATTTTATTTTATCTTTAGTATCTGTTCAATGTCACTAAAAACCAAGCAAGTGACATTTCACTTTGTTCAAAAGAAAGCTGTTATAATGGTAAAATACACAAAGCAAGAAAGGAAACCTGAGAGCACTTTTAGCTGACGATCTCCAACAGCTTCATAAGAACATGCCTATTACTTTGTTTAAGCCAACTCTAAAGCAACTCTTGTCTCCAAAAAAAAAAACACATTGCAGAAGCAAATGCAACTTTTATTCTATTCTGGACCCTTAAAACAACAGCAGAACCCTGAAAAATCAAACACAAAGCAAATAGTTTTCTTACGAAACAGAGTGCTACAATGTCCTTCACTCTGTCACTCTGTTGCTGCGGGGAGTTTTTTAAGCAATCCTGGAGGTCAAACTGAGGGAGACCAAGAGATCAGCTTATGACTTATAACAGTCAAGACTAGCACTGCTTGCCCTTGGTAAATACCCTCAGGATAAATTCTAACTTCTACACAGGCTGAATAACAACTGGATACAAAATTAAAGGCACTGGAATCATATCTGCCTACAACTAACTTGGCCCAAAACTGCCGGGTAGCATCATAGAAGAAAGAAAAAAAAAAACCAGTACTGTGAACAAGCAAATAGGCAGACACTTGCTTATCTGATAAAAAAAAAAACAACAATAGAGAATGTTAAGGGAATACACTACTTGTTTGTTGTTTATAAAGTTAGGAATGTATGACCTCAAAATGCCCTGTAACTAAAAGTCTACAAGACAATCCTGAAGATCACAGTTTCACATCATTACAGGTTTGGAAGAGACCTCCAGAGCTCACATGAGGCTACCTTCCATCAGATGCAAGGCAACCATATCTATGTTATTTCCAACATTTCTGTCTTGCTTATTGTCAGTGCATTCCAATCATGAAGACTCCTAGGCAATCTGTTCCAAAAGCTTACTTTCAACTAGAAAGGATTTCTTAATCTCTATCTTAACTCTTTGTAGCTATCTGAAATAGCTTTCCTGCAATTTAAGCCAACTGTTATTATTTTATCATTCACAGACTGATGAAAAGGCTGACTCCCACCTCTGCGCCAATTTTTTTGTGTATTTGCAGCCTCATATTCCACTTCAGTGCTCCCATCTTTAAGTCATACAACTCCAATCTCTCCTTGTTGATCGTACTTTACAGGTCTCTCACACCCTGTTTTTCTCTAGATTCTATTCACTCTTGTTCTGCAGGAGCGTTAGTAGTGCTGAACTGGAGTTTGCTTCAGACTCGGCAGACTACATTGTTACCCACACCCTGAAGACGCACATAATGTTTATCGGCTTTATTTTATAAATTTATGAGTGTAGATGCATACAGCTGAAAACCAAGGGCCTTGTGTTTCCAGGACATGAAACTGAATTGTGCAGTAATCATGAGAGTAAATTATTATTATTTACACAGCAGTACTATGTGCTCTAGAAGCTCTGGAGATCATCAAGACCTTTGCTCTGCAAAGCCTACACCCTAACAATAACTGAAAGATGTCCATGACTGCAACAGTTATCATTTATAGATGAACTAAGTCACATATATCCTGGTCTACCTTTGCTCCTCTTTTAGCCATTCTTAGTATCTGACACCAATTAATAGATCCATAATTACAATCTTAGAGCTGGTCAGAACTGTAGTGTGTGTAAAGCCTTGGAGTGCTCAAAAATCAAACTTGTTAGATTTAAGGCTCTTTTAGGAGAGCTATTTAAACACAGTTCTAGTGGAAGAAGTGTCCCCTAGTGCATGCTACGAGTTTGAACAGATATTCAGGGACATTCCATAAATCATCTACTCCAACTAACCTTGAGTTCACCTAGTCGTTAAATTTGGTAACAGCCATCATGCCACATCAAGCAGCAAACGGCCTCCAAAAGCCCAGCACTCCTCACAGCTGAACAATATGAAGGTCAATTTGGAAAAGCAACAAGTGTTTCACATCAGGTTTGGTCCACTGATTGTGAGGGTTAAATCAATCCCATTTCTGCACAGCTGTGTTTGTGTGATTGAGAAACGCTGTGTTAACCTCTCAAAACCCCTGAAAGCCTCTCCTTCAGCCACAAATTTCTTTACAACGTTGTTAAAAGTTTGCAGGAACAACTCCAAGAGTCTTTTTCCAAGACTAAGGAAAGTATTCCCGTTCCTCAG
This sequence comes from Gallinago jamesoni, assembly GCA_025769975.1. Classification (NCBI taxonomy): domain Eukaryota; kingdom Metazoa; phylum Chordata; class Aves; order Charadriiformes; family Scolopacidae; genus Gallinago; species Gallinago jamesoni. Next base: position 22,246,859 of record JAOQGH010000069.1, on the reverse strand, counting down.
CCGGTGCTGTACGAGGGGGGATGAGAGCAAGCACTCAGAAAGTTATAACGACCCTCAACTCCTGCCTGGAATGCGCTCTGAAAGGGCCCCTTACACACCCGGCATCCCCTCGGAAACTTTATTTTTAACAGCCACGGTGCGGCAGAGGAGCGGAGTCCGTGGACAAGTTCGGCCTGTTCCTCCTCCCCCGCCCGACACCCCCTCGGCCACTGCTGCCAGGCGGGCCGACGGCGGAGCTCGGCCCCACGCAACCTCTGGCTCCTTAAGCAGGGAGGCCCACAAGGCCGGGGCGGAGGGAAGGCAACTGACCCCTCGGCCCCCTCCCCGCCGCCCCCAGCCCGCCCGCACTCACCGCCCGCCTCAGGCGCTGCGCCGCCACCGCCCGCAACATGGTTCCGCCGCCCGGGCCCCGCACCGCTCTCGCGAGAGCTGCGCCCCACCCCTCCGCCTCATTGGCCGGAGCGGTGGGCCAATGGGCGGCCGGAGAGACTACTTCCCCTCCCATCCCTACCCCTTCCCCATTGGCCGACCCTACGGCGGGCGAGGGGCGCGCGGCGCGGCCGTTGGAAGGGCGCGCGGGGCGGGCGGCGGTTGGCGGGGCGCCTCGAAGAGAAACGGGCAGCTGCCCCACCAGGCACGCGCGCCTTCCCGCCTAAACGGGCGCGTGGGCAGCACCGCCCGCCCCCTCCCGGCTCCTCTTAGGCGGGCTCCCCCACGGCCTCGGGGGGAACGTGGGCACCCAGCGCCTGGTGTCCGGGTTGGAAAGACCCAGGACTAATTTATCTCCTGACGCCTGGGAAAACGGCACTTTTAGAAGACTCCAGCGTCTGAACTTGTGAAAACACTTGCTTTGCAGCCAGCTTTGGTGTGCGGGTTTCAGGGTCTCGTGTTCTCAAGCCTTGCCAGGCGCAGGGATGAAGGAAGGGCGAGACCCGGGCGCTTGATCCAAGCTGCCAACAGGGTTATTTCACACCACAAACGTCACATCTAATATAAATTACAAAGTTTGTTGTGAAGCTCTGTCTCCCTTGATGGCTGCCATCCTGAGAACTCCCTGCCCCGGCGCCAGAGCCCTTCCCTCACAGCGTCCCACATGGGCTGTCGCTGCGGGGAGTGCATGGCTTCATGTGACAGAATGAGCTGAGTGTAATCCTTGTTTATTTCATATTGGTATCAGGATTAATAATACTAAACCAGTACTGCTGTTAATTATTTAGTCTTATCCTATCTATTGATACCTCAGCTCTCAGGTTTCCCTGTTTTTCCCCAAGTCCCCTTCCCGGGTGGAGAGGGGTCATCAGCTGATGGAATAATTGGCTAAATGACAATCAATTGTTGTGAGTTCCACAAACCATAACAGACGCGCAGAAGAGGCCGGGTGTCACAGCCCACCGGTTGTCCAAAGGGCCAGACAGCTTCAAAGACCAATCGGTGAAACAAATCGTTCCAAAATTCACTGCCAAATTCACTGCCAAAGTATGTGCCGAGGCTCTCCGACAGCCTGGTGTCCTGGAGAAGACAGCAGCGGCCACCGTGCTGGAGTGACCGCTCCATCAACCCAAGCTCACGTGGGTCTATGACATTCCTGACTGACCTCCCCTCCCAGAAATCGCCAGACTGCGAGCCACGAATGCAGTTTCTTCCTTCCCATCCTGAAGCAGTGTAGAGAGAAAGAAAAAAAAAAACCAACAAAACACCACCACAAAAAACCCTGGGCAATTATGGCCCTGGGACTGTTCTTCCAAGACTAAGCGGTGATCTGCGGCGTGTCAGTGATTCGTTCTGCATTTCTGAGGCGCCCTGTAGAAAAGCAAAAGGCAAATTGCTCAAAAAAGGCTCTTTGGCTTTGCCACAGCCTTGGCACAGGATCACGTCTAAAATTTATTCTGCCACATGATTTTCACATCAGATGCCAAAAAGTACTAGAGCTTTACAGCAAAAGCTAACCAGGCCCAGCAACGCAGGCACCCAAATCGACAGTTTACTTGTCTCAAATCTCAAATGCCTCTATAATAGAAGAAAAGCATCTGTATGGTGTATTCCAGCTTTCTGGCCTCGGAGTACTACCTAAACTCCCCGAGCCCTGAGGGAGGGCTGCAGAGGGAAGAGCTGAAGGAGGTGGCAAACCTCCTTCGGGGCCTGTGCCTGATTTAGACAGATTCAGGAAGCACCAGGGCTGCTCTAACTTCTGCTGGGGCCAGGAACCACCCTTCAGCCATTCCCAAAAAAAATAAAGAAAACAGAACGAGTGTTTGGGGCTTCCTGTGCCTCTCCTGGATTGTGCAAATCACGGGGTTAAAAAAGAAAAAAAGAAAAAAAAATTCATGAAAATGAGGGGAAGGATGATTCTACTGAAGTCGCAGGACCCTGAGTGAGGTGGGTTTCAGAAGAGGATAAATAATTGAAGCAGCTCTTTACCATCAGTTGGAGAGGTCGTTAAGGTGCGGCGTAACTCTTTAGAGATGCAAAGTTTTATAAAGTATAGAAATCCCTATCTGCACCCTCGATAATCCAACAAAAGGAACAACAAAAGCAAAACAAGGATATCCTGGACATCCTTAATTTGGCCATTAATTAAGTTGGTTTACTCATTAAAAGTGTGGCATGCAATTTCATAATCCTATTTTAAGCTCCAAAACTGAGCTTCTAACATGCACAACTCATGGGGATGAAATCTTTAACAAAAAGAAACAACATGTGGACACCTAAAAACCCAAAAGCACAAAAATACGCAAACCAATCTCATTTGAGCTTGTTTTTGAATACCTCCCAGCAAAACAAAAGTGAGCTACTATCAAAATTCACCCAATTGCATCGTAGCTCAGAATAAAGAGATCCTTTCACTATGTATCGGGCTTAACAGCCTTAACATCATATTGTCATGAGCAGGGTGACATCGCCACCCTTTAGGTCAGATATCAAGGTATAGCGTCACCAATCCAGAGGCACAACAGGCTTTTTTATTATGTTTTCTGTTATAATTTTAATTCAAAACCGTCGGCAACGCTTCAGATGCGCGTAATCCTTATTGAAACTGGCTTGATGCGGATTATACCCTGAAGCACAAAGGAAGTCTTTATCACTTATGGCCAGTGTTTCAGGAGCTTATAACTGTAATCAGGTAGGGATTATATCAGCATGATCCATATTAGCTCAACGATGGCAAAAAGCTTTTTTTCCGTGTGACCTCCCCACCTAGGGCACGACAAAAATAAAAATGATAAGGTGTGCAACAAACAGGTGCCACAGAAGGTGGAGTCACTGTCCACTGCAGGCTGAGGAGACTACTTTGGATTTTGAAAGAAAAATGAGTCATTAATTAGTGGGAGCAGATCCTTGTATGGTGCATTGTTATCCAGGATTATTTCATTAGGATCTGCTGACCCAATTTCTGCATTGGAAAGGGAATTACATTTTTTCACACAATTGGGAGGGGAAGAAAGAAGGGAAAAAAAATAAATCAATAACATTAATTACTCAAACGTTAAAAAATTTGGTTGCAACCAAAAGCCAGGTACTGGTACTGGTATCTCAACGAAAGCCAAATGAAATGAAAACCATTACAAATATGTAATCATGTCTTCACTAGAATCGGATTTCAGTTCCCTTAAAATACATAATTCCTAATTAAAACATATGGAATCCAGCTAATACAGCCTCATGACTAAGGGATTTAGTGAAGGGCAGGAATTTTTTTATTACTGCTATGATGGTCCCCTCTGTCACGGGTCATCCTTAGCTTACTCCTCCTGCAGCCGCCCTGGGGATAGCTGACTCAGATAAATTAAAAGAGCTTCATTTGGGAAGCTTCCCCAACACACGAAAGGATTCGCCTCCTAATCTGTCAAAATCCAATAATGTTAAAGCAACTGCAACCTGCTTTACAGCTCAGTGGGACTCTCCAACCAACAGGCAGGACCCGCAGCCCAGCACCAGGGAGGGACAGGACAAAACCCAACCTCGGAAGTGACAGCAGAAGAGATTTCTGCTGATGATGTTATTTCATGCCCAAGCTTGCGTGACCAAAGGGGTTCAGCCACCCCGGGATATTGTCCATCCCCCTGCACTCACCCCTTCCCCACAGCCATGAATATGGGACCCTCTGCACGACGTGGAACACATCTCACTAGGGTCCTGCTCTCTGCTCCTCATCCTCACTGGCACAAAAATACATCTCAACATGTCTGATGCTCTATAATAAAACACCACTACAGGTGTGCTTAGTGCTCTGCCCAGATCACCTTACAGCCACTCACCCATCTTGAATCAGCAGCTTCTCTTTCAGGAGATCTCAGGGCAGCCCTCTGGAAGGGGACAACACCACAATCCCTATTTCCACAGCGGGGGGACAGAGCAAAAAGCTCCCCCAAAGCCACACCATAGCAGGGACAACCACTCTACTGACACCAAGCCTACAAAACCACCACAGGCAGGTGTTTCCCCTTTCTTATAAACTCCTCTCACTCGCTAATCATTTCCGTGTGCCAGCCAAGTAATGAGGGAGTCGGGGAGCAACATCACATTTGCTGTATATTCCTAGAGAACAAGATCACCAGAGGAGTTAAAAGAAGCCCCTTCTGTCGAGATCACGGGTGAAAAGGGACCCTCATAACCTCCTGGAAGCAAAGGCTCGGGTTACCTTGGAAGGCAGCTTGTCCTGCCCGGCAGCGGCGGCGCTTTGTGCAGAGGATGAGGGAAGCGACGCCGGCGGGGAGAGCTCCGCTCCCCTCCCAGTGCAGGCACCCGCCATGGGTGCTTTGCGACCTGCCGCCCTCCTCCGGCACGCAGCCTGCCTTGTCGCTAATGGGAGATGCGTGTACAATTCTCTGCCGGATTATAGCAGCATTATTTTTTAAATAGGTAGCTGCTTTTTCTGCCCGTTGCGCTGCTGGAGAAGAATTCAGATGCCACTGTATTCCTGCTCCTGCCAGCCCAAGCCGTTCCTGCAGAGGCAGGGACAGCCAGCGTGTGAAATCACCCCAGGGGAAGGGCCCTTTCCATGCCTGCAAGCACTGCAGGGAAAGTTGCTTTTTCCTTTTTTCCTTCAGTTTTAGCTCAGTGAATAACACTTCAGTGCTAAGTGCAGCAGCTGCATTAGGCCTCCGTTTTCAGTGTTTCGGCACCTGGTGAAGTTACCTGCCACTTATGCCACCTGGTGACGAAGGCTAAGGCACCTCCCGCTTGTCCTGTCACAAAGTCTAAGATGCTACAATTTACCCATTGCCTTTAATCCCGCAGATAATGGCATAGCGAGATCCAGTGGCTGGGGCTTGAACCTAAAATATACACTTAATTTGCCATTTCAGTGAAAGTAGTTAACAAGCAGGATGGCTTTGCAGGGAGCAGGGCAGCCTCTCCCACGCTGGCAGCCTACATCAAGACCAGATGCATCTCTGGGAGACATGACTGAGGTCAACTGTAAGTTAATGGGGAAAAAATAATAATACTGGGTGCAATTGCATAGTGTGGTATGAAGGATGAGATGGGCCAACGAGCCCTTTCTGCGCCCTTGAACTTTCTGAATCCGTCTTATCCGGAGGGGAAAGAATGGCAAGGGCTGCCTTTGCCATTTCACCATGGCTGATTCTTAATCAATAGCAGGGCTGGCAGTAGCGCTTGTGCAATACCACTTTCCCCAGAGCTGGGCCCTCTTCCCCTGCAATGCTCCCAACCCCTGCTGGTCTCAGAAGAATTGAGCCCAAAGCTCCACATAGCAATTCAAATGCATCACCAGACATTAGGCCACCGGGTTAACCACTGTTTAATTTCGTCACATTTGTTTGTGAGTTATGTACGTGCCTTTCTTTTGTCAACATCTCCTTTTAAAAAGGATATTGATTTTGTTTTCAAAGGCTCTCGAAAATAAAATGAATGACTACATTCTAAGGAAGAGTCATTTTCTCAACAGCTGTAAATAATTTATTGTTCGCAACCCACCCAGATCAAAAGATACTTCATCAACTGATGTGGCAAAATCTGGTGCAAGCTGCATTTCTATTATCTCAGATCCAATTAACCATTTGGAGCAGACTAAAACATAACTAGATCAATCCAGAATCAGATTAATATCCAATCCATAATCACATTAATCACAATCTGTCCATAATTAGCCATCAGATAATCCCATTGGACAGGAGGTGACATGCAGTATCCCATTATCTCATTAATTATCTATTTTCAGTATCAGACATTGTCCCCAAACACAAGGAAATGTTTTTAAAGGAAAAATGGACAGGGAATTCTCCTTTGGCTACACCCTCCCCATTGAAGCCCCCAGTGGATCGACATTGGAGTTTTACATTTCTTTGGTTTTAAATGTTCTGTTAGAACCAAGAGCTGGCTTTTTTTTTTTTTTTTGAGGCAGAGATGTCATCTTTTTAAATAAAATATGATTATCTTAGGAGGATGGATAAATAAAACATTTGTTTCATGTGAACAAGTTTATGAAAGAAAAGAAAACCCTTCATCAAAGGTTTTAATGGTAACATGATAACAATAGCTTTGCAATGCTAAATCTTATTGCAGATGGTTCCTGTCCTTTTTTGTAATGTAAGTGAAATTGTGTTCCATCTGTTTTAATTTTATAATGGACTTAATCCATGGCTGGCTCTGAAAGAATCAGCCTTTACTGCCTTTGCAATCTGCTGCAAACAAAAAAAAAATTGTTACTGTTTCCCCTTTCTAGAGGGAACTTGTATTTCTATTTGGGAGTGAAACCCAAAGTGTTGCTCCGTAGAGAGCGGGGAGCGCTGTCAGCCGGCCTCACCCCGTGGCCAGGCAGCCCCTGCCAGCTCTCACCCCAAACCTGGCCGGAATTGCCCCAAAAGCGGTTTGGAAACTCTGGGCACTGGGTGGAGGAGAGCTAGGAGTAATCAGTGTGGCAGCAGAGACTGCATTTGGTTTTGACTAGCAAATGCTTCCAGTATTTCCAAGTGACCTGAAAATGGTTTTCCAGAGATTTCTCCTAACTTGAATGATCCTACGATTTTATGAAGTGTTTTCCCTAAACCCCTGCCAAGGGAATCAACAATTAACCTGTTTGTAGAATACAGTGGTATTGGACTGGGTTTACGCCTCTCAGTATTACCTGTAGTCATTTTAAAGTTTTTCACACACCACCTAAAGGAGGGCTGGGGGCTTTCAGCATTTCCCTGGCAAGTCCTTTTTTGGGATTTTCCACTAGATTGCCTGTTTAGTGCCCACCCCTGCTGTCACAAGCCAAGTCCAGTCCAACCATACCTGCCTGGTGGCAGCTCGGTACCAACACAGGTGTGCCTGCGCTGGAAAAGTTTGGGTGACTCATCTGTAACCTTTCCCCCCTCCCAAAGCCGGTGGGAGGCTTGGGAGGACCCTGCCCTTAAAGGAGAAAAGGGTGATGCAACATGGAGCATCCCTGCCAAGCTGCTGTATTCTTAGACGTGTCTCATTCTCCTATCACTCTGACATTTTATTTTTGCATTTTATTGTTAACACATGCAGATACTGACTCACTCAGGGCTCCGTGGATTCCGGCTCAGACTGAAGTCACCCTCCTGCACCCCCTTTCCAGCCAGGCGTCCAAGCACAGGCAGGACACTCAGTGCCACCCCACGGCCGTGGCAACGCTGTGGAGGTTCCCGTCACCCATCCCATAGGGTCACCCCAGCTTGGAGAGGCAGCCAAATCCCCTTTTCCAATACCCTTCCCATCGCTCACCTCTCAGCTCAGCTCCGCCGCTGACAAACGAGCCACGCTAACGGCAGGCAGCGGTCGGACCACAAACACAGGGATGGCAAAATCCCCTGGAGACACACACCCCTGCTGAAGCGAGTACCCCAAACGCCATCCTGCCTCTCTCCTCCAGCTCCTCTGCAAACTTAAATGTTTGCTTTCAGTACTTGGGGTCCTGAAAGGTGTATCAGGGGCTGTGGTCAGGCTGGGAGAGTGGGTCAAACAGTCAAACACCAAACCCTCCACTCCCCCTTCTCACCTTCTGCGACACTAGGGTGCCTGACTCACCGAAAAAACAAGCTGGAAAACCCATCCTGTCTCCCTGCTCCGAGCAAAAAACGAGCACAGCATGCTCTTCCTCGGCTAAAATTTAAAGTCACCATGTCCTTCCCGAGCCATATAGGTTGGTCTATACCTGTCAAATTCTGTAAAATTAAAAAGGCAATTGCATTGTGGGGGGGAGGGACAGGACCAAAGCCCCCAAAACAGCAGCAATCTCAATTTCAGCACATATATAAGCTTTTGAGCTACTCATGCCACTGTGCTACAAAGTCTTTGGAAATTTAAAACGGAGTCAAAGGCCGCTGAAGTGCTCTCCCCATTTTTCTGCTCATGCACATGAAGACTTGGGGGAAAGAGGGAGGAAAAACGAATAAAAGGATAAAAAAGCAACAGGAGAGGTTCAGCCGCAGGAGCAGCACGGGATCAGGTGCATGAAAGTGCGGTAAAATACATTTTTTTCCCTCTAATTTAAACTCATCAGACAGCTGCTGCCTGGGACGGCCGCCCCGACCGTGCCAGCATTCCCCTTCGGGCCCGTCGGGGCAGCCCTCCCGCGCACCGTCCCCCGCAGGCAATCGCTCCGCGGGCGCGCAGCCTTGAGCCGGAGTCCCCCGCCCTTCTGCCGCGGGGCTGCGTCTCCGCACAGCGCCGGGGACTGTCCCGCCGCGCCCGTCTGCGGGCACCTGCCTGCAGCACGGCGGAACGCGGGGACAACGAAATAAAGGGCGAAAGAGAGCAGAAAGGGCATGAAAAAGGACATAAAAGAAGCAGAAAATGAAAGGCAAAATAAGAGGGGAAACTGGGAAAACAACAAGAAAAATAACAGGGGAAATGGGGGAAAAAAAAAAGCTAAAATGAATCTCCATCCCCTCGGGCTGCCGCCGCTGTCCCCGCCGCAGAGAGGGCCGGGTGGCACCGCACCGCGCCGGTCGGCGGGTCCCGCGGGCGGCCGCGACTGTCCGTGCGGCCGCCGTGCCGCCCGGTACGCGGGGCGCTCAGGCGCGGACCCACCGCCCCCGCGGAGGAGGAGGAGCTTCCCCCCGCGCAGCACACAGGGCCACCCGCCCCGTCCGAGCCGCCGGCGCCGCGCCACGCCGGTTTCCCGCGGGGGCGGCCCGGGGAGTCCGCGCTGCTCCGCGCCGCTGCGCGCCCCGCCGCGCGCCCATTGTTCAGCACGGCCAATCCGTGGGCGCCCTCCCCGCGGCCGCCAATCGCCTCTGGGGGCCGCGCGGTGAGGTCAGCACCGCCCCCCTCCCCTCACGGCCCCCCCCCCAGCTCCCCCCCCCTCGCGGCCGGTGCGCGCTGACATCACGGCGCGGCCCCGGCGGGGCGGGCCCGGGGGGGCGGGCGCGGCCCCCGCCCCGCGCGGCCGCGGGTAGTGGTGGAGCGGCGGCGCCGCATCCCGCATCCCCGCATCGCCGGCCGGTGCGCAGGGGGCCGCCCGCATGGTGGACATCCTCCTCCCGCGGCCGCTCCCGGGCGCCATGGGGGAGCCCTCCAAGAGTAAGTGCGGGGAGGGTGCGGGGAGCCGCGGGACACGGCGGGGGCCGGGCTCTGCGCTGCCGTCGGGCGGCCGCCGCGCCGGCACGGAGCCGCGGGAGCGGTGACAGCGCCCGGGAAGGGCTGCGGAGGGGCGCGGGCGGCCGCGGGGCTCGGCCGGTGGCATCGCCGGTGCCGCCGTTCCCGTTCGCGCCCCGCGCTCCCCGGCCCCGCTGCCCCCGCTCCTTACCGGGCGCCTGTCCCTTCGCCTGTCCGCGCCGCTGGTCTCGCTCCTTTCCGCCTTTCCGTTTATTTCCGTCTTCCCCTCCGCTTTTTCTTTCTCTCTTTCTTTCCTTCCCCCTTTCTCTGCCCGCGTTACCGTTTCTCTGCCTGTCTGTCTCTCTTTCCGTGTTTCGATTTGTCTGTCTTTCTTTTAAACTTCTCTTTCCGTTTTTATTTATTTCTTTCTCTTTCTGTTCTTCTGTTTTTGTTTGGTTTTATTTCTCTTTCTCTCCCTTTGATTTCTTGTCTCTTACTGTTTTCGTTTGTCCACGTTCCCATTTTAACTGTGTCTTTCTGGGTTTGTTTCTCTTTCTGTCAATCCGTTTTCATTTATTTTCCCTTCTTTCAGTTTTTCCTCACCTTTTGTTATAGCTTTTCTGTGTTTCTGTTTTTATTCCCTTTCCCGAAATTCTACTTTGGCGTCTCTTTCTGCATTTCTTTCCCTCGATCAAGTTTCTAGTTTGGTTTTGTTTGGTTTTTAATTTCTGGCTGTATTTATTTATCTCTTTTCGCGTTTCTATTCTGCTTTTTTTTTTTTTTCCCTCTGTGTTTCTGTCTTTATTTCTCGTTCTTCGTATTTTGAGGGAAAAAAAAAAAAAAAAGAAAAAAAGATAAGACTGGGGGGGGGGGAAAGTGTCTTTCCCTAATTCCTGACGCTTCTGCTCTGGCCTGTCGCTGTCTCTGACCGTGCCCCGCTCGCTCCCGGCAGGGCGGCCGGGGCTGGCCCTGTGCGCGGGCTGCGGGGGCCGCATCCAGGACCCCTTCCTGCTGCGGGTGTCGCCGGACCTGGAGTGGCACGTCGCCTGCCTCAAGTGCGCCGAGTGTGGGCAGCCCCTGGACGAGACCTGCACATGCTTCCTGCGGGACGGCAAGGCCTACTGCAAGCGGGACTACAGCAGGTGACCCCGAAATTACCGGAAAAAAAAATAATCACGCAAAACCCCTTTAAAAAAAGTAATAAAACCCCTAAACCAACTCGAATTTCCCCCAAACGAAAACCGGCCGCCCCGACGGCCCTGACGCCGCCTGGCCTCCCCGCAGGCTCTTCGGCATCAAGTGCGCCCAGTGCCGGGCCGCCTTCAGCAGCAGCGACCTGGTGATGCGCGCCCGCGACCACGTCTACCACCTGGAGTGCTTCCGCTGCGCCGCCTGCGGCCGCCAGCTCCTGCCCGGAGACCAGTTCTGCCTGCGGGACCGCGACCTCCTCTGCCGCGCCGACCACGGGCCCAACCACGACGGCACCGCCGCCTCCCGCGGGCCGCGCAGCCCCGCGCTGCCGCAGCCCGCCGCCCACCTGGCAGGTAACCGGCTGCTCCCCCTCGGCGGGGCGGGGAGTGTAGGGTGGGGGGGAGGTGGGGTGGGTAACGGGGAAGCGGGGCGCGGAGGAGGCGGCGCTGACGGGTACGCGCCCTCCCCGCCGCAGAGCCGGTGCCCGGGCGGCCGCCCGCCCCGCGGCCGGCTGCGCACAAGGCGGCGGAGAAGACCACCCGCGTACGGACGGTGCTGAACGAGAAGCAGCTGCACACGCTGCGGACCTGCTACGCCGCCAACCCGCGCCCCGACGCCCTGATGAAGGAGCAGCTGGTGGAGATGACGGGGCTCAGCCCCCGCGTCATCCGCGTCTGGTTCCAGAACAAGCGCTGCAAGGACAAGAAGAAATCCATCCTCATGAAACAGCTCCAGCAGCAGCAGCACAGCGACAAGACGGTGAGCGCCCGCCAGCCCCGACGGGGAGGGGGGTGGCGGGAGTTGCAGGGAAGGGGGCCCGGGCTGAAGCCCCCACCCCCGTCTGCCCGCAGAGTCTGCAGGGTCTCACCGGGACGCCGCTGGTGGCCGGTAGCCCCATCCGCCACGAAAGCGCCGTGCAGGGCAGCGCTGTGGAGGTCCAGACCTACCAACCGCCCTGGAAAGCGCTCAGCGAGTTCGCCCTGCAGAGCGACCTGGAGCAGCCCGCCGCCTTCCAGCAGCTGGTGAGCCCCGCCGCACCGGGCCGCCCCCTCGGGCGGCGGGGGGGCGGTCGGGCGGGCCGGTGCCCTGTCCCGGGCGCTGCGGGAAGTGGCGGGGGCGGACGTGGCTGGGGACGTGGGGGGACAGCGGGCCGGGCCCTCACCGCCGCTGCTCCCCCCAGGTCTCCTTCTCCGAGTCCGGCTCCTTGGGCACCTCCTCCGGCAGCGACGTGACCTCGCTGTCCTCCCAGCTCCCCGACACCCCCAACAGCATGGTGCCCAGCCCGGCCGAGACGTGAGGCCTCCCGGCCGCCCGCCGCCGCGGGACTTCCGCATGCCTGCGCTCCCTGCATGAGACACCCGGCCCCGGGCCGCTCCCAGAGCGCCGGACAAACGCCTTTGTTTTTTAATTATTCTTATTTAAAAACAAACAAAAAAAGTATGTTACTGACGGCCAAAAAAGCACCGGGATCCTCGCTGCCTTCACCAGACCGGAGAGAGAGCCCCCGCCCTGGTTATTTCGTTGTTTGGGTTTTTTCCCTGCGGATTTCGATGTTTCTTTTCCCCTCAAAGAAACGCGGATTTCACCGCTGGAGCCCGCCTCGGTGACAGGCTGCCTCGCCCGCCGCTTGCTTCGGGGGCGGCTGTTCTTCCCTTTTTGGAAGGGGAAAAAAAGGAAAAAAAAAAAAACACAACTAACCAACAAATCCAACCAAACAAAAGGGGGAGAGACTGTCCCGGCGTACGCGCCTTTCCGCGGCCGCGGAGCCGCGCCGTCCAGCCTCATCTCACCCCGATGCCTCGCCCGGGCCCGCACGATCGCTGGAAAAACGGGACACGGAAACGAGACTTTTTTTACCGGGAAAACCAGTACTAATAATGTTAAGTTATCAATGGACGGAGGACGGATTGTTTTGAGCCCTTAACGAACAAAAGTAAGTTATTGTTATTTATTGTCAGAGTCAGCGGTTGAATAGTGGGATTAAATATTTTGGACTTAATAAAAAACAAAACAAAAAAAAAAAGAAAAGAAAACAAGGCAAGGCAAGGATTGAAACGAAAACGGGAGCGGGAGGGCGGCGGCGAGGCTCCCTCCCCCCGAGCGCGGAGCGGGCCGGGGGCGACCCGCAGCCCAGGCTTTGCGGTCCCGGCCTTCCTGCACCGCCTTAATCGGCTTTCCCCACCGCGGCCGCTTATTTATAGCCAGGGAGGAGGAGGGCGGGTTTCCCTTTCGGAGCGGCCCCGCCGTGCCGTGCCCGCACCTGCCGCCCTGCGGAGCCGCGGCCGCGGGGGCTCCCTGGGGCGGCGGCTAGGCGGGCCGTCCCCTCGCCGAGGGGAGTCCGTCCCCCCCTGTCTAGACGCGGACGGCGGCTCGTTATCTGTCCTCGGCATCGCCGGAAGCGCGGCGGGGGTCGCTCCCTTCCCGGTACCCTCGCCAGGCCCGGGAAGCCTTAACGGGCCCCCTCACCGTACCCATGCCCGGGCCCCCGAAGGAGCTAGGGCCTACCTGAGCTGCAAGGGGCCGGGGTGGGGACGGCCCCGCCACCGCCACGCCCAGGGACCGAGGAAGCGGGTGCTCGGGGACCGAGCCGGCCCGCCCGGTCGCTCCGCAGTCGCCGTCGGGGCGCGGGGAGCAGCCCGGGCTGCCGGGGCAGCCTCAGCCGGGGGTTTCCCCTGCTGCCCGGGGCCAGGTGGGACCGGGGTGTCCCGTCCCCCGCCACCCTCCCTCCCGCCGCGGGGCCCCCGCCTGTACCTGGCTCCGTCTGGGCCGGGTTTCAGCTCCTCGCGTTCCGCCGGGGCTGGGCTGCAGCGAGCTGTTCCCTCAGCGGGGCCGGGAGGGCGGGAAAATCACCTCAGCCTGAGGCGGTCTCGCGCCCGCCGAGCCCCGGCTCCCCCTCAGGCGGCGGCCTCGCGCCCGCCGAGCCCCGGCTCCCCCTCAGGCGGCGGCCTCGCCTCGCGCAGCGCCGCGGCCCTCGCCGGGCGGACGGGGGTGGCCGCTGCCGCCGCCTCAGGTGCGGCGAGGGGCCCTCGGGGGCCATGGGAGGGGCCGGTGCCGGTCGCGGTGCCCCCGGCCCGGGCTCGGCGCGGCCCCCGGGGAAGCCCCGTCCCCTCGGGGTCGGCGGGGCCCTCGGAGGCGCGGAGAATAAACCTGGCCGAGACACGGGGCCGTTTCCACGTTTTAATCGCGCTTCACGGAACCTCCGGCGTTAAAGTGAACATCACGAGGTTTAAACAGGCGTTATTAAAGTCGTACTGAAACGTTAAAAATGCGCGTGGTTTAAAAAAATCCGTTATTACATGACTGAGCCCAAATCACCGAAAAAAAAATAATAATTACAAACGAACTCTTCCCAGAGCCAAATCTGACAAATTCATAAGACTTTTGATTAACTGGAAAGACATCTTAGTAGTCCTTTTTGGTTTTTTTTTTTTTTTTTTTTTTCTTCCTTCTCTCAAGCCTTACGGAGATTCAAACACCAACATTTGCAACACAGAAATCATGCTACAGACAGAATAAGTTATTTTATTACAAGATATATAGAACATAGGTTTTTTTTTCTCTCTCTATGCAATCTTACTTCAGCAGTTCTGCAGTGCAAGTGCCACCACATCGCAAGGGTAGGAAACACCCAGACCATGACGTAGGATAGACGCGAATGAGACAAAACTCAAATTATCAAAATTACAAAACAGAACTTGGAAGTTATCTACAGTACTCAGGATATAAATAGTGCAAATTATGTATCTACAGCGTTAAGTATTTAGAGTATCAAAATCTTCTCGGGACAGCCTTTTGGAGAAGGTAGTCAGCAGGAACCGGTCAGCACAACGGTGTTAGGGACTTTAAAAACAAATGCGATGCCTATTTTTTCAAGAAGAACTGTCGAGCTTCTTCCCAGGACTGGCGGGGGAATCTGTTGGACAGCTCAAGATAATCTTGAGAATTGAAAAATTTTTCTGTTGGAGACAGAACGTAAAATTACCGAGTTATTCCCTCTTAAGATAAGATGGCAATAAAACAAGAATAATGAACATGCGGCCAATTCGAGATACTTCCAAACCATTTACTCCCCTCCCCCTGCCCAGGGCAGCTCAGATCACGGGGTGACGCTTCCGTGGAGCTTGGGATTCCGAGGTTTTGCTTTAAAAAGAGGGGAAGAGGGCTCTGACATAAAAAGGCTTAGATTTTTAAGCTTTTGGATGAGGCGCCTCTGCTTTAGGCACCAGAACGCTATACATCGTTACACACTTCACGCTCTGGCACCCACGGGGGAACAATTCCACCGCCTCCGAGTTCGGGCAGCCTGCACCCCGCTCCCCTGGCTCAGCACCTTCTTCTTCCACAGCAGGCTGAGTTTTTTGCTCCCCGCTTCCCCCAAAGATATTTATAAATGCGGTTTTTAATCCTAGGAGCACGGCTGGCAATGTGAAGGGGGCTACGGCGTGCGTGCAGGGGGCTGGGGGGTTTGAGCGGCGCAGCACCCAAGGGGGCAGCCCGCGCTCCCACCGTTTATTCCCAGCAGCTTCACTGTTCCCGTTTCGTTTTCAGGGGACGCCGTCCTTCAAGCGATATAATGGATAAAAATAATCCTGCTTATACTATCATTAAGTCAGCAGTTTTGCAACCGGGGAGTGTTTAGAAAGCACACTCACATGTCACCACATAGTCATTTTTGTTTAAAAGTTTCTCCAGTTTGAGCAGTGAAAATAAAAAGCAGTTTTTCACTTGAATTTTAGCTGTTTCTCGAGCAGATTCTCATGCAAACACAACCCTGGAAAGTTTGTCCCGCAGACACTGCAGGAGGCTGCTTCAGACAAAGAAGTATAACGTTGACAGTAACAATCTCCATAAATTTATGCTAATTTTATATTTTATAATTTATTTTTAACCACAAAGCTAACGTTTTAGACCTAAAACTGCTCATCTTCTGGCAAACTGTCAGCAAAAGGGTGGTGGATTTCTGCTGGTCGTTGGGGAGAAGTGACTGTCCCGGCGACGTACTTTATGCAAAATACAGGCGACTAAAGACCAGATTCCCATCAACACACTTGAATTATAAATGTGTTTAACAAGTAACACCCATCTTAGCTGAGAATCTTTCCAATGTTTAGCCCAAAGAAGCTAACCGTATTTAACACAATATTTACAACAACTGAAAGGAAAAAAAAAAAAATTCGCAACTCTTCTGCAAACTGATAAACTACAGGGTAATTACAGGACAGTATTTTACTCATTTTTGGCTCCCTGGGTGTACCGGCACGGCCGTGCGGCGTCTGCAACCTGAAACTTTTGAAGGTAGCCTTTGTGGCAGTTAATTAAATATGTGCAGGTACAGGATCACATTCGAAGACATGATACCAGAGAGCATTTAATAAAGATTAACACTCTGCATTCCTGATGCGATGAGCAGCAGATTGGACTACGCGTGTGCTGTGAAGTCAAAATGTAAGCTGGAGCGCCTCTCCCCAGACTCCAAATTCATTTCTGTAATTTACCATATTTCTTTCATCATGATGCAGACTCAAAACATTTAAATCACAGTAGAATATAAAAATCTACACATTTTGTTACCCAGTTGCTACATTTCACTGGAGACGTACCCCTCTGCTGCGATAACTGATTATCCATTTGGCCTGAGCTCTGTGCAAAATCCTACAGGGAGGGGAAAAAAAAAAAAAGGCATCAGGTTTTCAGATTTTACATCTGAGGAATTAAAACAACATTTTTAAGTCTTCACAGTCACTCAAAATTCCTAATACTTTATGAAATCTGTAAATTAACAAACTCTGGCTTGCTTGCTACACATCATAATAGAATACTGCCAGCACTTAAACACTATAATATATAGTGGATTTTTACACCTTTAACTTATACTGTTTTTGAAAAAAAAAAACCAACAAAGAAAAACTTTTAATATACAACAGAAAAAACCAAGATTCTGATATGTCCTTAGGAAATAGTTATTATCATGACTTTTAATTTAGAGAATTAATTTAAGAGAACATTTACTACAGCTGTGTTTCTTTAAAACAAATAGCGTTTTAGATTTATGCTCCTGACTCCCAATGCACTGTTCCATAATTCTGGAGTTATCCCAGTTTCATCGGCCGTGCTTCCCAGCGGCCTGGGAGCCCAAGCGCTGATCTCCCGAGGAGAAGCACAGGAATTCTCCGTTCTCCCGCAGCCATGACGAGCTCCGGCCGGCGTGGTGGCCAGCTGTGTCACCAGCTGAGGTGGCCGTTACTCTCAGCGCCCAGCGCCACATGTGATCCCGCTGATATCCGACGGGATGCTGCGTCCTCTGGAGTACGCAAGGACACCAACTTCCCTCGGAAACACGCAGGATTCTCCAAGTCAGCATTCGGAGAGGGCTTTTAGTATCCTATCTTTCGTTTGAGTGAGTAGCCACTGAGCAGAGAGGGTATTATTTGACATCAGAGATACAGTGGATACAGCTAAATAGATTTTCATTATTTCAACCCATCTAGAAACAGAAGTAACAAAAATAAAAAGGATGATGCAAACTTCAGACGATGAAAATAAATCTGCCGGTAGGGAAGTATAATGTGGGGCCGTCGTAAAATTCAGCCATCATTTTCTTTTGATTTACGCTGCACGCATTTAACACACTGCATTTAAGTGTTATATTTGAACACTCCACCAAACCTTTACGTAAACGGGACCTCTTTTTGCATTCCCTGGCACAGGAAGAATCTCATTTTCTAGTCCCAGGGAAAACATTTTCCAGTCTTTCCAAAACCTTCCACCGAAGCAAACGAGAGATTTGCTCAGCAAACAGCAGCGAGTCGAAGTCAGAGTCCCGAGGGAAGTCCCCACGCTCCTCGGCTCCTTTCAGAACCGTTCTCCGCGTGCGTGCGCACGTGCAGCATTTGGGATTAGATCTTAAAATGGGTAAAATGCTAAAGTAGCAGCGAACTCAGCAAAGACGTGCCACTTTGCAGCACACCAGGATCTTCCATATTTAATATAACACTCTTTTAAAAAAGCCTACAAGAATAGTATGTGGACTTGGCATCTCAGATATGCCTCTAATTGGAAATCAAATTAATAACATCGACCCTTGTAAATATACTTACGCTTTGCTGTAGCTACCGGGGATTTAAATGCTATTTTCTCTGCTAGCAGAGAAATCAAGGTATATAACCTTAATTATTCATATAGGGAGCACTATCCTCCACACTCTTTGTGGGTTTTGACTGAAAAAACCAAACTAAACTTGCTGCATCTACTCAGAATACTTCAATTATTTTTTCACCACTGCAACTTTTACATCAAAATCTGTAGTTTCACTATAAGAAATTAAAAGATGAATTATAGCTTTGTATTTAACCAGAAGCTCATTACTATATGACAAATTCTTTTAATAGTAAGCTCCAAACTTTTTTTTTTTTTTTAAACTCCCATGCAATTATTTCAGTATTAAAAAGATAAAAAGCAGTTGCACTCAGAAGTCTGATGTTGCGCTAAGGCTTTTAGTAAATATTTAGTTCTTATGCCTTCTCTCCCAAATCCGTGCAGCCTGCCCTCGGACTAGCTATAAAGCATTAGGAAAAGGAGTTTCACTAACGTTTCCGTATCAACAACAGTAACTTTCAGGTAACTGATACAGAGTTACTAGACTCCTAAAAGCATATTATTTTTTTAATAGTAGAGTGTTTACAAAAAACCTGCATTTATTAATTGGAAACAGTCAATAAAATGTACTGAAAACATGAGGCATGCATAAAATCTGATACATAAAGCGCAGCATATAAATTTAGACAAAGAAAACAAAAATGCCGTAAATCCTTATTCAAAACAGTATTCGTAATGACCTCAGTGGCTTACTGTCAAAAATAAAGATTGCAAGATCAGACCGGTAACATATGTTCTGTGTATTTTCTGCATAAAATATATACACTTCTGTTCAGTTCTCTCTGTAAATCTGTTGTACATAGTATACAACTGTATGGTAGTTTTTTAAAAAAATCAATATTTTAAGAATTGTAATAGCGGGATCTACATCAAAACTTCCTAGCACATCCAGTAACTTTAACGAAAACAGGATTCTGGATGTGACAGTGAGAACCTGAACTATTCGGTAACCTCTCAGTGCTGTAAGATGCCTCAAGTACAGGCATAATCTGTGGTTTGAAAAGAGCTGCAGAGAATCTTAAAGTACTTCAACCCTGTTTACTTGTTTTAGTTAAGTGAAATGATTTCCATATACAAGCAGAGGGGAGGAAACGTGCTGCAGGGACGCTGCACCCCGCCGTTAGGTTTTCCTGCGATAGCTACCTGAATGAAGGTGGCGAGCAAAACACAGCTCATCTCCTGCTCCAGGATGATCTTGTTCTGAGGGTTATTGTAACAAGCAGCTATTAGCGATGGGAAGAGCACTTTGATTAAACGAGGATCACTGAAATACTGGAAAGGCAACTGGCATAGTTTTTGCAGCACCGTGGGGTGACGGCCAGACTGTACAATGATCTGAAAATACAAACGTAACAAAATTAAAACACGTGATCTATCCGTTCCTCTCTTCCTCTTAACCACCAAGGGTGTTGAAGTCATGCTAAAAAAATGAGCGTGGCTGAGGAGTAAATACTAAAAATAAAGCTTACAACATTTAGTCCAAAGAACTTTCTGGTTTAGTGTCCAAGTATTATTTTTATTGCAGAGGGACGCAAAGAATGTAAGGCTGTGAAACGTTTTTTTTTCCCCTGTATCACCCAAAAAGACAGTAAGTAAATGAGAAGGAGATTAATCTGCAGATTTAAATAAAATAGATAATTTAATACCTTCATTCAAAAGACAAAGAATTATAGCAAAGGGACTACTGTGAGTTAGAGCGACGAAACAAAAATCACCAACCGCTGCCATTTAAACATAGTAAGTGTGTCTTTAGGGGAAAAAAAAAGTAATCAAGAAAGAGATCACCAGGACTGCAAAGCCCCTGCCGAAGCTCGATGATCCTTTCCTAGAGCGCTCTCTGGCAATTAGAGAGGACTCTGTTTCATGGGAGATGTCTGCCACACATTCTCAGGCCCCAGAAAGAAAAGGTGATTGTAAGCTGCAGAGCAGGGAGTTTCAGTAAGTAGAGACTCAGAAAGATCCTCCCATCTGTATTTCTTATCTCAGTTTCTATCAGTGCCATTGACTCTAAAAGGAGAATTGTTTAGATAAATGGGACTGTTGTCATGAAGCAGGCTAAGTTTACAACTGTGTACATCTGAAGAAATAAGTCAATGCTATTACTGGTCTCCTGCAAAGGAACCTTTCCAATTTACTTGATATTCTTATAAAGCCTTTGTGATAAACTAAAAAATGTCAAAATCGGATCTGTTCCAAGCAACCTTGATTAGACAATTATAATATGAAAGAGCTGTTTGACCCAAAGTTGGCTTTTCGGCATAGAAGGAAGCTCCTATAAGGTTAGAACACTGTAAAACTTAGGGTCACGACTGTAAATTGTACTTGGAAAAACACAATTTTACAGGTACACACCCAGACAAGACTGCATTCAAATTAAAACCAGAAGGACAGAAAGAAGCAGTTGAGACCACAGGAACATAAATTACAGGGATTTACAAGTTTTCAAAGCACTTTTAACAATACCTTCAGAGCACACACTCAGTTGATAATGCAGTTCAGTTTAAAAACAAGATCAACAGAGCAATAGTTTGCATTTTTTTTCAGTTCACCAGCCAAAAAGACATTGAAAACCTTTCAAAATACTGGTAGAAATGTCTTAATGCCCTTAAAGACAGGAGGAATTTTTAAAAGACAGCCAACTACGTGACAAGCATACATTCAGGCATTGCTTTGAGGAAAGTATCACCAAAGCATTTGGATGATTCTGAACTGAACTATCAGCTACTACCCTGTAAGAAAGTGGGCGTCTTTTGAGTCCGCTATTACTGTTTGAATTTTAAATTAGCCAGAGTGGTTATTATATAAATCTACGTTGTTCTATGGTAAATTCTATAAGTCAGAAACGTACTTAAAATCAGTGGTAACTGTGCTAAAATAACTACAATTGGCATTTCTGATCCAGAACAGAACTTTTGATGGCTTTTTAATGGTCACTGTGCACTTGATGAACAGGCAGAGGAAAAGAAGTTTTGGGGACTTTTCATTTTTCATTTCACGTTTCACTTCCTTTATCTCTTCTAAAAACGCCATGGATAATTAGTGAACTCTTGCCAAAGCAACAGTGCAGCTACTCACACAGCTTTCACAGAATTATTATTTCATTAACTTTTTCTTTTCAACATTTTTACTACTATGATGTTATCAACATTAAAGATAGGAAGGTATATACGAGGGCTGGTGATTGTTTTAATCTGGCATTTATCACATGTGGAATCAATTTAATGATTTCAGCTCATTGTACTAATGCAACTACTAAACCTGATACACTATATTATGTACTCTGAAAAATAAAAATCGTGAGTCACCCCTTACTGGAAAAAAACCCAAATAAATAAAGCTCTAGCAGAGCACATACTCGTTTCACTGTCAATGGTGGAGAAAGCAAAGTCCAGCACTTGCCTTAGCCCATCAACAACAAAGAAAACAAATGAAAACCCTGCCTATGACTTCTTTATGGTGGAAAAAGACTACTTGACCTTTTTTTTTCCCCCCTTTTTTTAAACAGGCACTTGGCTGAATGGTCCCAGGGAGTTTTGCAGGCCTGGAACACTCATCTTACAAAATGCTCTAATGTGAGACACAAATTCCTTAGTGAAATCCAGTGCAGAAAGTTTGCTTTTCCTCCTGCCACATACTGGAAGTCAGACACATTTACCTAGAATTAGCTTTTCTTGTTACTCGCTCTCTAGCCTGAAAGTCAGATATGCCCATCAAATGTAACAAGACCCTAATTAAATCACTGCATTTCTGTACAGCCAAGCATTTAAGCACCTGCTTAATTTCAGATACGTGCCTAGGTTCCATTAATATTTGCTTGTGGTTTTCTTTTTCTGAATTGAGACCTATCAAATTAGTACAAGCAACTTTTTTTTTTTATTATTCAGAGCAGGCAACTCACATTATTTTTTTTTATATTTCACTAAAAAATTTTGCTTACTCTCAAAATTCATAGATATTTATACAATTTTATTGGGTTTGCCTGTGCTTAGCTTGCTTAAATTCCAAAGATATACCTGCTTAGCTTAGCTTATTTTTAGCCCAATACAGTAAACATTATAATAACCCTCTGAAGACCCAAACTACGCACAAGTAAGAGACACAGCCAGTACGTTTCTGAAATGCTATTTCATGATGAATGAACGAAGTTCTTCTTTGTGCTACCAGCCAAACTCAAGAGCCTGCTGGGTTTCAGAGGTGCAGCTCCTGTTACAGGGCATGCTGATGTGGTTCAGGGTTAGCACACCAGAAAGCACTGGCCAAGTGCACCAGCTGCCCCCAGTGGAAAAGGCTGTGGAAAACGAGAGGCTGGAGTGTCTTAAATTGGTTACCGTGCTGAACTGAAGCAACCTCTACACAGGGTAGCGTGTAAGTGTGTAAGATGCATATAAGCAAGGCTGCACATACATGCCACTCTAGTACCCAATTTTGTTCCTTTTAGTATTTGCTAAAAGTGACCTTTAAGAGTACAATTTTCCCTGCTTGGTCTCCGAATCTCCAGCTCTCCTGCACCACGTACGCTGCGCCTGCTGCAGCCGCCCCAGCCGACTGCCCAGCACGATGACTAATGGGATGACCTGCGGGAACTTTTTCCTGAGCAACACCTTTCAAGGCCGCCTATCAGTTATCTTCTGTCACTCCCACCGGTTTATAGCCCTCTGCAGGTCCCGCTAATTTGCTTAATCTCCAATAGCCAGAGGGTCAGGCACTCTCTTCTGCCCTACCAGGCAATCCGTGCTCCCGGGTGACTCTTTGGGAAGCGCACTCTGCACTCGCAAGTGCAATAACCATCCTGATCCACCGCACGGGTGTTTCTGAAGTTTATCACCTGGGAAAGCATGATTCATGGTTTCTGAAGTCTCTAGATGGAATCCATTTTTTCCTCCAGTTTACCTGGGCCAATATTCACTGTACAGTCGATCGCTTGCCCATTTCCTGCAATCCCTCTAGCTGTGAAAGTGTGAAGCAGAACAAGAGTCAGTCTTTCAAAACAGACTACAATGACAAAAGCCAGCAATATGCCACACAGCACTTGAGTAATAAAAAAGGACAATCAATCAAAAAAATTAAAAGCTCCTTGTGGAACAGTAATAAAGTTGTGAGGGGAACTCATCATTTCGCTGGAGATCAGGCTTCCCCTGTCTCTTAGGTAGGGTGTCTGGCTACAGACCTGAGGGGACTGCTGGAAGGATGATCCACCCTGGATTCTGCAGCTCTTCCCTGTGTTCCAAGCAGGACAGCTCCAGCAGCCTTCCTCTCCTGACATTGCTTCCTGGCACCCTCTAAACATCATCCAGTACAGAAGCCCTTTGCTAGAGAATTCATAAACCAGATGGAGCCAAATCACTTGGGTATGATTTTCCTCTGGGTAGAAAAGGGAACGTTGCAGCTCACTTAATTTTTCCGTGAAGCTCCAAGGACCCAAAAATAACTTTCTTGATGATCCTGCAGGAATGAGAATCCTAAAAGTGCGACCCTTTCCCTTGCTTGCAAGGGCAGAGGCATAACTGCTGGCATGCACAGGGGCAACCTTCCCATGGTTGTAGCAACCTTTCCATGGAAGTAGCAAGGGAAGGATGCTGTGGAGAACGCCTCCTAACTCTATTTACACACTGTACAGACATGCATTTGTCTTTCACTTAAACTTTCTCTCTATTCCTTTTATCATGAATGAAAACTACAATTGCTTTTAAATGCATATGTATGAATTTTTGTCAAAGCAGGGTAATACAATCTTTGTAACTAATAGGATGCAGATCTTCTGAATGATACAGCAATAATACAGAGTGTATCAACGGCTACATGTCAAATCAGAAGTAAAATCTTACTGAGTCAATGGTTAATTTTACCAAAAAAAAAAAAAATAGTAATCCTCTACCCTTTGAAACTGTATCTTCATAATCAGAGTTTATAAGCGTCTCATAAGTAATAAACAGAATTTTCATTGAGAAAACCAAAACACCAGCCAGAAAGCTGAAGAATGACTGTATGTACAATACTGAACAAATATTAACCAAATTGAGGTGAACTGGTAATTTGTATATTCATATCATTCATATACTCAGATATTCTAATCAGGCATGTAATGTAGACACATGCTACTAATTTTTCAAGAACTAGTAGTTCATTCAAATTGTCTTGGGAAGTTTTACTTTTTTTATTAACTATGAAGTAGTGGTTTTGGTGACAATCTAAATTTCTGTTTCCAAGTTGTAATTGCACACACTTTACATATGTAAAGCATTTTAAAAAAGAAAAAAATAATTGAATTTAAAACCTTCCAGAGATTTAAAGAAGATTAAGACCACAGATGGGTTTTCAGTGTTTCCATGCATGTATGTTAAATACTGTCAGATATTTTATTACAAGTAACAAATAAAATAGTTCAGTCTCAGACCAAGAACTTTTCACTCCTTGTGTACTATGGAAGGTTAGTTGAGGATTACTGCAGAGTGGAAGTGTTGATTTTTAAAGCAATATTTAGTCTAGTTCTACTGATGGATTTAGGTTTTCTTGTTTCACTTGGACATTTGCAGCTCTGGAAAGGCATCATTCATGTCAGTTATTTCTGTCCATACATACCATAAAAACATTGGAATTATCTTTCAAAGAGGCTAATTCATTTTCTGGTCAGAAGGAACAGAAAGGCAGCAGAAAGCTTTTTGTCTACGCAAAAGCAAAACAGAAAGAACTGAGTTTTCAAATGATTCAGAAAGCCAGGTTCTCAAGGAACTAAACTGCTCTAGACCAGAGTCAAAATATTATGAATCAATTATTATCCATATATTTAGGAAGCTACAAGACATTCATCACATGTCTAAAATTATAATAATATTTACCATTCTATTCAATTATTTCCTCCAGGGTTGCTTTTTCCCCCACCACAAACTAATAAATAATAAAAAAAAAATCTCATCACAGTATTCCAGGTTGAAAAGGAATTGGTTTACGCCTGGCAAGAAGCTGGTCTCCTCCATCTAGGTAGGAAGTGGACAGGTTATCAAGTCCAAGGGTATGTTTTCAATTGGTCAAAACAATGACCAATTTGGTGTGGCAAACAACACTGCCAACGATAACCAGGATTAATCCAGGATTCTTTAAGTCGAGGGCTGGGGGACATGGCCAGTGCTGGCCCTTGGAGACCTGCAGGACATTCACGAGAGCCCTCAGCCCCAGGCTACCTCAGGAACACAGGTTTATACTTCCATCATTTTTGTTTCATTTTTGGGAGACCTGCTGAAGACTTTTCACAAACATAACTGGAAGACATGACTTAAGTGTTGCTAAGTAGAAATGCTGTATGTGGGTACTTTTCAAAGCAGATCCTGGAATTTAAGTTCTTGTTTGCATTATGTTGCACTGCCTCAGGATTTCCTTTATCACGAATTTCCCATTGCCATTAGGGCAATGATTTTGCAAAAGCTTGTAATTTGTGAAGCTGACACTTCACTGAGGTGACCAGTAATCCTTTTGCAAAGCTCACAGGAGCCTGGGTACTGCCCACATCTCTCTACTCTGCCTACCAGCTCACCACATCTTCCAGAAATCAACTACACAGAAGTATCAGATGATTTAAAAAATAAATGTCTTTAGACGTTAACCTGATCATATTGTTTCCTTATTCCTTCTGTTCTTTTTTCTATAATGTGGCATTATGTCATGGTTTATGCTGTTAATATGCAACATAAAACTGCAAGAACTTTGGCAGCAGGTGCAGTGCTGGCATCAATGGCACTGCTAGAGCACAGCCACCATAAATGAGACCTGCAGGGGCAGTGGGATGGATGTCCAACCAACAGAGTAGAGATGACGGCCAACAACTCTCCGCTGCCACCCGAGCACCTGGGACCGCACGGACGCTGGCAGGTCTCCTCGGTATGAGAAGGATGCTCGCTTGGAAACACCACAGCAGGGAAAGAACGTGACTTGAGGGGTGCTTTCTGGAGTTTCTTTCATCCACAGAAGAAAAAAAAAAGTTGCTTCTTGCTGTTTACAGATAGCAGAGAAATGAGGAAGATTGCCAAGGAGAGAACTGAAATCTGTAGCCACAAAAAACTCCGAATGTTGAGATCTGAACAAAACTTTATGAGTCATTTAAGTGCACACTCTCGTGTGACTGACTCTGCACCAGAGTGTTGTGTTCTTAGTGCTCTACGGTCAGGCTGGTGGTTTTTAGTCATTTTGAACAAGTATTAGAAGTTACAGCTCTTTTATCAAACGAAGTATGAGACAAAATTATATGTTATATATGTTATATAGCATATATGTTATATATGTTATATATCCATATATATCCATTATATGTGAAGTGGTTACAGGAAAAACGGGAGTTGAATTGTAACTCTGTAAAGTTTAAAACTTCCTGAAGCGAAACGTTCCCCAGTTCTGGGAGAGGAGAAGCTGCCAGTGAAACAGTGTGTTCCACAGGCACTATGAAACAAATACAGTGATTATCACTATGAACTGAATTAACTTTCTAGCGATACATCCTTTTAAAGAGAATTTTCTTTTTTTTTTTTTTAATGAAATGAAGCATTAAAATGTGCTCTTCTACTTCACCATGTTTTTCTGCTGTAATGTATTTCACATTCAGATGCAATTTTCTTAGAACAACTCAGACTAAAAGGCTAATGGTTCTCTCAGGGGCACTCCTTGGCTTTTCCACTGTCTCCCATGACTGACAGTTCCAAACTTAAGCATGGCCATTATAAACATTTGAATCTTAAAATTGTCCTGTTGGTATGGGAACTATTAATGTTTCTTTTCTATTTGTTTATCATTGATATAAATGTCAATTCCAATTTGTACAAACAACTAATAACTTTATTGAACAGGAACTGAAATGCTGCGTGTCTAATCTCTGTAACTACAGTATTCCATCAGTTAAATCCTTTTGTTTGATGTCAGGTTATTTATAACTTTGTAAAAGAAATAAGTCTTTATATTAATAGTCCAGAGTTTCTCTTCAAAGTTAGATCTGCATTATTTCTTTGCTTCTATATAAACAGATCCCATACTGCTAGCATTTAATCAGCAGAATATGTCACCACTTCGGCTCTTCTTCTGTTTTAAGGTCAAGCTCTCTTCTTTCCATTTTGCAAACTCCACTACTGGCAAGGCTCTGAGCAGAGAATGTTCTAAATTCTTCCTAACAGCTATCAGGAATTAGAGCACCATTTCCATGCAAAACCAACGTTCCAGAACGCTACATTCAAATTTAAAAACAAGAATTTTGTCTATTTGAAAAATCCCAGTGGTTATTTTCTTAACATCATATGTAAGCTTTCAGACAGAAGATAACAGAGCTCAGAAATAACATTAGTCTTCCTATAAACCACTTTACGAGCACCGTCCTTTTAGAGGTAGCCCTATGGTTTAAGAACAGGGATTCAGTGGTGCTCTATGTATCCATAACAAGAAAAAAATATGTGAGCAGTTTTTGTATAATCATCCATTTGAGCATTTAGGAAAGGATAATGGCAAATACAAGTACAGTGATGCAGTTAAAAGATGTAAAAACCTTTATTAAAAGTGATGCTAGTGGGAAATCTGGATAAAGAAGATAAAAAAGATGAAGATAAAGCTCTTGAAAAAAAAATCACCAAAAATGACAAGTCACCTTAGTTGAAAGATAACAAATTAAGCATATAGCGATTAAATTCAGCAATAAGTAACTAATGTTGAACAGATATTTTAGAAGATGAGCTCCATTACAATGTGATGAGAGGAGAATGGAAACAATTCTAACATGCACTGAGGCTATTGGTGAATTTAACACACGGCCAGGCTACAGGACAAAACAGCGGTCTAACACCTGAACTAGAAAAGGCATTAAAAGAAAAACCTAACTTTAAAAATGCTAGCTTTTCAGCATTTAACATATTAACAAAAAAATAAGCATTTTAACATGTGAGGCTGCTCTCATGCTTAGTGTTAATCATATACTTAAGTACCTTGTTAAATTGAAGGGTATCATTACTTCAGTGTTTCCAAAATAACAATGTACCAGGAGATTTACACGTTTGAGTATTGGCCTAATAATTTTTAATCAGAGGAGAATACTATTATACATCAAACATATTGAGAAATACAGGTATTCTGTAAGCTCAAATCAAAACTATCGTGCCCTGTCTCAAACCCTTAGGTATTATTCTAAACACTGAAATGATCAGAATTGGACCTGGCAGCCCTGCATTATTTTTGAAGAATCATCATCACGTTTAGGTGACATCCTCTGCTTTGATGTCATGCCATTTGTAACTGTAAGGTGCCACTTTAGCTGTGATTCTCTACTCATTTACACAATTGAGACTTAATTGATACTGAATGAGGAATTCTTGATTTAAAGGCTAGAGAAGAAACAGGATCTTAGTCAACAGAAATCCAAACAGACTATTGGTAGAGGTTTCTGCCATCATCCTCCAAAACATAGCTAGTTTGGGTCAAAATGCCCAGAAGGTGTGAATAATTAAAATCTATACAGTCTAAAACACAGAAAATCTTTTTGTGTCTCTCAAAGCATTTTCTCTCTTCAAAAGCAAACATTTTCTGTCACTCTCCAAAACCCTACTTGCAAGCAAACTATACAGCCTTAGAACTTTTATTGCTAGTACATTTTGTCTTCTGGCTTCCTCAATAAATGTAAAGGCTTTGTGAAAAATATCTGAGCATCGACTAAAAGGGCTGTAAGCCACTGAGCCACTGGACATGCTACAGAACTGGCTGAGAAAAAGCTTCAAACAGAGAGAAAGAAAATGTACTTTTCTGCCATAAAAATGTGCTACAATTCACCCATCACTAAGGGGACAGGAAGACGAGCAAGATTTTCCATAGTACTCCCTCTGCAAGATTTAATGCGTTTTGGTTTTTTCTTTATGTTTCAGTATCACTTCAATTAAGTGTTACTTGAACTGAACGTGATGAAATGGGTTTGGGAGACTATTTTTTGGGGGGCCTCTTGCAGGCTCCCAGGCTTAGGGAGGCATCCAAGAGCTCAGAACAACTGTCAGCTGCCCGAGCCCAGCGCTGTGAACACAGAGCAGGCTGGCGTCCTCTCGGCAGGGGACCAGCCACGTCGGGGACAGGCACTGGGGGTCTGCAGAGCCTTGGAAAACTTGCGACTTTATGGGAGAAGTACAGGGAGTTCCCTCACACATGAGGCGAGGCAGACAATAGCTCGCAAGGCCTGATTAAATATTTGCAGGCTTTAGACTTTGTTTTAAACTTCAGTGGGAACTGTAATTCTCACGCAAAGGCGAGAGCTGGGTGGGATGGAGACCGTTGCGCAAGCTGCTGCGTCCAGCTCCGCCAGCTCCTCTCCACCAGCCAAACCCATCGTCTTCCAGGCCCAGGTCTGAGCTGAGGAGAAACCGCTCATTAAGTGGGTTTTTCGATGCGGACAAATTTCCACTGGGGATTAAGTGGAGACCACCAAACTCTTTTTTTTTCCTGACCCAGGAATAAGATTAGACCGTCGCTCTCCAGAGGCGGCATTAGGTGACTGCTCTCTCCTCATCACTAAGCTTTAGTTGCAGACTGTACTTTAAGGCTGTTGAAGCACTGGCTTTTATGACATTGGGAGTTGAGTTTATTCTTTTCCATTTACATCTTAAGAATAAGACAATATGATAAATCCAAGTGCATTAATTTCTCACATTAATTCCTATATGCTCTCTCTTCCTCTCCTACAGGAATCAGCCAGCCATGAACTGAAACTAAACACACTGGATTTCATGTTAAGTTTTTGCTCATATTAAATTACCCTTCCCTACACCCTCTAAAAAAAAAAAAGAAAAGAAAGAAAAAAAATTACGGGATTTATTTTGGAATGTTAGAAATATAATTAGGACGTGACACATGAAACATGCAGTCCCCACATGTTCTGGTTGGATTTTATTTACTTCATGACAGACAATACTTAAAAAATGGAAAAAGTTAACCGGTAAGCTCAAATAACAACAAAGGTGTCTGACAAATTACCTAAGAGGCATCCCCACTTTTCACTGGCTGCCTAAGTAGGAATGCCATCTTTTGTGAAGGTATTGGTTCATGTAAGTGAACTTACATGGTCTGAATATGTATGGCTCATCGAGAAGAAGCATACATTACGGATCCGTTTCCATTTAGAACCATAGAATTGTCTGGGTTGGAAGGGACCTTTAAGATCATCTAATCCAACCATCAACCTAACTCTGATTAAAAAAAAATAAATTTACTCCATCTTAACTTGGTGAGTTTAATCCTTAGGGCATTTTTTGTTCCCAAGCTGAAGTGCTCCTAAATGGTAGCCGAGACTACAACTTCACATGAATCACTTGATGAAAATTTACCAGGGAGATTTTTCATTCAAACCTATAAAGCTTTAAAAGGTTGTGTCTGGGTTTTGGCTTTTTTTTTTTTTTTTTGAAAAAGTTTAAAGAACTAAACTCACAGCCTCATGAAATTCATACTCCTAAAAAATCCTCCTCTGAAAAGAAACTAACAAAATCAGAATTCAGTCATTTCAGATACTATTTACTTACAGATACAGACATTAACTATACGGTAACTACCAATTCCTGCATCTCTACTCCCATGTTGTATTTTCAAAAAACTCCACCTACCAGATCAAAATTGTTCCAGTCACTCTATAGCCCCAAAAGCAACATAAATAATAGAAGTTTAATGATGGCCTCTAGTAAACAACCCATATGGAAACTCTACATAATATTTTTATAAGCATTCTTCCAACTTTTCCTGTCAACTCCTGATTTTCACAATTTTTCCATTTTAAAAGTATTTTTCTTTCTTCACACTAACACTAGAGGAAACTGGCCACATACTGAAACCCAATACGCAATAACACTGTCAAAAGCACAAAATCATTTCCCTACAGAAGGCAACTTTTAATCTAAAGTCACTTTATAAGTGTCCCTTATAGCCCAGCAGTACTTGTAATCACAGTTAGCATTTATGGAATATACATATGGATGTATGTCATATACACTTACTGTGGGGTAAAGTGTACTGCTATTTTATAACAGAAGTAAGACTCACCACATGAAAAAAATGCTAAAAAGGAAGAAAATATAACTATAAGCCAATCATTTAACAAAAAAGGCAAAAGACAATCTCAGTACAAAGTCGTTCTTGGGGACAATCTACTGTGCTTTCTTGTGCTGGGAATGAGAGAGGAATTTTATGATCCTTTCAGAACTGTGCCTACCATACAATGTTTTAATTTCTTAAAAAAGTATATTTATACCTGTGATACTGCTGTGC
The DNA here is from genome assembly GCA_025769975.1 of Gallinago jamesoni. Lineage (NCBI taxonomy): Eukaryota > Metazoa > Chordata > Aves > Charadriiformes > Scolopacidae > Gallinago > Gallinago jamesoni. The sequence continues at coordinate 22,215,746 of JAOQGH010000069.1, read as the reverse complement.
GACATTTTATATTTTTAAGATAGGAGAAATTCTTCTCCCAAAATATCCTTATTCCTTTAAATGGAGCTAGCTAGTATGCCTGAAACACGTTTTCCGAGAAATCTTCCACCATCTAGATAGCAGGGATAAATTCCTAATAAGTGAATGATACTGTTAAATCTAATTAGGTGTGCTTCCATTTCCAACATAAGGCTTATTAGATATTAACATTTCAATTAGTTGTAAGTTTACATGAAGAATAAGGTACTGCTCTTATGGACAAAAGTGTCCAGGAATAAAAGGTTTGGAGTAACAGAAAAATTAGTTCGATAGACTTAGGCAACTGGAAAACAAACTTCTGGGGATGAAATCCCTTCTTCAAGGACACATAGTTTGTGTATCCAAATTTTTCTAATTGTATTATTTATTCCAAGAGAAGATTTTACTTTTACCTGCAAACCCTAATTTTATAATTAAGTTTTTTAAAGCTGCACCCACTTTTCCCTACCTCTTTCACTCAGATTTTATTTTGCAATCTAGTAATAATATGCGTTAGTTTGACAATTCAGAAGTCTACAGTTCTGTACCCTACAAATCCTCAAAGTGAGTGAGATTCTTTTGAACACTCTGAATACAGCGTGTGTCAAAGACTGAAAGAACAGAAGTGAGTTTTATTTAAATAAATGCACAGCAAGACAAATGGACAATGCAAGTGCCTTTGGAGCCTGTCAGGCAAGACCCTGAGCCTGAGGATCTGATTTGTGATGACTTTTCAAATGAAAAATATTCACTAACTGCAATGAAGATGGAAAGATTTTTATTCCCAATACAGCAATGTGAAAGAAGCCAAATCGTCTGCCATTCACATTAATTTAATTATGTGGCCACATTCAATTATCCAATATAATATGCAAATGAACTGAGTTGACAGCACATGCTAATTATATTCATTATACTAATTAAATCAACAATGAAAGGGAATAAAAATGTAATGAAATAGAAGGATATTTTTAATTAGCATGAACATTTTAATTAGAAATTGTAATCCCATAGTCTGATATAGTATGATTGGCTTATTCAAAGATTGGACATTATTTTTATTATGCAGTTTAGTGCTACACGTCTATCTTTAGTACCATGGGACCTGTTTTTCCTATGTTAATAGATTAAATGGTGGCCAAAAGAAGAGAATCAGTTTCCTTGATCATACTTCATGCAAAGCAGATGCCTAATAACGCCGAGCTGTGCCACGGCACGGTTACAGAATCCCTGGTGCAGGGCTGGCTGTCTAACTCTGTAGTAAACAAAAGTTCACGTGCCGATACAAAGCAGACAGTGCAGTTTAGCCTTGACAAATGACGTTAAAGCATTTAAAATATTAAAGAAACTCTTTGCTTTTTTAAATTTTCAGTTTCATAACTGATTTATTTCTTCAGTGACAGCAGCTGCCCTGGAAAAGCTTTATGAACGTTAAAACAAAACACAAAAAAAAGGAAAGGAATATTACTTATATATTATATGTGGGCAGAGTCAGCAAAATCATAGCCCTTTTAAAATAAACAGAGCAAGCGCTATCAAAACACTCGCGTTCCTTAGGAATCCATTGTCCTCATCCCTCCTCGACAGAATCACTTGGGCCTGGCCCAAAAGCCAACCGTGGTGAAATGGCTAACTGGGACCCCAGCCACCATCTCTGCGTGTGTGGGACCCACCGGGAGGCCCTCCCCTGCCCCGGGGCTCCTGGAAACCGCACTGAAATATGAATCTTGAAGCTACATGAGAGAAAAGAACTTTCCTTTTCAATTTGCCACTCAACTAAATATAAAGACTTTTACAGATAGTGTAATAAAACCAGAGAAGCCTATATTACATTAAATGATTGGCATATGATGCTCTTGGAAGATTTGCTTCTATGAATGTGAAATATTTAGGAAATTGCCCTTTTATTATTTTGACTGCATAGTGGTAATAATTCACTTACTTAAATCACAGTGCTACTACAGAAGGTCAATGCTGAGGTTGACAGGCTGTAAAATTTCCCTTTTAGAAATCTATCTGTTCTCCAAACTGGGAAACTGCAAATTTTTTCAATAATTAATGCCTTTTCTTCTTTACTCCGGTATGCCGTTTTGGATATTTATTTGCTGACATAGGTAGACAAAGGAATCTCAAAAGGCACACTGAAAACTCCAAACAACTATTGTTCTCTTTTTTTTTTTTTTTTGAGAGTTGAAAAGAACGAAAACATACAAACATTTGTAATAAGGAATACAAATTTAGAGAGGAAAAGACTTATTTAAACTAGAAATATTTCTAAAAACAAACGTACATTTGACTGCAAGAATAATGTGAATCTGCTTTTAAATATGTCAGTTATTGACTCCTCTAGAGTTTGTTCAAACAGTAAATAAAAAGACCTATGAGGGTCCATGGAAATTTGTTTTCATAGCTCAAGTCTAGTGTATCTATTTTTATTACACTGTTCTTTCCAGGAGTTCAAGCCTACTATTTGAAAGCTTTTCCTGTGAAACCAATTTTTTATTTTTAGTAGGACTCTGCAGATGATCAACAACGGAAGAAAAAATTGGAAGCTCCTACACAATAAAAAAAGCAAACTGTAACTGAATGAATAGAAAGCACTTCCCTTTTAATGAACGGCAAGGTGTCTTTGTTGGAAGTCACAACACTAACAGCACCTGAAAATAACCACTGTAAACCAGTCGTACTGCTTTGCTTAGTAGCAAAAGGAAAAATACTTCCTTTTACCAAAAAACCTTTGCCACATTTTGCAAGTACCTTAGCGAGGAAAGCTTCTAGTTTTTCAAAATGTTTTTTTAAACAAAAAAAAACCCCAGACGAAAATGCCACTTTGAAAAGTCTATAAAAAGTTAAGCTCGCTATGGCATCTCCTGAGACAGTACCACCAAAGCAAAGTGTATGAAAAGAGCTAACACACCGTGAGTGTTTAACCAAAGACCTAAACTCCCCTCTGGGAGCTGCAGAAGCTACGTTTTAATCTTGAAAATGAACTCAGTGAGAGGCAGATTGGCAATGGCACAGGCCCTCATGTGCAGCGTGCAGGCTGAAGGCTCTGAGAGGCTGCAAAGGACGTCCCCAAACGAGGGCGGTTTGCGGCCCCCGTGGCCAGCTGCTGCCGTGGCACGGTGCCCGCTGGCCGGGCTGGGACCTTCGCCCCAGGGCACGAGCGCGGAGCAGCCCCAGGCACTGCAGGCTCCTCTCACTGACATCGCTGGTAGGAAATCCCTCTTCTGCACTATTCCTGGCACGTTTGTAGTTGCAAGTCCTCCGTGCAATGAATCACATCTGTTTATACTTGTGTGCCAGAAAAGACATTTTTAAACTGCAGAGAAAAGACAACATTGTTTGTTGGCACTTCTGGATGCCAGCACGACCTGTTGTGTAGCAGTGGGAATCGGAAAATGGCAGCGGTATCACGTGGATTTTCAAAATGATCATATTAAAAAGCATTGCCTACAGTCAGCTCCAGCTCCTGATGGTAGGGAGGCTGCAGGATCCTCCCTCCAGATGTGGCCAAAGCCACAGAAACATTACTGTATAATTACATTATATAATACTTCTGACAGCATTGTCAGCTTTAAGATATTCTAACGTTCCAATTATAGTGAACAACTCTAAGAATGTTATCAGACAGCTTTTCTCTAAACCTTTGCTGACAAATCACAACACTTCATTCTTCTGCTCATCAGCTTAACTGAGGGCACTAAGCTCCTCATCCCAAATTCCCACCCCAAAAGCAGAACAAAAATAGGAACCGGGTGTCACAAGCATGGAGAGAGAACAAAATTAGTAACTTCACAAAACACAGCATTAAACTGAATCATGCTAAAGATGCAGGCACCATAAAGCAGATTCTACACATCCACAGTCAGATTCACTGTATGACTGAAGAGCCAGTGCCAACTTCTGCCCTCCCCAATACACCCTGAGGTGCCACATACATGCTGAAGAAACTCAGAGATTTTTAAGACTAAAATATTTGAAATATTGCTGAAGTTTTGTGTCTGGGTTATTTCATAAGCCACTATGAGTGGTCAGACAGAAGTGACAACAATCAAGGAAGCTAGAGGGGAATTTCCACTGTTTGTTTGACAGAGTACTTGGTTCACTACTAAAAAGATTCAAGGAAAAAAATGGCTTAAACTTAAATGAGTGCTCTGGCTAGCCGGGAGATGCCTACATTGGCATTTGAGGACAAGTCTTCATGGCAGACTAGCTTACTTGGCTTTGAAAGAGTTTAACTTGAGTACCACAGCCATCTAATCAAGTTGACATGAAGTTAACTTGGAATTAAAAATATCAGTTGCTAAGTATATCTTGGCAGCGAATAAGGCCAGTTAAAATCAATGCAACGTCAGCATCATTGCCTGCGTAACAACATGGAGTTTGCTTATGGCCACATAAAATTAATGCTTCTGTGTTAAGATGCAACTTCAGCTTCTCTTTTGCAAACACATTTATTTGTGCTCACAGGAATCCCAAGCGCTTCAGAAACAACGTTGAGGGGATTTAGTTTTCTTGAGGGATCCATGACTAAATGTGCACTTGATAACTTCTGATCCTATTTTCCATTTGCCTTACCTGATTATCTGGGTTGTTTACAGTAAAATAGCCCACACAAATAATGACTTCGTGTAGCAATCCTTCACAGGTATGCTGGGAGCAGTACCATAGCAGAGAGCTGATAATATGCCGGAACGCAAGGGACAGGCCTTCGGCACCCACAATAGACTGAAAAAAAGGCCAAGAAACAGAAGTTAGAGTCTAACAGTATGTTACAGAAATTTTGTCAATTACATACACATCAATTGCGCTTTTTTACTTTTTTTTTTGTAAAGTACAGACTATGTTCTTTTTTGCAATGACTCTGGAGGGGGACAGAATCAGCTCTCCTCGTTCAGTAACTTATCATTTACCACTGGACTATAACATTAAAAGCCACAAAAAATACAAATAAATTAAATTTTAAAGGGACCCAGGAAAAACTGGATTCTGCTTAATTGACATTCAGTGTAGCACTAGGTTGACAATTTCATTCGACATACATTACACGTTCCAGGAAAACTTAATGCTAATAATATTTCTCAGTAATAACCAGTAAAAGAAACCAAACCATCTTCGTTTCTGCAAAAAAGCACTTCTCATTAATAACTTGTGCTCCGAATGGAATACAAAGATTAATAACAAATAATGACTTTTCAAACATTAAAAAAAGTTAGAAACATCCAAACGGAGAGAACATTCAGCTGCAAAGCTTCTTGGGATGCTTTTTAAAAGTAGGCAAATTGCTGTAACGTGGAGATTCAGAATTAGATTTTATCTGCGCAGTCTACAGCCTCTATTTAATAAACATGTCAAACAGACAGAACGACACAAGGTCAAAGGGGAAAACTAAAGCACAAGGAATGAGCACGACAGTCTACTAACTCTAATGAAACAGCAACGCAGGCCTGTGAGAAAATCTCTTTCGTTTGAGAGTTTTCTTCATTTTATACCTTGTAGCTTGTGTTAAGTACATATACATAAATCCCAGCCTGTAGTACAGTTTAGTTTTAGTGTGCTCCAAATCTACCCAGCAAAAGTAGAACCCTTGACGATCAAAACAGACTCAGCTGTGGATACTTTTCCCCTTGAACCTCAAGCGTTCTGGTAAGTTAGCCTATTTTCAAAATTTAACGCACAATACAACCACCATTTACTGCTTTACATGTAAATGCCATGTGCTTAGGTCCACCCTTATTTAATTAGTGCTGTCCACACACGCTGTGACCTAGCACTCTGGCTTTAACCTTTCCTGATAACAACAGGTCAAAGGGCACCTGAGTTTGTGTATAAAAGTTAAACTAATTTTTCAAGGAAACTATGCTTCCTTTTTAGCCAGAATTAATATCAGCTCAGGATCCTGCGTTGTTTCTCGCTACCATCTTTCAATTGTTTAGACTGTCAAATTAAATGAAATATATACCCATGAGCCATCTGTGCTAACACAAACTCTAGAATACCAGACCTCTTCTGTTAATCAAAAAACCCTTTTCTATAGTCCTACTATTACACGATAAAACTATTCTTTAGAGATAATAATCAGACGGGACATAAACTAGGCTCTGCTGTCTGCTGGCTTGCTGTAGCCCACGAGGTCAGGATGGACAGCAAACCGCCCCAGGTGTATGTTGATTTTTTTAACACTACAGAAACAAATCCCATTAATGCATTGAAGGGGATAGCTGCTGGGGCTACACGAGGGTGTCTGTCCATCACAGCCAGCGTTATGCCTACAGTTCAGTAACACAGCTGAGCAGCTACTTCCTGCATCAATGAGCTGAACGAAATAATTCACACCGGTTAGTTTTCTACCAACCTTCATGCAGTAATTACTCTCGTGCATCACTCTATGTAGAACAAACTTATGCAGATCATGGGGTTTGGGAATTAAGGCTGATGGTCTGTTCTAAATGCTCAGATATAACGGTAGTTGGTAGAGGGATAAATACAGACAGTTTAAGTAGAAGCTTGGATTTTAAATTAATAGTGGTTTCTTGAGATATTGGGGAGTAGCCCTTCAGCCAGTGCCATTTGCTGCAGCTCCCCAACAGGCTGTAGCTGTCCCAGTCCCAGTCCCCAGTGTACACCTGTAATATCTACAGCACCCCATTAACATGCCTTCTCAAACCAAAAGGCACCAAACAAGCTGCAGAAGAGAACTACTTTTTGATACACCTTGATTTACAGAGAGGAATGGGAGTTAATGGTGTGTGTTAACAGTTGTTTTAAAGAAACACCAATAAATACACTGTTTCTGTGCCGTGAAAAAAAACTTCACTGGACTGGATCCTGCAACTGCATCTCTAAGGGTGAGTGTTGCTACACAAATTGCTGGTTGCTTTATCAGAAACACTAAATGTACTAAAAATCAAAGTCGAGAAACATGAACTGAAGGAGACATACCTTATACTAAATTCTTTACCCATGCAAAGCTTTTGCTGAGTTTAATGCATTTCAGATGGAGCGTGTGGTACAACTTACATACAAATTACATATTAAATGAAACAGAAACCAATTCTGATGAATTGTATAAGACTGATGCTGCTAAACGTGTTTTGCTAAGCAATGCTTTTTGACAGGTGTTTTACATTAACAACACAATAGCTCTGCCAATTTATCTGAGAAATACACTGGTATTTGTATTTCCTTTGTATGGCAAAATGGTTCATTTACACAAGAAATCTGTTCACAGAAGAAGGTAAAAAATTACTTACCTTCTCAAGACTCCCAATATGATCTGTTTGAGTTTCTCTCATAAATAAAAACTACAAAAGGTTAGCTTTCCAAGTTTTGGTCAATAAAATTTTACTTGGATAACAGAAACATTATTTTCAGTTTCAGTTGTACAATCTTAATGCAAGTGGTCACTGAAAGCACTGAAAAATGTAAACTGGGGTTATAATAGAAGCAAGTCCTTTCACATTAGAAAAACTGTTATTTCATGGTTTTTACCAAGATTTTTTTTTTTACTTTTTGGGGGCTTATTAAATATAAAAAGTACTAAGATAAAAGTGAGGTTTTATGAATAAAAGTAATGGATGGGATTCAGTATTTTGCATAGTCCGCTTTTTCACTTTTTCCTTAAATTCGTTTGCCATAGCTATATAGTAAAAATAACAATAATCTGCAATTTTAAGCACGAAAAAACCCTAAACATTTAATTGTGAAAGTTCCTTCAATAACTAAAATCTTAAAAAGAAAAATCAGTCCAAAAGTATATGCAATAATTAACATTTTCGCACTAAGCAAAAAGTTTGAAAACATCTGTTACCTGAAAGGCAGGCAGATCAAGAACAGCGAAACTATTGAAGAAACGTAAACTCTGAATGGCAACCTGGATGGTGCTCGCTGCGTAGCTGTCTTTAGGGCTTGCCGTGTTGGGGTCTGAAATTGTCCCGTGGAAAAGAACACAGTACAGCATGTGCAAGACTCCGACCAGATCCGTCGCCTGCAGAGCTGCCGTTAGCCCTGTGGGGTCCTGACGTGTGTTGTCAAATATGTTCCAAGATCTGTAAAAGAAACATTAAGCTGTCTGAGGAGGAGACCAGCACTCGGTGAGAGCACTTGCCCGGGATGCAGCACTTCTAATAAGCCAAATGTTAGAAAAGCAGTAAACTGCTAAAAATGGAAAAAAAACCCTGATGCCTAATGTGTCAAGAAACTACAACATTTCCAGAAAGTGCTTTCAATAATGTGGGCACCATTTCCTGCTCTTTAATTGCAGTGCAGCTGTATCTTTAAATATCTTTCTCCACATACTGGTGTCTTTGCTCCCAAAATGGGTTCGTGACAGCAGAGCGAGACCATGCAGAAACCGGACAGCTTTACAGTCGGAAGCCTGGGGGCACTTTTAGGGGCTCCAAGCAAGCCCTGTCCCAGGTCAGTAGCCCTGCACCCGTCGCTCTTTCTTGCAACAGCAGCCAGCAGAGGTGGGAGAACCCCCTGGAGCTGCTCACTGCCCCGGTGACAGGCTGCAGACACTGGAACAAACCGCCTACCTTAGTAGCAAAATAAGTTATTAGGACCAGATGATCTTAATCAAATAGTTCTGCAGGAATTTAAGAATGAAGTGGCTGAGCAGTTACCAAAACACACTACTTCTTATTTCAGTCAGATGTTATTATGGGAGACTGTACGGTAGCAAAGCACGAGTAACTATGAAACGCTCGAGACAAACCAGCACAGCTTGTGCAAATGGAAACTAGGGTTCTTTGGGGACTTTTGGGTATGTACGGAAAATAATGGAGAAGGTTTCTGGCTCTCTAGGATATCAGGACACACAGGCAAATAACTCTGGATGCCCTTTCCGTTCTCACATCAAAACTTCCAAAAGCGCTTAGCATAATCCCTCCATGATTTGTACTGTTCATGTGTTTTCACATTATTAATAATCCAGATGATGCAGGACAGTCACTGCTAAGGAAGACAGAGATTGTCGCTACTGTGGAGGCTAAATAATGTGTGGAAGGGAGGTAAATACAAAATAAAGCACATAAAATAATTCAACAAGTTTTATGTACTCTGAGTTGTAATTCAAGCCCACCACCTCAACTCCATTAAGGAAATACATTTAGTCTATATTGGCAATCAATGGAAAACACCAAAATATTAAGATACAGTCAACAGTAACACTGAAAACATGGTACATCAAAATCTGGTCGTTACCTCACCTATTATGTTTCCATCTTAAAAAAAAAAGAAAAAGGAAAAAAAGAAATAAGTGTCAGTATCAGAAGAGAGTAGAAAGTTTGACTCTCTCTCTACTTTTTAAATAGTTGAAGGAAAATACGACAGGTTATGAAAGGACAAATTAGATGAGGGTGTCTTTCCCTTTTATAACAACTAAAAGCACAGGAAACGGGAAAGCAGTGGAAATAAGAAACGCTTTGTAAAAACAAATCTGTAACTTTGAAGACCTGAGTCAAATACAGAAAAGACTGGACACCCAGAAGGCTCAGGATATTCCTCTTGACCAGAACCAGTAAGCAGCTTTTCCTCGACTAGAACAGCTCTAAATGATCTGTTCAGTATCCCCATCAGAAGCATCTTCCACCACTCTAGCACACAGGTCCAAGGTTGCTGATAATCCTGCTTTTTATGCAAGAGACTTGTTTTCAATGGAGCAGCTAACCCACAAATTCAGCAACTATCATGTTTTGATGATCACCGTATTCTGTCATTTTCACTTTTTCTAGTGAAGCCAAAAAAAGCAGGTAAGAAAGTATCACCTCCCCCAAACCAATGTCATCAATGAGAATTTCTGTTTGTAACAGCACAACATTGCTTCCTTAGACCAAAGAGAGAGAACCAGGCAGAGCAGGGTAACAAACCCGCATTCTTCATGTCCCAACTAAGGCCCTAATACTGGGCTAACTTCAAAAATAACCTAATATTTTAAGAGAAAAAGGAAAAACAGTTTCGTGAAACCCCATCCTTGCAGTTAAAATAACAAATTTGCAGGCTAGTATCTATGCATTTTCCAGTGGGTACAATTCTTCTGTAAGGTAGCATGAGTGGGCACTAAAAACCTGAGCAACACCTGGGTGGTTTATACAGCAAGGCTGATAACCACGTCTTTCTGATCCCACAAAGTCCCATTGCATCCCCAAGCAGGGACCACTTAGCAGCTGGTGGGACATGAGGAGCCTGACATGCTGCAGGTGAAGGAGGGGAGATGTAGGAGGCTTAGGAAGGTTATTTTGGCACTCGGGCTATGAAGTATCTCTGCACGGCCCCTGAGGGGTCTTCTTGCAGCCCTGAGCCCAGGTGAGTAAAATGAGAGTATCTGGGTTGTACACCACTTATTCTGCAGCACCCATCTGCTCCCTCTGTCCGCTCACCTCTTCATGTTTCGAAAGCAGTTGCTCAGATAACTCACTTCTCCTTTTTATCAGTTAGATGACACGTGTGAGGAATGATCTTATCTGAAACTAGCATTTATGGTACCATTTCTGTCCAAGTTATTTCTATTTACAGCCTGTGAATGTTCAATGCTACTGAAAAAGCTTTTACATACAGCATCCTCTGCTGCTACCTCAAGATGGTCCTAGGTGGATCTCAGGGATACGTAAGCTGTACAAAAAATACACAAGACTGCATAATTACTTCACAAATTTTTGAAAGCAGCACTCAGATCTTTAGGTAAGACTTAATAAATAAAAGCAACATAGCCGTGCCTAGTTTCCAGTACTTGCATTGTTACACAAGTGACTCCGTGACCACCAGCCACCCCTGGACCTCCAGCCCAACGCCACCATTCCCAAAGAGTCAGCTGGAGACAAATGTGTCTGAATTTATAGGTTTCAAAACTGGGGTGTTTGTTTAATCCTGTGATAGCCAGCTGGACTCCTGACAATCCCTAGAGAAACCCTGCCACAAAACCAGGAGCGACAACGCTTCAGAAGGCCACCAGTGCAGGATTCTCTCAAAATACATATAACAACATTCAAAAGACAAGCTGAATTAAAAAGATGATTAAAATTACAATTTGATGCCACTTACCTGCTGCAATAAAACCACCACAAGCATTCAGCTGGTGGTTTGTAACACTCATAATGACTCTTAGAGTTTATTCTGTAAAGAATAAAAAAAAAAAGCGGAAAAAAATACTAGAGCTCTAAGTGAGCTTTGGGTGGGGCTCTGCTGCACAACAATTTATGGCATTACTTTCCTTTTCCTACGCCTGGAATCTGTGCCCAAATATCTTCATTTTGAAGCTCTGTGGTCTTTAAGTGAGTGTGTTTGAGTGGAGTCAGCAGAGACGCTTCCTGAGCCATGCCCTGGCCTGGCCAGCCCTGCCTGGTGCAGAGCTCCCCGTGCAGCTCCCCGGCTGGCTGGCACGTGGAAGGGACCCCGGGTGGCTGCACAGGGCTCTGCGATGACTTGATATTCCTCATTTCCAAATAGCTTCTGATGTCCAATTATTTGCTTCACTGTGTGCAGTAGTCCGAATGTGCTAACCGTCGCCTAACTGCAATCAAGCAACTGGAATGTTTGTTTCCACAGTATCACATGAGAGCGCGGCTCCTCCTGCCAGCTAGGATTTCTTAATTTCAAGTGTAGCTTTTTCAACAGTACAAAACACAAAAAACACTCATGGTCAAACGATAACCCCAAATTAATTACTGTATATGATACCTCGCAGAATTTTTGGTGACTACATGCGATGAGAAGATTGACCAATTTTCCCAAAGGTTAAAGCCAGCTTGCTTTCAGATCTCACTCCACCATCATTTTTAAACAATTCCATATGAAAAAGCTTACATAGCTGGATAAAATCCTTTTACCATTTTGCGCTGCTCTGGAGCACTGAATGAATCAAAATATACATAAAAAAGTCAATTGTAAAATAACTCAAAATGCAAGCATTATTTTTTTCACAGAAAAGACCAGGAATTTAAAGTTATACCAGGGGACAAAGCTGTGAATAAAAAATTATGTATCTGTCTGCTAGGTTTGGTGGATTGAAGGAACTGTTAGAAACATTTATTTTTGATGATGCCCATATTATAGTTAATGTGTGTATGAACGGGCCACAGGATCCTGTTGCTTTTAACTGTCAGTTATAATCACCTGAAGTCTAAACGTTTACAATAAAAAGGTAAAAGACGTTATTCATACTGGTTGTGGGCTTTAAAGTAGAAAAAAAAAAGTATATGAGATGTTGAAAAACAAAGCATGAACCTTTGTGCATGCTGCTTTGAGTGATTTTGATCAAGTCTGTACAGCAGTGGATTTCATACATTTAGCAGATTTTTAGTCCACCTCAAAGGTAAGCCCGGTGAAAATTCAGTGATAACTGTCAGGGGACAGACCGAAGTGAAAAACCATAAACCCCCCAAAATCACAAGAAGACAACGTCACACAAGACACATAGGTTTTATGTAACTAAAGTTAAGAGAGGAGATTCCCGTGGCTGTCCCTCCTTTTAATTCTGCTATTTAAAGAAGTTGCCAAAGTAAAATCAGTCAGTATGGCCAAAACCTCTCCAATTAATCACTGAAGGGAAGCAAGACTCACCACATTTTTTACATTGGCTTATATAGCTGGGAAAACACACAGGCTCTCAAACTTTACCAAGTCTCTATATTTAACACAGAAAAATAGGCAAATATTTATATTACGGTCAAACAACCTGCAGGATCTTAAAAAGAAAAGTTTCATGAAATGCAGGGAATTTTCATTATAGGCTGCCATCATGATTTTCAGCTTCTGCTGTCAAGGAGTCTAAGGAATTGGTACGGGGTTTATTACTTACAAAAAGGGCTTAGGAATTTAAAAATGTGGATATATACATCACAGAAAAGTAAGATACTAAACAGTGATACTTCACTGCTTAAAATACACCACCATTTATTAAAAACAGGAATTCAATACAGCTTGATGAGAAACAGCATACTCTGCAGAACAAGCATAAAACTACAGTTTCTCCAAGCTTCAATATGAGCAAACTGTTTATATCTGAAAATACACTGTTTTAAAAACTGACTGAGCTAACAAGCAGACAAGCCTCTCTTAGGGTATACATTGTAATGTTTGTATATTTGAAATCCATACTCCTGATTAAAAACATGGAGCCAAATGGAAACATGAATTTTCAAAAGGCTTAGAATATAATTTGTTGGGTGGTTTTTTATTATTAGGATTTAAAAACTACAATCTGTGATTTTTGCTTCTACATTATTTTATTCAGAAAGACGTCAAAATAAAAAGGCAAAATAATAATAAAAGAAGTATAAAGAAGTATTTAGCACCTGTCAGACCTTGTTATAATTCACACTGTCAAGCTAGGAATCACAGCACTGTGTAAAAGAGATGATTTGGAGCGTTTCAGCAATTCCAAGCCCAAGTTTCAGTTAGTTTACAGCACTGCCTGGATCTGCTGGCTGTTGGAAGCAGTGAGAAGCACCACCAGCACTCAGGCAGACTTGCATCTCATTTCCCATCCAGCAGCCAAAACAGACATTATCTTAATTACTGTAATAAAACCGAAAACACACTTCCCTGCGTATCTGTGCCATTACAGTCACTATTTGCCTCCATCAAACCCTATATAGCTGCAGCTTTCTGCCACTGCAGTGTGCAATCCACAACTTCATTGGCTGTTGACACAGATTTATATGTATTCCCCTACTGTTTTAAGATAACATATAACAGCAACAATTTAGCTACTGTACTGCTATGACATTCTATTTTCCTAGATGAATGAGGGAGCTTCCAGACATTTCCTACACCAAGAAAAAAGCAAAACTTTGAAAAAGTTGCTGTCCTAAGAAGCTGCAGGATTTGAGGGACTATTATTTGCAATATTCTCTTTATGCATAACTCACTTCCCTCCTTGTGTCTGTGTTAGTGTTAGGCCACTGTACTGCTCTTAGAGAGAACATTCTTCTGTAGTGATTAACCCTTACACTGCACTACTGCTGACAGCTTCCTCCTGCTGCTTGCATTAACTCTGTGGTTGAGATTAATCTCTTCACTCATACTAATGGGCAAAAGTGAAATAAGGCATTAACAATAGTCCTCCATAGAATAACAACTAAACATCGGACAGAAATCATAGTTCCAGAGACTTAGAGGGAAAAAGGGGATGCAGATTTGATGAACACTGGGCAGTACAGGAAAAGATGGGAATGTAAGTAAGACGCTTGCTACACTGGTGAAGGATTTGCCAGGTATTTTCTTACTTAGTCCTTATTCCTGCTTTTAGGGGAGGCCGAGCTGGGGCAGCATGGCCATATTATTATTAATGCTCCTTGCATTCCATGCCTGCTCATTGCTTTCTGGCTCATGTTTACAAGCCAAGCATGCTCCATATGTGTATTCACAACTGAAGGGCCTAAAACAGGCCTTATATCTCTCATAGTTACAATAATAAATGCTGGAAAACAAGACTGACATCCTGAAAATTGCTAATGGACATCTGGATTTGGACACAAACTACAAGGCAGACTTATATGGCTATATAAACCACTGCTATTTTATATAAGGTCTATTTAATATTTTGCTTTATTTCAGGTTAATGAGAACATCTCTGCTGTCAATTCTAGCTACTGTTACCCCTAACAGTAAGAAAAAAACAGTTTAGCTTTATCAAGGCCACAACTTTCAAGTCTAATTATCAAATGACAGGTTCATCTTTTGCTAAACAAAGAGAGCGAGCTCAATATTCACGTGCTGCATTTTAAGCCTTCTCACTCCGTATAAAAAGGAACAACACTCTATCTTCAGCTCTCATAAACTTTTGTTTGTTTGTTTTTACTCATCAGGGAGAAAGACGCGCTCATCTCCATTGCTGGCAAGGGGTGCTACACAGCATAAGAAAAATGGCCCTTCCAGTTGGAGGTTTCAAGTCACCCTCACTGACTCTCACTCTATAGCAGACGAGGGTATAAAAATTATCAAAACAAGGTTCACATGGGGTTACAAGTTATTAATGTTTTCAACAAACAATTTTTTATGTGTAGTTCACAGTGTTTAGGAAACATGCTATCACATCTCCAGCAAAACTTCATTTAAAAGAACCAATCTAGTATTTATTAGCCAGCACCAAAAATGAACAGTTGAGAAGATCAATATCAAAGTTAAATCTTTTTAAAGACCTTGACCATTAATGAAAAGAAAACCCCTCTTTTATAATAAGATATGTTTATAACATATGTTCAGAATATATTCCCTTATTTCAATAACTTTTTATGATGTTAAAATCCTCCAATTTATGTTTCTACATTACCAAGACTTTCCTTTATTGTATCTAATTCCATGATTTTGAACTTTTTTTTTTTCTAAGTCTACCTTGGGAATAAAAAAAAGTATCTTAGTTTATGTCTTAAAATTTTATCATCTACATTATATCAGCCATACACCTCATTTAATATTTAATGCTGACATACATATAGGATACAATTTGAAGGTATTCTCTAATAATCATTATTATTGTGACATCTTGTCTGCTGTAGACCTGCAGGCAGGTACTTGACTGAGAACTCTTCCCTGCCTATAACATTGTTTTCCATGAAGTAACTGTCCAAATAAACACTGGGTATCAATTCAGAGCTTGGTTTAGAAACATTCTGCTAAATTTGGGAGCTTAATGAACTATTCAGGTGCAAAATGCAGGGAAGTCTGGACTGACAGCTCTTCCTACATGGGACCTCCAGAAATGGCCTAACGTACTTTGTATGAATGAGTGAGGATCTTCAAATTGTTTAAAATTTGAGTTAAAGTGTTTGACTTCTGGCTCTCTGGGGCTATTGCAGGTTCTAGTTGCAGTAAAGTTCTTAACAGCCCAGTGGTGTCTAAAAGCAAAAGAGCAGGATCAGACAGAGCTTGGCCATTTTTAGCTCAAATAGGATTCATCGTTGCAGGCACTATGGATGGTTTGAGAGCCCTGGGGTGGTCCCAGTGTGTCAGGCACCCAGCATCCGCTGTCCTGCCAGCTTCCCACTATGCCTCTCAGTGGTGCAGCACACTAAGATCTGCAGGCAGTTTAAAGAGCACTTTATAAAAATTATGCTTTTCATATGGAATGGCAACGTTTTATATGACAAATAACAGCCTGAAATAGTTCTATCAGGAAAAAAAAAAATTAATTTTGTGTCCCCCACGATCACCATCGAGAAGCATAACGAAGTTCTCAACCTGGAAACATTCTATGTAGGAAGATAAATCAAAAGAACAATTCAAAATTGCTCTTGCCAGAATGGTGAAAGCCTGATATTATTTTGGCAAAACATCTTTTCACTTTGCAGCATCAGAGCAATGGAAGTACTTCCTAGGCTTTTTTCCTCTGGGTAACAACTTCAGAAGGTTTATGATTAGAGTGGTCAGTCACTCTGATGTACAGAGGAGCATAATATGGCTTGTTTGGTGCTCAAGCCTGTATCAACTGAGTTGGAGAAGGAGAAACGCCGGATTCTGACTGAATAAGCTGCATTGCCTCCTCCTACTATTTACCAGGAAAGAAAGAGGCATCTGTATTTCTCACAAAAGAGAGGCCACCTTCTGTGAATCATAGAATCATTTTGGTTGTAAAAGACCCTTGGGATCATCGAGTCAAACCACCTACCCTACTCTACAGAGTTCTCCCCTACACCATATCCCCCAACACCACATCCAAACGACTCTTAAACATGTCCAGGGATGGTGACTGAACCAACTCCCTGGGCAGCCTATTCCAATGCCCAACCACTCTTTCTGTGAAAAATTCTTTCCTAATGTTTAGTCTAAGCCTACCCTCTTGGAGCTTGAAGCCAATCCCTCTTGTTTTGTCACTAATTACCTGCGAGAAGAGACCAACACCAACCTCTCTACAGTGTCCTTTCAAGTAGTTGTAGAGAGTAATGAGGTATGTGCTGCAAGATCATGTATCACACAACATATATTACTGTATTGGGACATATTTAAGAATTCAATAAATTTGAGCTCAGTTCCTGCCACCTTAATCTGTGTTTGGCAATACCTTTTTCCATTCAAATCACCTTGAACACTAAGGACTTCTGTAACATGACAGAATTACACTCTGCATTCAGTTCTTAAATGAGTGGGCTCAGGTGATGAAAGACATGCCCTTCTAATCAGTTACACCAAAGCTTTTGATCTAAAAGTGAAAGACAACAGTTTTGAAACCTAGTAGTTCATTCCTCTCATTTCTTTTCATGCTCAAATGAACAATCTAACCTGGAAATAGAGAACAATCAGCAGCTTTGGATAAAAGCAAAAGTGTTGCTATTATACGCAGGTAGTAAGATCAACCACTTCAAGGTGTAATTGTGAAGAAAAACACTCAGCCCTCCAAAATTACTATTCTGCTACAAAGCTCAGATGGTCTTGGAAGAAGTACTTGCACAGTGCCTTATTAATTTGGGGTGCAAAGTTCTATATTACTCTGGTGAAGCTTGAGCCTGCTTCAGAAATAGCAAATGTAGCTCTTAGTGGAACAATAGTCTTAGCTACAAGAGCAGGGTGAGTTTTTCATTTTTCGTATGCATTTGACTTCTGGCAGCGCTGTCCTGGAATGTAAAATGCCAAGTTGGCAGCTTTCAGAAAGGGAAATTTCAGTAAGTTGGGATAGTCTCTTTGGGCTCATATTTCTTGCAGTTCTTTCTCCATGTGCTTTTGTCCCTGAGTTACCAGCAACAGCTCTTACCTACAGCTTTGTTTCTTATTTTATGCTTTATTAACTCTAGTTTTTCAGCCCTAGCATCATTCTAACCCTTCAGGGATTCACTGTAAAGTTTCATCAGCCTTTTTCTGAAATGTATAACATTGTAATAGTGGTAGATTGTAGTATATGTACCCCGAAGCTCTGAAATTATGACTGTCTCAGTGTCAGACTCTCCTACGTTGTAGATTGTAGAAGTCCAGATTTTCTGGCAGACACAAACCTCATGCTCACTCCCTACAACCCTGGTTAGGTTACAATTACAAACATGTTGCATTAGAAAATTCCCTCACAGATCTAGTAATACTTTTCTTTATAGAAAATATAATTCCCTTACTAAGAGTGGTATTTAAAAGAATTAGACTGCTCTAGAGACAAGTCAATTAAGAGTTGATTTTAGCTGATAATAAAACACCTCTTGAGGTCCTTACGACTGGACGTTTAAAATCAGTAGTGATAAAAACCTCTCTGTAATGATGAGTAAAGGAGATAAAGTCTGCAATTCTGATAAATGACTTACAAGAATCAAGACTCAGTGCAGGTAACTAATTACAGTTCCATGGTGAAAGGGTGGGCAGAGTGAATTTCCAGCCCTGTTTCTTTACCGTTTATTACTGTGCAACTAAGAACAGTTCTGTTTAACAGCCTCATCAGAACGCTGGCTTCCATGAGCACGGCTGTTGGCACAGGGTTACAGCAGCTGCTGCCTGAAGAACATATTAGGGACGACGGACCAAGAGCGCTTACCTGCCATTGACAGCAAAACAGAGCTGACATATTCCATGCAACACCGCCGTGGCGTTTTCTAGAAAAGTTGCTATTTTGGGATTCTCATCCACAGGGCCTTGAACGGAGAGGAAACAGCAACACAGCTTGTCTATCAATCCTATGTTCACCACGTAACTAGAAACACAGGAAAAATTGTATTAAAAAAATAATCCCACACCAGTTTTGCTAACTTTGCAAAGGTTAGAAAAGTAATTTCTGCTTCCCTGCTATCAAACCATACAAAATGTAGGTTGTGATTAATTCAATACTCTTTCTGAAATGGTTCAATAAAACAATTCAAATTGCAATAACTTTAGATCTGGCTCTCTGTAACTATCGGTAGCTTTTGTTAAGAGATCTGTCTGTTGTAGGATAATCTGTATTACACTGTACAAGAAAGATGAGTGTAAATGTTTATCTTACCATACTCCTAGAAGGAGAATGGAATTTTGCCATAGTTAAAAGATTTATAATAATCTCGATAGCTCTGCAACAGCACAATTTCTTTTTAGCATGAAGAGATAAACTTTGTAGAACACACTAATTCAAGAAGACAATGATGTTACCCAGATAACGTTTTATTGCAATACCTATATCATAACAACTCCTGACCAGATGTTGGGATTTTTTTGCTTTTTAAAATATATGCAAGAGTTAAGAGACTAATAGAACATGCAGGTAACAACCTTCTACCATCAGTACAGAAGGATCCGAAAGCCTCCTCAGGAGCTCAATGAAACTCCAACCCAGAGGAAAACCATGCCAGAGACTTTTTTTTTAAACTGAAAACTCCTCTTTCTTTTTTATTATCAGAGTAGATCATCATTGCTGATCATCAGATCACTACTGCTGAAGTTTCTTCTTTGAACTTCTAAGAACTACCTACACCAAAAATGTTGCCATTTGTCCCTGTACCAAGATCTCTGTCCACACCATGTTCTCTCATCATTTGATCATTAACCTCACTTAAACTGTGCACACAGACAATTCTTTTTTCCATGTCAGTCCTGATAGCACCTAACTTCACATTCTTTCCCTTTTCTACCACAAATGTTCAGCTTCGCAGACTTAACTCCATCTCAACTGTTCATTCTGCTGACTTATGTGACATCAACTTCCTTTGGGGAGAAAAATATCCTGCTGCGATCACCTCCTCCTTCTCATATTCCTCTCTAATTTTCTTTGTACTTTCCTCCACTCTTATAAAGTGGGAGAAACTTCTTGTCAAAATCAGAACTGCTTTTATATTCCATGCCTCCACCTGATTTAACAGACATGGGGAAACAATTGCTTTCACATACTATCAACTGATTCACCCTTTTCACACTGATAGTTTACACTAAACCATCCTGTTATTAATATTACTCCATCCTACCAGCTGTTCTGTCTACTTGCTTGTCAAGTCCACTTGTTAGAGACCGCCTCTTAGGGCGCAGGATCCTTGCTACGGGAACACCACTGGCTCTATGTTTCCATAACATCAAGACTACTCTGACTTGACTAAGAAGAAATTATTAAGAAATTATATGAATTTTAAGAAATTATTAAGAAATACTGATTCTAGTAAATAAATAATACTGATTTGTTAATGCTTGTCACAGGAGCTGTGTAAGTATTAAAAATAACTATTCCCTCACATGTCATTCAGTCTGATTTTGAAAAAAAATAAAAAAGGGATTTTTAAGATTAGGAAAGAAAACTCCACTTTTCAAACAGTGTCATTGCTCAGACTGATCTCTCTTCAGGGCTAGAAACTAGACTTTCTGGCAAAGTTTACCCTGCTGACACAAATCTTTTGGAAGCTATTAAGAATAAAAATTCACTGAATACATACAAGAAGTCTAACTGCAGTATGAAAGATCTTTAAAGCTGCTGAAGTATAGCAGTTAAAAACACTTAAAGACCGACAAGGGTTATTAATTGCACACTCATTGCTCAGGTAAATTTGTCTGTTGCATTTAGCGACATGAAAGGTTACCAGCATTAGGTTTCTTGCAGATTTTGATCTAAGCAATCCCCCTGATCATACAGGTGATAAGCAAGCTCTCCTGTATTAGCAGAATAATTCCAGGAACAGAGCGAGGTGTTAGATCACACTCACAGAGAAATGCTGAGCACTAGAAATCTCTGTGAAACAGGAGGGGAGACAGAGAACTAAATAAAATACAGCTAATACTGATAAATGATTGCTCACAAAAAGGCACAACCATTCTCGTCAACACTCTCTTCCTTTTTCCTAGAAACATCTCCACAGTCAGGCTGACACCTGCAGAATGGCCCCCCTTCCTTTACACCCACACCTGGATCCAAAGTGTCTGCTCTCTTGGCAAAGAAATGGATGAGAGTTTTCAGACTACCGGGACTATTCTTTAATGGCATCCGGAGACAACGAGAAGATGCACGAAGCACTCCCTCCCTTGAAGAACTGAGCACATAGACAAGTGGAATGTCAAAGCTCTCTAATCTATCGCCTCCAGCTCTGAGGCTTTTTACCCATGGTACCGTAGTTCCAATAATTTGGCTACCCTCTTGACACCCAGACAGTGTGTAGCTAATTCTTGTTTATGCATCAGGTCTAGCAGCTCCCAGTAGAAAAAAAAAAATAATAAATTATTTCACCTTTCCTCTTCCTTCCCCCATTTTCCTAAAACTCTCATTTAATCAACTCCTCAAGGACATATGATACAATGACCTGGAGGTGAAAGATTCTCATTAATAAGAGAATTTGTCTGGTTTTGACTAGTTTAAAATGCGCTCTCTCTTTTTTTCCTAATTGCACCATTACCTTGTCATCGTGCCTTTCATTCTTCATTTATAACCAGATCCCCCAAAGTGCCTCAGGTGAGGGACCTAGTTGGATTCTCATGTATCTTCTTATCTTAAGGGTATGCCTGTGCTTGGCCCAGTCAGTGTCAGATGTCCAGTCAGCACAAATATCACTAAGCAGACCTCCCACCCTCCCATTCATAAATGCAGAGAATACAACATCCTGAAATTTCACACTCTTTCGAAACCTGTTTGGGGAGAAGGCGGGTTACATGAGAACAATGAAGTTTTAGAGGTCACTGGTATCTATGACAACTATTTGTTTTGCTTTCCTCCTCCAGCTGTCTTTTTTGTATCATATCTGACTTGGAAAAGTCTGAAGATGCTCACTGTGACACATTTTCAGTGGCATACAATCAGAATGTCATTTCTTCAGAAGAACAAGATGTATTGATGACTATTTATACAGTTCACTACTGAAACTATATGCTTTCAACAAGTCCAATATATTGTTGGATATATATATTACTTTTTCTATATTGATATATATTAATTGTATATACTAATATACCCAGCTTCAAATGTTTTTACCAAAGTATTAGAAAGTTTCAAGTAAAAATCAACAAAACAATGTATTCTCTTTTAATCTGTTACAACTCACTGGAGTATTTTGATTGAAATTTTGCTCAAGAAATACACTTAGAAAATTGCTCTTCAAACACAGCCACATTATAAAGGCTGAAATCAGACTAAAGGAATTACTGGGTAATCTTTATAATAGGCAATATGTATTTTATATGAATGCATTTATGGTAAGCAGGACCATGCGGGGAATGGCCATACACAGCTGGCATAGGGAATTGACAGAAAATAATGAAAATATGGAAACTGACTCCTAGGTAATTGGGAGAAGAAACTGATGGAAAGGACACAAAAAAGCAAGACCAAAATTAAAAGAGTCTTGGTTATCTGTATTGCTGTGTCTGCATATTTTTGAAGAACATTTTTGTTTGAGAACACAGCACTTCCACAGGCTTCTTTACTATGCACACAAACTACTCTTACTAAATTAAGAGTTAAAGCAGTTTGTTCCTTTCTTAAATCATTGCAAATTTCTTTCTCTGTAGTAAAGAAGTTTACAGAAGTTTCATTATTATTTTTTAACAACCTGATCAGGTCTTGGACTCTGCTGTTGAAGGCTTCCACTTGTGAGGATTTACTTTTCACTTCCTGTAGTATCTTCAGTGCCGAAGAGTGGTTGTTTCCATCTGGGAACCTGGAGATTAGACATCTGAAAATCACAGCAGTTATCCTCAGAAGTCCTGTTGTTAAATCTTCAAATACCTGCTTATTTGCACTTCTGCCTGAAGTAGCATTATGGTCATCTGGAACAGTAACCTAAGTAAAAAGAAAAAAAACAACCAGAATTCAGTAAAAATAATCAAAGTTTGTAGAGAAACACTTTGAAGGTTGCATATGAGCACATAAAAATAATAACCAAGTAACATATTCTAGCAGTACTGATGGACATTAAAGCATTTCAGGTACAAGAAAAGATCTATATACCTTATGCAGATAATGCAAGCTGAAAGAATAAATCAAGTCAAAATAGTGTTTAGCGTATGAGAACTAAAGGAAGCCTTATAGCAGCAGAGTATTTCATTGTATATATTATGATTCTGGTGTTCTTATGCACACACAGCACTTTTGATGACTCACTAGCAAAAACAATTTCATATTTTTTAAACTTGAATCCAAATAAACAAACTACTGATACGGTTCATTTTGACTACTACACTGTGCTACCACAAAGACATATTAACTGTCTGGGATACACAAAGTGTTCAGTAATAGAGGAAAGGTAGCTATTTGCTGTGGAACAACAGTATTTACTGTTGTATGGAAATCCCCTACTTGACTTTGGAAAATCACAACACGCCGTCAAAAGGCTACACAACAGTTCGAGTCCCAAACAAACACCCTTACAAAAGGGAGTATTTTGAAAGGCAAAAGTTCTTGTGATGCAGCAGGTACAATTGTGGTTCTTCACTGAAGAAGACAATACACATTCATAGGAATCATCTTTGGAATGACAGCTAATCCCTGGTGGACCTTCTCCTTCACAGAAAAAAAAACCAACACAAAAACCCAAAAAGGAATTACAAAAATATCCTGAAGGAAGTGTACTTTAACATATTTAACATATTTTATGTGGAACTTTAATGTAAGAGAAATTACACATTTTTTTAACCCAAAAAGCAAGATAGATTGTGATAAAACTCAGACCATAAATAAGAAAAAAAAATAATTATCTGGAACAGTACTAGTTTTCCCTTAGGAAACAGCATACTGAAGTATCGGAGCAGTAGGTTTGGACAACCATGGGAAGGCCACAGGAGGTGCCATCCAGTAACAACGGCAAAGGACACTGGGGAATACAAAATTGTTCTGATTTGCAAAGAGGAATTCAGTTGTGCTGAGGTTATGTATAGCTGAATTCAGAAGACACTGTATTACCTGCTGAGGTACACCGAAAGGATGACACATGAATAAGGCCTAAATATCTCAATAAAAACCACCCCCTGATGACCACTGCGCTTGTCCATCAGATGTCAGGACCTGTCAGTCATGTCCCAAGCACAACCTGCAGTTGTCTCTGAAAGGACCTCAGCCGAACAGAACCCCATTTTTCTAAATAATTACACTAGAGCCCACTCCTAAAAAAAGTAGTGAAGCTGAGATGTATGACAACTCAATCTGAAGACAAATCTATGGAGGATACAGATCTGGAAGGAAATCCTCACGGAGAATATAATTTTTTAAAAATCTTTCATTTTATTCTATTTACTTATTATTGTATTCTAAGCAATCCTGCTTCAGCAGGGGAGTTGGACTAGATGATCTCTATGGTCCTTTCCAACTCTAAAAAATTCAGTGAAAATTTTTTCATTTCTGTAGTCCACGATAATTTACCCCAGCTGAAATTGCACCTGGTTATGATCAAACAGCAAGTGAAAGGCGTGTGGAAGCCCTGCAGCTCTCCAAGCAGAATACTGGCAGCACAGATGCATCAAGCACATTCACTGGGTTAACGCTGCAGGGCTCCCTGTACTGACAGTCCTCGGATGGAGCAACTTGATGAGAGAGCTTGAGGTTTTCCACACTGTAAATTAGTGATCAATATTGGCTGAAATTTTATTTTCGTTGCAGGTTAAAATCATTTACGCACAAGAGAGGCCATGGAAAATCTTTCCTCCCTGTATAGGTATCAGGAGGGATTTGGTAACACTTGGTGACAAAGAACAACATGCACATTTCTTTATTATTCATTAGCTCTGAGCCTTGGGTTGGTACTTAAAACTCATTGTAATAGTCTGTTCCTGGTGATGAGCCAAGTGAGCAACTGAGAAGTCTTTAGCTGCTTATTCAAGTTCAATAGGAAAAATAATATTATGTTGCTCCAGTAACTTCTGTTGACTAAAATAATTCATGCTTAAGGATTCTAATTGCCTACTGAAACAGACGGATTAAGCTTTGCAATGTATAAATCAATTTAAATGTGGCGACTTTGTACTAGGAACACCAAGTTTTAAAAATTGCTAACAAGTGCTACTCGCTGCTTTTTCACCTAAGATAAAAAAATACTTCTTAGAAGATTTAATCATATTTTCCAAGAAGAGCCTTCCATTTCCTGTAGTGAATGGTTCTATAAACAGAAAATGTCTATTTTTGTCTTCTAGGTGAATGTAGATATGAAAATTAGTTTTTCTAAGTATATAGCCCTTCGCTACACAAGTTCAATTTTTAATATAAAACTGTTCTTCACAATTTATAAAGTAAATTGATCTGGCACTCTTAATACAATCATTTATTCCAGAGCTGATTTTTCACATTTGATTTTTGGGGGAAAGTGTATATGTATTAATATAAAGGGAGAACAAAAGTGTTTTTCATGCCTTATACGTCAAACAAGAGATAGAAGGAAATACTGTTTTACAGAAAATGGGTAAATTTGAACTTGTTTCCTCCCTTTAATATTTTCCATTTATACGAACAAAGATCAGCTCTTTTACCCAAGAAGTAATTAATGGGATACTGTGAAAATGTGTTGAGATTTATGTTCAAAATTAATTGGGGTGCTTGCAAAAGTGATGTATTACTTCGCTTGTTGATTATTATATCAAGCAATGGGGTAGGAAATCTGAAGATTTAATAGCGTAATTATGAAAGCTTTCATGCTCTGGTCTCTTTGTGTTGATTAGACAAGGAGTTAACGATATTCAGAGAAACTGATTTTGTTGAACATGGATTTGTGGATGAGTAAATGTTAAAACATCCCATGTTTTAATTTCTGAAGCTTAATAGGTTTAACAGTTTAACTGACACAAATCTACGGGTACAATTACACGCTTAAAACTGACTTGTCAAGCAATTGGTATAAAACATTTCTAAATCACAAAGGCAAATCAGGAAGAATGTAACTATCGTTCAATTGTTTGACACATCCAACATCTCAACACTATTTTAGCATTTATGATGACTGCCTGTGCTGGGCCTAATCAAGACTCCCACCTTCTTCAAATCAGTTCTTGAAGCAGAAGGCTCTGGTGACCAGGCTCTCAGCCCTGGTAGAGCCTCCATACAAGCGTTCAGCCACTCAGCAGAGAATTCCCCTCGCGCAGGGATTCCCTGGTTTTGCAGAGCTGCCATCAGCTCTTCAGCTCTGCCCAGCATCTAGGACTTAATCCTGCAAGATGCTGAACAATATGGCCCCAATCCAGTAAAGCACTTAGGTACACATTTAATGGAGCTGAAAACGCTACTCCATTCGGACTCATGTCACCAAACACTCCTCTGCGTATCAGAGCACTTCATTTTTGTGCTAATAAAAACCCCACCAGATTCCAGTTAGCAACGTAGAGCTCTGTCACTGAAAACTCATCTATGTTTTTATTTGTCTTCTAAAAAAGCATAATCCTTCACAGCCATAAAAAATTTCAAATATAGAGCTGCTAAACCTAAATGGAAACCGTTTCGAAGCACCCAGTTTCTGTTCATTTGGTCACTTGTGTTCTATTCTTCTCCCATTAACAGTGGGACATGCCTCTTGCATGTCTAAGTCAGTGGGCTTGCCACAAAAACACTCTGGAAAATGTATATTTTCAAAATAGGGGAGAAAAATTACTTCCCTGTGACCAGATATCCAGAATAACTGAAAGTCAAAGTGAGTACACTTCATGAGTAAAATTTCATAGGCCAGTTACCTACAATACAGTTCAGATTTAAGCACTGTATTTCAGAGAAGAAAAATGTCATCAACTCACTTTTGATCTCTACATTTATTTGATCTCTATTACATTGCAGCATTCGTTTCAGATGCATTTATGTTCACTAATGATATTTCATTTAGAATTTTCAGACATTAAGCATTTGAAGATTGCCTTAAAATAAATCACAGTGGTCCAGTTTGAAATTTTCAACTGGAGCTACAAACAGCAACCAACTCTGGCAAGTCAGACTGCTGGAGAGACAGGCAGGACTTTTTGCTTTTCAATTCTGAAATCAAGTCTATATGTCACATGTTTACATAAAATTATTTGCTCAAAGTAAAAAAAAAAAAATCTGATTCTAGCCTTTAGTGATTAAACAGAAAGCAAAGCAGCCTAAAAACGTTATTGCACGTGCAGGATATTAGCAGTAACACACATAACTAATGAAGGGCATGCCACTGTCTCAAGCCAGTCATTTGCAATTCTGTGGTCTGCAACTGAAAATGAAGCAACAAAGAATCCATGTAACTTTGCATATTTATGTGAACAAAAAAAACCCCAACAAAAATGTATCTAATTTGCATTATGCTTTCACTGGTAACAGCAGGTATGCCATGATGGGAAAGACCTGAATGAATGAACAAAACTTTCCAAGAATTTTTACTGGACAAGGTGGTCCTGCCCAGCTTGTTATTCTCAAAGGCTGATTGAGATTTCCCTTTGATCTATCTGAGAACATATAGCTGGAAAACAAACCATCATGCTTTTCTTATCATGAAATCATAAAAGGACAGATATAAAAAAAAACCCAACCCCCAATCTGTTTACTAAACAGATAAAATTATTTACAAACACAGGCATAGATATGTATCATTTATATATATGGCTTTTTCAGATATATTCAGAAAAAAGTACATGACAGCTGTCACTTGACTAGAAAAAATCGCCCAAAATAAAATCCTAAGAAATACATTACATTTATTATTCTACCATTTCCCATTGGTACCCCAACTTTCATTGGAGAAAAAAAATTTTGTTTTGAAAACAATTCTTCAAGTCATATTTTCAAGAGGGAAAAATCAGGGTTAGAAAAGCAGTGCTGTGTTTAAATTTTTGTACTTAAATATGTACTTCATGGAACTATGAAGATATCCTAGTTTAAGGGCCAATTTTGCCTGAAGAGAACATAAGAGACTTTATGCACAGTAAAGAAAAGTCCACTGTGGATCATGGGAAACATTAAGCTTTAATTACACTTCTGCTGCAATTCAAGGGTAGCATTTGGCAAGGGACTGAAAACTGCTCCATGTGTAGTAAAGTTTTCTGATGCAGTATCTCTGATCTCTAGGTGGCCAACATTTCCTAAGAAACACCCTCTGTATTTCTTCAGGAAAGCGCAGGCCGTTCGCCCAGTGCTGCCCTGCAAAAAGGGAAGGTGTTTGGCATCAGAACGAATCTTGGCACTTGTAAAGTGCTGAAGGATTTCATCTCTGGTGTAATTACCCCCAGAGCCTGCGCTCCGGCTGGCTCCACAGAGAGCAGGCAGGGCTGTGAGCAGCCCAGCACAATACACACACCTTTCACTAAGTATATTTGAAATCTAATACCTGGAATCCTCTTGGAAAGATTTGGCGAAGAACAATGAACTGGCAGCTACTTAGAGGAGAAGGCGCAGGTTGCAGTCGGGTTTGCTTTGTGCCAAAGGACCTTCGGACTATCTTTTTAAAGTGTTCGTCAACAGTCCTATGGCTTGTTGATTCTAACAGCGTCACTTAAATTATTTAAGGTATGTACATAACTTTTCAATTAACAAACTGCTTGGCTCATGAAAATACGTACACACAATTTATAAGTAGAAAACCAAGACTAAATATCTTATGATGAGCAGGTCACTATGAATTAAAAATGAGTTTTCAAATAAAATATTTAATGACATTTCAAATTAAATGAAACATTGGAAAATTAAAACTTTCGCAGTTAAAGAGTCCTCCTATTTAAGCACTTCAGCAAATGAAACTAGAGCAGTATATTGACCTGACATATATTTCCAATATTGAAATACGTAAGAATGAGACACACATGGACAACTCATAATATTCCGTACTTTAAATATTACTATAGAGTGAATTAAAGAAGAAAACCTCAGAAAATGTTAAAGACAGAATCCTGTCCACGCGTAAGAGTTCCTGGTACATATGCTCTTGCAGAATTCATTAGCAGAAGTAAGTACATGCCTTTGTGTAGTGGATAGTACAGCAGATACAGTTATCGAGCACATACAACAGAAGAATCTTATTCTTTTGAGTCTTTATTCTCATATATCTCCTGGTGTTCTTACACTCTAAATACTCTACTGTGTTTGCGAAGCATACAAAAAAATTCTAAATTAAAATAGGTATTTTACATACCGTAAACTGGTGTATCAACAGGTCCATTAGAACAGTGATCTTATTACTAAAAAGAACATAGGTGCAGTTTTCTGTGCAATTACTGCAGGTGAGGCTGTAAGCATTTGCTGCACTGCAGAGTGACCTAAAAAAAGTCAGAAAAGAAGAAAAATGAGACTGCAACTTTTTTCTTTGGTAAATTAAAAGCAAATAAATGGAAGCACATCACAAAACAACTTTTCAGCAATTCACACTCATTTCACATCCAAACAGAACTAGAAATTTAATTAAATTAATTAAATAATTAAAAACTTCAAAACTATACAGCCATATTTATCAGAAGTCACAAGCTGTATGGCTACCAGACTCTTCCATATTAAACACTTGGTTTACATCCAAATAACATGTATTGGCAAAGGCATTCTTGAAAAGTCTGAACTTTCCTTATGATATGTGGTATTAACCAACTACAAATTATGGGTATACTAGAAAGGCATAACAAAACTTACAGAGAATATCAGCTGATTTCATACTTTGGATATGTAATATTCTTTTCTTGTTGCATACAGTTACATCACACAAGTAATTCGGGTATAGGCTCTCTTGTCTAGCACAACTTTCAAGAAAAACCCCTCTATAAAGTAGTTCCCAGTATACGGGGACTCGCGAAAGGCTGTTGTGCAGTGTGTGAGCTAATGCAGGGAAGGGAGAGGATTGAGGCATTTGTACAGAGCGAGAAACACTGAGCAGGTGAAATCCTTGTCCAAAAATATCTTCTGCCATGCTGTGACCCGTTACTGTACAGCGCCGGTAAGCGTTGGTGTGTCCAGCTACAGCAGCATCGATTGACCTACACCTACGGCTGGTGGGAAGAGGTTACAGGTTTGCATCACTAAGAACAGAAAATCCTAAGCACGAGGCACAGAAAGCTCCAGATGCACAAAACGTGCCCAATTGTTCTTTGCATCATGTGCAGTAATTTCCATCTGCTCCAATTAAAGTCTTCTTCTCAAAACAGGATTTGCAGAGAAGCTGGGACCCGTCCTATAGAATATACTCACAGAGAAGATAATACCATTTCACAATAAACACGAAATTCATTTCTTGAACTTTGCTTACTACAAAAGCTATCACTGGTACTATACAAATATGCGCACAGACACAAAACACAAATGCATCACAAATATATATACAATAATAAATAAAGATGGCTAGAAATTCAAGTTCTTTGTCTAAAGTAAACCAAAGGAAAAAAAGTTTTACTTTGTTGGGTTTTTTTTAACATGTGAAAAAATGTGACTACATTCAAATAAGCCCCATAGAAGAAAACAAATTGTGAGCACTGCCAAAAGGTCATACAAAAGTGGGGCTGCAACAAACAAGAAGTTATCATGCAGAAACCATCAAAGCTGGTATTTAACATAACAAGCTGCAGACTAATTCAACACACTGACAAATAGACAGTTGAGTTTTAGCCTTTACTTTTCTCCTAAAATATTTTTTGAAACAACAAAAGTTATTTACAGACGAAGGAAGGCCGCTTTACTGATTGCTGTGTTCATTGCTGTGGCATCTGATTACCCAACCCGGCTCCCCAGAGCTGAAAGGGAAGCATCTCATATACATACATTGCACTTCTCAAGCCAAGAAAGGCTGGGAACACTCAGAGGCCAGAAAACTTAGAGTAAAACTTTTTTCATTTGTATTTCTAGATTGTCTTTTCTTCAGCTGGAGAAATCATTTTGAATTTAAAAATGGCAGCGTCACCTTGCTTGGTTTGATCTGTAAAAACGTAAAGAACATTTATACTTTTCCTTTGTTAATACTCTGAGTATCACCCTGTTACCAGTTATGTTCATTTTACTGTACTGGTTATTAATTTTACTCTATTGCCTAATTAAATCAGTTTCAATCCTCAGTTCACATGATATGAAAACAATATTCAATCATTATTAACTGATCAAAGGCAGGTTAATTTTCACCTCTTTCACCTGATTTTTACCCTACAAGGATAATACCTATTGGAAATTCAAGCAGCATGTTTCATGTGCATTTTTTAAAAACTGCCTTAAACAGAATTCTCTTTTCCTATCCTGACTACATAAAGGTATTTATTTCACTTTCCTCAGTAATGCTGAAAAAAAATTTTCATTAGGCACCTACTTTTGCTTTTCATGGAGGATTATTCCCATTTAAGTGAATTTACAGGGAGAGAGAGATTTGAAACAATATTGGTGGTTTCTATATTCACTTGAGAAGAAGATGCTTTAAATCAGCATAATTTTATCAGCTATTCTAAAATAAAGATTAATTCTATTTAAATATAAACATTATAATTTACCCAAAGTGTCAAATATGAACTTGGTGGGTTAACTTACAATTTTGATGGACTTTCAGAGTTTCTGAGATCATTTAGTCAATTCACTGAAATAGTTTTTTGATATATGCAATTCCTAATTCCTAAGAGGATCATTTACTTTACATCTGAAAACACAAAAACTGCCCACTTCATATATAGAACAAATTCCACTGTAATAATGCATCATGCTTTTGGTTTTCCCAACTGAACCTCACGTCAGAAGAAGTACTTGCATTTTCAAAGACTCAAATAATGCATTTGAAAAGGTGGTGTAAGCAAATGGATGTCTAATTAATTTTTCACAACAATAAAGAGGGTTCTTTTAATTGATAACATAAGCTTGCTAACTATGGCTCGTCTAAATACATTCTAATCATGGCACACTCTGAACTATGATTCAGTTCCACGATTTTTTTTAATTCAAAATTGGAAGTGTCAGCATGGAAGCCGTCCCCAGGTGGTTCGCAGTGTTAAATGGCAGATTAAAGACAGCACAACTAATTTCTTTGCTTTAATCTTATTAAGGGAACAACAGCTGTCAACTGTCACCATTTCTGCTCAAGGCCTCTGAGACAAGCACAGCGCTGCAAATGTCAAGCCAGAACTTTATTTAACCACCAGTTAAACTCTCCAGGATGAAAAACTCCATACAATTCTCACGATTTTTTTTCACTCTGTTGGAAGCTTTAACTGCTCTTAATTCTGAAACTTTTATCTCCAGAGGTATGAAAATCAGTTGAAATAGTAAAGTATGAGCCTCACGTAAAGCACCTGTTTATCAGTTACTGATGTTGCTCTAAACTTTGTATCACATCCGCAAATCAGCTTTAAAGCTGTGTTAGACAGCATGTATACTCAAACCACAGAATAAGGCTGCCCTCTGATGTAAAGCTTTCCTCGAGAGTAAATCCAATTATAAAAACACTCATTATGGTACACAAACTTTGATCCAAAAAAGAAAGCCCTCTTTAAAGTAGACAAAAACATGCATCTGTATGATATATTTATTTTACATGAGTACAAAGAAATAGGAAGAAGATTCATTTTAATCAACATCTTCAAGCTAGATCTCAACAGTTTATATGTATGGACGTGACTTTCTTTTATGCTAGCACATCTTCACTTTTCTCAATTTGCCCGATATAAACAAGTTGACAAACTCTAACTTTTATTCAAAATACTGAGGCAGCAACAGTAACCACCCATGCAAAACTAACGCACTGTAATGCACCGGGCTGTGGAGGCGAGAACTCACAACTCTTGCTTTATAAAATTCAGCACATCTTCTAAGTATAATAATGAATCTGTTTCAAGCGTAAAGCTTTTTCACATTACTTTCAACTTCTGAAGATTACAAATGCACAGCCTTTCACTATCAATGAAGAAAATAACCCAAAAAGCTCAATTTGGCAGTGAAAAAAACCCCAAAGTAAACATTATCAAATTTAGAATGTGTTGATTCAGTGGTGAGCTACTTGTTTTAAACCAGATTGAATATTATGCGGCGCTTAGATGGGGAAAGAAAGTGATCGGTATTGGTATTTAAAAGCTGAGTTGAGAAGTGGGAAGTGAGCTATTACTAAAAAGCAGTGCACAGAATGGTTGTGTAGTGGAATGGTTAAAAAAACCCACCAAGGTAAGAACATGAATTGAAAGAACAAAAAAATGTTTACTTTGAGGTAAAAATTACCAATTTTAAGTCCTAAAGACTATACAGGCCCTTATGCTTCACTCACAGGGTCTATTACACAATTAGGAACCCCCAAAGATACATAATCAATTACTATTTTGTCTGTATTTTACATTATTTAAGGATGCCTGATTAAAAAAGAGGGCTCCAGCTAAATGTAATCATAAATAAAAGACAGAAGACAAAACTCGGCACCAATTCTCCTTCAAGAGACTTCAAGACAACTCCAAAACCAGGTTGGAGTCCAATTCTGAACTGTTGGTGTATGTAGGAGTAAACTCTACATCACACATGGCAAGTGACAATCAAATAACTGATTTACCCCAACATTTACAGGTGTGGTGGAACCTGAAAGCCTTCTACAGGAATCTTCTGGTCCTTGACTTATCCCTTGTTTGATTGCGAGATTTGGCTCTCAATCTAAAAGTTTCCTAAGAGTTTGCAGGGCTCGTTTCAACAACAGAACTTGTTCCCAAATCACATGGGGAGGACAACGTCACTTTATCCTTGTGCTCAGAGACAGGCAGCAAGAAAACACCACAGAAAGGGAGAGATGCTACAGGTTTCAGACGTTGAGCTTGCAAAGGGCTCTCCCCTTTAGAGCATCTTTACATCCATGTCTCTATGTACCAACTGCTAGTTTGCAATGCATGTTTCTCTAGAAGGAACAACCTTACAAGAAAATAAGGAAGCTTCTTTTGCCCCTTTATGTAAAAAACTTTGTGAGCAATCCTACAGAACTGCATGAACAATAACAGCGCAGTGTAAGAAATGTATGTGCATAAACCCGAGTAAAAATGAAAAGAAGAAGCTCTAAAACCAGTTCTCGGCTAAAAATAGTTCTTACCGAAAAAAGTAATTTGTATCAATGTCACTCCATAATATTATGCAGACACCATTTTCTGCTTTTTATAGTTTGAGCTTTTTTCCTCTGATAATACTTGCTTTAAATAAACAATGCAAGAAATTGTACGAATAGAAGAGAGACGACAAAATTGACTTTAATCATGTCTTAACTTGTAACAAAAGTCCTCCTTTGTTCCTTACACAACTACTGCTAATTTCTATTTAAAAGTGTTGGTCACCGAAGGAACTCAAACTATGGCACAAATGTTAATTAAACAAACCCTACAAACCTCATTTGTTAGCAGATTTGTTACAATTTTCAAGGCCAGCAACATGTCCTGGCACAAAGGGGCTAAATGAGTTGCCCACAGCAAATGTGCAAGACATGGGGGATGAGAGTCATCCTCTGGTCTTGATCTTCAGTCATTAAATTGTTTTGCTGTGCAGCTCCCAGTTGCTTTTCAGTAAAGGCATAAGAAAAATACCATAAGACACTGAAAACCTTTGAAATTCTCATGAATATGTCTCATTTTGTGGTGAACTGAACAAATTCATGAAAACTACAAAATGCTACTTTAAGAAATAACGCAGCTGGACACTAATTTGTGTGTTAACACTAATCATAAAACCTACTATAATCCATTGCTTTCTCTTTTCCTTTTTCAGTGATTTATTTGAAGGGGAGAAAAATTGCCCCAACACCAAATGTATCATCTGTCTCATAAATGTCACATCTTTTTCGCAGCATTTGCCGTCCTACTGGTCTAACCACCAATCTGGACAGCAGTACAAAACAACAGGCATATTGTTAAATCTTTTGATAATAAAGCTTTATCTTGTAGACATGGGATTAAAGTTCTGAGCTGCACCATACTGCCAGGATTTTGGAGAAAGAGAGATGTAGATAATAGCCCATGTAATCTCTTCACCTACTTGTAAATAGCTTATCCTCATCACAAAACCACAGACAAATTCCCAATTTAAGATGAGTACAAATGGTTAAACATTGCAAGAGCACACAAACAATCTTAAGTACAGTAGCGTCCTTTAGCAAAACATATTTGGCGAGGGGAAGGCTGGAGGGCAATTAATGAAAGGTCTTAGATTGACTTCTTTCCACAGGGCTTTGCTTTGTCTTTAAGCAGAGGAAACTGCCGCTTCGCTAGATTCAAAGTTTAAGAAGTCAGGATGTAAATCACATTTTGCACAAAGGAAAGAAAAATAATTTCAAACTCCTTTCAAAAATTAAATGGGGAGAAACGTGATACAATTTTTCTTCACTTAAAGATCTAAATATATTCTATGATTATCCTTTGTTTTTGAAACTCAAATGTTCTGTATTTAAAGAAACACATTTGAAGAACATCTTAAATACTTCTAGTGAGAGCACATGAATATGCATTAGCGTGGTTCCTCTAAAGCAGCCACGTTTGTTCCTGGTTCAAACTGCTTACGGAGAATCCCACCCTCCAGAAGGCCTGATTGGAGGCATCAGTTGGGCTCCAGCTTCTGGAGGTTCTTCTCTATCAGAGAGAAGACCACAGAAATGGCAGCAGAGGAGGCTCAGCATCACAAGCAGCAGCTCTGCATCCCCAGTGACACTTCAAGCACCCTCTGGACTCTTCAAGTCAGACTCAAGCAGACTTTTGTAGAAAAAAAAAAAAAACAAACCAGCAAGAGCCATCAGCTTTAGAAAGCAAGATACTACACTAAATTATGTGAAACCTGACATAGAACTTTCCAACTACAGTGCTTTCAGATGCCCGGAGCCTGCCATTTGCTATAAAGAGGAATGAAACGCTGTATTTCAGGAGTGGAGCTAAACTCTTCATAACATACATAAGTTCTTTTTTACATACTAAGTTGTCAGTATAGTTTAAATGAGTCTCTTTTCTGCCTTGATATGTCTTTAGGAAATACAGATGGTTGAAAACTTGTGTTGTGAAACGTTGTGAAAACAACGTTTGAAGATTTTTTTTGAAAAGTTTAAAAATTCTTTTCATAATTCAGTCACGAATAGGCTTAGTAATCTGAGAAACCAATTATACTGGTCTGAAACAGGTATGAGATAGACAGTACCTGTCATAGAGACGAGAATCTCTGTTATCTTGGATATTTTTTCTGTTATACAAATTTAGCTGACATGGGGCTTCATTTACTGGCACACAAGCTCCTTTGAGAACTAATACATCCTCATACTGCCTAACAAAATTTAAACAAAATGTTTTCAGCAACGTAAACACAATTTTCTGACACCTTCTCAACAAAGGTTGCCCAAGTTAGTCTATTCCTAAAATAAAAGAACAAAAATCAAAGATGTTTAGAAGATGCACATTCTAGGGGTTTAAAGCTAAATTTAGGCTAAGCTTTATGTGGCCACACAGTACAGCCCTTTCCCTTGAAGAGTGTATCCCATGTTGATGAGGGTAACTCAAAATTAGAGCCTCTGCAAATTAATGAGTCCAAAGGCTCACCATTGGACCAATTACGGATTGCTCATCAGTGGAGTTGGCTGGACTTGCAGCAAGTACATTCTGCATGACTTAGCAGGAGTGTAGGAATTTTATTCTCTTTGAATACCAAAGTTAAGATAATAGAAGCACTTTCTTTTTCTTGCTGTTCTTCCCTAGCACCTCACACCTGTCCCATAACATATTAATGGAGAGTTTTAACCCAAACCCTCACAATGTAGACATTAAATTCCAATTATTACACTATTACAATATACCTACAAACAAAGAAAGACAATGGTACATAACAGGATACCCTGAGACCCTGAGCTAGATTCATCATGTTCTAAAACCATCCTTAGCTCTGCTCTGAAAGGACTTATGGGCCTTTGAATGGATAAAAATTACAGTTAAGAGATTAGGGGGGAAAAAAAGCATGAGTTCTCAGTTTTTGCAGGCATTCTGTTTAGTCACTGCATTTTTTTTAAATGGATTAGCCATTTAAACCCTTCTATTCTTACATGCTATAAAGAGGAATTCCTCTAATCCACAAGAATTTTGATTTACCTGTTTGTAGAAGCCTTTTCAGCTAGCAGTATCTTACAACCATCTCACTTTAAAAGCAGTCAGACACCAGTGAATTACAAGCCTTTAAAAAATTCCCCCACTGCCCACTAGAGATCTTTACAGACTAACTTCAAAAGATATGTACCTCCTCTTCTATTTAATACAGTTTTCTCTTTGCTCATTTTGTACAATTAGTAATGCCACCACTCAAATATAGAATAGCTGGAAAGAAAATCACCAAGTTAGAAAACCAAAGGTTGAGTAGAAATGGAAATTTCTTTCACCTTCCGTGGCATAGCAGAGTACAGCACAATGTTTTTCTTTGAAGTTCAACGCTGGACTATATGAGATGAAGCAGCAGTGAAGCAGAAGCTGTGAAATAAATATTCTAGGGATTCTAAGTAGCAAGTAAAGGATTGATCATACTTACTTAAAAGGAATCCGTGAAACTGCATTCAAATTGGTGAGAGAAGTCACTGCTTGAAGAACATTTTCAAGGGCAGTCAGTCCTCCTGCAGCCCGAAATGCTATTTGATCTGCTGTGTTCTAGATAAACACAAACACAGAAGAGAACCAACAGAAATTAAAGAAATTCCTACATAAAAGATATGCCTGATAGATAACTGTCCTGAGCTTTGTCAATGTAGAAAATCCTTAAATAAATATATATATATATATATAAAATGTTGAACACTTCTGAAAGAGAGCATTTTTACTGCCAGTGCACAGGGAAGACTATTCTTCGGAGCAGGAGTTTAGATTCTCAGATGCTATTTTTTGCAGAGATCAGATACACATATCAAATCCTGTATAGTTAATACAGTTGAATACCATACTTTCTGTAATGACGCATTGTCCTAAGGATTTTAATAAAGTTAATCTTTATCGGTTGCTGTTATCTATGTAGCTACCCTTCATGGGTCTGTACATGATTTAAATAAGATAGACAATCTCTAATGAATAATTCCTCTTTCTTACAAACTTGTCCAATAGGAGACAACTTCCAGGCTTGCTCCCTAAATTTGTTCATCACAAAATAGCCGAGGCAGATCACTTCAGAAGATGAGCACCATCCCTACGCCGAGGGTACCCGGTTACGTATTCCACACAAACCAGCCCCTGGAAGTGGAGTTGCTGATCTGGAGGAAAGCCCGACAGCATCACTGCTCAGATGTCCTATTTTATCCTTAATGTTAGGAAGGCAGAGGTGTTGTCTGACAGATGCTGCTGAGGATACAAGTTGGTTAGCTGTTGTGTCTTCCCAAATTAATTGCTTGGAGTTTAAGAATCAGGTTAAAAATCTGGATGTGATTTTTGGTAGTGCTTCAATTACCATAGAGGTAATGTTTGAAAATATTACCTAGATGACTGGTGTAGTTTACCAATTTGGCAACTCCAACTCCTTACCTCCCCTCCCACCCCCCTGTCCTCTGTCTAATCCACAGCTTGCAGCTCGTTCAAAATGCAGCAGAATGAATATTTTTAGCTTTGAGGTATGACATTCACATCCAACTTGTTTTGCATTAGTTATGCTATGTTGTTGGTTATAAATGGAAAGATTCATTTTAAACCAGTTTTGTATGTGTTCTCAGCTCTCTAGTTTAGCTTTTCTTTACTCTAGGTGTCCCCTTTGAATTTCCAATTGGCAGAATAGGGAGGTGTAGGAAATAATCCTACCATTATTCCTACGGTTTGCAAATGAGTTTTTAGTGGAGCAGGACCAGGATTTTAGAACTTACACATGCCTTTTTTCTTTCATACAAAATTGTTTTTATCTCCTACTGCTTCAAGCATGTAAGATCTCTTTCTTCTCCACTTTGAAGTTGCTAATTTTGTGTAGCTTTAGTGGCTGTTTGTTGTATTTGCTCATCTTAATTTCATCAATGATGCGGATATTCTAGTTAATGAGAAATAATTATCTTTTTTTCGATGCTGCAAGCACTAGGCATGGGAAAAAACGGGAAGTGCTCTATAAATATAATCACTATTAGTCTGTAAGAAGGTATTATGCTATAAAAGAAAAAAAAATAGATACTGTATAACAGAAAAAACTCCTAATGACTCTGGTAATAAAATCTTTCTTTGAACAATTAGAAACATAATTGAGCAAGATATAATATGATTTAGGAGAGAAACATTTTTCCCTCTGAGAATTAGACATTGATATGTAAACACAAAAGTACATTACTCTTTTTTTTTTTTAAAATCATGCAACTTTCTCTCCACTGAGTTTCTTTCAAACAAACATCTCTGTTCTATTTAAATTAGTTTTTCCAAGCTCCAGAAAAACTGTTTAAACAAGGAAGTTAGATATTAAAAAATAAACCATTTCCCACAATTAATATGAATTGCATGTAGATTTTTAGACAGCCAAAAGGTTTACCTTCAGAGGAGTAACTAGCCTCAAGTGAACAGAAATTTGTGTCCCAACTCACCAAGCAGTTCAGATAATCAACCACTGATTTCCTGCAAGCTAACCGATAAATACAATTTCTAACAGTTAATTTTAGTCCAGTTTGCCCAGTAAACATGCCTTAACTGAAGTTCCACTCATATACTCCTCCCTTCCAACCCAGAAAAACTCCCAGCAACAACCAAAAAAGCCTCCTTCAGCAACCCTTGGCCGGGGATACAGCCAGCCTGCAGCAGGTCAGGGACGGAGCTGCAGTAAGCACTGCCTCCCTGCAACGTTTCCACCCACCCCCTGGCAAAGCCCGAACACTCCGGCCACAAATCAGAGAACATTATTGGAGCATCTTGGCTGACAGCCACAGCTCTCCAACCTCCTCCTCCTCTTCCTCCCTGCTCCACCAGCGCTGGGGAGCAGTTCAGCACCCCTAGAGAGGGCCCGGGGCATTTTGAACGGATCGATTTTCACTCCAGCTTAAAACTTAATAGTGTAAAGGGAGAGTCTGTTATTTCACGTGTGCATTTTCCTTGGTAATCAACGTACACACGTAACCAGTGCAGACAAACGCGCTCGAGGATTTCTGCAAACGACTGGCACGCAGCATGGCAGCACACCAACGGGAGGGACATTTATGTGACGCCCCTGATTTATTTGCTACAGAGTATTTGTTAGTGCTGCTGCAGTTTTAAATGTGCCAAGCACTTCCCACTTCTCACTTTCCCTATTTCTCATGGGAGATTATGCCACAACCTATTAGCTCTCGTGGTGAAGAAGTCTCTCCTGTCATTTAGACCAAATATGCCCTTTCTTGATTTCATCCCATTACTCTGAGTTATATCCCCTTTTATTGCACTCGTTTTGTTTCTCCCCTTAGTAATTACTCCATTCTCGAAATCGTACACTCTTACATCTTCCTACTTGGCTTGTTTCTCAACTCTATATATTCATTAAAGTTAAACCCATCCTTTTATTTTTCTCGTGTAAACTTTCCTCTGTGATTTTTTTCCAGAACTCCTCTTTTCTCCATCAATACCTAGTAATGAAGTGTCCAGAAAGGGACTTCCTCCTGCTCAAATCAGTCACGAGAGTCAGGCTGAAAGAAGCTATAACATCTCCCTATTCTGAGAGAAAATCTTCATTTATCTATTTTAAAAGAATATTAATCTTTTGAAGCTGTGTGACTT
This sequence comes from Gallinago jamesoni, assembly GCA_025769975.1. Lineage (NCBI taxonomy): Eukaryota > Metazoa > Chordata > Aves > Charadriiformes > Scolopacidae > Gallinago > Gallinago jamesoni. Next base: position 22,175,327 of record JAOQGH010000069.1, on the reverse strand, counting down.
CCTACATTCTCTCCTTCCACTTCAATCTGGAGCATTGCTTTTATAGACAGACTTTTTTCAGCGTGCATGTTTCACTTATGTCCAATACTTTGCTAAAATACAAGTATACTTTGCAAAATGCGAATTTACATTTTAAAGAAATTCCTTCACTACCACAGTTTTATATCAAGCAGAAGCAAGCTTGCAATTTACCCCACTTTTATATGATCTAGCTTTATGTCCTATTATTCTCCTCTCTAGATTACTGCTAAAAATTAATCAGCATTTTGTGTAGCCATCAGGGAAATAAATCCCTAACTATGTACATGGAAGAGAGAGGGGGAAAACCTTCAATGAAAGGAGGAAACAAAGCAGCAGCGAAGTTGGAGAAGACACACGAGCACAGTATTTGTTCACCGCGCTTACAAAGGCCTATAAAACTGCCACTTAGGGATTAGGAACACACTACTTTTGGCATGATATTTAATATATTTATCTCCAACAATTCTTTTAAGATGGAGAACTCCAAGAGCTTTTAACCCTTTTTATGGAAAGGCGCTGTTGATTAGTAAAGTAATGGCTGGCACACAGTACTTGGAAGTGACCTTGGCCACCACCCAAGTGTCCTGCTCTCAGGAGTCCCAGGGTCAGGGCAGGGGAGGTCATGGGAACCACAGGGCAACGTGCCCCATCCCCAACGGAGCAGCAGAGACACTTGGATATTGCATTACTGGCATTTTCAGAGTGAGTACTGGGTGACCGTCCTTCCGGAGCAAACAGTGAAAAAAGGAATTGGGCACAGGCAATTCCCTCGGCTGTTGACAATACCAGACCTCATGGTCATGAGCTGTGTATAAAGAATGAACAGTATTAAATCTCCCCAACACTGAAAAATATCCTCATTCTACCTTTGAAGCACAGCAGCCAAATAATGCCATTTAAAAAAAATATTTTGAATTACTTCCTACTTGAGGCACTTTCCAAATTTTGAAGTATTTACGTATTCATCTAAAGAAAACATACAGGAGCAGGCTATCTTCTCCAATTTGTCTTTCTTCCCAAAATTAACCGATATCCTTCAAAACACAATCCAAACTGAATGTTCTGTAGCACTACAGCTTTATATTAGCTGATACGTATTAAAATATAATAGAAATTCAACAGAAGTAGACTGAGGCATGTAAATTACTCAAAGCCCTTCATGTAATATTCTTATTTAAATTGGTTCCCACTTGAATCTGTGTCAGAAGCAAAGACCCATTCAGGTAACCACGACTTTTACTCCAGTAGCACCCAAGGCATTGAGCAGTTCAGGCACCATTTAAGTATGAAAAATGCAGATCCTGCAGGGATTAAATATCTGAAAAGTGCATAAACCAGCATGGCACATTTTTGCTGCTTAAAAGTATCCTCCAGGCTTCTAACTTAGTCTCCCAAATTACTTAACTAGATGTTTACAAAACTCTTTTTATAATTCTATTACAGAAGCTGTTCTTTGAGTGGCTGCATATTTAGACTGGGAAAGTTATTCAGCAAAGGCAATCGATATAACGGAATTCATGGTTGTTGAACGAAGAGATTATATAGGCATCTGGTTTTCAAACTGTCTGAAAATTTGACTTGCTCATACATGTTTTTAGATATTCACAAATACTTCAAATAACATTATTAAACAATTTGATTTTTAAGTAACAAAAGCATTTCAAGGCTTTGAAGTTACTTGGTCATGCAAGAGAGCAGGGATAAAGAATAGGGAGGCAAAAATTATTATTATTGTAATCTATGCATTTTTTAACAGAGATAGGAGACACAAAAACCGTGGAGACACTACCTAGATGTGTCCTAACCATTACAAAAACACTAACAGAGATGTAGCTTTCAGAACAGCAGCTGTAGCACTCAAAACCAACACACGACAAGACTCTTGTTTTCCTTATCCCTCTCACGTCTGTATCAGTGTGAAATACAGTGGTTTTGTTTGTGCAGGAGGGAAGCCAACACAGCTGATGGGCTACTAAGTATGCATTCTTAATCTTTGGACCATTATAAACTTGTAATTTAGAGCATACATCAACTAATTTCAGCAGAATAGTGCATGAATCAAGTATTCTTAGCAGAGAGTGTGTGTAAACTAATGCATGTGTGGCAAAGTAAACAGAAGTAATAAATTCAACAAATCGTGTAACCGTTTTATGGATTAATTATGAGCTAAACATTTTCAGAAACTTTAAATTAATCTTCTTTGAAAAAAAAAAAATGTGACAAACAATCAGAAGCTGGGCTAGCGTGGCTGACATATACCTACCTGTTATAACACCTTAATGGATTTGAATTCCCCTTCTCCCCTCTCCTACGGCTTGAGTGACAACTGACTAATAGGATTACAGGCTCTGTTCCAATAATACAGCTCAGCTACATGCCAGCAAAAAATGACAGCCTAAACCTGAATTACATGGCCTGGGAATCCATCCAATTATTAACTAAAGTAACTGTTATTACCTAACCTAATCAAAGGAGAAGCAGCTGTTAATCTTTGGTGGCCTGCAGTGTAGTAGCGGTCAGACTGGATGAACTGTCTTTGTACTTGACTCCTCTACAGACAATAATTATGTCCTTTGTGATCAAGAAGGAAGGGCTTCCTAACCTTTCAGACAGAGGCAGCAGATGGGGAACAACTGTTTGTGTGTTCATTAACAAGATAGGGTGGATTTTATCAGGGTTTGGCATCTGTGGCACCTTCAGAAGCACCACTTACCCAATGATACAAGTATGTTTGGCAAATTTGAAAATTAGCAGACTAACTAGAACGTTGAAAATAATGTTTTCATCTCATTATCTGACATTTGGTAGAAAAAAAATACACACAGCTAAAAAATAGTGATTTATACACATGCCTCATCATACCTAACATGGTCAGCAAAGAAATACATGAAATGGCCAGCTGACCCATGCTGTCACTTTGCTGGGTTTGGTTTACCTCATTAAAGCAGTCAGATAATATAAGCAATATACTTCTGAAACAAAACCAAATCGGGGGAAAAATCTCTGATGTATTTACACAACTCAATGGCTAATTCAAAGTAATAGAGAGTGAAATAAAGCGAGCGGCAATTAGTAACAGCTTTTGGTTTCTGTGTACAACACTCCAGGACAGAAGCAAGACCCAGAGCACTGTCCTGTGCTGCTGCTCCCCTTTACAGAGGACATTTGGCAAACTGGAAGATTTGTAAACCAGAAGATCTGATGTAAGAGAAACCTGCCTCATCATGAAACTCCACAGAAATACAATTTACTTTATGCTGGGGAAAGTAAAAACATGATGGGATCACAGAGTGGAAGTACCTGAATGGAAGATCATCTCTGATGATGCAGAGTAACAGCTGCTATTTGGTAGCTGAAGCTTCAGGAGTTCAGGTAAGAATAAAATGATTTTTTTAATGCCAAGGCTAATTAATGACAAGCGTAATATACTTAGGATATAGTCGACTCTCAATCATTTGAAGTTTTTAAATCAAACCTGATTATCTCCTAGAAAAATATGATCGTAGTTAAAACATAATTTATTAATTTGGTGTAAGAGTTATTGGGTGAAATCCAATGTCCTGGACCAAAGTACTCACTTCCATACATTTCTCCTGTTAAAGTATTATTATTAGTTAATAAGGAGGAGCAGAATAAGAAATAACGCAGAGCTTTGACAGTGGAAATGATTTAATGTCAGCTTTACCACCTCTGTTCTATGTAACTTTAGCACCTCACATTTTAACTATTTGAAATATTTTTGAACGAACTGAAATACTCTGGTGTAAGCCCTCCGTCTAAGACAAACCTCCACAATCAATACTTTTATGGAGATTAAAAAAGAGTATTTTCCTTCATCAGCCAAAAAAAAACCAAAACACCTTTCTGCTAGTCCTGCCCACCATGTCCAAATAAGAAGCCAATCTGGAAAGCCTGTTTGAACAGACCTCAGGAACTAAAACTATTCAGAAGAAAATATTTCTGAATGAAACCCAAGTACTTTGAAACATTCTGACTTCTAGTTCTGAAAGAACAGACTGAACTTGTGCAACTCTATTCCACACTCGTTAAACTGTTCACTGAAGGAAGAAATAATAACTAATTAGTAAAATATAGTTGAAATACATTTTAAGAATTTTCTTCTTTCCTTTTATCTAGTGTTTGAAGATACTATCTAAAATGCCAGGGGCTAAGAAATGCAGTTCAAAGCTGCCTTGGAAAAACAAACCAGACAACTGAACCCTGAGCTGGATCCTCCTTCCCTCTCCCTCCCCCCATTTTTAAATAAATACACAAGTATATCTACATGCACATACAAACCCATAGATATGTTTGTGATTGTAGAAAATCTACACGCTTTAATTAGTCCTCTAGACATAAAACTACACAGTGAAAAATCACTGTAGAGTGTGCCAAAATAATATTTTGTATTAAAACAGCCAATTTTTGTTCACTGTAATAATTTTCTCTAGTGAAATCAGTACTATAATAATACCTGATTCCATCCAAAGATCTCACACTGGTTTTCAAACGTGAGTGACTTCACCCACAGTAGAATTTCAAGCACTGAACATCAATGGGAAACTACTTTGGGATTAAAACATGAGCCAGAATTGCCTCAGCAAGCTTCGCACACCATTGGGGGAAGGTATTCATCCACATGAAGGACCTATCTCTCATGTATTTGCATCAACTCCTCCCTCATGCATGGCTTACACGTTCAAGTACCCGAGCTCTTTAGGTGCTTCCTATGGAAGACCACAGAAAGAAGCGTCTGAGAAATGCTCCTTCGCACCTTATCCCACAAAGCAAAGTGCTGATTCTGAAGCCTTAAAGATAAGGCAGCTCCTTTGGTATGGGTGTGTAGGCTCCATCCAGACTGATCTCTGTGGCTTCCTCTAGGAGAGGATGCTGGATCAACCAGCTGCTGTGATGGTAGGTAGGTAAATGGGCCTTATCTTGCAGAAGGTGTTTTGCTCCCTGCACGATGTTCAGTATTTGCACACTCCCGGGTAGAGCTCAGCCTTGAGCATATAAGCCTTTTAGATAACACCGGGTTTTGCACTTGAATTGTTAACGTATGCTAACTGCAACTTCAAATATCTTGTATTTAGTATAAAGGAAGACAAATATCGAAGTACAACAAAAGGAAAGGGTGAAAAAGCAGCTGATGCATCACTCATACAACAATAAAAATGACACTGACTTCATTTTTAAATTCAATGAGAAAGAAAAAAAAGCATCAGCATTTACTATTACACTCTCTAAAAGTACATTATTGACAAGCGACTTAAAATTGGTCCAGGCTTAGGGACTAAGAAATTGATTCTTAACCTTGTCCTGCAAACACTAAATGTCACAAGCTCATCAATTTAACTTCTGTCTATGCACATCATATACTTTCTTTGTTCTTATTTTTCCAAAATTCTGCCCATATTGTAAGGTAAACCAAACTGGATAGGGCTCTTTACTGGATCACTGAATTATCTCATTGAATAAGACAAACCTTATTTAGACAATCTTCTTCCAAGTTCTGCAGTGTCTTTTCAGTTCAACAGTAAGATCACAGAGAGGCCCTCTATTAACACTGCTGTTGAAAAGGACAGGACCCTCACAATCCTGTTTGTGACATTTCAAGAGTCAGTGAAAGCCACAAAGGAGAGACAGGTAAACTACTGAATTCCATGTTATCTGTTCAGCTGCTTTCACTCATGCTGAGTAGACTAAGGGGAAACAGCCAATGTTGCTTGGAAAAATGAGAATTCTCCTTCTAGATGTTGCAAAAGGTAGCACTGAGCATTGCAGCACTTGTGCCTATTAAAAATAAATGTTTAGTCTATTTATAAATAACAGGGTATCTAGTAAGTACATCATTTACAGGAGGAAAGCAAGGATAAAGGTTTAAATCTCTAATACAAGGAACAGCTGCTTCTAGACCTCCATAATAGCTCCATTAGCTAAGGCCAATTTGACTTTTTCTGAATAACCTCATAAATAGAAGCTCCCAAACAAGTATCCAAAAAGGACACTTACGTGGTCTTGTCCTGTTCTCTCTCAGCAGCTTATTGGGCACGAAATTGTTTGGTGAGTAGGAAAGGTACAGATCTCTTGCAACGCTGGATCTTAAACGCCTATGGCTGACACTTCACTAGTGGCAGCTCTCAGTCACTAGAAAGCAGCACTGATTTCAGCTGAACTGAACTATGAAAACCAGTGCAATCAAGCAAAACTAAAGATCTTAAAATTATGTGGGAGAAGACATATAGAGAGGGAGCTACAGTTGTTTGAAGACCTGCAGTGCAGTCAAGAGCACTTGAATTCTAAACACAGCTTTCACACCGATTGCCTTGGGGAGATTAATAATGTGGGTTTGTGAAGCACTGCAAACATGAGAACAGGCAACAGAGACACATAGAGGTGATACGTTCTTAAGTCTGAAGTCTCAAATCAGGTGTAGAATTTTAAGAATACTTTCAAGAAAATGTGTGTGTACATATACCACGTGTGAATAGATATAGCATCAGGCTAAATGAAATAAAAAAATTAGTTCTTTAGAAACTATAATAATTACTTTATCATGACCTTTAAATTGGCATCTACTCATTAGCAGAAACAAGCCTGAGTGGGGCATTTTCTCACTGCTGACCAATCAGCATCTGTACTTTAGTGACATTAAAACATACCCCTTGTCCTGTAAATGCTTAGTGAAGATACTTTGCGTACCTTGAAGGAATATATATCGATTATATCCACTTTGATATGATGTATTAGTTCTAAACTGACACAGAAGGGAAAAAGCCTGATCTGACAGCAAAAGGGCACAAATAGCACAGTGTATGTGCACTGGAAGCTAAAAACATTTAACTGCATCCCACAGAACCAGGAATCAACACACAGCATTCTTCAACTACACACATTGTGCACAGTAAATTAACCTCTGAATAATCTTGGAATAAGTACACTGCGGAGCTTATCTGTGAACTGAACTTGCCTTTTAATACCATTTCCAGCAAACAAGTTAAAAAATAGTCTGTGGCTGACCTCTAGTAACAAGTTCCTATTTATATGTTCATCTTGAGAAAAAGGTTAATCCACAGATTATAGAAACTTCGGGTAAAGGAATTATTGATGATATAAAGCTGCCTTGACCAACCTGTAACACACAACACACCTGACCTATTGACTTGCTCCTGGCAGTGACGGGGAATGGCTGTTTGGGTGGAAGATGCTGTCCAGAGAGCTCCTCCTGTGTTTGCACAGTCTGCTCGTTGAGCTCACAGCCACGGTGCTGTTACTATCAGACCCGCTGCCGCAGCCCATCACTTCAGGAGAAGTTCCTACTGCTAGTAGCAGGTTGGACCATGTGCGATTAAGATGGTAAGTAAGTACAATACCCCACAGTCCGGGCTTTGAACGCTGCTGAACCTTCTTCAAACCATGTTTTAGTGGGACTGTCCATCATTGACACTCAGTGCTGAACACACATACATTAAAAATCCCTAGTCTCCCCAGTTAAAGGCTTTAAAGAAGTGAATTAATTTCAAGGAGGGTTACTTATACCTCAGAGTTTCCATCAGTTATATCTGCTTCATCAGTTCTTGAGATCACACTCTGAACTCAGGTTCTGACCTTCCTAAGAACAGCTAAAGACTTGATTAACACTTGCAACAAAGGAAGCATAAATACAGAATTCTCTATGTTATATTCTGTATTAGCAAAATTATTAGATTTTTGGTGATAAAATACAGAGTTCCAAGGGTCTGAATTCTAGTTTTAGCTGGTAAGTTTCATAATTCAACACGCTTCATAAAGTTTGGATTTTGACTTTAAATAATTTTTAAACGGTTATAATTTTTAAACTGTTAAAATTCAGCTTTACATTTGATTAATGACTTCCCCTCGTGAGACAGCACTGCAGCTCTGGAACTGACTACTGCAGGAATATCCAAAGTCGAAAAATTAATGGATGGATTAGAGAATTAATCCATTCTTTGTATAGAAATTCATCATATGTTTAGCTAAAATGAAGCTTACGGTTATAACTTCTGATTAGCTGTTAAAAAAAAATAGTAGCAACTATTTTCATAAATAGTTTTTCCCGCACGTTGATGAAAGCGCAGTTAAGACAGTGTGAGTCTTTATTTTATTTTTTAAACACTTTGGCCATAAAATGCCCACTGGCCAATACAAAAGAAGGCTTTTTGGTGTAAAGCAACGCGCTGTGTATCAAAATCTGCATTTGGCCAGGAGCCAAAAGACACATATCACATATGTAAAGAGAAAGGCAGTAGGTCACAACATGACAGTGCCAATGACTCCGCAGGGTCCCACTGCACGTTGGGAGGGTGGAGGTGGAAAAGGCAAAGGACTGATGTGGGGCTCGGGGGCCTTTGCCAGCTGGTTTTCATCCTCAGCCATGAACGTGCCTCCCGAGCTGCTGCCAGAGGCCAGCCCTGCTGCCAGTCCTGGGACACTCCTGCCACCAAGCTGAACTGCTGCTCAGGCACTGGAGACTGGCCACCGCCAGCTGCACTACACATTAGTATAAAATGCAGATAGCACAAACAGCAGTGGCTCATAAACCTCCCCGTTTAACTGTCAGCATGTGGGTACTTCTTAAAAAAAAAAAAAAAAGGAAAAAAAGGTTATTGTCCATGTGGGTACTTTTATTGTTTCCTATAGAACATTCTGTGTGCCTTGCCAGGATATATACTGATTACCTATGTAAACATCCTAATGCACCAAAACCAGGAGACATGCTGCTTGCTATAAGAAGCTCAGGAGGAAAAAAAAGCTGTGTAATTTCTAAGCATGTTGGCACATGAAGTGTCACAGATGTCAGCGAGATGAAGGCAAGTATTCCAATAGGTGCACTCAAATGGAACAAAATTGGGCCCTGTTTGTCCAATACAAAAATCAATCATATTTTAAAGTCTGTTTTAAACATAGCCATAACTAAGCACAGAACTTTGAGAATTAAACTGCAAATTAATTCATCAGGCAATGCCTTTGGCCTTAAAAGTCATTAAGTATTGGTTAATACTTAAAAGTATTAACCAAATTAAAATCTTATGTAAGCATTTTTCTTCCAAAAAGAAAATTTGACTTCTAAATAGATTTATTACTTCTAAGGATTAAAAGGACACCCTGTTGTCTCTGCCAGTAGTGTCCTCTAGTGGAGAAATGGGAGATACTCAGTAAACAAGAAAACAAGGGGGCTGTGTCACCGAAACCACCCTGTCAAGGAAAACACAAACGTCTCTCCATCACAAGCGTATACAAAAGAATATAAAAGTTTGGCATCTCGACCAAGCTTAACAGTGCTTAAACATAAATGTTAAATAACTTTTTAAAGTTATTTTTTTTAGCTTCAGTCAGACTGAGAAATGAATCAGTGAGGCTGTACACAATAATTGTTTAAGTATCTTAAAAAAAAATACAGATAACGTACCTGTGCGCATATGCATAAGATCACAAAATATAGACAATGCAGCTGTAATTTGGGTAAAGCCACCACTCCATGACTTAGGTAAATTCACTAAAACAGGAGTTTTCACCCTTTTTCACATACAATGCCCTATGATGCTTTTTCTGATTTAGTAAGAGGGTGACAGATAAACTGACGTCCCCTGTGCTTTGCAGCCCTCAATGAATCCATGTATCATTATGCTGGGTTTCTTCTAGAGGAGTAGTTATCCTTAACACTTCAGCTTAACTAACGAGTGACTGTAGCTCTGCTACTGAAATGCTACTGCTACACAACTCCCAAACTCATCTATTACTGTCTACCCCTCTCCATCTCTTCCTTTTCCCACATAAAAAACAACCAAAAGAATTTTTTGTGGAAAAAAAATAAATCATCACTGTGTTGGGTTTTTTTTGGACCATAGATTTTTGCCACCATCTTATTCTCAGCTGACCTTTTAATGCTCCAAGCACAAGAACTATTAATTTTGAAATGATTACTCATTGCTCTGCCTGCTAACACTCCTGCTTTCTTCAGAGACACTGGTCAACCTTGCTTCTAAGGAGTCTGGCTGATTAACAGAAGTTAAACTTGGATCGATTATTTTTAGCCAAAATTTAGGTTAAACATTTGCTGCTTCCAATTCACTCTTGACAGTTTTCTTCCATTATGAAATAGAAGCCCCAAACCTCAAGCTATGGCCTGGGCGCTTTAAAGCTAGTCTGATTTTTCCAGTGACATCTAGCATAAAATACACTACTTATTTATGTCACACTTCCTTAGCTTACAAATTCAAACTGCCTTCAAAAGTTTGAGATCAAATCACGATATCTTGTCTAATCCTCAAACCAACAATGATTATGTGCAGCCATAATGCCACATCCAGTTCAAATATAATTAATAACAAGTTTAAAAAAAATCTTAAAAACATTATGACCTTTCAGCTGGTCCAGAATTCTATTCTTAAAAAAAAAAATCTAGCCGTTATATTCAGTGTCTTTCAATCCTCTCTGATGGCTACACTACTCTGCTACACCAGAAACATGCAGCCACCTATGTGCTTGAGCCAGCTTCACCAATTTTTGCAGCACCAAAATTAAACGTGTAAGAGTTTGGGAATCACAAGTCCCACTGTATTCTGAAATATACTTAAATAAGTAACAATATTGAGTATTTATAGCATAGAGTATTTGCTTCTAAAATTTATTTTGTCTGTATATACATGTCATATATATATTTATATACACATACACACACACATATACACACACGGGGCAATTTTAAATCTTCATAGAGACTTTTGAAGAAATTAATCATAAACAGTACAAAAGCTTACACATGTTCCATTTGAAATTGATTTTTTTCCATACCTTAGTTCTTCAACAATTTTTAAATTTTATTATTTCTGTTTCTGATGATTCAGAGTTTGTACTAGTGGGATGGGTATGGGGGGGTGGAAATCAGGAGATGCCGGCCAGGCAGTTCAGTGTGCCTTCCAAAAACCGGCCTATTAATCTTCACGCTGGCTGTGGTCACCATCCCCAAAGGGCCTGACAGTTTAGAGAATAAAACATAAATACCAGGCCTGACTGGGCTGTTAAAGCCAGCCATTTCTGACAGTCTTTACAATGGGATAAACACTGTCTGTCTACAGTCCCCGTGTATTTGAAAGCTATGACAAACATTTTACTGAAATGTAAATAACTGACATCACGGCTGCTGAAGCAGGAGGCTGCAAAATCTATCTAAATATCCCAAAACCAAAAACATTGCCTGACACAAAACAAACCATTAATGGTCCCTGAGAGAGCATGTTCTAGAGTCGTGAGCATTGAGATACTTTTTTAAAAAAAAAACTTATTAAAACACTACAGTCAATTAATAGCTCAGAATCACACATTTTTCAGTTACAAAATTACACCTTTTCCAAGGAAGCATATTTTTCCCCCTGAAATCTCTTTCCAGTAAGAATATGCTTCTGAATTAGTAATAAAAACAAGTAATGTGAAATTTAGCCTACCAAAAAGCAGCTACTTTTAGATTTGTATGAAGAGAGCTGGTAAGTAACTGTCAGTGCTGTGGGGACACAGCTACCCCTAAAACTGTACAATATCAAAGGAAATTCTACGAACATCAGAACCAGTGAAATCTTGTGCCTTGTGAGGGATGTCTGAGCCTCAGCTGCAACGTTTGTTTGGGCTGGGACATTTATAAAACCTCTATAATTCCCTGGCGGCTGCAGCCCCGCTCCTCAGGAGCACAGCTGTAAGATCTCTATCAAATTGCTTAGTTAAAGGAATCTTCTAACTTGCCTTGTGATGAACATCTTCAAACCAGTGGTCTGATGAGAAACATCAAATAAAAATAATTCCAGTTAAGCAGATTAACTGGATTTCAAAGAATTTGGATTTCAAAAATCATGAGGTCCCCTCATGATCATATTGAACCTGTGTGTCATACTCTCAAGTCAGAAGGACGGGAGGGAGACACATTAAGGGCTTGTCTAGATGTCACATGTCAGTATTGTACAAATTTAACTAAAGTGATTTAACTGCAGTGTTTTAGCTGCAGCTGAGCCAGGTGAAAAGGCTACTGCCCTCAGCTGTGTGTCACCACCCTTACTGAAGGCAGCATCCTGCCACGTTCCTCAGAATAAGTGTCTGCTATCTCTGCCCACCCCACACCTATCAAAACCGCCTAGAATACTTTAAACATTTAAAAGTAGGGCTTTTAAAACCTGGACCAAAAAAGACCCCAGCCCTAAAACCAAATTTTAGGAAGAACTTTAGGGAAGTTATGGTCCGTTAGCAAGTCTAAGGATGACCACCCCAGAGGCAGTAACCTCTGAGCCAGGTCAGATTCACAGCCTTAGAAAAATCTACGTGCTTCAGTCGCTGTAGCCTCTGATGTCTATGCAGTAGAAATGGTTTTGGTATTTTAATCAATAAATCTCACATCCATAGGTTGAGAAAAAAAATAAAATATAAGCATAAGCAACTTAAAATTGTACCTGTAGTCACACTAATAGGATATACAGCTTTAAATATACTGGTTTCTGACAGAGTTCCCTACTGTGGGACATTTCCACGTAAGAGCTCAAGTCGAACTTGAGCAGTTAATCCGGTATCCCTTGCACACCTGAAACACACCGCTGCCCTCAGTAATGGATGTGTATAATTAGGCCCATCAAAGAATGAACATGTATAAAATCAAAAGAACTGTGGCAGAAAAACTGCTTTAGCCCTGCAGTTCCAAACATCAGCTCTGCCTTCCTTAAGAGGGTACCTGAGTTTTTCTTTTAGCATCAAAGGCCCATGCATGGGAGATCATAAACTGAGCGTTATCAGATCTTATTAAGAGCTTGAAGAGTCCCACACGACACTCTGCCAACACCAGGACAGGGCTTTCTGGTAATAATTGCTTGCGTCTTGCTGTTGTGTCTGTGCGTGTGCTTGTTTTTTTAAATATACTTTAAAACAAAGTAGAGGTGAAAGTGAATACAACTTCCTTCCAGGATTTCTGCCAGAAAGGATGAGACTGTGCAGAAAACTCAAGGACTGCCTTCCAACAATCCAGAGCACACCCACAGCAGCACCCTGGCAGTACCTGTTGTGGATACACCTTGGTGACAGTGTACCAGGCGTGTACACCCCTGTCTCCATTTGTGCCTCCTGCTTGATGGGACGAGGTTGTGGTTCATGTCTTTTTAGTTCCTTTTATGTTTATTTAATTAAACTACACGTCAACCATAGGCTGTATGCAATTAATGGCCATACTCCTCGTCAGATGCTCAAAACCTGCATTTCAACTCGCTTGCTTACAAATACTTTTCTGGCACAGGGTGCAACACTTCAAGCTGTTGTAGAGCTTCATCCACACAAGCCAACACAGAGTTGTGTCTGGAGATCTAACAACCCTTGGAAGAAAAGCAAAGCAAAGCACCTCCTGTTTCAGTTATTAGTACTCAAATCACACACTGGATTCCAAGTGAAAGCTATTGATTTTGCTGTGCTGCGCAGGGCGCCGGCAGCAGCCCATGAACTCTGTGTGAATGAGGAGCAGGTGAAGTGCTACAATAAACACACAGGACTTCACAAAATACAGTGGGTAAACTGTATCTTTGTGAGACAGATTTCTCAATGTGACTATCTTGAGGACAAGTCAGTCCAAAAACCTTTTAGTTTACATTGAACAAACTCTTCTTGCTGTATTGGTGAAATCACTTGGCCCCAAGCGCAGAATCTGCTTATGTCTGGCAGAGCAGGAAGGCAGGCAAAACAAAACCAACTTTACCACAATAATCACACAGTCGTGCCTCATCCTACAATGCTCTCACATTATAAAAGAAGTTCAGAAGCGAGAAAAAGCCTTAGTCATTACTATAACCCACAACAGATGAAGACTAAGTCCAAAAGGAACCGCTACTCTGATTCGATTCTACCTGAAAGCAAAACCCAGTGAGACAGGGCTGCCAGCTTTCTTGTCATTCAAGTTTGCATAAAGAATACACTCCCACCCTTTAATGCTGATTTGGTACAGCCATGGAATTTCTAATGAGCTGTATAACTCTTCCTTCTGCTGAGAAACTTAATGGCATTTATTTTTCTTTTTTACTAACAGCAGCTCTGCATTTTATTTCACAGTTTGTAAAACAAATATTTCCCTGGTGAAACTGTATAAATACATTTTTCAGTCAGTATAAACTATTAACAAAAGAAAAATCCAATGTTTCAAAGAATGACTGAGGGTTTTTTGGATGAATTTTGTTTTACAATACTTTTGTGCGACTTCTTCTGAGCCTGAAGAATTTCTAGTAAGTGGTGAGGATCTATTGTAGTGAACTCTGTCCTCCCTCAGGGCAATTCTTTATTCAAGCCAGGCCATTAGCAAGGGTAAATCAATGTTATCAGCTCACACACACTGACAGCTTGTGTGGTTCCCACTCCCTCATTCCTCCCCCCACATTATGGTATATTTTTATGCTCTCCAGGGAAATTCAATTAACAGTGTCAGTCTCCTCCTCTCAGTCAATGACTGACACCATCAAGATTCTTTTCACTGCCCATTGACATGTAAGATGTGTCTGCTGATTTCTTGACTTGCAAGTTAACAAGAGAATTAGTATCCACTTCTATAAATGACTACGTACAATCTGTGCCGTAAACACAGTGACAGCTATTGAAATCAATCTTTCTTGACCTTATTGATTAGGACACTCAGATATAATAACACTTCTTCAATGGCAGAGTAATGTTTTGGGGGTAAAAATCCAAATCAACAATTTGTGCCTATTAAGACTATCAAATCCATCTTTTACTTCCCCACTGCAGTCCCAACAAGCAGTAAAACGTTACGAACAATTAATGATTAACATTTAGCTGCAATTCATGTCTCGTTTAAACAATATCAGAAAACACCTACTGATGAGACACTAGATGCCACTCCCCAATAACAGTTTCCAAAAATTATTTTGGTAACTTTCAAAACAGATAAATATTTTTATAGTCTTCATGCAACTATGCGATTTCTAGATTTTGAAAAAAGTAATTATTGAAAAATTAATTTGTTAAAACAAACACTGCAAAATTTGAAAATGCCACAACTTTTTCAAAAATGCAATTAAACTTGCTCAGCAGCTCAAAGCACCTAACAGAATACATGGCTGAACCCTATGCATCCCAGGCAGCATTTAGTATTTAAAAGCACATGCTATTAGCAGTTGTGTTCCACATTGACTAAGCTGTGAAAAGCATCAAGCAGAGCTTTCTTCTTCACAGACACCAATGCTGAACCACAATGATGCAAACCCTCTCCTCAGATTTCATTAATTTAGTTTCTCTCAGAAATAATTTTCATGATTTCTTGATTACAGATATGAAAGAGAGGTATTTTCTAATGGTTAGAGAGAGAACAGAACATTATGTTCCAGCTCAAATACTGTGGTCCTAATAGAGCAAAAATATGCATTACAAGACACAAAGCACTGTGGCATCAGGCTGACCATGATGAAACAGTTAAAAAGATGCAAATGCTATGCTATCGATTAAAAAAATCCAACATTTACCATAAACCAAAACATGTTCTACAAATGTAGCACTTCAAAAAAATTCAAACCAGAGAAATACCCCATGTATCTGAACAGCATACCTTCATCCCCCATCAAAGACCTACCCAAAAAATGCAGGCTTTGTTGTACTCCAACAGGTTTGTGCTCCTCCAAAACTCAACCATAACACCACAGTATGGTGGCTGCGACAGCAAAGCTGGCTCCAGTTCTTTACGCTGTTCTCTGCTAATTGCTTTTGCCCCGTATTGTAAAAGCTGTTTGTGGGTATGCACTATGAACTAGATGACTGAAATGGCCCAGGTGAAAAACAATCCTAATGAAAACCCATTGGAAGTACAGCTTGTTGTTATCCAGATGATCTAGCATCAGCCAAGCGTGTTTTCAGCACTTCTGCAAAACTGCCTATATAAAATCTGATGTCTAAATAAAAGCATTATAAAAAGCATTCACTGCTGCAACCACCACAAATCCAACACCCCAAAATCCAAACTGGTGATATTTGAGGGCAACAGAGTTTATAGGTTAATCGTAAGTTATACAATAACAGTCACAATACCTCTTTTTCCAGAATACGCGAGATCTCTCCTAAAGTCCTGTCCAGAGCAGAAACCTTGTTGTTCCCCAACGAACAGCTATCCTGCATTTGGAGGTGCTTTAAGAGGTCTTTTGCTAATCGCTGTAACCTTCAACATTAAACAGAAAACAAAGAGCTATTAAAGCAAAAACTCTCCTATCATATAAACTTTCATCTATGTAAAGAAATTCTGTTAACTGAATTTCAATAAAGCAAACATCAAAAACTGTGCAAAAATATTATTATCGTCTATATTGAACAGCATGTCAAATGCACAACACGGCAGGGAGATACAGTTAGCTTACAGTGTCTATGACATTTCACTATCCCCTTTTTCAGGGAAATGGCACAGAAATAGTGTGAACAATATACTCAAAAGGTGCTTCCTTACTAGCTACATGTTTGTTTCTGCTGTTGTTCAATAGGGTTAGTTTATCCTGCTAGTTTTTGTCATCTTCACTTTCAACATGGTTTCGTCCTCCTTTTCTTCCATCATTCAATCTTTTCCACCCATTTAGCTGAGTAGTTCACTCTTGAGATGAGTAAGGGAAATAGAACAGCAGACAACTTGGCTAATTTCTTATAGGCATCATAAAAGAAATGGCTCTTTAGGATTATTTGAATAAGTGAAAAGTAATGACTTTGCAGACTACCTCAGAAAGGGCATTTTATTAATGAGGGTCAGTAAAGAAGCCAAAATGCAGAGGTAGGAGAGATGCAGACACATGTGGCTTAGGATTCATTTCAATTTTACATATCTACATCTGGGCTATTCACCTATGCTCTCCTGCTAGGCAGCAAGGAGAAATACCCAGTTCCAAGGCACCACTCATCTCATCCTAAGGCCTACAATAAAACAGCCAAAACACACTCTTAATGTGTCCTTCTTTGCCCTGAACGTGAAGTCAGTATACTAGCTCAAATGTAGATGCCTTAAGACAGATGACGGCAGAGGGGATGGAACAAGATGATCTTTAAGGTCCCTTCCATCCAAACCGTTCTATGATTCTATTAGACAAACACTAAAGAGTCTGAGTCTGGAGGCTGAGATAAGTAGGGAGGAAGCATCATCCAGCACTTGCCATGTGTTTGTCTACCATTGCCCTAATACCTGTGACTGGCTGCTCTCAACAGGCACCATGTTTGGTGACCCTTTGGTTTGAACAATTTGTACTGAAACTGGGATGAAGCTGGTAACTGAGCAGCATGAGAGGGAGAAATACTGCTGCGATTAGAAGCAAACACAGCTCTATAGGAAGGAAAAGATAGGGGAAGGGTATCAATGCTTACCATAAAATAGGAGATCATCAGTGTAAAAGGGCCTGAAAGCATTCACAAAATGACCACAGAGTAACGGCAAAGAGAAATTACATTAAGTAGCCTGAGAGGTGAGAAAAGAGACAGAATGGCTGGGGAATGTACCACAATAGTTATATGTATTAAAAAAAAAAAATAATTAAAAAAATTGGAATATTCTTTGCAACAAGAGTTTCTACTTTATCAATAAGAAACATGTACTCTGTACCTTTTCTTTGAAAAAAATCACAAGGTTTGTTAAAAGGTTTCAAGAGACTCTGAAAATACATGTTTCTAAAGTACAAAAAAAAAATGATTTACAGAATTTTATGTCTTGGATTTCTTATCATCTGGTCAGCTGAATCCACTAATATTCAGCCAGGACTTTTCTATGACAAGAAAAATAAAGGGAGATTACATCCTGATGAGATTTTCCGCACTGCTATTTCCTCTGTGGAAAATGAGGTTGGAGGAAACCTCTGTCTAACTCAGTAATCCACAAGCTAAAATGGGAAAGAAAATTAAAAGCCAAAATGCAGGACTTGGGACAGTAAATCAGATGACCACTAACTCTGCTGAGCATAAGGCAGCACCAGTGAAAAGTGGAATTGCTGCAGGCCAGGAAGATGATCAAGAAGCAGAATACTTCAGGTATCCTCACAGAATGTGCTTGAGAACGGTATTGCCTTGGCAATATCCTAAGGCATCAAGCAAAAATACTTTCTCTTTTCGAAACGTCTACCAAATTCCAACATTAAAGCATATATAAAGCACTGAAAAATCCCACCAAACTATATTGTAACTTCATCTGAGAGAAGACAGCGAGACGGGTTTCCATTTGCTTCATTTAACATCAGAGGAATGGAATTCAACCAGGATTAACCACAGAGGCTAAAGAAAGGGACTTTCCTAATCTACTTCAGGCGTCAGCATACAAAATGTATACGGTTTATTGAAACAATACTCACAAGGACTCAAAAAGAAAACAATCATATTATATTGTTACTCCCATTGACAAATTCTCTTTCTTTCTCCTCAGTCTATAAAGATGCTACATAAATGAAATGTTCAGTTTCTGTCCACAGTTTAAAAAAACAAACAGCTGTGCAACACATTGACTCTCAAGAGAAAGCTCCTAGCCTCCTATTTCTTCTAAAAGTATTTCTGGACAATTTTACCAATATTCAAATTTCTAAGTACGTGTTCAACATCATAAGAGCAAAAACCATGAAGAATAGATTGTCATTTCTACTGCATCAAAGAATTACCTCTTACACCCTCATATCCTACCATATGTTGGTGATCTGCCAAACAAAGGTAAGGTATGTTATGTGATCACATGGGGAAGAGAAGGGAAAGAAACCCTCTTTCCTCCCACTGAGTTAACCTTGGAGAAATTATTTTAATTTAACATTCTTTATACTGACTTCTTGGCGGTGTCACCGAAAGAAGAATAATACTAGGACTGTTTCAAGGGACTAGAAATCTACGTAAGGTGACTGGTGCTTGGATACAGAATTTATCATTCTTATGAACGGATTTGGAAAGAGGCAACTCTGTGTACATACTAGACTCCTTGTACACTCCTTGTCTGCACTGCACGTTAATAGAGGATGGTATCGATACCTGATCCAGACACTATGTGGAAATACTGTTGAGTCCAAATCCAAACATTTTATGAAAATTATTTAATCTTCATTTTGTCCCCCAATTTGCATTCCTCCAGTGCTTACTGTGCTGTAGAGGTAATGATAAATAACTGAAAACTTACTGGGATAAATAAAAGGGAAAGTTAAAGTTAACGTCTTTCTATCTAAAGTTATTTATGCCTCACTAATTAAGATTTCAGTATTGCCCACAAAAAGATAATTCAGAATGCAGAAGAAATATCATAAAGGACATAAGGCACTGATTGGTCTTGGAACATTACCATAATGTAAACTTTAATAAATAGTATGTTCAAATGCAAATACGTTATCTGATCTTTTTGCACTGCAAATGGGTAAATGAGGGATATTCATATTAGAGGTTTATACAGCAAACATACAAATAAAATTAAACCAAAGTATTATATGAATTAAGGATTTCTATTTAGCATGGGCTAAATATTTTTAGCAAGTTTAATATTAATATTAATATTTCATCTCTAGAAAAAGCCTGAAAATAGTAACATCAATGTATTTCAGCACTTTCACATTCAAAACCCTGATTTCTTGGCTACGCACTGAGTGTATGCAAGGAAGGATTAGTAGGACTGGGCAGGGCACTGGATTCTGTGTGGTTCCTGTTTGGAAGGAGCAGTTACTCCTCCTGCACGTTCCTGCCGGGGGTGGCCAGACGCCAGCCGGACACACAGCCCCGATTCTTCCTGATGCAGCCTGTGCCCAGGGAGAACTGAGAAAGTCTGTGGCAGTTCCTGCCCGTCCCAAAAAACAGGGACTTATGGTGGATCCTCTTAAAGCAACACACAGCCCCTGCACTACTCCATGCTGCCTGCAATTTGACCCCCTGCAGTAAAATTAATATACATGGTGGCACCTGGGGCATACTCTGACCACTCTGGGTGCACAACCGAAAACACCATTCTACATCTTGACACTCATAGATATGAAACACCTAAATCTGCAGCTCCACACGCCTTCTTTAGTTTTTTAAATGGAGGCTAGCTGAAAAATAATGAAAAATCCCTACAAAGATTATTTACTGAATTTATTTATTTGAATTAATCTAAGAATGCTCTAGCCTGCTCTAGCCATTCTCTGAAGATGAAATCTACCATCCACCCAATCATAAAACAGGTATTCATCTTGTTTTTTTTAAAAAAAAGTTTAATAGAATTTTATTGTATTGTATTTACACTTCAGCTCTTCTATAGTTCATGTAACTGTTTGGAAACTCAATTTTGCACAAATACTTCCAGCTGCAGAGACTGTCTGATTTTTTCCCAGTAATCAGTATTTTGGTATAATATCTTACAACTGGCCTAACTGGACCCTAACCTACACGACCAAGAAAACCTAGAAGATAAGTTTGTCTTGTGAATTCCCATCTTTTCTCCAGCAGACTCTTACAGGAAACAATTTTTCATTTCCTAACTCTCCTCTTTTTGTGCTGCAGTCCCTTTCAGGATAAGAGCGGTTCCCATTTCCATACCATCTGAAGTGTCCTTTTATACGGTTTTAAAAAAATGGTAAGTAAACAAAGAATACATGAAAAATAATTCCTTCTTGCATGAGGAGAGACTAGTTAATGTATTAGATTAGGGGGTTATGTGGGTTTTTTCCCTGCAATCCTGCTAACCCCCGTTAGGCATAGGGCAATCTTTCACTTCCTTACTTTCCCTGCTTGTGCCAGAGGATGACAATTACACTTTGTTACTTGCAGATTGCTTTAACACTGAAATATACCGCCTTTGGATCAGCACATACTAAGTAGATGTAAGTAACACTATCATTTTGTGAATGTTTTCCTTCCCTTTTAAAAATGTGCTCTGATGTACAACCGAGAATGCCGCAAACAGAAAGAGCCATTACTGACACACTTTTTGACAGGCTGAATTAACAGACTGGACACTAAATAATTATATACAGATCAGTTCCCAGAGAATAGGAATTAATAGTACAAATCCATCAAGAGTCCACCAGCATTTACAAAATGACCTAAGTGCCGCCAGTGACCAACCAGTTAACACAGAGTGGAGAGAGGCCATGGAGCAAGAGCCTGGCTGCTCCCAGGTGAGAATGTCCATAGTTCTCTTCCATAAAAGTCCCTCTTGTCACATGAAAAGAGTTAAGAGAGCAAAATACCTAACAAATAAAGCAGTATTTGGAATTACACTCAGCCACCCTCCCCCCCAAATAAGGGACACATTTTTTTAATAGATAGGGAAAAAAAAAAAAAACCTGTTACAGATATCTAAACCTCCTGTTTCTAAAATAAAACTACTTAGAGGCTTTCACAATCCCACTCAGGAAAGGGAGTCTGTACTCTGAAACCGAAAAAGGCATACATACCACGTCTATCAAAGCAGAATAAACCCTGTCTGCTTATTGGTATTAGCGTATTACCAATGTCAAGCTCAGAAAGCACTTGGATCAGTGCTCCCTTAGTGCAAAAAGTTTTATAAATCTGCAAACCATGAACTAACAAGAACTACTGAAACAATCCATCAGCTGCAGCAGGAAATCAGTGGTCTCAGAATATTAAGGTGGCTTAATCTTAAAGGTGATCTAAAAAGGCTTTTTACCTGCCAAAGACTAATTCTGGGTTCTGTCTTTCTTCTGTAACAACTGACAACGTGACTAAGAACTAAAATCAGATAAGAAATTGCATTCCATAAATGGTTTTAGTTGTTTGCTAAGACACAATCAATTTGAGAGGAGAGAGTAAAGAAATGTGACATAAGCAAGGAAGCACAAGAGAAAGTTATATTTAATGATTTAATTCTAAAACACATTTGCTGCTGTTAAGCAAATTAATAAATCTACCAATTGTGTCACATTTTACATGGAATTTAAAAAAACCTCTTTTATTTTTTAAATTCCACAGCCCACTAAGCTCAAAAGTATATTCTATTCATTAGCGTAGTTCCACCCTGAATACCTCAAACCTTCCTTTGGAATAAACAAAAGGTATTGGCCTTTGTTTAGACACAAAGAGCACATTTAGCACTCTCAGGTTTTACTCACTTCATTCCGTGACTTGACTTTTGACTTTTCTCAATAACTTTGCAGATCTCCCAAGAGCGTGTGCAGGGTACCTGTTAAGACTCCTAGTTTTCGCAAGAGTTTGCTGTCTCTCAGCCAGGCACAGTAGCGGTTACTCTCAGCTCATAGTACTGTACACTGCCTTCTGGCTAAAATGGCAATGCTCTATTTTCATAGTTTCTCAATGCAATAGTATTTCAGCGAATATCTACTACTGTTTGCTTCTTTCAGCTAATTCTTCTTCCTACTGTTCTTAGTTAAGTGGGATCCTGCACTTAGTTCTGTTCAAAAGCTGTTTTTCTATTAATTTTCCTGTACTAAGAATGTGGTTTTCCACCTAAACAGGTATGATCTGGGCTAACGCTCTTGCCTCAAGAAATTTCTTGTTCTCTTGTTCTTTACTTTAAATGGACAGATAAAACTACCTTTCCTTATCTTTCTTCAATTTTTTAATGGGCTGTGTAAACAAATTTTAATAGAAATAAACTGGACTTCTGGTTAATTCATAGACAGTTCTCTCTTTCTTCTTAAAGTCAGTCCATACTTGAGCTCCCATTGCAATCCCCTCAATATCAAAGAAGCCTGCAAACATTTGAGCCCTGACAGTAGGTAAAAAGCTGTATCGCTCTGAAAATAGCAATAACTACGATATCTGAAACTATGTTCTAAAAATTTAGATGTAAGCATGTGTTAGATCACTAGATTTCTACATGAAGACTGCAAAAGCAATCTCCCAGTTCTGTCATGAAAGTGAGCTACACAGTGGCCATCACATCAGTTCACACATAAAGGGTACAGCCCTAACGAGGCTATAAAGAGAAAAATAAGAAAGCAAATGGAACAGACGATTCTGCCAGAAAACACAATGGCACTTCATTAAGTAAAGAAAAAATTAAAATGGTAAATTCATGATCAGTCAAGAGACTACAAAAAAATACAATAATATCATCCATCTGAGCTTCTGTTGCACTGCCACTGAGACACAGCGACCACACCACATCACCGATAATCACAAGTCAGAAAGAAACTACAGTGGAAGCACTACAGCTTATCAGTATTTTCAGAGTCACTCAAACACCCCACATTTCTACTTTCTGACAACTAGACCCTAATTTTTTATTTGCTGGTAGCAAAGAAAAGCAAAACACAGGAGCTACAAATCTAAAAGTCTTCATCTGCCATGAAACTAATCTTGAAAATTGAAGTGCTGATTATTAAGAAACGAAGCCAACAACAGAACCTTCTTCCCCAATGTGTTTATGCAGGTGTGCCATCTGCTGGAGATGTTTCATTTTCTTATGTCAAACCTCAGTGATGGATTTTTATTATTTTAAAATACATACTGAGGTTCAACAGCAGGTTTTCAAACTACTAAAAAGACTCTGTGAAAGGTAAGGCATCCAGGCTAGTTGTACATCCAACCAAGGAAGCCTAACAGCAAGGGTCTGAAAATCAACAGTAACTGGTAAAAAATGCTACCTTCAAGTGTATCAGCAATTTTGGAGTGATAGAAACAACCACAAAACATATAGGATTTGGTACAGGTTATTACCTCAGTCTGAAGACAAATATCCCCAACCTGGAAAGCAGTTGCAATTTTAGGATGAAGGTATTTGAATCCAGCTGCTGAGACACCACAGCCTCTTGACTGACCTGACACAGCACGACTGTAAGAAAGGCACACCATCTGCCCACTAGCCCTTTTGACTTTGATCTGTAAATGGGTGTCTCAGGAACATTAAGAAAAGGACAAGTATATAATAATACTCTTCACTAATCCCTTTCTTGTCACCATTTTCAGTTTAGGAATCTCTTGGGCTGGATGCAGGAATGAACTGCAATAATGCAGGTCAACTTTTAGCATCTGGGTGATTTCTGTCAATGAGCTCCACACACCTCCTGCACACCGCATGGAGAATCACTGTCTTTGGTTTCTTTTGAACCTGGTTCCATCTTCATTCTGTGCTCCCTCATTCTGGTACAAGGAAGGACAATCAGCAACCAACACCCATGCCATTTGTCCATGCAATTTATGACCTTGTAGATCTCTGTAACTTCCCTATTACAACTTCCTCCCATTATCAGATTTCTCTCCAGAATCAGAAGTACTAGTTTACTTAATCTCTAATACAGAAGTTATATCAGAAATTATTGCTGATTTCCTTTCCTGCCATCTTTGAATTTGCAACAATTCTAGCATATCTTTTCTGAGATGAAGAACCAGAACTGCACACAGTATTCAAGAGATGTAGATGACACAGGCATTTGTACATAATGACATTCTGGCTTTGCTCCCCTCTAAAAAAAAATTAACAAAGGCTTTCCTTTACCTGCTAAGAGTACTGAGCTGATATTTTCTTGGAACTTACCTATCACTGCTGTAAGTTCAAAGCCCATAATTTCTATGTGAAGATATAATTGACCTCTGCCTTCCCCCTCCATTGTATAGCACTTAATATACACAGGATTTCACCTGTCATTTTACTGCGGAGTCACTTTTTTCAAAACTATCATTCAGTATGAATGTTTGTCCCTACTATCCTGAATATTTTCACATCTTCACCATCAAACTATGTCACCTCACTGCTTGCCCTCTTTTTCCAAGTCGCTTCTGAGAACATTAAACATCATTGGACTACAGAACTCTACTGGTGATCTCCCAGTTCTGCAAGGTCTGATGACATACTCCATTTCTTTTCAGTTTTTTAACTGATTTTCTGATACTACAGCTATATGGTTTCTTTCAAAAGTTTTGGTTAGAAACCTTGTCAAAAGCTTTTCTGAAATCCAAATATTCTGCATCTTTTGCCAACCTGTTTCAATGGAATTAGAAAACAAAAGCTGAACAATTTTAATCTTCAAACTAAGGAAGAAGAATTTGTCAGCAATACTAAGGCTTGCTTTAATCTCACCATCCACTATTTTTACCTGTGTCTTATCCTAGACAATAAATGTCTATTCTTTAAAAGGCTCAATGCTTCAAAGCTGTGCTTTCACCATAGGAACCTTTGTTTCTGACCAAATGGAGGCCAAACATAACATTTCCTGTCCCAAAACTCCAGTGCCGAATTTTCAGCATCAGTCTTGAAGTACAAAGCTGGAACTTTTTTGCTTCCAGGTAAGAAAAGGACAAGCTTTTACTTTTTGTCCTTTTACTATTGCATTTCACATGTTTTAAGATATACAGTGCTATCAGAAAAAATTGCATTTATAGAGTCTGACCTTTTGTATTAGAAACTGATCTGTAACTGAAGATGGCAATATACCCCATATTGAGTGGGAAACCCTTCCACACCTGATCCACTGGAAATGTCAGAAGCACTTCTGTTACAGACAGGGGGGAAAAACTGTTTATCTAAAACATACAAAGTTAAATGCTTACTTGGCTTTAAATGGGGAATCGGAGACAGCATTTTTTGCTTCCATCAAACTCTCATATTCCTTTGCCCTGAAGGAGAAAATATTTATTATTATTGACTGTTGTCCAAAGTGTACAATATGTAAGACCAACAAGATAATTCTAACCTTTGGGCTTTTTTTCTTTTTCATAGAAGAAGTCATAACCCATACTGATGCTTAACTATTAGCTGTTACCCATTTACTATTAACATTACTACTTGAGAATAATATCAGTGCACAAATGCTGTATTTAAGTTAACTTTCCAAATGGTAGAAAATGGTACAAGTGATATACATACAACTGCAGTAACCTACTGTTCATTATAAAACTACCACATTCATCTGACAAAAATATTAGTTATTTAGACATGCAGTGCAAATCAGAAGATGACTACATCACAGAGATTATAATTAACATATAAATAATTTGTTATATTTACAGGTTCAGGAGTATTTTTTTTATGCAATGAATGACTATTGTAACATAATCAACCTTGTTAGGCATAAAACGTGGAAGTAAATACCTCCACAGAAGTAAATACCTCCACAAATGAGTGTTTTACTGCTGGAAATGGAAACACAAACCTCTTTAGTCCCTTAAAAGTATTATTTACGCTGGCCACATGCCAAAAAGTAGGAAGAGGAAGACAGGAGTCTTTTTTCCTATTGCTTGTTTTGAGTCCAGCCAGCCTGTGCCAAAAAGATGAGAATCATCCCCATCTCATCACCCAGACCAGGATGCGCAGTGGTAATCCCGTAACCTTGTATAATGACATACACACACAAAGTAAAACTAATCTAGACGCTACAGGGATGCAGAAAAATTCAGTTCTCAGAGTCCTCCGATGAAGAAACATCCCACAGGCAGTAAAAGAATTTAGCTGTTAAAAAAGATTTAATCCATTAAAATCGCTCTTTTGATTTTGATTCTGAAATGAAGATGTCACAGATGCAACAGGGATCTCTAGGGACTTCAGGGAGATCCACTGTTGAAGCATCTTGAGGTTGTGTTCTCAGATGAATGAGGGACAACATCATTCGTGGCTTGGAAAATTCTTCCAAAAAAACCATAAAATAAAGCCATTGGCACATTGGACTAAATCTGCCATCAGGTATGTGACCTGTCTCTCTCTACCAAGAGCAGCCATAAAAAACCCTAGAGGAAAGTGCCAAAAGCACTTTAGGACAGCAGCAGGAAAAAAAAAATACCTCAGGGCAGCTTTCACCCATAAAAATGGTGTTTCCTATTAATTTTAAGGGTATTCTGAGTGTTAGCTGCTGTCTGTTGACATTCTTGCCAACTTTACAGATGTCCAATTGTTTTTTCCAAATCTAAGGTTTTGACAGTATCTTCCAATGGGAAAAAATTATTTAGTAAAGATTTAATTCCTGTTATTTCTCTCAGACACATACACTAAATGTTTCTTTATATTTTTTGTTCAGCCAAGTAGATCAAACTTTCCAAAGAGACCCAAATTTTCCCTTGGCTTGCTTAACCTATACAACTTATGGTACTCACAAATATTGTTACGTTACCACTAGCTCTGATTTGTGGATCATTAATAAAGCTATTAATCACAACTGAATTTAGTATTAAACATGAAGGTGAGATTCCTTTATTAACCTTTTGCCTTCTTTCCTGCCTCTTCGCCAGAAACAACACATTTTCAGCTTGGAGTTTTGTACAGACGAGTCAGTCAAACATGAATAATCACCGAAAATATCTGTTGCTAAATGAAGATGACTGGAGTGCTTTAAACCCATTGCAAAGCTTCCCTCAACTGGACGTACTTCCCAGCTGGAAACTGCACCTCTGCTGCTGGAGGTTTCATCAAGCCTCCTTTTCCAGGCGGGTACCGCAGTATTCTTCTGTTAGCAGCACATACATGTTTAACCTGAGATAATTTACTTAGCTATATATCAGTTGTTACTATAGCACCAGCTTAATGGCTCAGGGTTATAAATATAATTAATAAGACTAACAAAAACTTCTCAACGTATCTAATAACCCATTGATCACAATTTGTCCCCTCGTTCACCTTTGCCCTTCGTTGCTTTGATATTGTAACAGTGATTTAAGATCTAGAAACTCAGGAGCGCAACAGGAATCTATCTGGATGCAGTTACTTATTTTTTACAAGTTTAAAATATAAATGTATAATTTCAAGTCTTGAGGCATAAGGGGATTTTTTTATAACTATTTCTTTTTCTAGAGAAGAGCAATAGTTGCAAATATGTATTAAAACATGTTTTGTAGATATTCTGCTAACACCTATAAAACTGTGAATTATTGACATAAAATGCTCTTCACTTTCAAACCATCC
Source organism: Gallinago jamesoni (assembly GCA_025769975.1). NCBI lineage: Eukaryota > Metazoa > Chordata > Aves > Charadriiformes > Scolopacidae > Gallinago > Gallinago jamesoni. The sequence continues at coordinate 22,147,495 of JAOQGH010000069.1, read as the reverse complement.
TCAATAAATGAATAATTAAGTTACTTTAACTATATATTCCACCTAAGTTTTGAGTTGATTTTGAGCAGTAAACTTCCAGCAAATTGGTGGTCTAAGGTACATCAGTACTATCCGGACTGCTGGGCAAACACAGTAGATATTACCTAAATTATTTAATTTTTTATGTCATATTTTAATTCTGAGGTTATTGCTTAAATTGCTTTAGCCACATAACTTAAGATAATCCTCTTTCATTTTCTGAACATGGATATCCTCCCCACCTTACCAGTAATAAGCTTAGATGCAGGACCATCCAGGCAGTATTTGTCATTACTGTGCCCATTACTATTACTCAAGTGTCAATTATAGTAACTGTAGGAGACTGGCAAGACTTGCATGGTTAAAATTAATTTCCCAAATGGATTTTTTTTTTCCCCTCATCAATTTTTTTTTTGTTTAAAATTCCATGGAAGAACCCTTGCTTCATACTGCTACTGTACATTTTTATTTTTAAGTCTTTCATGTTAATATTAGAGAACGCATGGTGAAAACTTCAATTTAAATCTCAGTTATCTTCAAGGACAGTAATCTCATCGGAAAGTTTAGTCACTCTTTAAAACTAAAACCAAGCATAATGAACATGAATTTCACGTCTTGCCAATATAACTCCTCTTAGATTTTGAAACTTTCACTGTATTTTTCAACAGTATATCATCTTTTAAAATGATGCCCCTTTATTACTTTTTTAATTATAATTTTTGATGATGAAAATGCTGACTCACCCAACAGTCTGACACATGAAAACTCAAAAGGTTCTGAAAATGTTTTTCAACTATCAGTGCCAAAACCAAATTATCATCTGAGCTTGTATTCCTAGGTCTGACAAATCTTTGATAAATTCAACAGAAGCAGCTCTTGAGAAAGAATTACAATTGGACCCAACAACTGCATTAAACCAACAGGTAATTTTAATAACACTGCATCTTGAGCAATCAGAGACCTGGAGGAGTATGTTATTCAGTTTCAGTGTGCTCTCATGTGGTATTCAGATAATGGATTTGCTCATCCAACAAGAAAAACAACCAGAAACAGTAATAGACTGTAAAAGTATTGTGGTTTTGAACACTAATGTGCCATTAATAGCCCTATTATGAGTTAATAAAGCATCTTATTTTTACTGTAGCTCTAAAAATCCATTCAGGTGGTGTTCTCTTATTTGTTACCCTTCTTCCTTAAAAAAAACGCAGAGAAAATGCGTAACTATGATTCGCACCTTCTGAATTTCTAGACATAAATGCAAAAATATGTTACAATATTCAGTTAAGTATGAACCTCAGCTGGGGAGATTTCAGCTGTAAAGACTGACACTGCCAGTTCATGATATAACGATGTCCTGCATATCGTACTGATTTGCAGATGTCACTTTTTAGACTAATAACAAATTGCAGGTCTGACAACTCACTTTCCATTTTATGATATTTTTAACTTTCTTTTTGTTGTGACAGGCAACAAAAAATGATTAAATTTAATCATGGGATTTGACACTACAGCAGGCTGACTTCTATTTGTTGATTACTATTGATTTTCTTTGATACTTCATTTAAAAATCAATAGCCAGAAAGAAAAATAGGCATGGTTTACACAAATTTAAACATGCTATTGTATGCTAGAAGAGGCTACAGTTTTGGCAGAGCACTGGCATCCAATTATGAGAAAAGCTCTTAACAGGTGAAACCAAGGGCTCCAGATCGATATTCAGTTTTCTTTCTCAATCAGAGAAAGTGGCCATAAATTAGGCTCATCAGTGTTATTTTCAAGACACTCCCAAAGCAAATAATTTTTAAATTTTTTTCCAGCCTTCCACTCCACTCATACTAAAGGACAAAAGGTAAAGTTTAGAACAAAACTTAACAAAAAAAAATTAAGAAAAAAATTGTACTACCTGGAGTTCATCCGTGCCTTTAGCTTTTTGGCTTTCTTTTTAGTTTTTTGTTTCTCCTCTCCATCTTTTAATGGTTCCACAGGAACAGAACTCTCAATCACAATGTCCACAATGTACTTTTTTAATGACAGGTGCTCCTGCAGAAAATATTGAAATAATATTTAATCTCACAGTATGTGATAGATACTATAGATTATCTTCCCAGGAAACAGGGGTAAATATTTAACAAAAGGTTAAAAAATGAAGAAAAATTTTAAAAGAATTTTTGGGAAAGAGCTTTTTTCATCCTGGAGAGAACACATGATAAGTATTTTGGATTAAGGGAGAATAATTCTTGAGAGAAATAAAGGAGAATAAATGTTGTCTCATTTTGAAGAAGCTGTTACTTAACAAGAATGAATTCCAAGTTGACATCCTCTCTTTTCTCCAAGCTGCCTTTTGCCGCTACATGAAACCAATGTCCTGCTCTACCAACATCACTCATTATATTAAATGTACTCATTCTGGTTTATGACTTCAACTCTTCATGATAATCTAAACTTGTCTTAACTTTTGTTAAAATACATTGAAACTATTTACTAGTTACAATGTTACTGTTTCTTGATCGGACTATTACTTTTCCTCTCACATTAACAGATTTGTATTGAAGTAAAAGATTGGCAAAAATCTATTGCCCACAGAAGGAACACTTTCATTACAAAATCGTGCAGTTTTTATACAATGGCATGCAAGAAAAGGGAATGTGACTACACCATGTGATTTTAAAGAAATTATTTGTTTCAGGATTTTTAAAACAATGTTACAAAGAATGTCCTGTTTCCTCAGAGGTACTTTCAGTGAAAGTATAGACTACCCCAATACAGGCAAGGTCTACACTTAAAATAAATATTTATCATATAGAGATGAATGACCAACAAAGCTATTGCCCTAAAGCTGTCCTCAACTGTGACTGACCTGTGCTATCAATGTAGGTGCTTATGACAATTCCAATGACCACAGGACTACCCAGAAACTACACATGCAAACAAACCCACACCAGAAACCAAAACCAAACAAACTGCCAAAAAACCCAGAACTGCTAAACTGCTGACTACTTGATTTCAACCATTAAGGATTTATACTCCAGAGTCCCTTTTAAACTTATTTTTCAACTTAACTGTGCATTACTGAATCATAGTATTGTTCAGGTTGGAAGGGACCTTCAAGATGATCTAGTCCAACCACCAACCTAACTCTGACAAAAAACATCACTAAACTATGTCACTAAGCACTACGTCAACCCATCTTTTAAATGCCTCCTGGGATGGTGCCTCAACCCCTTCCCTGGGCAGCCCATTCCAAGGCTTAATAACCCTTTCAGTGTAAAAATTTTTCCTAATATCCAAACTGAACCTCCCCTGGCTCAACTTGAGGCCATTTCCTCTTGTTCTATCACCTGTTCCTTGGGAGAAGAGACCAACCCCCCCGGCTACACCCTCTTTTCAGGGAGTTGGAGAGTGAGAAGGTCTCCCCTCAGCCTCCTCCAGGCTGAACACCCCCAGCTCCCTCAGTCTCTCCTCAGAAGACTTATTCTCCAACCCCCTCACCAGCTCTGTTGCCCTTCTCTGGACATGCTCCAGCACCTCAGTGTCTTTTTTTTTTTGTGGTAAGGGGCCTAAAACTGGACACAGGCCTCGAGGTGGGGCCTCACCAGCACTGAGTACAGGGGACAATAACCTGGGTCGTACACACCACACTGCTCCTGATACAGAGCAGGATGCTGTGGCCTTCTTGGCCAAAATTTAGTTAATTTTACTGAATTAAACCTCTTCTGAACTCTCAATGTATTTCAGTCCCTTACTTGTCAGTGCAAGAAACTTACACAAGTTTAATCGAAACAGTTTTAAAAGCGACACACTTAAACCACTACAACGCCCACCATTACTCTACTTCGGTTGAAAAATACATGTAATCCAATGTTCTGGGTGACACTGGAAAGTCCTTCTACTACAATAGAAGCCTAACAGAGACGTTCACACTGTTGAAATGTCTGTCACAAACACTTCGATGATGGAAGTGGACATCATATCTCCATATTGCATTACAGCTGCTTGCAGAACTACCAATTGTTCATTTTTACAAAGAACAATAAACAAATAGTTTAATGCCAGTTATTAGAATGCATTTACCCCATTTTTAATATACCAAGGCTTATATTTGTTTTCTTACAGAATACTGAACACATCAAGAAGTGTAGGTCACCATTGCTTATTAGGATAATTTATCCTGGAAAATCATTCGTGCCACAATCAGATGTGGTTACTCCTTTTCTTTTAGTAAGTATCCTTAAAATTTAAAGGTGAAGTGTTAAAAAATTTATAGACAGTATTTTCCAGAAAATAACCTATATTTTCATTCACTTATTCAGGAAAATTGTATGCCTGTTGAAAACAAAATAAATCTCTGTGAAATTTCCTGGAAAAAGTCCATTTAGTTTTTGTAAAGCATTGCTGCATGATATAACCTAGCAATATATATTTCGTCAAAACAGTAATTGAAATTTCTATCTTAAATCATATGAATGCAAAATGAATACTGAACTAATATCAAACATAAGAAATCAAGCATAATCATCTAAGCAAATTCTAAAAGCCCTGCTAACTTTAACTTTGTTACACTGTCCACACCGGGTAACTCCCAGGACACCTGAGCTTTTTTCCCTTAATGTGTTGGTCCAAGTGGTTCAAACCATGGGTATTGCTATACCCATATGTAACCTAATTCTAATAGCTTTTGTAAGCCATTACTTCCCCCCCCCCCCAATAGTATCCATCTAATTTTAGCAATAAATGCTTAAAAGAAAACTTTCTCAAGGTACTTCAAAAGGCTGACCGCTTTGAGCATGATTTAGTAGTACAAGACCAGCCAAATACCCCAGGTTTTGATGAATTAGTTCTTAACCAATCTGTAGTAGCACTAGAACATAAACCATCCCAGTGTTGGTTATGAAACTCCAGTTCATTTTTGTCTCCTCAGAGAGATGTATCCCTCAACACTCACTAAAAAACAGCTTATCCCACTGAAAAATAGCTTTTCCCTTAAACTTTTTTTTTTTTTTTTTAAAAAAAAAAAAAAGGAGAAACCTGACTATAAGGCTATGACTTCACAGGAAACTGATGGTTTTGAGTTCTTCAATGTTCAGAAAGGCCCTCCTCGGAACAGCCTATGATGTTATTCCTGCTTTGCTACCAAGCCTCAGAGGACTTAAACAGTTACATTTTGGGATGCTCAATTATTAAAAAAAAAAAAGAAGAATTATTTCGGTGGGATTTGATAAGTACATCCCTGCTTTCCCAACTGAACTCGTATGCCCCAGCACTGTAATTTACCATTAGTTAACCTCATGGCTTATGAGTGAGATGAGCACTAGTAATATACCAAATTAACACAAACTGCTACTATAGTTCTATGTCTTTGGTCAACACTGAAACTTTTTTTGGTTCAGCAGATCTTCAAACGGCTTACTATAATCTTTCAAGTGACAGTGATGCAAAATGAAGGTCACACAGCACTTTGGAACAGACACCACCTTACAGAAGGAGCAGTCCATCTCCATCTAAGGTGCCGGCAGTCTCCTGTCCTGTGCTCCTGTCTCCTGTCCACAACTGCACACAGGGCAGCAGGGTTCTGCTCAGCAGGAACAAGCGAGACAAAGCCTTGTATCCCCTCAGCAGACACTCATCTCTTTTTTCCTAATCCTATCTGTGGTGTGGCATATAACTCCAAGAGAACTCCAGGGTTCAACAAGCACATTCATCTCCCGGCCCACGAGGGCCAGAAGAGGTCGTGCTGTCAATAGCACAGAGGATGGTTTCAAACCATTTTGTTCACATGAACTTGAGCACCTTCATGAATGATGTTTCTCAGAGTTCTCAGCTTTCACGTGTGGCAGTTTGGATTAATATCAGGCTTCATGCACACAGCTCATTAAAGTAGGAGTTGAGTAATAACACCCCGTGTCACAAGAAGAGTCACTTTTTGAAGGCAGAGATGAAAGCGCAGGATTAGCACAGCAGCAGATCGACACCACTCAGGTGTGAAACCAGTAGAATCAAGAGCTCAGTATTGAATGACAAGTGACACCTGAAGAGAGCTGTTGCTGCGGTATGCACAGCACCCTTAAAATAGCTATTCCCAAGTTTTACTAAGCTCCTACTAGTTATCTGAAAATATAAAGGCTTTTAAATCCACTGAGACACACTGACCAACCCTTCAAATGATTCAATTCCTGTGTAATTTCCCTTGCACTGCCAGGGGCTGGACAGGTTACCACACCACACAAGCGATGGCTGGTGAGGGTATGACAGCAGGTGAATCAGTGCAGCGTTTGGACAGTGAACTTGTTTCATTTTCTGAATGCTTTGATTTAAGCAGTAATGAAATTACTGAATTTCAGGTTTCTAGATTTCTAATAAAGATAAGTAACTGGGTAATCTAGTCACCTCTTCCTGAAAGCCTTTTACTTTTTCTTATTATTATTTCTATATAAGTAAAGGCTAACTGCAGTAGGAATTATATAGGCTAATGTCCCCCTCGCCACAGAGGCATCCTGGGGTTTGTTTTTATGACAATGTGAAGGGGCATTACTGGCCTGATTCTGTGTTATGCTGCATAGATTCTAACTGATATTCCCCCAAATCCCCAGATATTAGTAACCCATCAGATCTTTGGAGACATTAGCCATTATAAACACAAAGCATTAGTAAGTAAAGGCTCTTTTCTAATTAAAACTTCCGTTATTAAGGTCTGTCCTCACACCTACCAAAACTGATCACTGCAGTTTCAGTTGCTGTACCAGCGATCTCCATTTGAGCTGCACAGTTTCTCAAAAGCTTTGTTTTAAAGACTTACACATGAGAAAAGACTCACGTAGGACAAACCCTACAACACTGCTATCACAGTACTTTTTATCTCAGGACTGAAATAGCCCCAGCTGTGACGGTCGTTACAGATCAGATTTCTGCCATCATTTTTCATACTCGGTAACTCAGCCTTTAAGTTGCCCAGCTGAGATAACTGTGGCGCAAAATAAGCTATCAACTTTCATGGAGACGGCAGAATCCGTGCCAGAGAGAGCAGTCAGTCTGTACGACACTGCAACGTACAGCTGCAAAATACAGAAACCAGAACTGAATGCTGCTCCATTTCCTCACAATCACCTGTATATATCCCTCTATATATTCCCAGATGGTGATGCCTCAGTGATGCGTTAGAGCAGAAATGCTCTTGCTATTTCTCTCCAGTGTTACTTACATGCACTCACCAAAACTAAAGGTTGTTTTGAACACTCACAAGGTTTGCTCAACCTGCTGCTCAGAGGGAGATTGTCTCTTGCTAAAAAAGCTTATGAAACATAAAAGTAACCTGGTAAATATATACAATTTGATATCTGATGCAGCCTGTATAGACACATCTTGTCATTTGAGATCTTTAAAAATCAAGCCATACAGACCTCTAGTAATTTTTATGTAACATTGAAGATACTTTTAGAACAACTGAAATAAATTTCCCATCCAAGTTTCAGTACTTCATTAACAAGCAAGGTGATACAAACTGACATTAAAGACACATGTAAAACTGCAGCCCCAACAAAGCAGATAAGATAGAAATTACATTATTCATAAAAGTGTCTTTGCTTTTCTTCTCTTCTCCCTCCATCCTTAACTGTTCTTTTAGTCGCTGAGAATCCCGAAGCTTTCCAAAAGCAACAGATGGGCCTCATCTACAAACTACATGAGAAATCCAGTTGCCAGAATCATTATAGCTAAAACTAATAAGGTCACCCATGAAGTCACATTCTTGATGGTTATTGCCTAGTCCCATTCAACTTGGGAACAGGAAAAACTTACCAGTTCATTTCCTATCTTGAAGTTGATAATTTTAGATGACTAAGCACTTCTTATAAACAAGTTTTTCTCAATACACTGAATTACTCCCCTTTTTCTTATATGACTTCGTTATATTACAAGTATTAGAGCATTACTCTCAATATTCTCTGAAATAAAGTAAGTTCTTCAGACTCCAGAACAAATAATTGCAAAATCTTTTCGTGAAAAGTGTAGCAAATACTACAAAAAGCTGAAATACTATACAATTGAATTCAGTCCACTTCAGTTTGGATGAGGAAAACTGTACCATAAACTGGATTCTGAACCTTGGTAATCTATATAAAATACAACAGCTGGAGAATAAATTTCCTAATCGAAACCCTCTACATAGAATAGCCATTCACAAGACCAATACTCTTACTAGCTCTCCCCATCTGATGTCCTGACTATTACAACACCACCCATGTATCTGACCTTGACAGATGAAATCTTGGATATGTAAGTATTTATCAAACTGGAAGACAACTTCAAAATTATTCTCCTACCCAATCTCTTTGACTATGACACTTTTGGCCACCTGTATTACATATAAGCTACTATTCATTTCACTACTCAAAAAATATTTATAGTAACACTTATTAAATTGTGACGTAGAGTGTGCCAAACAGAATTCTTCCTAACAAAATCTCCTCATTCTAAAATTAAGAGTGAGCATAACACAAATACTTATTTCTCTTTCCTTTCTTTTTCAGTAAGCACTGCTTCTTTATGAATTCTGCCTGGGGCAAGACTGCACAGGTAGGACAATATTGCAAGTGAAGCATCTGCATTCGCTCAAGCTGAGAAGAAAATCACAGCCTGGCATTTGTTGCTGTAGGGCAGTCATAACTTAAGACCCTCTGTTCTCCTCTGCGCACGCTGCTCCTCGCTGGCTCTCACGAAGCACAATATTCCTCCCAACACGCAGCGGCAGCAGCCAGGGAAGGAAGGCGCTGGAAGTCCTCTGGTCTGAAGCCAGCCAGTCGCTGGCAGGAGTGGCCAGGATCATCACCTACTATATCAACTCTTTTCTGCTGCTTTCCATAAGCTCTGGAGGGTCCTGCACTAGCACAAAGCAGCATTGCAGTGAAACCCCACTGTCGGGCAACAGGCATGTGAAGCCCTGACCTTTGCAACCTATAGACTGTTTTATACAGCACAGGACATGGTACTTAATTAACTACCTTGCCATTATGTATAAACTAACCAAGTCATACAAGCGGAAAACCCTTCTAGCTATTGGACTTGCACCCCAAAAAATGAGCCAAAATGACCTTCTTGGAATTGGAGAACTTTATAGGGTTTTTTTTTTTCTCTATTATTTTTCATTTTCATTCCCTTCTGTATTTCTGGATTCTGGCCAGAACTGAAGAGAAGTGCCAGAATACCATGAGACTGGTTATTCTTATTATTTTTGTATTCTTTCCAACCTTGAATCCTCAAGTTTGGAAAAGAAAAAAAAGGCATTCTTATTAGTTTTCTAACCCAATACTGCAGACCAAGCAAGGCAACTTGAAAAATATCCGACTCTAGCCATTTATCTAAATTCCATCTTCAGAACTTCCGAACACTTGTTTTCACTTGCCCTCTTGTATCATCATTAAAATAAACATGAAGATAATTACAAAGAAATATGTGTAGTAGCTTATATCACATAATAACTGCTGTCATTCATTTACCATTTTAATAAAAAAAATTAATAGCAAACAGTATTTTGTATAAAGGTAAGGTACATAAGGAATATATTCTAGCAAATCAATAGGTAACTATTCTGAAGCCTACATATATCTTTTGGATCAACATTACCTGTTTCAAAGTAAACAATATCCTGTAACTGCAGAAAATAATTTCAAAAAATGTTTTCAATATTTATCACCAATGTCAGGAATAACAGTTTCTTACTTGTATATAATCACTTAAGGGAGGTATTTGCCAAATTTTAAAGAGGTTTTTAAAGTTCAATTCTAAATCATGTTACCACAGGAATATTTGTTCATGACTTTATTACATGTTTCAACAAAACTCCTCAGTATTTTATTTTTTTCCTCATAGCCTAGGACAATATTTAATATGGAAAACAGATGCTTAAGCAGACCGAGTTACATCAAATGCAAAATTCAATTTTCAACATTATAACCAGTGACAGCTTGAAACACAAATGGTCATTAGTGCTAATGATAAAGAGATCAAATGTTTGTGAACAAATACTGGTTTAATACCACAAGCGATGACCCACTCCAAAATATGGAGAGGATTCAAAATAAGGAAGGTTACCATTAGTAAGACTTATTACTAGTGCTTAATACATGGAAAAACAGGTCATAAAAATAAAGGCTATTCAAATATTATTTTCTCAAAATCAAGATTTTAGTTATTCACATTACTGGGCTAGAACGTACTCTTGAAGATGAGTGTAGAGCATTAAAAATCTTTTATTATTCATTCAAAACTGACAATTGACCTTTCATTGCAAAAGTAGTTTTTCCTTCACTTCTTGAATTAAATTAAGATTAAATTTTTTAAATGAGGGACTAATACTGCTTTTTAGCATGTCCAAACTAGGTACTATTTTTACTGCTATTAGCAACTGCACTTGTAGTCACCTTGCTTGTCCATAAATTTAGCAATATGACAACCTGCTGCTAAGATGAATAGCAAATAATATTCTGAATAGGAGGTTTGAATGTTTCTTGGAATTTTTAATACCATTCACTTGTCACTCTAAAATGTGGGAGCAGAAGGCAAAGTAAAGCTGTTTCTTCCACCAGAACGAGAATTCTGTGTGCTGGATACTGAAAGCATCACTCCGCAGCTTAGGGCAGAAAGCTGGAAGGCACTGACATTATCATCTGGCTGCAAGGGCAAGCAAGAGAAAGGGGGAAATGAGAGCGCACTTGGCCCTGCCAGCAGTAGTTTTTCTTACTGGCTGTGAATATTTAAGATATCCCAGCCCAAAGGAGGAAGGGTGCAGCTGTTGGCAATGATCTATCACAATTAAGGACACAGCCAATAAACAATTAATCATGTACGTTTTTGCCAAGAAAAACAACACTTACAATATATTAAAGGTAAGAAGCTGTTGCTGTGTAAAGTATAAAAAATTAGAACTGATGTATGGAGTACTGCGAGACCTTCTGCAAACTGCATCATGGATTAAACTTTATAATTACATGATCATTTATAACAGCTTCTTCTAGGACAAGTGCATTCACAGCAGAATTACAAGCCCAGAGTTCCTGTGCTGAAAGGACTGCAGGTATCCAATAGATATGAAACATTCATAAACAAAAATGGTCCTCAGATGCTTGGCTTAAATCCATTCCTATAGGAACACACAACCTCTTGAAAAAGATCCTTCCTTCCTCAGGAAAAAAAAAATTAAAATCCAAGTAAAGAGAACTCAACTGGAACCTGAGGCTTCAGTGGGGCGAGGAGTTCTTGTTTGTAAGTGATTTAGAGATTGCTTCCACTGAGCAACAGAGAAGAAAAATGGGCTACTGTTGGAAAAAATAATCAGATGCCAAGAAAAAAAAAATTTACAATGAAGTCTATATTCTGTAACACTGTGGATAAAAGAAACAAGAATATTTTTCAATATATGACCAAACCACATGCATCAATGTATCACCCAGAAGTTATTTAAGTATTATATACCACCACAGCCGAGTCAAGACCATCTCCTTGTACTCAAATGGTCACAGCAGATCATTCAAATGGTACCAGATGTTTTAAAGAGACTGGAGTGCAAATATACACCAGAATACGACCAAGGATTAAGACACACCAAGTTTGTAACTGAAAAAAAAAAAAAATCAGACAAACGTGAAAGCCTTAGTCCAGAGCCTTGAATAATCAAACACAAGAGAAGAGCTTAAAACCAAATGCTAAGGACTTTCATTACTTAGATTGAAAATCAGAATAAAGGTGGCCAAAACCACACTTGGCAACACAAGTAGAAATGTAACACACTTGGGTGTTCAAGAAGGAGAACTACTGATCTTGCGTAATTTGTTTTAAAAGATGACATACCCACAGGTAAAAATACCTCAAAGTCCTCTGGTAGATGAAATGAAAAAAACTGCTCCTTTAGTTTTATTATTTTCCATTTTGCTTAATCATGTCTTTTAGCTAGTTGCAAAAGGACTTCATAGGATAGTATTCTTCATTTAAATAAAAGAACTTGAAAACACTCTGATTCAGAAAGGAAAACAAAAAGCATTTTTCCCAATAGTGCTACAGTGGAAGCAATAAAACAATAGTTATATATATTATATGTAATTTAATTTAATGAACAAATAGTGAATTAAAAAAAATAATTAGCCAAGTCCAGGCATCACCACATCTCTGCACAAGAAAGCTCCCTGTACATACAGAAGAAAAAGAGGAGAGGTCAGACATGAAAACATTCCCACATCTCCTTCCCTCAGTAATTTCCTCTGTAAGAAATAATGGAAGCAGCGCACAACTTTGAAAAAACAGCTTGGTTTCCCAAAGGAAAACAACCCCTCGCCCCACAAAGCTTTTAGAAACTCAAACTCATATGAGCATCAGCTTTGCTTGTGTGTTGTGCTAGTTATAAACCTTCCGTGGCTGGCACAGGGCTTGTACTGGCCCCGCTGGGCTTCTCCGGCAGCCTCTCACCACATCCTGGCAGAAGCGCCGTCCTGCCCGAGCAAGAGTGGCCGTACCAGGGGAACCTGCCAGCAGAGTCACACACCCTGTAAATCAGCCCCCGCTGCAAACCCAGGCAGAACTGTGCCAGCAAAGGCTTGCTCTGCAACCCCAGCCAACCTGACAGCCCGCACGACAGAGTACGCTCTAGGCACTGAGGATCCGGGGTTGGGGTTTTTTTTTTCAAAGGAATGTGGGTGGGCTCAACCAACCATGTCTTTCCGTAAATCCTCACATTTTAACGCTGTCAATCTTCAGACAACCATTTCTTTGCTCCATCATGGGATTATATTTTCATTTGATCTAAATATGCCTCTAAGAAGTTCTTTGTTTTGTTTCTATCATGACAATAGAGTTAGTTTTCCTCCCCAATAAAAAAAGCACATTTTTCACACATGCAAACAAAAGTTCATTAATATTCCTCCACCCTACTTTGGAATACATAAAATTCTAGTGCGTAGTTTATATAAACTACCCAGCCCCCTGCCAAGTTGTCTATTTCATTTGGGTTTTAGGAGTAATTTTAATTTATAGGAACGTGGATAGACTGCATGGAATTACATGATTTATGCTCTAAAGGTATCTTTAAACCATAGTACTTAAATGACAGGAGATATGGACAGGAGCTAGGACAATGGTTCAAAGGAAGCAAGCTGTAAGGATTACTGATGTCATGTGTATTTCCCAAAGCAAACCAGAATAGACAAGAAAGGCAAAGGAAACAGGGAAAGCCAGCGGGGCATAAAAATGAATAAATGATCTAGGAGCTACAGGTGGGAGCAAATGTCTACAAGGTCCCTGCAGAGGCTCCTCAGGCTAACGAAATCTCCATGTCCTGTCCCATGGCTTTCAGCAGGCACCTCTTCAGTGGTGGCCTTTGTGTCAAAAGCCCTTTGTGTCACACAGGCTCTGGTTCAGCAAAACAATT
>JAOQGH010000069.1:22104515-22131328 GCA_025769975.1 Gallinago jamesoni | reverse complement strand
GTTACAGTTAGGAAAGGGTAGGCAAACTGCAACTCAGCAAAAATTTATTCCTCCAGACTCCTGTATCTCTCCAGTTTTCTTTTCTGCTTTTCCCATGATAACCACCTCTGTGGATTTCAGTATCTCAGAGACTTAACTCTCCACAGCTTTTTACCAGGAAAAAAAAATACGTTACTACTGGATGTAAAAAGCTGAAAACAAAGAGAGGATTTCAACAAATAAAAATAGTAACAAGGTCTGTGAAGAAAAGGAGGAGACAGCTAAAATTAGAAGTACTGAGCAGTATCGCTGGAATTAGCTTGGCTCGAAACAGATTTTTGAACACAATGAATTTAAATCTCAATCAGCTCTGAGGAATTGGCTTGTACAGGATTTCTTCCTAACATCTGACAGGAATAATACACGGGCATTCACAAATTTTTTTGGATAAGACAGAACTCAAAGTCTGACCATTATAATTTGTCTCACAGGAAAGGCCTTGACTTTATGCTGTAGTTCAATTCAGGCAGCAGCAACGAGAAATTAGATCAGACAACCATCCAGAAGTCTGTTCTTCAAAACAGCATTGTTTCTTGATTCAGTGTAAAATGTCCCCAATGCTTCCTAAAAATCCCTCAAATGCCCATTATTGTTCTTTCCAGCAACACTAATCCGTGCAAAGTGTTTCCAATCTTACCTTTTAAAGTAATTTAGCACTACAATTTTCAGTATTATTGACTGTGATGCACAGGAGAGCAGACATGGTACCCTAAGAAAGGACTAAGATACTTTAGGCAACAGGAAGGAACAGAAAAAAAAAAGTACAGCAAAATGCAGACACCTACAACACATCAGGTTTTTATGATTAAAAGATAAACACAGTGAGATGAAAAACACCTTTGGATAAATAGAAAACAATTAGTCACGTTTTATACACAATTTATTTCAAGTGGCAATTGCCTGAAGCGTTTGAATCCGCTGTTTCTTTCGTTCCTTTTCAATGGTAGTCTATATTCAAAAAGGCACTGCTTTTCCCATGCTAACACAAACTTTCTTGTTCCATTCCTTTATAAGAATTTTTTACTTTCTTAGGATACTCAGCTGTGCACTCAGTGCATTAAAAATAGAATATAGAAAAAAAGTTAGAAAACTTACCACTTCTTCATCTGAAAGCTCTCGTCCCTGTATACTACTGTTTTCTCTCACAGCTTGCTGGTGCTTTTTCCCTTTAATGTGGCTAAAAAGGTAAACTTCTGATGAAATCTGTAATGACAATGGCTTAATAGTAATTTTTTTCCTCGATAATTCCATAATGTATACAAAATTAAGTACAGTGCTTTATTCCTCAACTTAATTTACATAAACACTTTTTATGCAGGATTTAAAAGTAAATTAGACATTAACCTGCTGGCTAGCAAATCATTAGGAGATTTAAAAAAAATCCTGGCTTCTCATCTCATTTTTACTTCAATCTAACTTCATATATTGAACTTTCATTCTGGAATGCAAGATCAGTGAATACACAAGACTCCAGTCTGCTGAACCTGAGTTTCTCTTCCAGCACTGCCTGAAGTGGTCCCATGCAATCTTGTTTAATTTAGCAATTAAAGAGAAACAATGCTTAGTAGACATAAGGCTTTATTCAATAACACATACTCTTTGCAAATCAGTAAAATCAATTATCAACAAGAACATATCTCCCTGCTTCCTACTTAGTGCCTGTGCTTCTTCTTCTCCCTCATTCCTGGGACACAAGAAGAGACACCCTGGTGAGACTGGAGCCTGCCAAGTACCTGGCTTCCAACAGTGACCAAAAAATAAGACACCCAAGCAAAAGTAAAAGAACAGACAAAGTGAGCACTGGTTCTACCCTTCAACACTTTTAAGCCTCCAACTAAACTCAGTTCAAGAACTTGATTTTGAGCTTGATGTGGTTCCACTGTGTCTAGTAATCTTCAGTGAATTTCTATCTCATTTACAGACAGAAGAAACAAAAAATTTCCAAAAAGAATCCAAAAATCTGCACATTACAAAAGCAGAGGCAGCACACAGTAGATGTGTGGTACTCTCAGCTATGAATGAAGCATAATTTGTAGATTCAAGGCTCAAGCTGACCTTGCGATTCTAGCAGCATTCCCTCTCTCCAACTTACCATGACATTGCATAATGAGCACTGTTTTTTTCGTTCGTACGGTGTAAGTTTTGGTGCATAATCCGTATTAGCATGTCTTCCACTGCTTAACTCTGCTGCTTTCTCTTTCCTTTGTTCAATTTGTTCCATGTGCCTTCTAATACTTTCATCATGCTGCATGGAAAATAATCAAAGAAAGATAAAACACACTGAATTACAGCAAATAGAATTAAACTGTGCAAAGAAATATTGGGAATTACCAAATACTGTACAGTTAGAATGAACTTCTACTACACTGAAAGTATTTTTTATTTCTGAAAGACATTAAAAGTCACCACACATCAAAGACATTTTAACATTTCATTATGATTTAAAAAATCAATCAGTGCTATTTTTGTTTTATAGGTGATTATCAATTAATAATCTGCTGCAAATCCTTCTGTAAATCTTGCAACATTTAACATCTCAGTTCTGGTTTTGTTCTTAATGAAACATTCTAGTACAGATTGTAAATTCAACTTTCAATTCTACAAATATGTAACTTATGTAGTGCTGTTCTCACTGGCACATACAAAATCATAAACTACAAATTAAAGTAAAATAAATGACTTGTTATTTAGCTGCAGTAGCAGGTAAACCCAGTATCTGGATTCTTTCAGAGGATTTTTATACCTAAGCCTCAGCAGAATGGAACAAACTCTCAACTACTGTTTCAAATCAGAACCTGTATTTAATAACAAAATTGCATTTTACAGGACAAGTAAATGTAGCTGTGGTGCTTCAGATTGTGACCAAAGCAAAGAATAACATTGAAACAAAAAATTATTCATACATATAAATAAACCACACAAGAATAAAAATTTACATGATTTATCATTAATTGAAACTTTAATATATAGATCCAACTCAGAACCTTAAAAATATAATTTATCATTTTAGAAGTCTTCACATCTCTTGAAAAATAGTGGATATCTCTTCAAAACTTCTAATACCTAGGTTCTCCACTGGACAGTCAATTCAGCTGAACAGGTGAACTACAAACAAGGGGCTTGATCCTTATGCCTATTTTATGAAATAACTGGAGCCATTCATGAAACAAAAGGAAATCAAATGCCACACTTGACAGCATCAATTCCAATAGCTTTGGATAGCACTCTCTGTGACTGTTTGGTGAACTGTCTTCAAAAAACACAGTGTGAGAGTTTTTATGTATTAACTTTCCTCATGATTTAATTAATAAGTATTTTGACTTCTCTTGGAAAGTACAGGTTTACTTGTTCTCATGTTCAAAGCTTTGAAATTAATGAATTCCATAGGGTTCAATCCTGTCTTTCCAAACCACACAGTGTATGTTATACAGCAGAAGCTTCCTCTTAATGCAGAAGTCTAAATAAAAATATCTTGTAAAGTTGCATAGTTTAGTACACTGTAATATTTTTCAGCAAATAGAACATACATACAGAAAGCATTTTGCAGAAATTCTATATTGTTGATGTATTTTTCAACTAAAGTATCCTTTCATACCTTTAATTGAATCTTTTTTTGTAGTTCCTCCATGGCTTCTTGCTGAGCTGCAGTAAGAGCTGCCAACCTCTCTTCTCGATCTCTAACCAAAAAGATAATAAATATAGGAAAAACTTGTAACCATGTAGAACATGGGTAATGACGTAATTCATGGTGGAAATGGAGAACAAGGACCCCAAAAATGAAGCTGAAAGTTGGCTCAATGGAAGACAGTCAACAAAAAGCAACTTAGTTAATACAGAATACAGATGCTTTAATGAAGGCAGACACTTGAACCTCTATAGCAGAACCTGGATCACACCGCAGTCCAAACCAGAGCAACGACAGTCAACATGGTGCTACAAAACAGCAATGAATGTGATACCCTGCCACCATGAGCATCCTTCAGCCCATTGCTACAGTCAGTGAACCAAAGAGGAGTACAATGGCAAATTGAAGGAAAAAAAAAACGCCTTACAGCAATGAGGGCCGTGCATTTCATAAAAATGATGATCAGTGGAACTTTGAACACGTAACTTCTATAGAAAACTCTGACCAACATCAAATGATACGGCCATGAGTGATAAATCAACGCTCTAGAATATTGCAAGGCTAAACGTTAAATATACTAAAGGACAGCAAAAGATTAAGTATTTATCTTACCATCACTTTCTGTATATAATTGCAGTCAGGACCTGTTTTGCTCACTGAACCTGTCTGCCCTACATCCCCCTGCCAAAAACAGAATCACGCCACAGACTTCAGTTGCCCTCTTCACTTTCAGCCACTCTCCTTCCCCTCCCCAGCAAAGTGCTAAGGCACGGCTGACATGTGGGTGTCAGTAAGAGCCTGGCAATGCTCTGAGCATCACCCTACTGACGAGACTAAGATTATTTTCTTCTGTTGGAGAAAAGAAGAGCTATAACGTGATCCGTTACTATTAAGCAGAAACCTGCGGAAAACAGTTTCATCAATAACAACTTCCTAGTGATCAGGTAGCCAAGGGAGCTATTAAACCCTAGAGAGGCAGAAAGTCAGGCACTCAGGCTGTTTGTACAAAAGGAATTGGGGTGGGAAAGAAACACTTCTCCTGGGAGTCTGGCAGCTGTGAAGGGCCAAATAAAATAAAAATAGGTTTGAGTAAAACTGAGCAATGAAGAAGTCATTCACAGCCGTTAGCCATCCTTTCAAAGGCATTCTAAAATTAGTTTGAGTGACAAAACCAGAAAGGATAACATAAAGAATATTATCCAAACAGCAGTGGTTTCTGGTTTGTGAGGATTTGTGTTTGTTTGGGTTTTTTTAAACAGAAAACTCACAGAAAAAACAAAGACATTTCACTAAAAGTAGGAGGCTCAGATAAAGTAACATTTTAAAACAAAAGGACATAGAAAATATAAAAGCAGATAGGAAAGAAGTTGGGGAAGGAAGCAAATCAACGATAAACACTACACACAATTGCTCTTTTCTGAAAGTGAACTCTTCCCAACGCCATGGGCGTGGAGGGGAGTGAGGAAGAGATGATGGATGAGAAGCACTGGGTAGTTTATGTGCTATCTCCCCTGAGGTATATAAAGAAAGGCTGAACTACAGTCTTTGGTTTTGTTTTAAAGAGCTTCTCTCTCACACTACGAGCTGAAACAAATCACAGTTAACACATGACCCAAAGCTTATTTTACCTACTTCTTTCAGTATGTGTTTTTACCTATTTGTTTAATCCAACAAATTTAAAATCATTGCATACTTTGCATTAATAATATTTGAAACAAAATTCTAATGCTTCGATTTATAGAGCATCAACATTATTCCAGTATAAGCCCTTCTGAAAAGCATGCTTTTTACATGATAAGGTTACATTATACAGTTTTACTATCTCTATTGACAAGAACAAAATTTTCCATATTATGGATTTCAACTCTCAGGAATATAAAATATTCTGAAATTACATCTAAAACCTTACTGGAATCAAGTTAATGTACCATAAGGGCAGAGGGGCTTTTAAAGTCAGTTTTAAGTACACTATTCCTTTCATACAGATGCTTTAATCACCACCAGATGCACATGGTAAAGCTTATACTGAAGAAACTTTAGGCAAATATTCCAAAAATTACTCATTCCAGCAAGAATTAAATCTTCAGGATAAGAGTCAAATCCTAGCAGCAGGGAAAAAACAAATAACAAAACAAAACACCAAATGATACTCTGACGTTCCACCAAAACCTGCGGAAGTCCAAGCCAGAAGGGACAGTAGAGCCAGCTTCCTGGCAAGCTCATCTCTCCCTGAACTCTAAACCAGGACACTTTGAACCCTCCTCTAATTCTACTGTGTTAGAGAAACCTCAGAACTGTTGCTGAGGAGATGGAATGACTCCGAGGCCATTCTGACATAACAGAACCAGCCTCTTGTAAGGCACCACACATACATTCTTTCCTACTCTTTCCCAAAATTATCAAAAAAAAAGAAAAAAAGATGAAAAAATATCTCTTGTATAATCAGCATCTGGCAAAGAAAAACAAATGCAAGCACGGTCCTGCAATATCAAGTACAAAGCATTTGAAAAGTGAGTGCTATAGTAGCAAACATAGCAAATATTCCTGAAACACAGTACTAAGAGAAGGCAAATGAAAACTGCTGTTCTTCAACAAAGGAAAGCGGCAAAATTAAATCTGATTAAACAAAAACAGCAAAGAATTATGTGCCTTGAGTCTTTAGTCAAGTTCTAACCGCAGAAGACCTAAGAAAGCAAAGATGTCAACAGCACAATTATCTCACATTTGCTCACTGTGATGATTTCCTCAAATTTCAGAAAGATGCAGAA
The DNA here is from genome assembly GCA_025769975.1 of Gallinago jamesoni. Classification (NCBI taxonomy): domain Eukaryota; kingdom Metazoa; phylum Chordata; class Aves; order Charadriiformes; family Scolopacidae; genus Gallinago; species Gallinago jamesoni. Next base: position 22,124,896 of record JAOQGH010000069.1, on the reverse strand, counting down.
GTCTCACACATGCAGTGTCATCTTCCCAAAACAGCAAAACAAAAATTCTCCCTGTTAGTCCTAATCTTTCTCAAGTGTCTGTGAATGAGAATAAGATACTGAAGGATCCCTTCCAACTCACTCTGTCTCACTGTGACTTTGGCTCAATATATTGAAGAGCGATCCACAAAGCCCTGGGCAAGGCCACAGATCCTATCCACAATACATTAAACATCTCATTCAAAGTTGAATCTCTTTATGATGTCAAGCTAGAATTACTCATGACTTTGGAAGATGAAAGAAGGCGATCAATGCATTTCTGAATATTTTACTTGGATTAAAAACCCAAACCTCTTCATGAACTTCATCATCATCAACTTTGAAGAAAACAAGCTATGACAATAAAAATGTTTCAAGAACCATTAGTGAATACTTCTTGTCATAGGAAAAATATAACATCTATTTAGGTTTTATGGAATGCTTGTGGCAGTAGAACTGTTGGGAAAGAGGGAACAATAGGAGGTGAATACAAATAGGATTTGGCAAATTAACAATAAGCAGAAAGCAGTTTTCCCAAATCAGACCTGAAAGTAAACCTTTCCAACACACCGCAGTGCCACCCAACATTCATCCTCTCTGCACCTCATATTTGGCTCAAAAGAAAGAGACAGAAGAGCCCATATGAAAACCCTTTTACGAACTTCTGAACCATAAACGAAGTAGTTTGTAGGCAGTAGAATTAATGAAGCCTGATTTCCCGGCTTTGTGCTTCACAAATGTAATCTCTGGTGTCCACAAAAAGGTGAACTCAAATTGATGCCAGTAAGTCCAAAAGTTCCTGGAGAGTGGAGGAAATGGGGAACACAGGGACATTAATCTTGTTTCCCTTGAAAACTAAGCTAAAATATTAAAAAGTCAAATTATTAAAAGGTCTTGTTAGCAATAAAACTAAGATGAATATAATAAAATACAGCCTTGCATCTTATATTCTGCATGTACCTAAGGAATACAAAATTCTATTATAAAATTTATGATTACTCACCTCATTTCTTCTTTCACACCATTCATCAAGAATATTTATTAATGTTACTTTTTAAATTACTAAATCTGAAGAGCTAAGAAGATATTGTTATAGAGAAGCCACAGTTTGCTGGAAAGGATAATGGTGAAGGGCAGGGAACCAACAATATTATTGCAACATTACCTGGCTCTCTCCCGTGCCGCATCTTCTCGAGCTTTTTCTTTCTCTTGCCTCTGCTGTTCAATCCGCGCTTCTTGTTCTTTCCTCTTCATCATCAGCTCCTCAACTCGGGCTTGTCGTTCTGCCTCTAGGGCTCTCTTGCGCTCCTAGTCATAGAAAAGTAAATTCTAACTTTTCTTATAGGAAACAAAAACTGAAAGCAATTACAGAAACTGTATTTTAATATCTGCTTATAGAATGTTGCCTTACTTTCATCATGGAGTAAGAACTGCATTTTTATTAGATAAAGGATAGTATGCAAATATGCGTATATTCAGAAGCTTGACCATACATTGAAAACACATGAACTAAGCTACACATTAATTGGCCATATATTTTGCTTATCCTGAAAAAGTCTATACAGTCTAGAAGCTTATAAAACAAGTTAATTAATGAGAGTCCTTGAAAACATTTTAAACACCCTACAGGATACAGGTAATGTAGAAATAACATATGCTCCCATGGAATATTAATATTTAAATTACGATTCTGAACTATCAGAATGTTTATAAAACAAAAGAGATTTGGCAATTACTTTTTGCACTATCATTGAATATATAATTTCTCACTACTCATTTTTTACTTTTTTCTGACTAATTAAGGAACTAAATATGGTATTATAAACCTTTCTGACACAATGACTATACTTCTACCAAAAAAGCATGTTTGAAACCTTATATCTAAGTAAGACATTTATAAATAGTCATTAAGTTCCTGAGTTTTACTAAGAAGAAATGTGATCATTTTGTTTAGCTGAGGAGAGCTGAATTTTTAATGTGGTCTTCAAACCTCTATCTTACTGAAAAATTAGTCTGGTTCATATGACAGAATAAACAACAAATAGAAATTTAAATGTATTTTTAAAATATACTCCTTGCCACGAATTCCAGCACTGTAAATGCACGTCACTATACCAGCAAATCAACTACCTTTCTTTCAGGAAATAGTATGAGATTTCATTAGCACAAACCAAAACTTGCTGAACTAATCAACATTTTTACATGGTTAGACGAGGGCCCTGCATTCTTAAATATTTACTTTACAAAAATTTAGATATAGTAAGAACAGAAAACATCAACCTTATACTTCATTCAGGAAATGAAGAACTACAAACTAAGTGACTTTTTTTTATTCCATGCACACAGCATTTCCTAGTAGTGAATACGATGTCAAATGCACTGCCTGCATCTCCACAGCAATACAGCTTGCTCATGGAGAATCAAAACTCCAGCTTTCACAGTAACCATATATTTTTTTCCTGCATAATGTTTCAGTTACAGCATTGCACAAATACATCAATTTCATTCTTAATAAAATAAGTAAGACATGGCATGCTTTGCCACAACTGTACCATTAAATTGACCAGAATGCAAACTGTTTTACAGAATACACCCAGTGGATCATAAAAACAAATACTAGTTCTGCTGGAACATTCCTTACAAAGGCCTCTAAGGCTGCATTTAAAAATATACTAGTATAGCTTGTACATTTTGAATTAGGTGCCAACCAGTGCTACTAGTTGGAAATGAAAGTAAAAGCTAAAAAGATTTAAAAAATAATCTTTAGTAGAACCTGTAATTAGAAAGTTAAAATAAGCTTGATGGAAGGAAGGGTTTAAAGGTGAATCTGCAGAATTTGGTGTCAGGAAAAAGCAATTAGATTTTATTGAATGGATCTGAGAAATACTTGTGGTTGACAAAGTCAGTGTTCAGGTAAACAGAAACAGCCCAGTTTCCACAGATACCAAAATTTTATACCATTTTGAGAATCCTTGTGATTTTAAATGATGCAATTCCATGTATATTAAAAGTTCATCACTGTTATAGTAAATGTAAGGTAGTTATGTTTAGAAGTTTTGTATTCTTTCAGTGTTTGAAAAGCTTTTGCAAAAAGTTAAATTCATACTTATAGGCCAGAAGTCTCATGCTTCATTTCAGTTCACTGAAGTGGAATTATTTGTTCCCAGTTACACTAACTGCTAAAAACGTTATATTGGGAGTGGGTCCAGCTCCGCAAGAGTGCAGGAAAAGCTCCCGAGAGGGGAATGCACTTTGTTTTCTAGAGGGCAGGAGGGGAAACTCCAGCATACCTTAAATTATAGGGCTTTGCACAACTGTTAGGCAAGTTGTGCATTGACAAATCACAGTACAAAGCATTGGCTTGGTCTGGCAGAAAGGATATGGACAGAACAGCGTGATCATAAGTGGGATTCAGTACTGAGCACCTGTCTGCAGTGTTTGTTCTAGTTCAGCTACCAGCCTAAGAACAGCCTGATGCCTACACAACCCAGGAAAGGACTGAATAAAATGGTAGAGAAAAGAAAGACTTAAAAATACCCCAAAGTCCCAGAAAGGGACTCCAGAAATTCTAGAATCAGGTAGTCTGAGTAACTTCAGAAACCAGGATCACTGAGAGCAGGTTTTTCATAGACAATCTGGAAGGACACTTTTCACTGATAATGCAACCGGCCCTTGGAAAAACAGAAACTTTTAATAATACATTCTCTCCAAAAGAGTTTTATCTAGCACTTTTGGAGTACCTTCTGTCTTAAAAATGGCTTCTGAGCACCGAAGTCAGTAACATGCCCTGTTTTTCAACAAGGAGATAGAACCAGCTGCTAAGTACTAAGCTCTGGCAGAAGCTGGATTCAGGGGCGATCTACAGTTGTGGTGACCTGAGGTACATATAGGGAGGGAAGAGGAGTTTACGTAGGAAGAAAACTTATGTTATAGACTCCAAAGTAGAGAACAGTGCCAAAAAAGCGGAGACTGGGAAAACTTAGTATTGGAATGCTATATTAAAACCACCAACAAAAAAATCCTAAAAAACAGGATTCCAGGAACGCAAACACTGTGGTTTTCACTGATCCTGTAAAAAGTATTGTAATTATGACAGTAGGCATATGATAAGGTATATTTTTCTGTTTCCTCTCTCAAAGTTTTAAGTGTTACCAAAACATAAGAATTTTCTTATAATGGAATAACAAATATTTTTAAAATAAAGCTTAAGAGAGGCATGAATTATCTGCCCAGCATCTGTAATACCTCTGCTATGGAGATGTTAAGACTCACCCGTCTCCCTCTCATTGCTGAAACATTATAAAAGAGAACATAAAAAAATATATAAAAGAAACATATTACACTTTTCTGAAGTTGAACAAAGGAGGTAAGACAGAAAGCAACAATGACTGCATAGCCAAAATGAAAAACAAATACATATTTCATTGTCCCCCTGCAACTACAGATATATTATACCTGAACTGCTTCATCACGTGCTTGTTTTTCCTCTTGTCTTCGTTGACGTTCCTCTTGTAATTCATTTAAGCGTTGTTCATACTCTTTTAGTTTATTCAACACATCATGACGTTTGTTCTGAGCTTCTAAGGTATTTATAAATGCAATTTCATTCACCTGCAAATAACCAGAAAGTGTAAAAAGAGATCTGAGAAGTTGAAGTAAGTTTCACTCTTAGGGAATATCATCCATGTGATAATTAAACTGGTGAAACATTCTCCAGAATGGATTGCAAAACTATCATGTTTAAGAATAAGGCTCTGGTTTTTATTCTGTTTGTCTTTTTTTTTATTTTTAAAAGAGGATAGTCCATGGAATATGTAATATAAAACGAGAAAGTGAACTGTATCAGAAAAACAAGAAACTTTGGGTAAATACCAGAAAAATCTTCCCGGTCTTCTCAGCAACGAGACTTGATTAGTCTATTCCCTCATTCACAAAACGTGGACTGCTAAGACCCAACTGGATAAATCAGTAATATATGTAACTGCTAGTAAAATCCAACAATGTAGCCTATTTCACAAACATATTATTTTTTTCAACCATAGGACAGTGTGAGAGACAAGAATAAAAAAAAGAAAATAGTGTGAAAAGGCTAACTTAAAAATATTTTTATGCGTATACAAAAATAGAAAAGAATATACTCTTCTACCACTTAGGTTCATGGAAGTAATCAATATTTTGCTGTCACTACAAAGTTGCTGAATAAAATTCTTATCACCTATAGGCTTTTAAATGCAAATGCTTTAGAAATATATATGGATGGGAAAAATCAACGTGATTTAATTGTAGTTTGAGTTAATACAGTAAAAATTTTAGAACCAAAGTTATTGAGGAAAATTATAAAAATACATCAGCTATAAACCATACGCAAACCTATGATTGCAATAGAAAATCTTTGCTGTACTCAAAGTTCATGCTATGTCTGAATGCACAAAAGAAATGAGTAAAGAGAAGACACATGGACAGACAACAACAGATTGTGTCAAGGGTGGTAGGATAATATTTGTAGCTTTGTTTACTGACTAGAATCCATTTACAGAATAGATTTCCCAGTTCAGTAAACAAGTAAGCACTGGGAATTTAGATAACCAACTGGGCAGCAACAGTTACCATGGTCTTCAGCCCTACATACTACTCATCTGCTGTTTCTTTAAAGCCTTCTGGCCTAATTAACCTTTATTTCCAGAACACAAGAACCTCAAGAGGCAGCAGACCTTACACGTTTAAACACACAGAGTACTTGAAACATCTGCTTAGCTGGGGAGTTATGGCAAGTGCGATTTAGTTAATATGATTATAGAAGTCACACCAGTGTAATGAAACAATAATGAAGGTACATTAGACTGAATTAAGTAATATAGAAATTGGTTTAATTCAAAGGACAGAAATAGCAACTAAATTAAAAAGCTAAATCAGTATTGTTGTGCTTATCTTAAATAATATGGATCAACAGCTGCATCAACTACAGCTGGGATACATGCTCATTATACAATGTAGTTTTTTCATTTTAAGAAGATGCATGTATCTTTACTTGGGAAAAACAGCCTTTAAAATAAAATAAAGTATTTCATTTATGATGTGTTCCTTTCGGCTGGGGTAGAGTTAATTTTCTTCACAGTAGCTAGTATGGGACTGTGTTTTGGGTTTGTGCTGGAAACAGTGTTGACAACACAGGGATGTTTCAGTTATTGCTGAGCAGGGCCTACACAGCATCAAGGCCTTTTCTGCCCCTCACATCCCCCACCAGCGAGTGGGCTGGGGGTGCACATGGAGTTGGGAGGGGACCAAGATGGGACAGCTGACCCCAACTGGGGATATCCCATACCATATGACATCGTGCTCAGCACTAAAGCTAGGGGGGAGGCTGGTGGGAAGGCTGCTGCTCGGGGACTGGCTGGCCATCGGTCGGTTGGTGGTGGGCAATTGTTTCCATTTGCATCGCTTGTCTTTCTTGGGTGGTACTTCTCTGTTATTTTCATCACTTTTAAAAATTATTATTATCTTTACATTTTTTTCCCCAACTATTAAACTGTTTTTATCTCAATCCCTGAGTCTTCTCCCTTTTACACTTCTGATGCTCTCCTCCATGACCCCGGGACTAGGGTGTAAGAGTGAGTGAGGGGCTGTGCAGTACTTAGCTGCTGGCTGGGGTTAAACCACAACAATGTTTATCAAAGTAACATGAATGAGGTAAACCAAAAGCATTAGTCTAGTGCTGGTCTTATGAAATTATGTATTAAAGTCAGGGGAGTGCTAAACAAAATACTTATTTTAGAATAATTGCCACGTACTAACTGTAGGTTTCTATTTATTTCCAGCTGTTTAACAATATTAGTGTTGCAAAACACAGCAACAGAACTATTGTTAAAGGACATAGAATGCTGGATATGGAATGGGTGTGTAAGACAGGAGAAGAGCAATGAACTCTCCCCGCTTCTCAATTCTATATACTGGAAAAAGAGAATTGATAATCAGATCCTCTGGTCCTTCCAGGAGGACTAGGTGTCACCAAAAATGCTGCCATACTATGTGAAGAACAAAAGCAGCAAGATGACTATAAGTTCTTTATTTGAACCAATCTTTTCTTCCAGTCCAACCCACTATGATGTCTAATAACAGCTAATTAATTTTAAATTTATATTAGAGAAAAATTGTCCATTTTAGAGATAAGCATTTACCATCTTTCTAGTTCACATGTATTCCTGTCTAACTTGCACCATCATTCACAACCTCATGAGCACCCTGAGGGACAAAATCATGCAAAACTGTTAAATAGTTTCCTTTTTTTTAAAAAAAAAACAAACTTACCTTAGCTTCTTCCTCTTGTGCTTTTTTCACAATTGCTTGTAGCTGCACTTCACGTTTAAATTCTGCATGGAGTAATTTTTCCTCCATCATCCTGCGTCTTTGGTCTAATAATTCTTCTTTCCATTTCCGTACATCTTTCTCCTACATATGAGTTCATTCATTACTGATATGGTAACTGAAAACAGTGCCTGAATTTTCCTCAGAATTTTCTGATATCAGAAGCTTTATTTAGAGTAATATGACATTTTGATGCTGTACACAAAGCCTGCATTAAGTTTAACCCAAAGTACACTGACCTGCTAAAGCGCTTCAGTTTGGTGAGGTTCAGTTTATGCTGGATCCATGCAACACATTTCCACTTCTATCATGCCTTCCCTGAACCTGAGGCAGTAGAGTATGAACTCTCACAGGAGTTCATGATTTGCAATAATGCTTTCTTTAGTATCTGTGATACACAATTTATCTGCGAAAACTATGTGAACTCAGACACAGAGGAAAACTTCATTCTACTGTTAGTTTTAATCTCTAACACTTCCAGACTATGTGGGGGAAAAAAGGCTTTTCTGAAAGGCAGCACACCAGCTACTTTGTATTACAGAAACTTACCCTTTCCATTAATTTTTGAAGCTTCAGTGTTTTTTCTTCTCGTAACTTTTCTCTCAGCTGTTGAGCTTTCATTTGTTTCTCTTCATGTTTCTTTTTGGATTCTGCTATTGTTCTTTTAATAAAAAACAAAGCAGAGCAAAAGCAAGTGAGACAACATTAACCGACAGAGTTGCAAAAACTTCTATGTCATTTTTAAGAGACAACAAAATTGTGAGAGAAAACAAAGAGGCCACTGGAGGGCAATTATTTCCCCTAAATGTAAATGCTGTTCTTCCAGTCTTCAAATCTTCATTTACAGGACAACGTAGCACGAGCCTAGATCGTTAGGAAAATAATACACTGATTTCTGTAACACTCTCCACCCACAGACTTCAAGAAAGTAATTTATGAACAGTTTCATGCAACCATGAGTTTGGTTGCCAGTTTTCACTAGCTAATCAAGACAGGTAACAATTCTCAAACCTTTTCCGTGACGGTGATGAGAGTTTCTCATGCATGTGTATTCCATGCCCAGGTGGACGCGCAGGTTCTTCTTCCACTCTGTCTCCCCAAGAATTACTCTGGCGCCATGATTCACGAGCTGTACATGAAGAAAACAAAGACTTAAATAATTTAAACACACTTTTCTGGGAGAAGTGCAATTAATAAGGCTTAGTTCCTCTTGAAGTTGTCTCTCAAGTGGGCTCCCTTAAGCCTAAGGACGGTGCAAACACAGACTAAAGCATCTCTAACTCCTGTGCGTTTTCAATGCTTAATGATTGTATTATGCTTCTATCCACATGTTAAGACAAAACTGGATAACAAATTTTCAAATTCTAGTAGAGAGATGGGAGAAGAGAGCTGAAGAACAAAGACACATAGAGAAACTTTGAACACACAAGTCCATCTTTCCTAAGGAAATACCATAAAAAATAACATCACTTGAAATAACACGTGGATGTTAGGGGGACCTTCTGAAACCTTAATTACCATGAGAAAAATGGGCATTTTTTTAAATTGTGCTGCCATTTCAACATAGGCACAGTAATATATGAAAATTTACCTTCATAATCTGCCAGCAGATCATTCCAGTCCATAGACAAACCGCAGAAAGATATGCTTCCGTTGCCCATCCCAGCCTGAAATGTAGTATGAGCCAGACAGTAAAAACATAAACCTTAACGCGCAGGCGTACACACACATTAAACAGCACCAACCCAGTGACATTCAGCAACCTGTCCAAACCGAATGAGCCATCTCAAAGACAGATGCTGTTCCACCTGTTTCTGACAGCAGAGGCAGACACTTCTGCTTCACCCAGAGTACCTCCTGTGGGGTAGCAATGAATATAACACGTCCCAGCTCTCCCAACTTCACACACAGAAACAGGCAGCAGGACAATGACTGCAACATCAGAGGAGTTTGTACCACTCACAGCACTGTGCAGCTGAGGTTCCTAAGACTAAATATACCTTAGACAGCATAGCATAACTATTAGGTGACACTATTTATTTTATTTGCATGTAAAACAGGTTACAGTCATGCAAAAAGGAAAACTAACAGATTCCACTGACATAAACGACAGCTTGAAGTTGGGTACTTTAAAATAAATGGAACACTCACAGAGAAATCGCTGTCATTGTCAGTCTCAATATTAATGTCATTGTTTTCCTCTGCTTCAATCTCTCTAGTTAATTGCTCTTCCTCTGCAATAGCACTAGCAATGGCTTCTTCATTTGCCTTTTCCAAGCGATCTGCTAACTCTTCTTTCTTAGCAAGGACTTCTGCCATGGACTGTAGGAAACATCAAACCAGAAAAAAAAAAGCCAAATCAGCAGCAGGCACAAAAAAGTGCTTTCCATATAGTTAATATGAATTATATGATATTTTGTTCAACTTCTTATTACCTGTAGTTCCTTTACTGCTATATTTTGTGTAGGTAACTGAAATAATAAACCCCATTAAAACTGTTAGCAACTATTTACTCATCTAATAGCTACACGAAACACTTATGAATTCTTAATTCTCACTCACATAATTCCAAAATGTATTACACAAACACTATCATTAAAAGCAACAAAGACCATAATTAATGGTCTCTAATTATTCTTTCAAATACTTAGCTCTTGGGAACTAAGCAACGCATACCCTGAAACTTTAACAACATGTCCTGCTGCTACCTCCAGGAAAGGAATCATGCTCCAAAGTATTATTTAAAGATGAAAATTAATTGTATCTGGAAACTTTACTGTAGTCTATATAATCGAATCTCAGGCTACAATTGTTTTTTAACATGAATGGCAAGATTGTTAGTCAATAACATAAGCCTGAGAATGCTGGCTGACTGTCATCTTCTCTAATGTCCAGTATTAACTGGTTCGTTTCCACTCCTGCTACAAAGCAAAGTGCCACAATATGCAAATCAGTGCTCAAAAAAAAATGTAATCAGGAGTAGTAAAATGCTCACAGGAGATACAGATCCCACCAAACTGTCAGCATCCTGAACTGTTAATCACTGACATCAGAAACAATGTTAGTGGATGAGATGCTAGAAATCAGATTCTGCAAATCAGAATTTTAATCTAATTTCTGAAAAAAACAAATCAAAACATAACCTGAAAGTATAACCTGGATTTTACATAGCATTACTGCAATTCTCCACTCAGAGAATCCAATAAAGCAGACACACCTTGAAACCTGCAGAACTCTACAGCCAATTCTTCAGCTTCTTTTTGGGAAGCCACATAAAAACAGAATACTGACTTCACATTTATGGCTTAAGAACGACAATTGTCCAAATTGCTAGAGGTATAGGAAGATCCAAGAGAGCAGTTCAACTAGTCTTAAGAAGCAGAGGTCTACAGTCATTTTTAACAGAATTTTGATAGCCCATGTGTTTACCATTTGAATAATTACCAAAACTGGAGTAAGAATTTAATGCAAGTCTGACTTAAAATAGTAAACAGCATATTGGAAGGAAATGAAAAATTATGACAAATATATATGTAAAAAATGTAATGAGAGCACATATGTCTTTATTCCAAATAATTTATATCTTTCTAATTTAAATTCAGAAAATTTACTGGAATTAAATCCTATCATGAAAATTATCTGTGCAACAAATTATTTTTTCTACAGTAAATACCTTATAGGCATTTCTACAGCAGGCTAACAATAAACACTGTGCAACACAGAATGAGAAAATTAAGGCTTGTACTTATTATTTACTTGGAAATCTTGTAAGATTTCTTACCAATCTGGCAGCACTCACATTTGAAATATCTGAGGGATCCATTTCAGTTTCAGTTTTAGCTTTTTCCATTTGATGCTGGTCTATAGTAACAGTGATTGGGGAGGAAGCTTCATTAGTCTGCAGAGGTTGTGAAGTACAGTCAGTATTTGCGAGAACCGGAGGCATCTCAGAAACCGTTTGTGAGGAATCCTCTTGCGACGGTGTGCCAGTGCTCCCACTGTCTTCCGAGGCGTGTGCTGTCAACTAACAAGAGGCATTTCCAAAATTAACAATATGTAACATACCGATTTTTGAAGTCACTGGAGTCAAAAGGTTTTTAACAAAACACCTGGCAACCACACAGTGAGTGGCGCAAATAACTCCATGTATATTTCAGTTGCTCAGAACCTCACAGAATTTGGATCTTTCTATGAGAAATCTTCTATGTATGAGATGTGCCCAACGCTGAGGTTTTGGGGAAAAAAACCTTATCTACAGCATTGTAAAATCTCATTATTTTTAACTTGCCTATTTGTGCGAATCTCTTAATGTGTTTCCATAAATGTAACTGAAATAGCCATTATTTTTAAACCATTTTCCAATTTGGTAAGTGAATAAGCACTCCAGACAACACTTCCTTTAGAAAATGCTCTAAAGGAAAAGTTGCAAGATTTAAGGTTAGAAAGCAGTTCAAAATTGTACTGACCCGAGCCTTTTCAGTTAGAGGACCTTCAGACTGATGTAAAGAATCTTTCTGTACAAGCTCCATGCTATTGGATGCACCGCTGTCACTGAGTGAACTCCCATGCTTATTCTCTGCTGGTGGTGAAATGACATTTTCTTTGTCGCTGTCACCTTTGGACTTTTGTGATTCTGCAGCTACAGGAGTTTTTGTTGCCAAAGCTGTGGATCGAGATCGAACAGGCCTTCCACGCTGAACTGTTTCCCAGCCCTCTGCATCCTTTCGATCTACATAAAAAATAAAACACCCCATTCTAAGAAAGGAAGACTTACAAATAAAAGTATTACAAACTACTATTTTATTACAGTATTACAGAAGTTTTGTGATGAAAATGTTCTCTTCAAAAATCAATACCAAAATCTATGAAATATTTTTTAGCAAAACTTTTTCCTTCAAGGAGTGCTATCAGTTCCACAAGGACTGAACAGCTCTTCATGGGATCAGTCCTCTTACTTCAAGAAGCTAGGCTGCTCATACACAAAACCATGTGAAAAATGGCTACTTAAGCTTTCCATGCCTGTGTTGCTATTTCACAAACTGGTAAAGCACAACAAAGCAATCACATTCTTGATTTTCTTTGTAGCAACAGAAACGTTGGAGGTCTTTTGTGAAAGTGCAAATTACAGACATAATTGCAGGTCTTAGTGTGGAAAATATTGTCCAGAATGTGGCTTACTATTCTGCCAGAAATGTTTTCTTTACTTTTTCAATTTCTTTAATTCTGATAATAAAAATATACAAATCAGTATCAGCTTCTGGAAAATGTCTTTTCATGGATTCCAGGAAATATCTAAATATTGCCACAGTAGGACTGCAAATTGAAGGAGAAAATAGAGTGTTTGTCTTCAATTTACTTTGATGACTAAATAGCTGTTAAATACAACTTGCTGATCAACATTTCTGATATCTAATCTTGGTACACACCTGAAAATCTTTCAAAGTTACATTTGTCTGCCCAAACTACCAGGTCTTCAGTGTGATCAGATTTCTAGAATATCAAGGTGAATGCCCTTTCCCATATGTAACATTTTTGTGGCCAGCTATCAATACAAACACATAATTTCCCATATATCTTGAAATGGCTCTGATTCTTTTGAGACCTGATGGCACTACTCTCAAGTGTGAAAGGTAAACTCACGTGTGTCTTCTTGCTGAACAAAAGTTCTTGCAAAAGACTAAAAAACTAACTATGCATAATAATTTCCAATATACTTTTGGCAATTTTTACCATCATTCCCATAAAAGAAAGAGAAGGGTGTGGGAGACTATTTTTACCTGGAGGAGAATCAGAAAATCAACACTAAAATGCCTGGTTTATAGAGGGGAAAAAACCTACAATGGAATACAACTTGTATAACAAAACTCATTCTCTGTGTATTTATAAAGCTTTTACTAACAAGGATGGTCCTGCATCTCAGGCATAAAGATCAGAGCTCAAACACTCAAGTTTAACATAAATATCATTAGGAATAAATATAAGCCTACCTGGCTGTCAAATAATGGAATTTGAAACACCCAAGAGTGGCGAGAAAATGGAATGATTTGTATATTATGATGAATTGCATGTTACTAAGTTATAGACTGGCTTAAAACTCATATTATTAGAGATCTGATTTTTAAAAGCAAAATATAAAGTGGTGTAAAAAATATAAGATAAATGTGTTATGTTCTCTAAATATACTGCTGCTTTCAGTAGGAACGCATGATGATTAGGTTACAAGTGAACCATCTTTGTGGACTACCCGTAATATGTTTGTGCAGGTCAAGACACCCACAGGAGACGAAAGAACAAAATATTTTTTCTTCCTTTCAGAACACGTACATTCATTTTAAAGCAATTTACAGTACATAAAAAGGACCTGTTTAACATCAATTTTGATGGTCAAAAGTCCCTGAGCCTTTTAATATTTCCCTCCAGGGCACTTGTTTCTGGCAACTCCAAAACTAGTACAGAAATTCTGGTGCCAACACTACTATCAGCATAAGTGTTACACACTACAGAGCACTGCAGTGGCGCAGTCATAGGACTGTCAAAAATGAAGATCATTTTAGGTAAAAGATAAAGCCGCTGTACCTACTGGACTAATCTTCCTTTAGATGGACTCGTACTGATTTTCAGCATTATCAGAAACCCATGAACTGGAAATTAGCCTAAACCAGAACTAATGTTACTTGCATACTTTGCTACCCTGGGCATCCAGCACTTTAGAAACATGAAGTGCTCATTTAACTACTGGGTTCTTTTAACATCTCACGGTGAAACACAGAGGCCTGAACCAACGGCTGGTGTAAATCATGAGTTATCAGTGAAGTTACCAGGACTGAACGGTTACAGCTCATGCCATAGCTCTTTTTACATCACAATATAATTGTTCACAAACCTTAACAATACTGATAACATGACAGATGCAAAAAGATAACTCAATTTGATGTTTTACTGTTGAAACTGTTTTAATCTAGAAAATTCGCTGTATATTTTAATGTAAACAAAATTCCAAAACTTTGTGTGAACAACTGTAGCTGATCTCTTCAGATCATTGACGGTAAGCAGAGCCAGCGTACCTCTGCAAAAAGCCTTTCTATGTTCATTCCCACTACCAGCACTTGCGCATGCTTCAGTGTGCACCACTGATTAAAGAGGGGAATGGCAGGCAAAAAGATACAGATTGTATTTTTTGCTTTACCACAGACTTCCCATTTGACCCCTGTGAGCAACTTTGGCTTTATTTCAATTTCTTCATCTTTATATGGAAAAAAAATAAACTGTATTATCTAGAGGACCAAGTTATCGAAACATGTTATTATCCTCTCAGAGACAATCTTATCTCCAACAATACTCCAGGGAATAGGGTTTCAACTGCACAGGAATCACAAACAGATTTAGAGCAGAAGGCCTCAGGCACACAGCCCGTGCAGAGTATGGCCTGCGCTACGTGGGACAGCAAGGCCTGCTTAGGCCTCTGTAAATCACTGCTGCTCCTACCCACCCGCTTCTGTAATTGGTCGGACCACAAAAATTTTGCTTATACATAGCTCATGATAAAATTTGGCCAAGAAATTGCCCTGACAAGTAATATACAGACAATGAAATCAGACAAAAATCCTTCATTGCTTTACTGCAGCAGGCTTTTAGGACTGCAATTCCCTTTTCTTGTTATTTGCAAAACAAGATTATTGCCAGATTTCACTTCTACTTGTTCCGAAAATTGAAGTCAGCTCTTAAGGCATCTTTTCTACACTAAAAAAAAAAAGATCAGGAGATACCCTTTAGTAGTATCTAGTATGTAAAGATAATTTCACTACCATCTAGATAATAAGATATATTAATCTTATATATGTCTTAATAATAATTGTACTAATATCTTCTAATATATTTTATTAATATTTTTAATAATATCTACTGAATTTAATTCTACCAATAGAAAAAATATTCTTGCCTGCCTTGCCTAGATGATTCCTTGCTTCATGGCATATTTCTTAGTAGTCTAAAATGACGGAATTAATCAGAATAAAATGATTCAGAGCACAGCAAAGCCATAATGACACTTACTACAATAAGAATGAATCTTTAACTAAAAGCTATACATGTTCACTTTTTAATTTGTATTTGTCAGATTTGTAATTATTACTCAAGACTCATCCAATTCTTTTAACAGCACAGAAATACTTGTGTTTGAAAGAGTATGTTTGGTGAATTCTTTAAACACAATATAGTTTTCAATGCAAGCACATATTCAGAATGTTAAATACTTGGAACGAGTTTAACAATTTTATACCATCTGACAAGTAGCTGTGCACAAGTAGTTACTTTTACATTTTAATTCACTTATCAATTTAGTATTCTGTCATTTCCAGGCATGTTTTTAAAAAGTTTGCAAAGCTAATGCAGTTACTGATGTAAGATCACACAGTTCCTAATCTGAAGCAAAGTTAATACTTGGTAGGGCACCACCCTTCCTCCACTTGTTTTCTCCAAGTCTGGAATGGTTCTCATATAGCCCAGTAGCCATCTCCACACGCTAAGTATCACATGCTGGGTTTGATTACTCCCAGAGTTTTGTTAATGAATAATTCATTTGACTACCTTGATCATTCTCTAGTTTCATCTGAACTTCCCTGTCCCTCCTTGCTCTTGTATTACATGGAAGTGACAAGCCATCTGTTATCTTGAGGCCCCCAGAGCCACCAGGGCCTTATTCTTTGAAAGTTACTCCATCTGGAAGAACCGGCCAAGCAGCCTTACCAGCAACAGCAATACAATGAATCCAGGCAGGTATGTGCAAAACTCTTAGGAGTTCTCCTCAGGAGATGCGTGTCCCTTCTTAAAAACCTACTTGCAAGTAACATACAACCAAAGCCTGTTTGACCTTCCCCGCTCATTACTAAACTTCAGTCCCTATTTTTTTCTTTTTTAAATCTGACGTAGTATTACTGCATCTGAGAGGCACTATGAAAAACCATGACGACTTGAGAATCTGGAAGCAAATGAAAACATGAACTCAGCCAAAACACAGTTACAGGGCAGAAGACATGAAAACCAGAACGTAAAATAAGTAAATAAATAAATAAACAACTGCAGTGGTGCAAGAAGCAGTGATTTTACAAACAAGAGACAAAGAGTTAACAGGCAAGACTTTAATTATAGATGTTAATTGTCAGACTACTTCTAATGGTCACTTAAAAATACAAGAGAGGAGGAAAAAAAAAAGATTCATAAAAAAGAAAATGAACAAAATTTTCAACATAAATTTTGCTTAAGAATTTGCAACCCAGTCAAGAATAAACTGCTTGCAATGCCATTATTCTCAACACGCAGAAGTTATGTCTTCCACAAAAGCAGGTGCCAGCATGTCTGAGCCCAACCCAGGACAGTTACTTTAGAGCACTCTATGTCCTACAAAGTCTGAATTCTTAGCTATAGTACAAAGAATATATTTTCACAACTATCTACATGAGCAATTAATACAGGAAAGGTAATAATAATAATTAATAAAACTAGATTTCAAGTGTGGCAACAGAAAAACCATTTGCAATTTCTGAATTTACATGTTCTCAACTGCCCTTTCTCCAAAGTTACGTACAAGCAATACAAAATTATTCTAACTGCAAGCACCTACTTCTAGCCTTAATGTACACTTGAAACTTTTTATCACCTGTCTCACCTCCTGCCACGAGCTCCTGAGAATTCATTTCGTTTTAGACTATTGCCTCTGTGTACTACTGTTACTAAACCAATCTTTCCTCTTGCCATAAACTGGTCAGACAATGAGATTAGACTATGTTTCATATGGCAGAAAACACTCAGGCACAAAAGATGAAATTATAATTTTTTAAAGTTCATTAAAATATTGAGGTTACCAGTAAGTTTAATGAGGGAGATGAGCTAAGATGATTTAATGTAATTTAATTATGCATCCAGAAAAAAATAATTTAAAGAAATGCCCAGAAAAATAATGCATTTTCTCTCTCTCCCCAAGGACTTACTTAGCTAAATTTGGAAATTCCATCAACCATGAAACAGTATCATACCACTCGCTCAGTCCACAAAACCACTGTGAGACCTAATAATAATGCTGTTGGGAAATCACTGGAGAAAAAGTGCTTTAGGGAAATCTTGCCACTGTAAGGCCCAGCTGGCTTTAGGGTGGGCGAGAGAGCATTAGAGTGTGTCAGGAGGAACTCTCCCTCCCGCAGGGCCAGAATGTACCCAACAGCTGTGTGTGCATGAGCTGGTGAACAGGCAGAGCAGATGATACACAAGTCTCGTATCTGCTTCAATAATGCATGTGAAGAGCCTCTGTAAGTCCCTTTGCATAAACTTCACAGATTCTCTTGTGCTCCGATCAGTGAGGTTAATCTGATTTAACCAGAGCGATTCTAGCCTCCATATAAAGGATAACATGCTCCTAAACAGAATTTGATTTATTAAAAACATTATAATTCAACCATGAGAAAATAATTTAAATTCTCCAATGTTGAATGTCAGAGATAAGACATTCTTGAGAATAAACAAAGCCTCTAGAAGAAATGACTGCTATTTCTTAAAATTAAATACTTTATGTCTGAATTGTATAGTACATTTGATTTTGAAAAATATTGAACACTGCTGCAGTAGTACTACTGGACCTAAGTGGTTTCACTCTTTATGGAGCTCATCAGCTGCAGGTAACAGCCAGCAAAACACAGCACATCACAGACTCTTCAGCTTTTTAAATGCCTAAAACTAACATAAGGGTAAGGTCTTTTGTTTTCCCTTTAGCCTCTTAAAAATATGTTACCCATATGAAGTGCAGATCAGTTTTAATCCCTGCGTAGCTAACAGAATTCTCCGTACACATAAGAATCCCTAATAGAGGCATTTTAACAACAGCTTGGAGTCTGCCACTTTAATATGAACGATAATCAACAGGAAAAGGTTTCATTATGAATAGCAGCAGCTACTGGCAAAAAATTAAAAGTGGAATTATATCTTCAGTTACAGTGTTGAAAACTCAGCCGAACTGCTACTGACCAGCTCGCTGCAACTACAGACAGCAAGAAATTCCCTTGTGCAAAGCATCAATCAATTCCCATTCAACCAACCATTTTTAGAGGATGGTTTTGCTTGTTCTTTTCTAAGTGTAAGAATCCACAAGCTACTGAACTCACATTAATTTGCAAGACACTTGGACAAGGCAGTTTAATTCCATAATATACCACAAGTCTCCAAACCACTACACATGACTCCTACTACTTCTAAGTTGAACATACAACTATCTTAAATTAATATATACTTTTCCAGTAACTTTTCTTTAAAAACCATAACAATAAATTAAAAAGAAGTGTTCATAATTCGGTTATTTCAGAATATCCACTTCTTCATCCTGCCTGCTGATTTTGCAGAAAGTCATCTGGGACCAGGCATAATAAAAATAAATGGAAAAAAAACGCAGCTCTGAGGACAACCTCACGGCTGCAGTGTGTGCAAAGAAACCAACTTTATAAACCAAGTGGTAAAGTTTTTTATGTCTACAACTAAACAAGTCTCTTCTAGAACAAAAGACCCTGCATCAAGCACTCTCCAAGGAGAATCTTTAGAGAAAGAATTCATAATGGAACGTGGTAACTTTTGTCTTCAAAGAACAAAACATCACTTGTTACTTCAGCACAGTTCTAATAACATGGTCTCCCTGTACAGATCAAACTACCTTGAGCTCTCTTACAGATTCCTACACACATCATTCTTTATAATGTTAAACCATTCCAAACTGCAGTCAGTGAGACTGTTAGTTTGTGACTAAAGCCCTTCCCTTTCTCAGGGTGTTATGTACCGGTATTTTAACGGATGAAAATCTAGTTAGTGGAAATACAGTGCAATGTTACCTACACATGAAAACACAACTTTCTCTCAAACTTAACTATTACAATATAAGGCTGCATGAATCTTTTAACTCAATACTTAATTTAAACATTGTATTTTGAAAAAATAGGCTTAATTTTGGTTTGAAATTAGGTCATCACACTCTGAACTAACTTTATACCACAAAGTTCATGAAAATATCTTAAGCCACTTAAAGAGACTTGCCATTTTTCCGTGATGCCTTCTGCACTGGAGGTGGCAGAGAGGTTTGTGCTCTTGCTAGCTCAGGGTTGGCAGCTTTAGTTCCATGATTGGCTTTTACTTTATCAGCCCAACTTACACCAGAAGGAGCCAGGCGTGTCGCAGAAATTGTCACTGCAGGGTTCCTAAATAAAAGTCATAGCTCTTTTTAGTGTCTAAACAAAAAAACATAACATTTCATTAGAAAACTTTATCAGGACGCTCTCTCCTTAATCTTGGCGTTCAATGATTCGGACTGAGAGCTGGTTCCAAAAAACTGGAACCTACTATAACAAGAAAAGCTTATTACGGTAAATCTTCACACAGCCTGCCCTTCTCTTTCCACAGTTCTAGAAAATGGTATTTGTAGTTCTTGAACATTAAAGCCTTAGCAGATTTCTCATCAGCAAAATCCCTATAAATTCAACTCATGCAAACAATAAACCTAACCACAGAAACAAGGATGTAGCATGATTCAACAGGTGGGGTGCAGGTTGTGTTGTTTGTTTCCAATTAGTACTACCTTAATTACACCTTCCCGGTCACAGAAAAGTCAGAAAATAGAAAATCTGGAGATTCCTTATATTTAGTAGTCAATGAAACTAAATTAGCAAGAAGCTAAATTCTCAGATTAAAATTTTAAAATGTCTAATGACTAGAGAAACATGCGACACTGCAGTGATAGA
Organism: Gallinago jamesoni; assembly: GCA_025769975.1. Taxonomy (NCBI): domain Eukaryota; kingdom Metazoa; phylum Chordata; class Aves; order Charadriiformes; family Scolopacidae; genus Gallinago; species Gallinago jamesoni. Next base: position 22,104,749 of record JAOQGH010000069.1, on the reverse strand, counting down.
CTTACAATTCCCACAGGAAACATTCTCTGATACCAAATTTTAAAATCATAGAAATAAGCATATGGTGAGTATTCACAGCCAAATATAACAGGTCTTTTGCTGCATCTTCCTGGGTTCAGCCTAATTTCCTCAATGAAGTGTACAGAGTGGGCTGCAATCATTACTAATACAAAGAGTCTAACGAAGCATATGGGCAGGAAGTTCAAAAGGTGTATGTTTAATTGTAAATGTAGA
>JAOQGH010000069.1:22091531-22104415 GCA_025769975.1 Gallinago jamesoni | reverse complement strand
TCATTACTAATACAAAGAGTCTAACGAAGCATATGGGCAGGAAGTTCAAAAGGTGTATGTTTAATTGTAAATGTAGATCACACAAATCCGTAGTGTACTCTGTTCCAAGGTCATGTATATAAAGGAATAGATCTATTTTTTACTATTCAGACAGCAAAACCAAATTTTAAATCTGGAATACTGACAGCCCAAATTTTGAATTTCTAGATGGAGAGAACTATAGTGGTTTTTTTAATTATTTTGTTTTGCTTGTTGTAAAAAGTTGCTGTTTTCTGCACAAGGCTTAGAGCAAAAACCTATATAGTTTTATTTAAGTGAATACAAGCAAAAAAATTTTAATTTGGAAAATGTTAACATTCAAGAAGTCCCCTATTCTCAAGAGTAGTTTTATCTACAATCATACAACTGATTTCTCTTCCAAGTTTTACAACACTGATTAAAACAGCACAACAAATGCAGCTGCCTCATTAGCCAAAACAAATCAAGGAAAAAGAAATTAAGATCTTGCAGGTTTCAAACAAATGTGTAGAAAATCCTCATATAACTAAACTGTCCACTCACTTCAAGCTCAGCAAGATGTAAATTTGCCATTATTTCCTATTTTTATCAAGTTAATTAACAAAAAAAAATAATCTATCAGGAATAACTCCATAAATTATAAAAACATGGCTGCTTGGTTTGGTTTTTATAATCCCCATTGATCCTAGGGGGATGTGACACCATTTCATGGGAGGAAACCAGGAAGAGATGCCAAGCCTGTACCCTGTCTCTGATAGTTCCATACAAGACAGAAGAAAAAGTCTCCAAGTCTGAAGGATAGAAAATTCATCTTATCAGCTGCTTTAACACACACAGTTGCTAATCATCACCCTGTGATGGTGAATAAAACAGCTCCAGTAACAGCAGCAACGTGTAATTACATTTAAAAAAAGGCTTAGCTGAAAGACATCATTACACTGAGCAGTTGTTTGTGTTCTAATAAAAATAAAAGTATTGATTTCCACCAGATTCAAATTTTTCATTTGACTTCTTGTGTATATTTTCACCCCACCACCATGAATTATGCAGACACCTCTCAAACGTTTTCAGGTATCAATACATACATCTGCAAAGAGACTAGCACCATTGGAGCCATTTTTCCAAACAGACTTTGTGGTATTTTTGCAAAAATATTTGATATTCAAATTTTAAGAGAGCTCAATAGTCGGAGGTACTGACCAAATATTCTAACATTACATCTCTGCTGAGGACATTGTAACCACATATGAAACAGTATAGTATGTGCTCCGGATTCCAACAAACCTGACTGAATGAAAAAACACGCCGTGAGAAAGATTTAAATTGGACACGTGCATGCTCTCCAGAACTGAAACAGCACCAGACAGTGCTGCTCTAAACTGGTGGTTATGCACTTTTGTGTTGAATTGCTTTCAAACAGCCATTTTCATCTTAACAAGTAAAAGATGCTTTATTGTAGTATACAATATGCACTATATTTATACTAGTATCAGTTTTGCTATTCATTAGAATTGTAATAATCTCACTTTACATTCACTCCTTTTGACCTATATTTACTTTTGCACGCTCAGCTGATGATTTGCATTGCATGCACTGGCAATTTTAAGATGCCAATTACAGACATTTTGACCTTTTTTAGTTTTGCAGTGGGAAGAGAGTACTAAACAGATAACATGAAATACACTGGAAGTATTTTATCTTCAGGTCTTCGGAATGACGAGTAACTAACTATATAATGAAGTAAGTTAAAAATCAATTCCTTGCTAGGACTTTCTGTTATAGAAAAAAGCATTGTTACCATGTGCTTTTCTTTCATGAATGCAAATAATTGCATATATGACTTAGTAAACAGCAAAACAATATATTGATTACTATAGAAAAATAGCATATTCATGAACTCTGTTTCAAATTAATCTTTAATTTAGCTTTAATAAACTTATGATCTGGTTTCATACCCAAAATTTAAACTTCTTCGAGCATTTGATGTCACGCTAATTCTATCTGTTGATGGACTTGGAATCACATGGCGTCCCGGAGACATTTTCTTTACTTCCCAGGCTAATGAAGTAGGTCTGCAAATTCAGGAAAGAAAAGTTTAAAAATAAAATTCACAATTACTACTCCTCTATCACCTTGAAGGAAAAAAGCACCAAAAAATGCTACAAAGTATTAATGAAAAGTGCTGAATTTATTCATACATCTTAGTGATTGTTTCTACACTAAATCCAAACCATACTAGCCAGATCCATATCAAAAACAATGTCTACTCTCAAAACTACAATGCTTATTTTAAATGTCAGTGTGGGACCAGCCATCAAACCAAGCAGTTACAAAGAAAGGATCAGGGATAGGACTGGGAATATCCTGTCCTCCTAACAACAATAACAATGCACATAAATGGCCACAACCATTAAAGGTACCCCATGTTTTTCTATCCTCTGTAACAGAGCATTCAATACAGTTTAAATGCTGCTTTGGTTAATGTAGGTATCAAATATCTCCAGTGCATGAGAAAAAAAAACTTTAGAACTAACCAAATATATCACCATCCACTCCTACTATTCTACCGACATACCAAACCGCCAGCAATAATATTTAATGAGAATCAACGTGTATTTGCAAAGATAACTGAAAGCTTTGATTTAAGTTAACTGCCACTAACCTAAAGTGTTCTCACCCTAACAGACATAATCCGAGGCGGAAGCCAGGGTGGCACATCCATCATGTATCTCATTGAAGCTGACGCTGTTTTCTTTGTTATTTTTGAGTCTTGCTCCTAAAGCTATTTGATTACACGAAAATTAAAACTGCCATTTAAGACCCAGTGCTGGTGAAGACAGATTCAGAAAACCACATAAATTATTTTTTAAGTGGTTCCAGCACTACTAGCAGGATTAGCAATCTATAATCAACTAATAAAACCACTCTCACATTTGGTCTACTGTTTGTCTCTACCCTGGCAGATGAGTGATTAAACTAGAGTGTATCAATCCACACATACGGCAGGTCTTCTACAGGCACAAATTATTCCAGAAAAACCAAAACCTTACCTCTTCTTTACCTCTCAAACCTAAAACTTATGCATTGAGGTACATATTCAACACTAGGCACAAACTTTAACAACGTAGTCAGGTTTACTTTTCTGATAATATACTTCCAGACCCTTTACCATTTCCACCACAGCTGCTCACTGATAACACTACCAGGGAAAATAAAATCCCCTCTATCTCCTCATACCAATTCTGTCCAAAAGGAAAATTTCCTTCCAGATGCCCCAGAGCAAGTATTAAAATTGGTACTTTTGTCAAATCTCAGCTACAAAATGAAATTTACTATAAGACAGTATTTGGATGTAGATTAAAAAAATATAAAAATTTAATTACCTGCTTTGAGCATCAGCTTTTTCTAGCTTCTCCTGTAGCTGTATCCAGTCAATCAATGCTTTGAAGTCCCTGACATAGTTATCAAGCATCATCAGGACTTCCTGAAAAAGCAACCATTACATCAACCTTTGTAATTAAAAAACAATCCTTCCCCCCCCAGTAAAGGAACTGAAAACAAAGTAGAACATTTACTGATTTGTAGCGTTCATAAAAAACAAAGGTGAGAAAAAACCTGAAAACAAAAAACCAAAAGAGAATCCTGGGATTCCTGCACTAGAAATATTAGTTCTTACACGTCTGAAGTTCAGCAAACCATATCCCATTCCTACAGATTTCCAAGTGTGCAGAACTTTCAAACAATGCCTGCTTGTACCAGTCCAGATTAATGACAGACATTCTATTGCCACCTGCGATTATCAGCACTATTATACTAATAAAGCAGTTTTTAAATAAAAAGACTCCCAAAGTGACTTTTTAGGAGGCAAAACCAGAAAGATCACAGCATTACACTTCGTTTATGAAATCATCATCTTTGATGTAAACTTACCGAGAAATAAACAAGATATTTGCAAGATGCAAAGTTTACATTCTCTTCTCTGATTAGCACACTTTAACAAGTCAAAAAAAAGTCATTAATTGCACATTCTTGTCTCGGGAATAATTACATGTCTACACCTTACAACTCCAATACCCAATACTTCTTGACTATTACAAACCCATTAATTTTCTACCATTTAAAAAATTACTTTTGAACTACACGGACTTATCGAAGAATTTACACGCTTTTATGGGAATTAATCACTGAAAGCTCTAGTCATGAACATATTTTATGGCTTGAAAGATTTACAAATTATCATAAAAGAACACAACCGAAAGGGATCTTAAGAGCAATCTAGTTCTTCTCATAATTCCTGAGTAAGATTAAACATACACTGTCAGAAATGATGTGGGCATGCTGGAGCTTTATTCAAAATACTGCAAAATGTTGATTAAGTAGTTAGAATCCTGTAAATTACGTGTTGGTAAGAAATAAAATTAATTTCCATGAAAAGACATATAAAATTAACTTGACTTCACACTGTATCAGGAAGAAATTGATAGATAAAATGCCAGAGGGTGAACAGTATGGAACTAGAAGACTTGTTTCTGATTAAAACATCCTTAACTTTCAGGAATTATTGACTGTATCTACTGATTCCAAGTTAGGTCAAATGTACAAGTGCGGTAACTACAGTAGGTCAGATTACACAGAGAAACAATAAAAAATTAAATGGTAAGTTGGGATCTTGCAGTCTTTATTCAGACAATATTGCCATTTTTCCACAGCAAAGCAGAGCAAAAGACCATATGATTAAACTCATAGCTTTGTTCCCTGAGCAAACTATAGCTATTGCTGTCACTGGCAGGGAAAGGAGCAATTCTTTACCACGCAGGAAGCGAGGAAATCACTTATATGCCACATATAAACTCAAAAATCATGTATTGAATGTGACAAAAACCACACAGTCTATCACAGCCAAGAGGCATAAAGCACCTTCTCAGCAGAGCTGATGATCACCCTACGAAGTATGTGAATGTGTTTCTATAGGAGATAGTTTGAGGTCATGTCAAACAGAAGCTTTCATAACTACACTTTCAAAGACAAGAAAAATATATACTGTACTCTGTGATGACAACCTGCTGAAAATAATAAAAAAACATAAATGAAGCTTGAATTCTATGAAAACTTAAATCAGCTTCACATGTCCTGTTTAAAACACATGACATAATTTTATGGTATAAGGAAAAATACCAATGACAAAATGTTACTGTTTTGCAAATTCTCTACTATGTCAAAGTTATTCCTGCTGGTATTAAGAAAAATTCTCAGCTCAAAGCAAAGCATTATTACCTTGAAGTACTTTAGGAACAATTATAAATGAAAATGTATTGGTTCTTAAGTGTATAACTACAAATTTTAACATTAACACTTTTAACACCAGAAAGAATAAAACACTCTTCTACTACAGTGCAGGTAACTAATGCATATTTTTGTAACAACCCAGCCCATTCATCATTATTTTAATTGTTCTTTTAATAGAGAAAGGACCTCTAATGTAAGCAAAAAGCTTTTCATGTAAAATTATATTGATGATTGTTCACTTTGTTTAACACAAATGCAAGTTTGAAACTGAGCTGAAAGTATCCGTTTAAGTAGCAGGTATGACAGATCTAGAGCATATGCTGGTTGTTAAAAGGGAAAACTCACCAGCAAGTCAAACACAAGGGAAATCAAACAGAATACCACTGCTGATGTAAAAGTTGCTCTTTGTTTTGAAATACTCCACAAAAAAAAGCTAACAAAAATCCCTCTTAGAAGGCAGTTGGTTTACAGCACCAAAATAATTCTTAAGTAAAGTCTGCTACAAGAAATGAACAAGTCAAGTATTTCAGCAGTTCTTTTTTCAGTTTCACTAATAAAATTTCAGTTTTCTAATTCAATTCATGTCCATTTAGGTTAGCCCACACTAAGTTGTGCTGACTGTTACTAACAATAAAAGCATAGAAAGCAAAATTTAATTCTGACCCATTTACTTCTCAAGCATGCCACTGAGATATTCCTCACAACAACAACAACAAAAAAAGAATAAATCGGAATACGAGTTATATTTCTGAAGTTAGTTGGCACAGGGAAAAAAAAGACCATAAATGGCCTAACCTATTTTAAGGAATGTTTAGCTACACATTATCAGAAATGATCAGAGCAGAACCATGCAGCTGTAACCCGAGTCATGTTTTACGAACAAGGGAATACAAACAAGACAAGCAGCTGGAGCGGCCCCATATTCACTGATGCACATCTTTCTCCCTAAAGCTATGAGGGCCATTTTGTCAAGCAGGATGAAGCAGAACAAAAGTGGCTCTGAAAGCGCCGTTACAGGCATCCAGATAACTACATATAGATGTACAGCTAAAATTACCAATTAGTTTACCAATTGGCTGCAACGGATTCGATTGGTTTGTAATTAATTCTAGTTACTGGCGCATACAGCAGGATGGTTGGCGCCATCCCTTTGTCCTACTGACACACAATCCCGGCGTGCAGGGCTCTGGGGTCCTGGACATCAATACAGCTCTCCAGCTCACCTCCCGTCCCCGGCGTAGCAGATATACCCTCTGGTGCTGAAGCAGTGGAAACCTGTACCACTTGAGAAGGTGCTGACAAAAAGGAACCTTTATGGGGTAGACTACGGCTGCACGAGAGTCAAAACAATTTTAAATCCCATTATTTTTCAAGGTCATATCTATCCTATACGATTTTTAAAGAGCCAGTTCAAACTAAAAAAGAAAGCAATACTGTTAAAAAACCACACTTGAAGGAAAATCGGTGACATAAAACTAAAACCACTCACAATGCAGCTCCTGTTTCTTTCTCCCCTCTGTTCAATTCTCTGATCAATAGAGTCCTGCACATCAAAAAGCTCGTTTTGTGCTTTTCCGTCTTTTCTCAAGCTCCCAGTCAGTCATTACTTTGGTTTCTATGGATTTATCTTAACGTTGTACTTCTAGTCTCTTCAACTCGGTGATGATATTAATTACTTTGCAATCAAAGGATCTCCAATATATACAGTAGCTATATCAGAATAATCCTAAATTCCTGAATCAGGACAATCTTGACCTGGGTCATACATACACTATTACAATCCTTAAAAACAGAAGTTCAATTTGTTTGGAAATCCCATAACAGCTTTGAAACGTCATCTACATTTATTCTCCCACTCTCTCAAACAAGGAGGAGGAAAACGGGGAAGTATGGAAGATTGTAAGATTTTAAGGTTACTACAACTCAAAATACTAGAATGCACATCAGAGAAATTAACTTAGTCACCACATCTGTGCTTCAGCTTATTCTCAAGGCTAGAAATGTGTGCTTTATTTTACAAACCATGCATAATTTATAGTTTCATTATCTATATCAAATATTTTAAATTAAGTACTTACCAAAACAAACTTCATTTTCTCATATTGCAGAAATTTTTAGCAGGCAATCTAAGTTCCTTCTCTCTTTCTTTAAATTTATGTTTTTAAGGCTAACTGGGTGTTTCAGTAATTTGACACAAAAATTGCTTCAAAAAATTCCTTGTAGCCTTTTCCATTCAGTTGAATCACAAACACTTAAAGCCAGCTCTGGGGTTAGGTTAAACAAAAATGACTGCCAAAGCAGTCTTTATGGCTTTGGGAAAGGATGAAAGGAAGCAGCTCCTCTAGCCAAAGGACTCACATTATGCAGAGAGGAGTAAACCAGAATAATTTTCCAGTAACTAAAGTTCTCCCAATTGGTGCATCTTTTTAAATCCTATCACGCTATCCTTGCAAAAGCCACTAAGCAGCAAACTCTAGGTAGGAAAGCTGCAGAAACACACGGCCTCTTAGATCCAAGTGTTAAATGCACTGTATCTGCTGTGTGTTTGTTTCTCACTGGTTCTCCCACACCACAACAGCCATAATCCACCATCAGCCAAGGACAAGCTCCTGAGAAGCTTAACTGTTACCGAAGTGAGTTTTCTCCATGAGAACGAATGTCGTGGTTAGGGGTTATATGCAGGGATTTAATCACACAATTTATTTACACAAAAAATGTAAAAATGTATCTATATGATGTGAAGGATGGAGAGGCAGAACAGGATTATCCAGTTTGCCAACTAGAAGAGATGCTGGCTTTTCCGTATCTGGCTTTTTAGCATAGATTACCATTCTGAAAGATCTCATCCATTTCCATCAGTGAAACTGAATGCCCAATCATTAGCACATTTTCCTCTCCTTCACTGTTGATGGATGATGACAACAATGAAAATAAAAACGTCCAAAAAGAGGCAGAAGGAACACTCACTTTAAAAGAGATTTTCACCTGGCACAATACAGCCACAAGGTATTTATTTAGAAAGAGACATAAACATATCCTAATATCTCAAAATCCAAATATCAAAAGCATGTCCTTTTTATAACTGATGATAAATGGCACAAATTATCTCTCCCAAAAAGCCTTAAGTATCAAACCCTGATTCTGTATTTTTCCCTCTCTGGATCCAGGTACTTTTCACATTTGTAAAACTGAAAAGTTTGGGGGAAAAAAAAAATAAATCAAAACTTATACTCCAAATAAGTAAAATGAACAGAGTTGCACTGGCTCTTATCAGTGGAAGTCGGATCAAGATCCTGTTTGGATCAGCTTGACCATTATACTGAATTATTGCAGATTTCATTTTCAGTGAAGTTAGGAAAATCTTGCTTTTTCTACCTTCAGCTTCAACATGTTTAAAAACAGTTCTATTTCCTTGGCTGTCTCAAAAGGCAGTAATCAGCCTGGATGACCATGGCTCCCAGTCTGCATGCAGAGATTGAAATCATCAGGATTAGCATAGCTGGAACCAAGAGCAGCCCTCACAACACACTCTCAGCATGAGATGTGAATGAAGGAAGTTCCTCTCTCCTTCTGGGAGGCCTTCCATCAACTCAGACTCTCACAGACACCACCCTGATTGGAAGGCATTAACTAAAGTTGTTTCAGCTGGTTCTCTCGAATAATAACATCATGCAACATGTCAAATCTTTTAAGGGAAAGGCTTTACTTTTTAAAGTATCTTGTGCTGCCTGTGAGAATCAGAACAGAATCTCATTTCCCATTTTATAAGAGGCAATAAGCAGAATAAAACTGTTTTCATTGAACTATACTCAAGGCTGACTGATTTAAGAATGTATCTGTAAGCATTAGATACAAGGAGAGAAACTACCCTTGCCAAAACCTTATAGAAAAAAAATCAACTTCCACCAAATATGTGGAAAGACAAAAGTTTGTAAAGTTTGCTAAACAGCAACTTTAAAAGAATATTGAACTCCATTTTCACATCACAAAATTCATTTTTTGAAAGAAAAAAAAAAACAAACCCAACAATGAACAGCTGAAGCACTTTAGTCACCCTAGGAGGGAAAAAAAACCCAACAATTAAATTTAAAGTAGTTTGAGATTCTTCTAGACTTACTGTAGCCTTAGATGCTGGACCCAGTTGCTCAAACTCTACCAATAAGAGTTTTATATACATGTGTGGTATGTTGTTTCTTTTTTTCATACACACACACACATATATAAATATAAATAAAAATATAAGTAAATGAACTCAGTTGCTGAAACACCTGAAGACTATGAAAGAATAGCAGCAGAAGATGCATTTCTCTGTTGCATTAACCAAAATTCTATTGGCTGGAATTCCAAAAGTGGTTGTAGAATCTGCCTCCCTCTGTCTGCAAATAATTTTGGGCTCCAATTCCTTTTAATATACAGAAAGAGATTTAAGGCACCACTAGTTCTTTTCTGCCTCAGCTCACCACCCGAAACTAGGAAATACTAGGTAATACAACATTCATATAAACATTAGACACACAGAAACTTAACTAATGTATAGCATGTCCATACTGTTTGCATTTTGAAATGTTGAAGGTTATAGCCAAATCTTTTAGACTACATCTAATCTCTATCACTATTGCACAAACTGATTTGTGTACAGAAAAATGATGCTTAAACTTGAGAATCCTTTGAAATTCAACCATGTTCATTATATCTTTATATACCAAGCATCAAAGCTGTATCTATATATCCATATACATGATTTGAGAGTTCTCAATTCCAAATCAATAGCAAAATACCAACTTGAGCAGTGCCCAAAGCTGAGAGAAAATATACACAACCACCGATCCTCTTACACACATTTCCACTGTTTGTATCCTTACCACAAGCCTTTCGTCTGCAGTTTCAACCACAACCAGCCACTAGAGCCCTTTCCGATTTGGGAGCATCAAACATTATCTTCAGTGACAACGTAATCAATAAAAGTATACCAACTTGTAAGAATACAGAAAAGGTACAAAATCAAAAAGAAACAGTTTTATACCAGATTATTCCAAAGGTTTTAAATGCCAGAAGTTGTCATATTTCATTTCTACATGGGTTTTCTTTTAATACTATCTTTATTCAACTAAAATGTTTAAATAGAACAGCACACACCCATTTGACCAAGATGTAAGTTTGGGAAGGTATCACATAAAAAGTTGAAATATGGATTAAGGAAGTTTTTGATAACATGGATTTATCTTAATAAAAAGAATTTTTCAAAATCCCACTCAAAAAAAAAAAAACAAAGAAGGAATACTTAACAGTTTAACCACTTTGGATCCTTATTTAGTATTGTTTCAATGTATGTCCAGCAGTAAAAATAAAAATGGTACTTCATGAAAAGATCTAACAGGATATTCTGTCAAATGAGTTCATAGAAAAATGTGGCAATATGAAATCGTGACTTCTCAAAACCATCTCAGTTTTTTAGGTATGGCAAAAATACATTAATCCATTTTTAACTAAGCTGATGTGTCCTGTTGGGATCTCTTGTAACACTTTAATCCACTAGATACTTTTCTATGCATTATAAAAAGTTTTCAAAAAAAACAGCATAAAAATGAAGCTAAATTATTCTCATTTTCAGAATGAGCTTTAGTAAAAGTTTATTATAAGTGGGATTTTAATCTTAAAATTAAAATATTCAGAAGACAAGTAGTGCCATACATAAAAAAGGAAAGAGTGTAAAAATTAGCTGAACTCCTCCTGCCCAAAGAAAAAAAAGCCAAACAAACAAATAAAAAATACAACACAACAAACCATCAAGAAAAAAAAAAGCCTAAAGTGGTTCTGCAAACTATGGATCTAGAGGAGCCTGTTTTCCCATGGTGTCCTTATGTATTTCTCTGGTGCTATAAATGACATAATGCCATGCACTTAAATTAATTTTTATTAAAAAAAATAATAAAACCCACCAAACAAACAAAAACCAACACACACATATAATCCCTGTCCCTCAGCTGGTGAACTCATGTTCTTTTGTTCTCTGAATTCCCCGGTGCGTAATAAAAGATTGAGTGGCAGCTTTTTCTGCAATGTGAACCTTAACAGGATGTCTTCTTCCAAGCCAGTCCTTTATGTCCCATGAAATGTATAAAGACTAAATTAATTTAAATTGGTCCACCGATATTAAAAGTTATGGCAGCGATGACAGAAAATCATGAATATACAAGGACAGACAAGACACACCACATTAAACCTGGCCTCTTAAGTCCAAAAGTTTACCAAAAGGATTATACATATCCATACTATTTTCCTGCCAATGAAGCTCAATATACTTTGCCATGCCACATCTGCATTATTGGTATGCTGATGATGATAGCAGTTGAGGAGATACCTCATTAGACCACACAGAATTCAAAACCATAGGCATAAAATCACTTTGCACCCTCCCAATCCTGCACTTTCAAGTGGTCAGAGCCGTCCCTGGAATAACAGGCAGAACCTTGCTACAGCCATCTTTACTGCATCAGCAGAAACCCAAGCTGGCGCAAAATAGGGAATCTAGATTTGTTCACTGCTTTCATATTTTCAGTTAGCAAGAAAAGGCATGACCAGAGATCTTGCAAGATTTGGCAAGGCAAGGTCAGGACAGTCAATACAAAGCATGAAACTTAGTGGTTGGGAGTAACATGGTAGCAACATATATAGGACTAACAAAGCCAAGGCAATAAAACAACAAAGTGTTTTAGATAAGCAAATTTTGATTATTTACCTGAACTGAGTCACAGATGGACAAACTGTAATGATCAAACTCAAGACTGAGTTAAGCTATTTTTAATGCAGGACACAGGCCTTCTGCTAAGCTACATGAATTCTTGAAACAATATCACACGAGTGCTTTTCAAATATCATTTGCCAACTGAACTCCGAGTCTAGATCATGATTTTAACTTATGAACTCCTAAAAGGTTAGGCTACTACAGTAAACACTTTCTATATATTCCATAATCACAGAATCACAGAATTGTCAGAGGTGGAAGGGACCTCTAGAGATCATCCAGGCCAACTCCCCTGCCAAAGCAGGGTTGCCCATAGCATCTCTAGAGAAGGGGACTCCACACCCTCCCTGGGCAGCCTCTTCCAGTGCTCCATCACCCTCACTGGAAAGAAGTTTTTCCTCATATTTGAGTGGAACTTCCCATGTTCCAGCTTGAGCCCGTTGCCCCTCATCCTGTCACTGGGAACCACTGGGAAGAGTCCAGCTCCATCATCCTTCAACCCACCCTTTAGATACTTATAAACATAAATAATGTCATTTCCATTATTAAGTTCTATGAGTTCAAATGTGTCTCTAACATAGAGGGCCACCCCACCATCTCTCCTTCCTTGTCTATCCCTTCTGAAGAGTTGGTAGCCATTGATAACAGCAGTCCAGTTGTGTAGGTCTTCCCACCACATTTCTGTGATGGCAACAATATTGTAGTCTTCCTGCTGTACAATGGCATCCAGCTCCTCCTGTTTGTTGCCCATGCTGTGTGCATTTGTGTAGAACCATTTAAACTAGGCTAATTTTCCTGCCACTTTTTTTTTTGGGGGGGGGGGGGGGGGGGGCCC
>JAOQGH010000069.1:22044376-22091431 GCA_025769975.1 Gallinago jamesoni | reverse complement strand
CAAGAGCCCTAAAGTCTCTCTTCATTGCCCTTGAACTACTGGTGGCCACCTCATCGCTGCCTACTTGAAATACTAGTCACGGACAGTAATCTGAGGGCTGGACTAGGGTAAACAGATTTTTCTGTATATCCTTAATCCTAGCTCCAGGGAGGCAGCTGACTTCTCTGCGGGATAGGATTAAGGATAATATGAAAGGTGCATTTAGACAAGGTATTTCAGTTGACGGAGGACAGCAATCACTATTTTTTCAGGATCAGAGTTGAGGAAGACACAGTTTCCACAAGGATCTGTTGTTTGTTATCACTAATAATCCATCCAAAATGAAAACACACCTCCACGCTAACGATGAGTTTAATCACTCCTTAGTTGAAGCCTATGTGTGTAGCACCAGAAATGTTACATGACTATTTCTTAGGAGTTAAGTGCAGCACTCCGAAAGACAGCAGCTAAGGCACTCTGCCGTAAGCGATGAGCAAATGCACCATGACAACTTCACCTCTGGTAGAAACTGAACTGTATCTGTCAACAATAACCACCCCAAAATAGATTACAACCAATAGAACTGATGAAAGTGAAACAATAGTAGTAAAAGTAATTTGCAAGACTCAACGGCTCTATGCTTCATAGCTTAATTAACAAAAACTTTAGTAATTTATCACAAGTAATAGTCATTTACCAGTAGCCTCTAAAAGAAAATCTCACAAAAGACAAAATACACAAACGTGTATTCCAGCTACTCAGGTAAGGCACTTTTTTGTGCTGAGAAGAAAAGACCCGTTAAAAGGTAAAAGCAACATGAACGTTACATAAGTTTACAACACATGACATTGCACTCCCCTCTTTACTCCTTTTTGTTTTTTTCCACCCCTGTTTTGCAAACAAGTAATCTGATACGCACAGATACATACATCACTGTCAAGCAGCTACTAAAATGAAGCTTTTTCACTTGGGCTATGTAGTATCTCCATCCAAGAACAGATCAAGTAGCATGATTAAAATGCTGAATGATATCTAACCCCCAAAATATGTGATAATGATACAAATACGCTTCTGTTCTTCCAGTCACAAAAGTTTAAAATGGTAATCTAATTACAATGCAAGGCTGACTGATTTTCTTAAATCCCAAAATTCTCCAGAGAAGTTTCCTGAGCAGGAAGACAGTTCAGTAAGAAAACGTTAAATTGTGTTAGACCAACCAGCAATTTGGAAGCCTCTAGCTACTGTTCGGTTTTCAAACCTGCTTTCAATGAAATGTATTTGTACGCTAATCTCAAAGTCAATTTGGCCGTGTCTGATTACAGCAGAAAACTAGATGCATATGATAAGAAAAAAGTTTACCTAAATTGATATATGTAATTTTTTTACAGTGATTAGGTAATCATTTCCAGAATGTGTTGAGTTTTCAGCCACGTTTAATATGAAAATAGAAGCCACATCTTTTAACATTGTTCTTATAATGTATTCTTCAGGCTTCTCTTAATGCTTGCACTAAATTCCATTTCTAAAGAATGAGTAATTTCTACTAAATGACAATAGTCTTTCTACAGATCTACTAGAAAAGCATCATAAAACAGATGCACAAGCTATTACAAACACAGGTTATTTGAAATTAGGAAGCACACTTTACAGTGACATCCCAACCAGACATTATTTGTGCTCGCCCATGAAGCACTTGCTTAAGACCAGAGATAATTAGAAGAGTGATAACTATCGCTGCAGAGAGGGAGCAATGTAGAAATCAGCCACTTAACAGGAAACAAACGAATGTGAAAAAAACTGAACCACAACAGTGCCACCTACAGCAAAGAACATTACAGGGGAAAAAAATAAAAATAAAAAAAACCATGTTCAGTCAGAAAATTAAAAAATAAGAATTCAATAAGCAAAATCTGATTTCATCAAAAAATTGAGATCTAGTAACATTATGTACATCACTACAAGTTTTAAAGACTTCAAAAATTACTGCCTAAAAGGAAAGAATCTAAATAAATATGCCATCAATTTTCATATTTAAAAGGCTTCACTAAATACAAATCAAAAAGTAACACATTTCTTAAGCTCTAATTCCTCATTTGGCTTTTTTATAAAGTATTAAAAAAGCACAATAAGAGCCAGCTGACAACAGGCAAAGAAGAGCTGAAGACTTACCTTGCATTCTACTACACTCTGATCCGATTCACATGTAACGTAGATTTCATCAACTGCCCGTCTGAGATTGTCAAAAAGAAATGCCCAGTATCGAGCCCGCAGATCAACTTTTCGAGGCTGTCTGGTTTTTGTTGGGCTTTTGTCAAAGTTTTTATCTCCAGCTGCTGGTGCTGCTGTTAATTTACAGTCTATGGTAGTGTTCTGAAAAAAACAAGATACAAAGGAAAAGGAAAACAACAAACAGAAGCATGGTAAGGGGTTAGGGTTCTGTGCAACACACATTTTTTTTCAACATATTCAAACATTTGTAAACAAGAAATTTTTCACTGAAGAGGACATCATCCCACTCACTTGAGCTTTTTAAAACTCACTTTCTTATCTTAAATATAGGCAGCAGCTATGCAGAACTAGGTTCTGTTCCATTGACGTTTATAACCCAACATTCACACTGCACAACAGTATAATTGTGCAATTCATATTCTGCCTCTTAGCACACTGGAAAGTTACATTTTCTAATTACATATCCTGTACTAGTTATTCTGACAAGTATGTGCATTCAGAGATGAAAATAATATTTTACTAATAATCATGCAGTCAATATTCCATCACAGTTAAATTCTATTACCAAGACATTACATAGGACTTAATCATCTTTAAAGCCTCATTCTACTATATGAGCATTAATGTCAGAGAAATGCTGATGTGTGCAGCCCTTTGATGGATATGTTATGGTTCTACTGCAGAGGAGATGCCAGCAAGCACTGGATTAGCTACAGAAGGAAGCTTTCACACTGTAGAAGACTACTTGTACTAAGATTTCCACTCACCATAGTGTTGACATTGCAAGCTCAATTCAACCCAATGTAAGGGCTGTGCCAATGAATCAAGTTGTTCCTGCTTACACCGACTCTGAAAGTGTCCTTGTGCTGTTTTAAGTTGGAATTTAACAGCTTTAACTACAACAAATCTGTTTTGATGTTGAGTGTTAATATGCAGACTAACTGATGCAGTACTGCTTTGCTGCACAGATGCAGAGGACTGCCAACATGCTCAATGTGACGGGAGCAGAGGGAGAAGATCCAACTGTCTTCACAGTGGCTGGCACAGACAGGAATCACTACGTACCTACTTGGATGTACTGCTATGTCACCTCAGCGTCACGTATCTGGTGACCTTGTGCATTCAGCTTAGTCACTCAGACGGGGATCCATACAGATACACTGTCACTTATCTGCACAAGATATTCCAAAGAATTCTGAAGCACGCCCATTTGGCTGAAAACAGCAAATCAGCATGGCCCTGTGGCACCCATCCTTAACTGGAAATTCTCTCCCACAACAGAAACAGAAAACAAACAGAAAAATCCTGCTCCAATGCTGTCAAAATGGTTATACTCTCACCTGCATTTGCATTCAGATTCTAATTTTTCTGTAAGAAGGGGAAGAATGGGAATGTAATTTACTACAATCACACTATCATCTCTCCTACCCTTACACATCTCTCAAAATGCTCTACGTATACTCCAGATGAACTCCGGCTAATGCACGCACAAGAAACATGTTTGGAAAAAATGCATGTCATAAACAATCAATTAATAGGAATTTTAGAGGGGTTTCATATGTCAGAGTATTTCACATTTTTTATTCTAGAACACAAGAGTCACCTCTTCAAGAACAGCTTGGTGAAAGATTTTTCCTTAGCTGAGGCCTTGTGTATAAACCTTTGAAGCAAAGCTTATACCAGCTAGTTTACAGATCTTTAAAATACAGTTTATAATGACACAACCTTAAGTACAGGATCATAAATAGTTATATTAAAATAACAGTGCTACCTTTTGCTGCCTGTTTTTACAAAATGCGACCTTGGTAAAGTGACTATGTTTCTACTCATTCAGCTAGTATTGTTGATACAAAGGATCAGTTGTTTTGGAACAGAAACCAAGCATAATTCCCTCTATTTGAAAAATAAATTTTTCAAATGTATCTTTAAGACAGCGTCGTGAAATATGTTTTGATATTTAGTGGTAAATGTTTTCCACCTACTATATTTGTCATTCTTTATCATCTCTTTTATATGTCAGCCATATTTTAATTAGGCAAATAGCATATTGAACTGTGATAACTACTGTCAGTTGTAGCCGTTCCATTATTACCCCTGTAAGTGACTTCCAGTATCTAAGTAAAACTTAAGCATCATTTACCGTTACTCATATTCCAGAAGAAACTTGAAAGAATGCAAACCCCTAAACTAGGAAATGTCTTGGACACAATCACATGAGCAGGTAAGCATTAAATTGGTGGTTAGTTAATAGAAATAATATTTCAAGTTCCCAATACAAGTCAGTTCTAACACCAAAGATCTGAATTTGTCACAGCCTGGTATCTGCCACTTAAGGTAATAAAAGTCAATTTTCACAGAAGAACCCAAATCATGTCCCACGTTTGGCACTTCAGTGTGCGGAAAATCCATGAAAAAAGATAAAACTCACCAAGCTATTTCCAAACTTCATCAAGTCTGACTGGTACCAACTTTACTAAAATGAAAACTAGTACTGACTTAAATTTAACAGTTGCAGCAAAGACTACTTTTAATATAAAGATACTATTAATATTTTATACAGACTACTATATTCTGTGCAAATGTTTAATGCAAGCAAAATTACCAGGATTTCTGAGTTAATCTGTATATTGTTCGGTAGAATCTTTACTTCTAAACGTCTTCAGCTAATTTTCTAATGAACCGAACTAACCTTCCACTGTGAAAAGTAAAAGTGCTGGATTATGTACAGACTTCCCAAGATGGTAGTTTCTGTGCTCATGTACAGCTATAGCTTTATTATTCTTATTCATCCTTCCTGGAATGAAGTTTTAATTAAACTGTATTTATTAAAGTGTGTACTTCTGACCAGATCATATTTTTCAGTGTCATGCTCAGGTTGAGAGTGATGCAATAGTGAGACTCAATTTCCAGAGATGATCATCTCTCAATCTCTCTGATACTCTGAGGGAACACAGGGGCACAGGACAAAATATTTCTAACAGAGTAGTCTGCAGAAAGCTCAGGTGATGAACCTGCATCTTCACCAAGAAGGAACTACACTCAAGCCACATAAGCTCCACCCACGCCCCTGTGTTTCCAACTAACTCTTGCTGGATTTATCACTTTGCTTATTATTTGAGGCAAAAGCCTCTTGTACACTGGCAAGACACAAGGACACAGAATTAAGTTTTTTTGAGCAGAGTTCTAAAGCTCCAATCCTGCAAACTCCTACACACAATTCTTAACTGGATATAGTACTTCTTTCGAATCTTCTAAGTGATCTCAGAGCCTTTGACAATACACTTATCTAAAATTTAACTTATGTTCCACAACTTTGCAGACCATCGCACATTAAAAAAAATGAATTAAAAAAACATAGTGTTTACGAACACACCAAAAATTAGCTTGCCTTAGCCTCCTCCCACCCTCAAATAATATGCAGGTTTATTCAAGGTGTGATGATGGCTTCCAGAGACACGATCTAGCAGGTCTATCAGAACAAAACGCACCCCAGAATGGCAAAGATTCAGAGAGATTAGTTCGCATTATCTCACTTGTAGTGACAGTTAAAATCTTCAGCTGCAGAAAATGCAAAACTTTTGTGCCTTTGAAGTTAAAAAGCATGGGAATATTCTTTCTTATATCTCAAGTAACTCAGCGTGGAGGATGCAAGTGACATTAAAACTTACTCTTTTTTTTTTTTTTTCCTATTCTTTTCCAAAATAGTTTAAGTAACTTGCTTTGGAGTTCTGGAAACTATGAAGTGCATATCTATTCTCAGGATGCCAAAATTTATCAAATGTAGATTTGCCAGCACCCTACCAAGAGGAAGCTGAGGTTGATAAGATCACATGAAAGAGTTCTGGTAAGTTTGTGTTATTGATTATTGAGATTACTGGCCCATTTATATATAAAGGAAAATTAAAACCGAAGGCTCAACAAAAGTAACCAAAGAAAAAGCCATCAATTTAAAGCAGTAACTAATGTCTGAAATGCAGTAGAAATAAAGGTGCTGAATGCCAAATTGAAGTGCCAAATGCACAGATACTCAGCAGTCCATTTCAAACCTTAACTGTACCCCCTAGGAACGCACTGTTCCTACAATACAGTTATAACAATTCCCCACAGAGCCACTGACTAACAATCAAGTTTTCTCTTGAAAACTCAGTATTTACATAATCCCAACTGACTAGAATGGACAGAACCCAAACTATGTAGCACACTATTCTTATACCCAAAAGGTTTCAAGAGTAAACCCTTACGGGGAGCCCCAACTACATCAATAAAATTCCACCTTCACAGAACAAGAAACCCAGGATACACCATGTTTGTAATATATCAGTATGTGAAAGGAGAACACAAGGTTAATAGGTGCTAATCTGAATCAGGAAAATAATGCACCTATGTTCTAAAGGCGCAAATACATATGTAAGGAAGCGGAACATTTTTTTCTTTTTTTTTTTCCTTTTTCCCCAAAAATGACATCTTCCATATGGCATACTTTCAAAATCTGTCAGACTGTCTCAAAATACTAAATGGCTAAAGACATACTAATGGCTAAATCTATTAATCAAAGAAGAACAACTGTTAAAAATACTAAACATGAGGAAAGATTGAGGTATTATTTTATTAATGTAATAAATGTTGTCAGTCACATAGAAAAAACATGAATAAAAATAAGAGCATTTTCTTCTTGATAGTTCTCAGTTGGACTTGGCTTTACAGTCACAGCTCTCAGAAATTTTACTCACCTGGTCTATTTTTTTCCAAAATAGGATGTATTGACTGGAGCCATTAACACATGAGGTCAAGAAATAAAGTATTTCCTTAAATTAGAAACTGGGCAGAAAGGTAGCCTTTGTAGAAGCAGCACACTTATAAGAAGAACATCCTGTATCACTTTACTGAGCAGCACTTTCCTTAAATTAGCTTTAATGCCAAAAAGTCAGGCATCCAGAGGTTAGGAAGTGCCAAAAGTAAAGACTGAGGAAGATAACCTAAATTCTGGCATTTTTTAACTTCTGAGTACTTGAATTTGAAACCTGTATGCTTTAAAAATACAACGGATGCACAGTTTTATATATGTATCAGAGATATCATTAAACATTTTATGTTGTAAATTTTACATCATAATAAAAACAATGAGCAGATACCTGTTTTGTAGTCTTGTGTGTTCCTTGAGTCACCCTCTTTGTTTTTCCACCAGCTTGCCATTTGGATTTTCCTGTGGGAGAAGCAACTGTTTTAATCAACAATAATGATCTTGATTCGATAGAGCATTCTAAATGTACATATCTCATCTTGCAATGTACTGATATGGGCACAATTTTTGAGTTAAGAGGTCTGTAAAGCTGTATATTCCAAATAGATATTCCATGGTTCAGAATGTGGATAATGCCAGAAGACACACAGAATATGAAAAAAAAAAAAAAAAGATACAAAGAAAGGAAAGAATTACAGACTTCATTAAACAAAGATAACCCAGCTTTAAGTACTCAATGCCTCCGAAAAATCACACCATTACAATCCACATGTGAAGTATGACACTAGTTTTCTATCTAGATTTAAAAAAAAGTCTGCTCTTGAACGACTGTTCCATCAGTTATTACAGAATTAAAACAAAGAGTATCTTTCTTAGGAAAAACAAATGTAGTAATTCAGTTTTCCTCAAACTGTTCAAACAACCTACCAGCAGATTTTGGTATTTTCTGCCAAGAAAGATGGGGAAAAGTAGAACTTAAGACCTGATTTAATTCACCTCCATTTAGGTAGCCAAAGGAAAAGAGAGAAACATTCACAGAGCATGAGTCAGTCCCTTGAAGATCTGAAATTCCTTCTCAAATGTACCTGTCTTCCTCCACTGCTTGTATGAAGTGACTTTAGCAACTATGTTTCAAAAATCAGCTTAAGTTCCCACAGACAGGACAATTTCAAGTCTCGGTGCTGTGGTAGTGGCAATTTCTTAACTGATTAAGTGTTATCTTTGCACAGATAAATTTGTGCTAGCGCAGACCTACCTGATATGTTTACATTTAATCTTTGAGATTTGCTATGGGGTAATTAAAAAATACATATTTTTTTTAAATGTTTTATTCCTCCAAGTATCCAACTTGCACAACATGAAACTCACAGGATCCAATTACCAAAAATGTAAGCAAGTTAAGACAAAATACCAAGGCAAGAATACCCTCTAGCACAGATTACATCTAAGTAAAAGCTTCGAGATTATTTAGCTGGATGAAGCCAAGCAAATAAATGCATTAGTTGAAGATAGTTCCTTCACAGACCATAGAGATCATTCTTGAACTTCAGAATTGTCCAGTTGAGTTTTTAACAGTTCTTAGGCCAAATGCCCTAACGCAGTGCAGATGTTATACATTGCTCTGGTTATGTAAAGCAGCTGTAAAACTGTGTTAATCAAGCAGTTGTACAGCTGGTTTGCATCACTGGCTATTCCAAGGAACAAGGCCTTTAATTTTAAAACAAATTAAAAATTATTTGCTTGATAATTCCTTTTTAAAATGCTACATTAGCCAAAACAACAGGTACAAATTAATATATTGAATTAAATTTAGCAGCATTCAGGAAAAAATTGATTCAGCTACCGTATGTATAAAAACTTCCTCTTCACTAAAAAACTTAAACTGCAGGTCAATTCCACGTCAGAACTATAATCACCAAAATTGCTCTTCTGACATGATTTACATGCTGCAAAGACAAGATTTTGAATGCAATGGCATATAGAAGTTCCACAATAAAAAGACTTACAAACAAATATAGGTATATTAAAATTAAAAAGGGCAGGTGAACACACAAAATAAAGTTGCCATCTCTGTAAGATTCTACAAAACCAGAATACTAATTCATCATCTGAAACTGGGAAATGTCTGAACAAGTCCTCTGCAAGGACAAAAGCAAGTTTTCAGTCACTTTCTATACAGGGCAGACATTTAGAGAAAGGAAAACTTATATAAATACCAGGTTTTGCAAACTTAAAGCCCGATAGTGTGTGGCAAGGACTAATTTTTTCTTAAGGTGTATGGGCCAAAAAGTTTTTTATTTCAACAGCAGCCACATTTCCAAGCTTTATTATGCTCTTTCTTCTAATTAGTGCCTCTAGTTACTAAAAGACATCTTTGCTTCTGCTTTTGTCCTTTTGTATTCACAAGTAGTGACAACACAAAAGCACGCCTCAATGGTTATGTGTTCAGTGGCTACTGGTCTGTAACTATACAACGTGAGCATTGCTATGAGATGCACAGGCACTCAATGACATATGAAGGGCATTGCCTGCTTTGGAATTCACTGAATTTTAAAGAAAGAACAATAGTGACGAAAGATGATCATCTCATTAGCTATTAAGTTGCCAATGTGAAATATATAAAGTAGAAAAGTTTTGCAGCATTCAGGGACCTACAGTCATATTTTACACCTGAAGTCCATTTCCTCTCTGTCTGGTAATTAAATACGAAGCACACAGAGTTTATGATTTGTGAAGACTTCCTGTCACAAAAAGCTGAGGTGCTAATATCTCCAAAAAAGTGCCACTGATAAACTACTTTCAAAAGCTATTTTTTATACTATCAGTCTCAAAAATCACCCCTCTCATGTCTCTCTTTTGGAAAGTTTTACTATGAGAAATGTGGGAATCACCTTTAAATTTAGTAATTAATAGCAGCCCTCATTTCTGTTCTCACTATGTGTATCTTGTTTCAGTGCCTTTGACACTGTTCATTACCAGACCCTCAGCAGGAACAGTAACAATTTTTGCTTGTATTTCTTTTCATCTCCTTGAATGAGTCCAGGGATACAAATGGGTAAGCATTCTGTTGTTTTCCTCCAGTTTTAATACACAGCATGATAAATCTAGTCTGTCACATCTCTTCTTCCATGTTACCTATAAAACCTGTAAGACATTCGGGCTACGTCACAGTGCCATTGCTACACGTAACTAGTCTGTACTCCAGAATCTCTTACGAGCCACAGCTGGGGCAGTCCCTCTTAAGAAACATTTTTGCAACAACATGGCTTGGATAAGACATGGTTGCCTGAATCTCATTTAAAGTTAAGGCAGAGGAATTGAGGAAGCGTATTGAAATTTCTATATTATTACAATCCATATCTTCTTAAATGTTTGTAGAGCAGCAGTAGATATGATTTCCCTAACTACAATGCTAAGCATCCACCTTCAAGTACGGATATAACGAAAATTCTCTGGTTTTCCACCTCCAGATTGAGTTACAGCAATATATTTTGCACAAAATTACTTTTACAAATCACTGACACTGTCTCATCCAGGATATAATGGCCCTGTATTCACATATCATGGATTCCCATTCATTGCAGTGAAATTCAAGGTTAGAAACTTAGGAGCCTGAAAAAAAATACCCTTCCTTCCCTTCATGTTATATTCTGCCAGTTACAATCAGATCCAATGTTGCTAGGGCTCGCACACAATGTTTTCAGTCATGACTCTTACAACTTCCTTTCTTGGCCAAAGAGAGCCAAGTTTCCTGACTTTCATTGCATCCTGCAAAAAAAATTTACTTCATGAGGCTCTTGCTAAAGGAGCAGATTATACTGCAGGCTCCCCAAAGTGTGCCAGGTACCTTTCAACCAGTAAAATATGCTTCCTTACCCTGAAATGCTTCATCTACAAATGAATTCTATATGGCGAGAGCCCAAATGATTTTAAACAAATAGGAAATAAGAAGGGAACAGTTACAAATACAAGATTTTCCATTTTTTTGACACATCTCTTAAAGTTCCAAAGGTACCTTACCTTCTACCTAACATTTATATGTCAAGCCTCTGGGATGTCTTAACTGTTGCTAGTATTGTAGCTGAAATTTTGTAATAAAATTTGTGTGTAGTGCTTATCGGCATGCAGTACCTCAAATTTCATGCTAGGCATATAAAATAATTACCAAGAAAAAAAATCAGAAAACCTCTATTAGAAGAGGTTTTACAGATTTTCAAGGTGGGCAAGATCAAAGTGACTGCCACAGGTTTGGAATGCAAATTTAATTCTGGAGCCAGAATATCAGATTAGTGAATTTTTCACAGTTAAAGACTCTCCTCCTACAACATAAACTCAACTGTACTGTAAATTAGTCTATCCAACAGAATCTGCTGCATATTAATGAATTCTGTGAAGGAGTATTTGGATTTCAATAGTTGAAATCCATTAACAGTCACAATCTCTTCTCGACCATTGCCACTATGTCTTGGATTTTCTCATGTCATTTATCCGTATTCATAACTAGAATTTCAGATCTGACATAACAAGGGTGCACGCTGCTCCAAAACAGAAGCGCCAACTGCCATTTCAAAAATCTCTCTCCTTTTTCAGGAAATATTCCTTATTGCCAGAACTATTGATTTCCATTAAGGAATTTGCAGGGTTTGACTGCAATTCTTTTCATTGTTGCTCTTTTACCCATGTCCTCTATATACACAAGTTTCTCTGAGGCTAAGTTAAATGCCAAGAAGGACACATATACATATAATTCTTAAAGGAAACAGAAAAAGAAGGGATACAAACTAAAAACAATCAATCCAGCACTTTAATTTATCAACACTCTAGAACACTACCATTAGTAAGTGCAAAAGCCCATACCTTCACTGCTATCTCTCAAAACGAGTAACAGTATAAAATGTTAAATCACAAACTGTTGCTGCCAAAGCAATACCTCTGAACACTGCAAGCAGAAGAAACTGCCCAAAGACAAAATTCTGCTTTGCACAGAGGAGTTACAGGATTGGCTCAGGGAACCTGAACCTTTGGCCTGATTAACACAACCCCCGAATGAGTTAGAAACATCCTAATTCATAATATTGCTGTTTCATTCCTCAGGGACAAAATACATATTGAAAGATCAGCATAAAATGAATCAGAGCTCACTGACACTAACATATATACCCTCTATGCCAAGACAAGGGTCAAGAGATAAAGGATCTGGTTCTGCCAGAATTTCATTACCCACAAGTTCCTTTCCACAGGCAATTATCATCAGATTCTTTGTATTATGCAAAAAGGTTTGGCTATGATTTAATGAAGAATTTTTAAAAAGAAGAAAGCTCCAGTGACAAAAAGTTTAAAAATTATAATGGTGCTAATACAACCAGAAGGAGGAAATGACTACAGCTACTTGGATTTTGATTACCATACATAATAACTATTTAATGAAGGCTAAAAATTCACTTTTACATTCATTCTTCACTAAGAAGAACGACAGTTTAAGCAAGCCAAAGACAGTTTAAACTTTGCATTAATTTGTTTCAAGTATATTATCTTGTAACTTAGCGTCCTGGTCTGAGTGACCACAGGACTCATTTCTCTTCTAATCCCTGGAAAAAACGGACTTTTAGAAGACTCCGGTGTCTGAATTTGTGAAAATATTTACTTTATAGCCAGCTATGGGATGTGGGTTTCAGGGCCTCAGTGTTTTTGAGCTCATCAGGTACAGGGATGAGAAGGAGTGAGACTGGAGCATTTGACCCAAACTGGCCAACAGAATTATTTCATACCACAAATGCCACATTCAATATAAATTAGAACTTTTAGACACTCCTGTCTAAGTCGCAAAAGCAGCAGAACCTGCACAGGGTGATGTAAGCTACAAAAATACTTGAGATAAAATCCTCAAAACCAGCATCCTGACATCTGGAACAGCTTGAGCAATATAAAACTTAAAAGTCAATTTCTGGCTCCTTAAGTCGTCATACCACAAGAGAATATTACAACAGTAACAGAACCGTTCTGAGGACTTCCATTATGGAAAACTGTCCCCACATATCCCCTTCCTTAAAGATTCTTCACAAACGTTTACCAAAGACTGAAGTGATACCAAAAGAAACTTCCAAACATTTGTTTCAGGGCACGGAAAGCAATTTGTTGGACTGTTCTAAGCCATCTCTACAATTCTGAATTCCCAAGTTACAAGACATGAATGTAAGACAACATTATTATATTACACCAGTATTTTGATAATATTAGCAAGACAGAACAGTGTTAAATGTTGCTTACAGACAAAATGAAAACACTTTGTAATCTGTCACTGTGAAGGTTTTATAAAGTGATCTGTCAACTGCAGGGTGCATTTTGGAAAAAAAGCTTTAAAATTATACTATGTATGGTAAATATAACAATTTATTTTTTTATAGAGAAATTCTATGTAAGAAACATGTTTCCAAGTGAGCACCTCCAGTGGACAAAGGGACAGGAGTGGAAAAAGCTGGTGGCAGACTGTTGAATACATACCATCATCCTCTTTGCTTTCCAGTGGAACACTCCATGCAATTAGGTTCCTTGCTGTGCGTCCCTCTTCTGCAACTATTTTCCTCACTTTGTCATGGCTGTTAGAGCGTTGGAAAGAAGCCTGAAAACAAAAGATAAAGGGATGGAATATTTATATATATATAAAAAATTTTTTACTTGTTAATTTCATCCAGTATGTGCTTCAATTATCCAAAGAGGGGTGCCTGGGTACTGAATTTTCCTCAAATATCTGAAACAGGTGTATATATTCATTTTCACAACCATTTTTCTGCAGGATAAGCAGACTGATTGATCAATATGACATGAAAGTTACTACCCAGACCTCAGTATGGGATGTCTCCACCACACAGTTTTAACCTCCACTTAATTGATTATCAATGCTGTTAGAGTACCACAGTAGACTTGGCAAACATTTTAATTACCTTATGTTAATTAGAACTAATTACTCAACATAAAAGCTGCATGAGGCCAAAATACACATGTTAGTTGACTGAAGAGAGCCTGGAGAATGGCATGGGATTTATTGGAACTGGCTGAAATGTACAGAAAACCCATCTCTCTTTCATTGAAAGGACAAGAAATCAGAAACTATTTCCTGGCAACTCAAGTTAGCTGTTATTACTATTACTGTTCATAGACAGAATGAAAGCACTGAGGATGAACTTCACTTACAAAGCCAAACTATATACTGTAATGGTAAATTTATGTACCGTGATAGCACAAAACTGCTGACCAAGTTGTCTTTAAACGCTGACAAACTTAACCACAAAGAAGTTACACAAATCAAAACATAATTTTAGGCACAAACAGACCGATTTTCTATAGCACAAATCAGAAGACACATTTTTCCTCTTTTTGTTCTTACCATCATAAGACTCAAGCCTGCAACCACTTTGTTTTATAGTACATCTTTAGAAAGAAAATACAGTAAAAATTACACTGGAGATTAGTGGCTATAATTTATTAAGGTAGTAGGAAGAGTAACACAAACAAGAAACTGCTTTTACTTCAATGCTTATGTAATAGTATTTAACTGAGGTCTCTCATCCAGAGGTCCTCAATTGCTTGTTTCAAAGCCACAGTGTGCCATCTAGCGCTGCACAGACCTACCTAGAGATATCATCATGTAACACAATGAAAACAAAGAAAAAAATGGCACTGCTAAATATGTGAACTTTTGGAAAACCTAATGAAATAAATAAAGCAAATTATATACTTTGGCCCAAAGAAAGCAAAGCAAAGCACATAAAGACAGGATCTGTACTAAACTGGTTCTAGTCTATCCTTATTCTATATAATTAATTGCCTATTTTTGCTAGGAATTTTTAGTAAAAGTGACTATTTCTGCTGAATCAAGTTTGGTTTGGGGTTTTAATCCCTTTTTGCTTAATAGTACATCATCATCAATCTAAGAGTTAAAGATCCACAAATGTCACATAGCAGTTTTAAAAATACTTAAAATTACTGAAAGATCTCCCAATGCAAATACCTGTGGTAGCTTACACTAGAAGACAGTCTAACTTAATTGCCTAGGAAATGTGCCTGTCTTAAATCAAAAGAAGAATGTTCAGGCTGCATTTTGCATTAATTTCTTCTCAAATCTTCAAAAAAGACCCACACACTCACCACAGCTGGAAGTAAAGCTAATCTATGGCATCCCCAACTGCCAAAAACGAAATAAGTAAACAAATCCATCTTTCCTCATTTACTGCATCTTTTCTTTCAAATCCTTCACCAGCAAACAGTGTTCACTTGGCACAATCTATGTAATCTATAGCATAAGCCCACTCATTCTAGCCTTACACAGAGGACTTGGAAACCGTTTTCATTTTTTCTTTCCTATTATTTTTATGCTATTACGTTCCACTTCATCGTTCATTGGTCTTCCTGTCTTCCACGCTTACTATCCCTACTCCTTTAATCTTTTTTCTCATGTTTTCCACATCTCAGATTTCAAGTTTTCTGAATCCAAGCACTTAGGGTTTTCGCTTCCAGATTGTCTCCAACTGATGCACATCTGTCTTTGACACACAACGTCCAAAAGCAGATACAAATACTTCAATGAAGACTTTCTCAATGCTAAACACTGTGGACAGGTTATTCACATCTACAGATGACACTCCCATTTAATCATGGGTTTTTTTCCCAATATGATATTACCTTTCCATCGCTTATGACATAACGCATATGTCATGACATATAACACATAAATTACCATGACTTACACAATCATGGAATAGCAAAGCCTGAAAGGGACCTCTACAGGTCTAGTCCAATCCCCAAGTCTCCATCCTCTGGTCAGAGCAGACCCAACTTGAATATAGAATATGTTATAATAAAATATATATACCTCTATATATAAGCAGAATTTCTCTTTTGCACCTGTGATCCTCTATAATCCCAAGGTTTCTTTCTGCACAACTGCTGCCAAGACAGTTGTTCTCCGTCCTTATTTCTCAAGCTCATTACTCCCATGTAAATGTAATACTTTGCATTACTCCACATCAAACTGACTTTTAAAATTATTTTATCTATTTTCTTTTACAAGCCAGAAAGGTTTATAAGGAAAGCAGAAGAATCTCAACATGTCATTTCCAAGTACTTTGTATCATAAAACTCGAGTCTGATGTAAAACTCTCACCTCCATAAGTTAGATGTTAGTTAAAAGAAAACAACAAACCCTTAAAGAAAGTCTTAATGGGACTGTTAGCAATAATGAAGTGTACAGGCACAAAGAAGCACAAACTATCGCGCCAGAGGCCATGTTGGGTATCAACAAAATCTTCTCATTCGACTAGACAAGAACAAGCTTTAATACCCTCCTTCATGAAGTGATACTGATACATGGGGGTTTTGACCACTTCTTCACACTGATCCCTCCTATTTGCTACTCAATTACCCTAAGAAATTACCTTCTTCAAAGAGCTCTAGATACAATCATTCAGGCGAGTTGCATGTTAGGCAAAAGGAGTGACTACAAATTTGTTTAGCCTTAAATAGCAGATTTTTCTTATTTAGTCTGTACTGCTTCTTTGCCTGGTTATGAACATTAAAGGACCTTTCATGAGGATTCTTGTTTTAATGGTCTTCGTATGTATAAATATACTGTTGTAAAAAACCCCACCAGTTTCATCCGTTGCATTCTCAAAGAAAAGGAATTCAGCTTTAACCCCAGCTACTTAAAAGAAAATAACTCTATTAGACTAACCAAACACTATGGCCCTACACTAGAGCACAGGCTGGATGAAAAGAAGTTTAGAATAGGAATCTGCTGAAACAAATGTCCTAAAGTGCAAAAAAACAATATACTGACACAACTGGAAATGACACAAAACCACAAGAAATAGTAAAATTTCTTCTACAGTAAAATTCTTTTTTGAAGGTCTCTCATTACAGTGTTAATAAATTAAAGTGATTCAGTTTCTAAAATCAATACTTTCAGAGAAGGTACAAATGAATCTATTTATCAGTGAATCCCAACATGAAAAATGAGTTTTTCCTGCAGTACGAAAAAGCCTACCACACTGTTATAGTAGCTGAATGTCTTACCATCGTGTTATAGCCTTCCTCCACATCAACAGGCTCACTTATTACATTTTTGGACGACCCCATTGAGTTTTCATACCTGTGTCAAAATAAACACAATTAATCATTTTCACTTAAACCACTCATAAAATTCAGTTTCTTTGCAGTATTTAGGTCAAGGACATCAGACGAACGCAGTAAGATTTTCAGAAGATAGTTTTATTTGTAAAGTGTTTGCACTGCTCCTTATTAAAAGTAGCCAGAGGCCCAAAAAGAAAACAAAAAAAGAATGACCCTCAGAAAAACATAAATGTATTTGTAGTAAGAGAGTAAACAGCAGAAAGAATATTAAAACTTTAAAACAAGCCATTGCATGGACTGCTCTAGGATAGAGAATAACATGCAGAGTAACCTTTCCTGTAAGAGGACTGAGCAAGTTGGTTATTAGTTCAAAAACACAAATGAATCAGAGACATACTAAGAAATCGGTATCAGATAATCAGCGGTGAAGAAAATAAAATGGAAAACTTCTGTTCTCATTTTAAAAAGAGATATCACAGTTCCTGTAGAAGTCAAATCTGAGAAAGTGAATACTTTAGCCCAGTTTTGAACTACAAAACCATTGCCACAATTGCAGAAGTGCACAGGACTAAATATTTATAGGTTTATCAGAACACTGACAACAATTCTGAAATAAAATTAAGCCCTCAGCTTCAAAGTTGAAATAAATTCTAGCCAGCTACTGATTAGAGCGCAAACACTCTCCTGCAACAGTTCTTCTGAAGAACCAACACTAATCAGATGTTGAAGACACTTCTCAATTATCAGAAATTAGGTAACAGAACAAAATTAACCTTTAATCAGATCCAAAGTTGGATTTTGTTGGTCTTTATCATTAACGATACTTCTTTAAGTGAGCTGTTCACTTGTTCTGGTATTATATCTTGTATTCCTCACCAATGGCTGCTTTTCTAAAAGTCAATAGCCAGAACCTATGTCAACAAACAGGCAGTTGTTATGATTTGCACTGGTTTGTATGCTTTACCGCAACCTACTGAGCTTATGAAAACTGAAACATGCTGCAGCTGGTTGAAGGAAGCTGAGTTCTTGAAAACAAAGTAAGATTGTGTTGCAGCACCACTTCAGACATCAGGATAAGGCCCAGCACGGGGGAAATCTCCAACACTTAGGTATCTTAGAAAACTGTGCTTTTGCTCATCAATTTACCTTAATTAGATTCAAGGTGTAATAAAAGCTCATTAAATTGACATATATTTGAGGAAAAAAGCTGAGGGGGCAAGTATTTTCCCAGTACTGCAAGGCATTTGGAAGTAATTTGGCAACAACAATCTGTATTTAGAAAAACATGTAGAGAGGGAAAACCCTCCACCCAAGTAAGCTGCAAGACCTACCATCCTGTCAGCTTCTGTAGCCGCTATTTTCTGACAGCAAAGTAAGACCGCCAGATTAAAATATGAACTTGGCTAATAGCTTTTAAAATGCAAATGTTTATACACCTTATGGTGGTTTTTAAGAGTTTACAGCGAGTTTCCTCATTGCATGTGCCTGTCCCTTCCATGCACTCAAGGCTCAAGCACAGGCATCTCCCTCAGCCTGAGCAGGTTTCCTCCGGTTTCCTCACAGACTCGCTTCCCCTCAGGTTCCCTCACAGGTTTCCTCACAGCCCCGGCTCACGACGGCGGGCTGGGGCAGGAGTGGCGGGGGAGACCTTTATTAGGAGGGACAGGCCCCTTCCTCAGGCTGCCGCCGGGACACCCGGGGGCTGCGGAGCCGGACCAATCTCCCTCATACGGCGAGGCCTAGCCCACCGCCCCACTCGCCGCCACAGGCTTCCAAGTTATCTGTAACAACCAGCCTCACTCTCTCCCCCGGGTCCGCGCAGCGCCGGGCCGGGCCACCGGGCAAGGCCGCGGGCCCCGGAGCCGCCCGCAGGGGCAGTGCCCAGGGTCTCCGCGGGGCGGAGGAGGGGGTGAGGGCTGGCCCGCCGCCATCTTGCCCCGCCGCCGCCCCGCGCCGCCCTGCCCCGCCGCCGCCGCGCCCCTCCCCCGCGCCGGGGCGCGCGGAGCGGCCACTCACGCTCTCCGCCGCGCCGCACCGTCCCGCCCGCGCGCGTCCCGCCGCGGTGATGTCATCGCATCCCGCCGCCAGCGGCCGCCCGCCGCCGTGCCTGTGTGTAACGGCCCCCCCACTCCCGGCGCCCCGGCCCGGCAGCCGCGCATGCGCCCTCCGCGCCGGTGAAGGCATTGCCCT
Source organism: Gallinago jamesoni (assembly GCA_025769975.1). Classification (NCBI taxonomy): domain Eukaryota; kingdom Metazoa; phylum Chordata; class Aves; order Charadriiformes; family Scolopacidae; genus Gallinago; species Gallinago jamesoni. The sequence continues at coordinate 22,072,167 of JAOQGH010000069.1, read as the reverse complement.
CACCTTTCCCGCCCGTCACGGGCTGAGGGGATGGCGGTGGGTCCCTCAGCGTCGAGCCCTGTCCGCACCGGTGGGGGCGGGCTGGAAAAAGGGAGAACATCGAGTATGTGCAGCAGCGTGGCCAGCAAGGCCTGGAAAAAGGGAGAACATCGAGTATGTGCAGCAGCGTGGCCAGCAGGGCCAGGGAGAGGATTCTGCCCCTCTGCTCCGCTCTGGTGAGACTCCCCTTCAGTGCCACCTCCAGCATAAGAAGGGCATGGACCTGTTGGAGTGGGGCCAGAGGAGGCCCCAAAGATGCTGGGAGGGCTGGAGCCCCTCTGCTGTGAGGAAAGGATGTTGGGGGATGTTCAGCCTGGAGAAGAGAAGGCTCCTGGGAGACCTTAGAACCCTTTCCAGTACCTAAAGGGGGCCTAAAGCTGGGTAGGGACTTTTTACAAGGGCATGTAGTAATAGGATGAGGAGTAATGGCTTCAAACCAGAAGAAGGTAGATGAGATCTCAGGAAGAAATTTTTAACTCTGAGGGTGGTGAGAGCCTGGCCCAGGTTGCCCAGAGAAGCTGTGGCTGCCCCATCCCTGGAGGGGTTCAAGGCCAGGCTGGATGGGGCTTGGAGCAACCTGGTCTGGTGGGAGGTATCCCTGCCCAGGGCAGGGGGTGGAACAAGATGATCTTTAAGGTCCCTTCCAACCCAAACCACTCTATGATTCTATGAAAATGAGACCTAATCCTGGGGTTTAACAGTGGTGAGGCCTGAGTTAGAGTGCTGTGTCTGGCACCGTACTTGGAGAATGGCAGGGCTCATGTGGAGATCCTTTTCATGGGATCTGAGGCCTGGGAAACATGACTTGTGAGGAATTATTGGACAAGCTGAATCTATTTAGCCAAAAAAGACAAAAGGGGATGTGGTAGAGGTGTTTAAGCATGTAAAAGCATGGTTGTGAAGAGAAATAGAATAATTGATTCCCCCCCCCGTGACAGTAATGATGAGAAGAGGCCTCAGTTGTAACCAGGACAATTTAGGTTGTTACCAGGACATTAAAAATAATGGAATTATTGGATTGGAATAGATGTCTTGGGAGATCATACATGCTTCAGTTGAAGCAGTCTCCAGGAACTGCCATTCAAATATCTCTCAGAAATGCCATGTATACTTCACTCTGGTTTGGAGCGGAGAGCTGAGCCATGTAGCTCCTAAAGGGCCCCTCCAAATCCCTTACACTGTCATTGTTTGATAACAAGCTTCTTGATTATTTATCAGTCTTGAGTTTCCTCAACTGCCTTTTTGGCCTGCGGCAGAGCTGAGCACCCTGGTACTCGTGGGCCCCACATCAAATCCTGATATTCCAGTTTGATGCCACATCAGATAACACATCAGAAGAGTGTCATTTTATAGCCCATTTCCTCAAGATATTAATAGCTGCACTAAATGCAAAGAACTAGGAAAATAGGTCTGTAATGTCTGCAGAGTCTAAAATACTTCCGGGTACTTTGTGCAAGGTGTTATGAAACAAATAATTAGAACACTCAGAAAGTCATATTTGGGTACTAGGAAAGAAAATGTTTGCCATTTTAAAATCCAAACACAGAGTATTTTAACCTGATTATAAGCAAGTTGTTACTCATTACCCCCTCCTCCTCTCTCACCCACCCCCCCCTTACTTAAATCCTCAGAGCTTTTATTATGGAAAAGGAAGGATAATCATTGCATGCAGGTCTTAGATGCACTTAACTCTCTCATATGCAGCTTAAAATGTTCATATGTGATAAAAACAATTAGGAGAATATGTCAAAATAGAAGCCTACCTAAATAAAACTACTATAAATCTGTTTATTCTGAAAATGTATAAATGAGATGCATTAGAGTAAGGAAAATTAAGGCTTATCCAAGTTGAGCTGTGATTTATAAAACTAAAATGTAGAAATGTCAAAAAATTGTAGTAAACAGCAGATAACTTCACTTGCTAGAAATACCTGTTAGAAACCACTGTTTGTGTTGCTGGACAACTGCTCTCATGCCGACAATTTAACAGGAAGAGATTTCCATTTGCAGATCTCATCGAGAAGTCATGTGTTGAACATGACCTTCTAACATTCATTCCTTTGTGTCTGAAAGAGCAGCTCCAAACAGATTTGTGAAAGACTGTATGCAATTTGGCTTGAGGGAACTGGGGGGCATGAGGGGGGAACTCAGAAAGATCAGCACATAAAAAACTTTTTATATAGCATGACTTGTATTCTGATTTAAAAATAGCTTCGCTGATACTCTCTTTTTACTTACAAGTTGCAATAGTGATGCATTTGCTAGGCACTTGGTTAAATATATTGAGGAAACGTGAGAGCCTCTCGCTTTTTTCTCTTTTCCCTGCATCCGTACCAGAATGATCTTGAATTCTATTATATGACTGATTAACTGTGTGCTGGGAAGTGTCTGGATTATTTTGACACAGGCTAACGACCAAGAGAAGAATACAATTTCCTATGCTTTGCCTCTTGCTGAGCTTCAGATTTTTTTTCTTAGTATATAGGATATAATGACTTTTTGGTTTTGCTTGCTCTGTTGTTCCAGTTATTTGTATTTCCTTCTCTTCAGTCATCTTGGCATATGAACGTATTGTTAATAAACTTGGGACTTTACGCTTCTACATTGAATTTGTTATTTGGATGCTATTACAGTTTTTTAGACACTGAAATGTATAATCTGATACACTTGTCAACCCTTGACATACGGAGCAAAGAGGGGGTTTGGGGTGTTAGGATTGCATTAGACAAAGAAGACAAAGTATCTTCAGTATTATTTCAGAAACCAATCAAATCTTATTTCTGTTTTGATTGCTTATAGGATTTGCTTTGTCTACACATGCCACAAGTAGCACGACTTAATTCACATTTTGTATATGTGATTTATATAAATACTGATGGGAAATTTGACATTTAAACCAATAAAAGGTATTAGACTTAACTCATTATTAGATTTTTTAATACAAAGACATTTCTTATATGGGCAGGAAATTGCAATAACACATTTACTGATTTATTGCAATATTTTACTCTCAGATCTTCAAAATGAACTGTCGTAGCTCTTCACAGTTAATCGAATTTGAGGTTAACTGGGGAGCAGAGCATCGCTACCGCCACGGAAGAGACAGGAGAACGCAGCAGACAACCTCTATTAATTGAGGGCTCAGCTTAAACCCAGCAACAATTGTGTTTCTGGAAACCCAGGTACGTTAATCTTACTTATTTCTGTTTAAAAGAGGAGTTCCAGAAATACACTAATATTGAAAGGAGAAATAACAAACCTAACAGCAGCCTTAAGTAGATCTTGATTAATCCAGCAAGAATGATTAATTTGACCTGAGTGGGCTTGGAAGGAGAGCTATCCCAGTTTCATGTGACAGCACTTAGGAATGATATTCCTGGGGAGGCCCCAACCCCCTCCCCGTGCATTTACTCCCTGTATTTTTAGTTTGAGTGGTCAATGAGGCTAAATTTATTTTAAAGCTTTCTTTTCCATTACCCATCTTGAGGAGTTGTGAAAATATCTAGTGATCCACCTGGTTAACTCTCGCAAAGCATTGTTTCCCTTTGTGTTACAAGGGGGTTGTTTGGGGTTTTTTTGCAAGTTGAGCCATGGAATCACAGAATTGTCAGAGGTGGAAGGGACCTCTAGAGATCATCTATTCCAACTCCTCTGCTACAACAGAGTTGCCTAGAGCCCATTTTTCAGGACGGCATCCAGGCAGGTCTTGAAGATCTCCAGAGAAGGGGACTCCACACCCTCCCTGGGCAGCCTGTTCCAGGGCTCCGTCACCCTCACCATAAAGAAGTTTTTCCTCATATTTTAGTGGAACTTCCTATGTTCCAGCTTGAGCCCGTTGCCCCTTGTCCTATCGCTGAAAACCACTGAAAAGTCTGGCTCCAGCATCCTTCAACCCACCCTTTAGATACTTATAAACATTAGTAAGGTCTCCCCTCAGCCTTCGCTTGTCCAGACTAAAAAGTCCCAGCTTCTTGAGTCTTTCCTCGTAAGGAAGATGCTCCAATCCCATAATCATCTTTGTTGCCCTATGCTGGACTCTCTCCAGTGGTTCCCTGTCCCTCTTGAACTGGGGGGCCCAGAACTGGATGCAGTATTCCAGTTGTGGCCTCACCAGTGTAGAGTAGAGGGGAAGAATGACCTCCCTCAACCTACTGGCCACACTCTTCCCTCTGCAGCCCAAGATTCCATTGGCCATCTTGGCCACAAGGGCACATCGCTGGCTCATGGAAAGTTTGCCATCCACTAGGACTCTCAGACCCTTCTCCTCAGTGGTGCTTCCCAGAAGATCCACTTCTAACCTGTATCGGTACCAGGGGTTCTTCCCTTAAACGACTCTTAAACCCCTTGTCCCCAACCGGCCCCTCCCGCCGCCTCGACGGGGACGACCCTCCGCGCAGGCGGCGCCCCCGGAGCCCCCCCTCCGTCCGGCCCGGCCCCCCCGGCAACCCCCTTTTCCCCGCCCCGCCGCCGGTCCTCTCCGCGGCGGGCGAGATGCGGCCGCTGCTGGCGGTGGTAGCGGCGGCGGCGCTGGGCCTGGTCCTGTCGGAGGGCGAGCACCGCACCGATTACGACCGGGAGGCGCTGCTCGGTGGACAGGTTAGGAGACAGGGACCCCCCCCCCGCCCCCCCGGGGGAGAGGGAAGGCCCCCAACCCCCCCTGGGTTTGACTCTGGGTTGGCTTCTTCCCGCAGGAGGAGGCGGAGGAGTACGCGCGGCTCAGCCCGGAAGAGCAGGAGAGGCGGCTGAGGGCCATCGTGAAGAAGATCGACTCGGATGGCGACGGCCTCCTCGACAAGGGTAACGACATCCCCCCCTCCCCCCCCCCGAGCTGGTAGCACGGCGATATGTGTGTGTGTGTGTGTGTGTGTGTGTTTAACCGGGAGGGGACCGGGGTCTGGCCCGGTGCCCGCGGGGAAAGAAAAGATGGGCTCCCCCCGTGACACAAACCGGCGGCTCATAAGGCGTGGAGGATCTCCCTGAAAAAAACACAACCTCTTGCCCGGTGCATCAGAAACGCCGGCAGACTTTATAGAGAGGGTATCCCCCCCCCCGTCCCCAAGAGGTATCCCCCTATCCCCAAGATTCCCGATTTTCACGTGGGAGCGAGGTGAAGCGGGGAAGAAGGATACTCCATTGCGAGTACCGGCTTTGTGCCTTGGGCATCTGCACCCACCTGGAACGAGCAGGCTTCTGTGTTTGAAATGCTGTTTGTGCAACTCAGTGAGCAAGTTTAAGAGACAAAGAAAGTACGCGGCAGCCAAAACACTCCAGATATGTTCGCTTCAGTACTTGCTGACATGAAGTGACACCAAGGGATCATACACTCTTTTTATCACAATATCCTATCAAATGTCTCTTCCCAGACAGGTTTTTATCAGTCAACCTTGGGAACTCCACGGTAAACTTATGCCCTTCCTTTCCATACATCATCACGACACTTTTTGAACTCATTATGAAAATGTATTTTTGTTGTTTTGCTGTGATTTTGACAAAAATTCAGAAGCCTTTCTCACGTGCACATACACGGAGCAGGTAGAGTCTTTGTTCAAATGCAAGAACAGTGATATTTCATTAACATGATATTAAACATGCAAGAAGCATCTGTTGTCTCATCATTGGCCAATCTGGCCTAAACCACAAGGTGAGAAGGACAAAATCTGGTTTTAAAGACAAGATCAACTATATCTCTTGAATGTCTTTCACTTCACATGCTGTCACTAAGCAACTGCACACTTAGTTCAGTGTTTCTGCCTCTGACTGTGTAGAGGTGAGACAGTACATAACTTTGGCAGGATGGCTAATCCCTGTAATAAACAATAGGCAGATCACAACATGAAAGCTCTAAGGTCTGATGCAAAGTGTAGAAATTCCGCCCGTACTCCATCCGCATGGTATATATTGCATCTGGTTCTCACTCTAACAGAAACTTGCCTTCCCCTCACTTCCCAAAGGAAAACTCACAGTGGAATGTGTGTTTACACTAAGAAACTTACTGTGTCAAAGTTTTTTCAGCTCAGTTATTGCTCAGTCAATTCCAAAACGCTCTTTGGAGAACTTTTTACTTATTAGTGGCGCCTCCATTTGGAGCCTAACACTGAAAGAAGATGTAATATATTAATACCACTTTTCTAATATCAAAGTATTAAGTATTCCTGATGAATGGTGCTGTGCTCAGATGCCTGTACCTCGTGCCTTAAATGCTGGGAAATAAACCATGCTATGAATTATTAACCCATCTTTAAGAAATGATGTTGCAGTTTCTTATAAGGCAATGCTGGTTTTGTGCAAAAGCCTCAGTGGTTACAAAATGTGGCATGCACACCTCCTAATGTTGAGTCGGTTCACAGAATCTGGTGTAAAATTGGTTCCTTCACTAACACAAATTCACTACTCAAAATATATTTTTAAAAATCTCTTGATGCTTTTCAAGGATACTGAAGTAAACCCAGTAAAGTTGTATTGGCACTTCTGCCAAGAAGGACAGAATAAGATACTTTAAAAAAATCCTGTAAGACTTCTCTACAGCAAAGTAGTAATTTCTGTAGGATTTTTTTGTTAGTCATCATGACTCTTCAGGATTTCTGTTGCATTGATTTAGCTAGATAATTTTGCAATGCAGAGGAAGTTGTTTTCCCCTTTCGGGCATTTGAAAATGACTGGGTGATACTGAGAGAATGTGTTCTCCCAATCTTCTTTAAATGAAGCAACTTTGATGTATTTGTGTGAATTCACCTGTATATTAAGCTCTCTTTCTTTTAGCCATGTTCCTATAAAAACAAGTAGCGTAAAAGCATTTCCAAAATATATAAGGTTTGATTTCAGCCCCAAGTAAAGGGAAAATACCAGTTAATGTGGCAGTGAATGTAGGTTTATTTCAGTTTGCGGATTTTTCAAAAGAAACCCGAAACTGATGGGAACAATGCTTTTTGGCGTACAAAGTTAATACTAAGAGTTGTCTGTCTAAACCATATTCAGCATCATTTTCATAACGCTCTGAAGAAGAAAGAAAAAAGTGAAAGGATGCTTCAGTGATGGTTGGCTCCAGATTTGAAAAGCCATGGCCACATAATCATTCCAAGCTGGCATTCATGTCAGCAGCAACCGAAAGGGGCAGGCTTCTTGCTTCCATTGTTCAGGCCCCAGTGAGCTAAAGGAGGGTACTTTCTCAGCTGAAAACTAAGGAATCTGCTTTCTTATGGTATAAGTTTCTGTGCAGCTGTATGAACTCTACCTGGAATTGTTTTTTTCCTACCAGTTTCCATGTGTATCAGAGAGAGGGGCATATCACACTTTTTCTGGTGTCACCAATATAAACCTGATTAACCATGTAACTCTAGCCTAAGGGTATCAGTGAGGAAATGGGACTACGAAAGGAGAACTGAAGGCTGTAGCTGTGATCTGTTCTCTCATTCAGTTAAATTTTAAAAAAGCCTTAGCAGAGAGGAAACAGATTGTTTTGCTTTAACTAACTTCTCGCCTATATACTTACATCTGAATTGCAGAGTATATTCCAAACTGAATGGATCTGTGGTGTCTTTACAGTTTTTATAGTGCAGATGATTCAGATTTTTTAAATTTTGTTAATTTTTTTTAACGATTTTCACAGATGAGCTTAGTTCCTGGATACAGCAGTCTTTTAAACATTATGTTACACAAGAAGCTAAGCAACACTTCAACGACTATGACAGAGATGGTGATGGATTAGTGTCTTGGAAGGAATATAATATGCAAATGTATGATCGTGTAATTGATTTTGATGAGAACACTGTCCTGGAGGATCAAGAAGAAGAGTCATTTCGACAGGTAAAATGTTTCAGCATCAGTTTCTGTGAGCTGTTGGCAAAAGGCAGCAATGTTTGTTTATTGTGACAGAAGAAGATGGGTAGAGAAACCCTACCAGCTGGCACACGTTTTAACACTTTCATCTATCTGAGATAGGGGAATAATTAAAGGAAAGTAATGGTGTGTTAAAGCTGCTACCATCTAAACAAAGACAGAATGAAATGGTACCTCCCGAGTATATTTTGCTAGCTGAGTGGAGTATAAGTCTACTGACGGTCTTATTGCAGAGCACAGTGTCTTGGTTTAAGATAATGGTCTCAAAACAAGATGGCAATCTATTAGATTAGGTCTGTAGCCCAGCCAGTGTCCTGCCTTCAGCCGGGGCCAGTACCACTGCTGTTGGAGGTAAAGGAAACCCTTCTATTCTTTAACCCCCCTTTATTTTAAAGTTACTTCTCGAGTAGCCAGTGTGGGGTGTCAGTATTGCCTGCTTTAACATTTTCTGTCCTTTAGAGACCCACAGAGAAAGCAGTAGCAGTTCAGACATTTTTAGCAATCAAAACGCAACTCTGAGAGCTAAAACTAGATGTATAAACAACAGAAGTTAGGGATTAATTGCTTATATGAAAGCATATACTTAAGAGTGGAAAAGAAAGAGCAAGGAAGAGGCAAGGAGGGAAGGTTCACCAAGAATCACCACATAGCAAAACTTGTTTCAAGTTACACGTTTATAAATATATGTAAATATTTCCCAAAAAGAGAATAGGTGATTTTTTAGGTTGTTCTGGCCTGAGTTGTTTCTGTTTTTTTTTCACTTTCCTATTAGGATTGCTTTGACTGCTTTTAGTAAATTAGTAGATAATACAGGATGTTAACCCAAGCGAAGCTAAAATGAAGAAACAAACTGTAAAGCTTTGGATGTCACTTAACTGAATAATTGCAAAGCTTTTAAATAAAACAAGACTTCAGTGGAACTACCAATCAAAATATTGGTCCAATGTTTGAGATATTGCCATCATAAATATATACACAGAGCTAGAACTACTCACCTATTTATGCTATGCTTTGTTTCACTACTTGCAAGGTTTTTCTGCTTACTGACTTCTTCAACATATATTGTAAAAAGCAAAATTAGCAGCATTATACAAGCATCATATGTCAGACACCTTCAGCATTTTCCTTACTTTTGGAAATTGGTGAGCCTGTTTTAATCAAAGTGGAGGAGTTAGTCTGTGGTATTGATTTAGAATTGACATCAAGTAAACATTCGGATTTACCAGAAGATGGCAGCCTTGTTCATCACTTCTCCAAAAAACACTAGAAACCACTAGTTTTTCTCTCATTAGTTCATGTTGCAGTTTATTGCTGTCTGTGGTCAGTCCTTCTGAATTGCCTTCCTGTTTAAATTCCTATTAAAAGAGCATTTAATGATTATGCAGAATAGTTAAGATCTTACAATTACACTTTATTTGTTATATGTTATGCTCTGTATTAATCAGGTTAGCCTAATTTTTAGAAAAGTGTCAATAAATAGGATATAACCTAAGAAGTACAATTTCAAATGGTTGTTTTAAAAGCATTTGTGATCTCTGGTTTGCTGGCCACCCCCTTCTCCAGGTCATAGTCACACTGACAGCGCAACACACTTAATCATGGGATTCCAAACCTTTTATAGCTCCCATCACATGCGGTTTGAGTAGAGATCAGTCACCAGTGGTGTGGGTCTTTATTTTGTCTAAAGAGACTGTGCAAAATGAAACAAAAAACCCCATAAATTTTGCATGTTTGGAATACAGAAACAAGTGCAAGACATTCAGAAATAAGAACTTGCCTGCTGATTGTGGATATTCTTTATTTTTAAAAGGCATACTAATATTCATACTTAAGTTAGAGAAGTGACTTTGCTTTGGTTCAGATGTAATGGACAACAGTCTTGTGGCAAAGGAATCTGTCTAATTTTTCAGCTCTTAAAATGACTTCAGAAAAGACATTTTACATATATGATATTTCAGGACCGTCTTTGAGCTACAAACAGCCCTTGATATAAATGAGATACAGATCCAGAAGGTTAAATGTCCTGGAAATGTAAATTTTGGAATTTGCAATGACTACCATTAATCATAATCATTGTACTCCATTAAGTTAGTTTGGGAATTGGTGACTTCTAGAAGAGGAAACATATAGAAAGACAAGAATTCTTAGTCTATTCATTATCTCCCTTTTGTGGTTTTGAAGCCTTGGCTAAGAGTGGGTTTTAAATGTCTCCTTAAATTGAAAAAAAAAGGATGTTTTAATGCAGTTCTTAGAATAAAACTACCTCAATTTAAAATGCTGTTCTCGTTGTTCTGGATGAGGTCTTTTTAGTGAAAATATAACATCAGTATAATACGAGTAGGTAAAGTGAAACGATTAGCATCCTAATGAGCTTACAGCCAGCTACCATAATGTTGTTTTTCCTTTTCATTAAGTGCTCTAACTAAATCTGTTTTCTAAGCTTCATTTAAAGGAGAAAAAACGTTTTGAAAAAGCTAATAGAGATAATGTTCCTGATCTAACTGTGGATGAATTTGTTGCTTTTGAACATCCGGAAGAAGTGGAGTATATGACGGTAAGACCGAGGCGGGTACCTTTAGCAGCCTGTATATAGAGATGCAACAGCTTTTAATGCATGTGCACTGAAACGCAAGCCCAGGACGTGGGCTTTTGAGCAGTTATGTGTATTGCTTTTACAGACCAAATTAAAAATTAGATACTGTGTTGTGGGTCCGGTGCTGGAGTTCAGAAGCTCGAGCAGTAGTTCAGTGCTTTTTGAAATCTCTTTCAAGAACAATCCCAAACTTTTGGGATTTGACTAACATAGGTATTTCTAAACTCTGTTAGGTTGGAAATACATCACTGATTTAGCTTGAGGAGGTTTCATGCCTAGTTCAGAGTTCAGTTCTAGTTACGGGGAACTCACAGGAAAGATTTCTTTGCGCAGCAAAAGTGCTGATTACTCTCACTTTCCTTAAAGGGACACAATAGTCACTTTTCTGGCCAAAAAAAGAGCATTCAGTCCCATCTGAAGCTTTAATAGTGACTGTACTATGGTCAGGGTTTGGGGGATTGTTATTTCAGCCAGGAGCAATTTGTCGTTGGCCATCTGTCTCATCGCTGCTGTGACTGTTGGTGTCATTCCAGCTCAGAGCGACAGTTGACCCCAGTTAAAAGTACATGGGTGCTTTTCTGCAATAGAGCCTGCAGTTTTGGCTGCTGCTGCTGCAGAGCCAACTGCCAGGAGAAGAGCTGTGCACGCAGAGCCTCTGCTTGTGCTGGCATGACTGTTGGTTATGGACAGACAAGAAAAGACAGAACTGTAAGAACACACACACTCCCTTCACTGGGAAACACAGGACCAAAACACCAATGAGTTTTCCTAACAATTTCATAAAGTTGCAAAAAATGCAAATTAGTGAATACATCGCATGAAAAAAGAAAAGTGAAATGAGATGGTATAGCTTTGTACAAATTCATGTTTCTCAGCCACTCGTGTAATTTTGAATTTTGTTGCAGGATTTGCCTTTCACATTTGGTTTTCATAAAACCTGCCATGCTAAACTCTTAAGAACAGATCTGGTTTGTTGCACAGGAACCAATTACTGCACTAGTCTGCCTAAAACAGAAAAGCCGATTTGAAATGATTGAGTCTTTACTTTAAAGAATACCTTATTGCTCTAAAATGATTTATTGTTGTTTCTCTTTATTACAAGTTGCTAATTTTTCACAAATTGATATTTTGCTTTTTGTGTGTTCTGTGACAAAGGACTTTGTCATTCAGGAGGCCTTAGAAGAACATGATAAAGATGGTGATGGATTTGTTAGCCTGGAAGAATTCCTTGGTGATTACAGAAGAGACCCAAGTAAGGAAAAAGGGTGGGGGCATGAAAGAAGGAATAGAACAAAAGCTATTGGAAAAGGGTGGATTGTATGCACCTTTATTTTCACCTTTTTCTTACTACAGGTTCTGAGAAGCATTATCCTGTCTTTTAGAATAATTCATTTTCCTGGTGCTGGGCTCAGTAGGTCATTGTTTCAGTCTGCCCTGTATGTAGTACAGTAGGTTGTGTGTAGCCCATTCCACTCTTTCCCTGTAAGTTACTTCTCATTTTCCTAAAGCCTGAAGCACACCCCTCATCCCTAGGTGCGCAGCTGAAATAAGATGCAGTTTTGCTAACTGAACACATCTGCCAAACCAGCCAGCGTGAATGTAAGGCTAAGCTTCCCTGGTCTTTATCAGCTTAAGGAGGCAGCTGTCAGCCTTGTGTTCGAAGGATTGAAGCTGTGTGTGTTTTAAGAGAGCTAGAGGGGAAGTGTAATTAGACTGTTCACTTCACCAGATATCAAAAACCTTTCTGCTTTCACTTTTTGTTTTTTTCTCTACTCTTGCCCTTCCTTAAACTTGGTCTGTTCCTTCTTTAAGAAGAAAAAGGAGACTAACCTGGTGTTTATCAATACTCTTCTCTAGCTCTGTTTCTAATGGATAAATGTTTTATATGCTGTTTGGATTTGCTACAAGATAAGGCAAAACGACCAGTAGCTTGAGGCATGTGGAAAGTCTGCTTGGTCCTTAGGAGTGCTAATTTTGAAGTGTGGACTGGCACAAGAAGTACCATCTAAACATGAGGAGGAACTTATTTATATCCAGAACCCTGGAGCAGGCTGCCCAGAGAAGTGGTGGAGTCTCCGTCTGTGGAGACATTCAAAACCTGCCTGGACACATTCCTGTTGGGTTGGACTAGATGATCTCCAGAGGTCCCTTCCAACCCCATATCGTTCTGTGATGCTTTCTAGGGAAGGTGTTCAACCACATGAGGATATGGAGAAATAGGGGAATAGTCATTTTTTTTTCACTCCAATCAACCCCCTGGAATTTCACCTTTTATAACCATCTTTGTTTGCCAGAGCCAGTGAAAACACTAGATCTCTGATGCAATACAGGCTTCTTTATCTTTTTCCTGCTCTGTCTTGAAAAAAAGCTTTTCCAAGCCAGTCTATCCAAAGTTGTTGAAAATGAGTGAAATTGTTGCTGAGGTCCTTGCAGTAGAGAAGATAACAGCTTAGTCATTAAAACTTTTTAGTAAGAATTGAGCATCAGCTATAATTGTAGAAACTACTTTGGCTTTTCTCCAAGTGGCCATCTCTTCTGCAGACAGTGTTCCTGCAGCACATTTGAAAATGACTAATGGTGGGTCTGATTTCATATTGTCTGGTGGGTTTGGGCAACAGCGCATGGTGAATTGCGACATTAAGGGATAATCTGCTTGTAAACTAGATGTTAGAAAGGAAGGAGAGAGGCTTTACTCTCTTTCTTCTTTTAAAATAGAAACCTAATTATTTTTAAACTGTTACTTATCTCCTTCTGATGCGAACTACTTCTGAGTTCTATAAGATTTAGGAAGTCTTAATATCTGTTTGTGCTTGTCTGCAATGTTTATCAGTTTGATGAACTGCTTCTAAATGTCTTGAAGAGTTAGAGGCAAGTTTAAGATTGCTGGTTAGGTTGCAGGATACAATACCAGTGCATAAGGGAAGTAAAAAACAAGTATACAAATAAACAAAACCAGTAAATGGAATTGCTTTGGATGTGTTCCAGGTGGTTTAGGAGAAAAAAAAAAAATTATAGACAGTGAACTAATTTGAAAGCCTCCAGTATTGGCCTGAGTCTCTTGAGCCTGCACTGATCAAGAGGTCTGCCTTCCCTGTCACAGATGCACCTTCCTTCATGTTAAAGCAGGGGAACAGATAGTAGAATGTTATTAAAAACTTCATATGGCCCTAGAATGTCATAACCCCATATACTGCAAATAACTAGCTAGCTACCTACTTTTGGGGATATTAAAATAGGCAGTTCAATTGATGGTGACCCTTGACTTCAATGTCCGCTTAGTTCAACTGTACATTCACAATATTACCTTACCTTTAAATTCTGTTTTAATCTGTACAAGTATTTTTTTCATATGAGACAGATGCATTTATTTAATCTATTGGAGCTAGTCTGTCCCAATTTTGTTTGCCTTTGTTTAGTGAAATCACTTCTATGGTACACTTTATGAGATCAAGTAAATTTGCACAGAAGAAAAGGTGAAAATATCTGCTTTAAGGTAAAGAGTGGCTTTAAACTTGAAAAATGTGTCTTACCAGCTGCAAGGGAAGATCCAGAATGGATACTCGTTGAGAAGGATCGGTTTGTTAATGACTATGACAAGGATAATGATGGAAAACTCAACCCTCAAGAGCTGTTGTCTTGGATAGTACCTAATAATCAGGGCATTGCACAAGAGGAGGTATGTGTTTTGACTGCTGTTTGGGTTTAATTAATGCAGTAGAATTTTGAAGGTATCGTTACAAAATGATAGATGCATTCAGATTTATCATGTCTTGCTGGTTGAAAAAGAATGCTCATTAGATCTTTGCATATATTTTTAACCTTTTTTTTTTCAGTTTGACTAAGAATTCAGGTCCTCTAACTGCATTAGGAAAATTTGAAGTTCCTATTAATTGTATGAATGCTTGTAGGTTAACAGTGCTTTTCTACATGTTTAAATAGCTTATCTGGTTTGTCTTAAGGGGACAGCATTTAATCAGTTATTTTTTAGTTATTGTAGGTAAGTCTAATCAGATAAACTAATAAAAGAAGCTGTTATATACTGACAGCATAATTTGAAAACAAAAATTGATCATGATTCTTCTAACTGGATAAATCACCATAGAACTAGAAGCTTCTCTTTTTGTAAGTACAAGAAAGTGGAAGTATTCTCCAATTCAGGGTGCTGTAATGCACGCTTTAGTGATGATCATTAAAATGGTTTAATCAGGGGTAGAACGCCATAATAGGTTTAAGTGCGTTCTCTTTTTAGCTGTCTTTAGTTTTTTGTAGCAGCACTGAGTGTTCCAGAAGAGCCTGTTCTAGTCAGCAGACTTTACAGTCCCCGACTGCAGCAGGGAGAATTTCTGCCTTTCCACTACTAACTTTTTATCTTGTCCAAGTCTCTTCCCTTTGCACTGGAGGATTTTGATGTTCAGAATGGCAAGAACAACAGCTCTTCCCGTGTCTCCTTAATTCCCGATAAAGACAGGAGACGCTGTGTGTCACACAGCAAAGCCCATCTGTGCCCTCATTTCTGAGGTCCCACCTCATCCTTTTCTCAGCTCGGCTGGTGACAGAAAAAGCAAGGTGGCCAGCGCACAGCCCCGGGTGTGCTCCTGTCTAACCTCGTAGGAAGCCAGGCTGCTGAGCTGCTCTAGCAGTATATTTTTGTAAATGTGCATTTGTAAGGGCTTTGCACGGACTTTTTTTAACATCTGACTCTTGAGGGTAGTTGGTTCGTGTTTCACAGAAACAGCATGGCTCGAACTGAGGTGAATTCTGTGCGGTGGTGAGTCTCTTCATGCCTGTGTTGGCTGGGGCGTTTTTAGCAGTTCTTCAATATTCATTCAAATTTTAGCTTACAGCGAGGCCAT
The DNA here is from genome assembly GCA_025769975.1 of Gallinago jamesoni. Lineage (NCBI taxonomy): Eukaryota > Metazoa > Chordata > Aves > Charadriiformes > Scolopacidae > Gallinago > Gallinago jamesoni. The sequence continues at coordinate 22,056,846 of JAOQGH010000069.1, read as the reverse complement.
GCTGTAGTAATAGCTCAGTTCTGCAAGAATTATTTTTTTTTTCATTTGTTTCTCTGATGTGCTGGTTTTTTATTCTGTTAGTATAATAGAGATTGACTTAAGTCATCAACTGCTGTTGGAAAGCTGAATAGTGTGGTTTCACTTTGGCATTGCAAAATGACTTGACAACCCTGGTAGCTAAATAACATAAAAATAGAAAAATTACATTCCATCTCCAGGAATTGATGCGCGTTTACCAAGATGTTTGTTTAATTTAAAAAAAAAAAAAGTTACTAAGCAGTTATATGAAGCCAAACCAATCAGAAAAAATAGGAACAGAAGGATTCTCTAGATCACTTAATTTGTAGCTGTTTAGCAAATAAAAACCAAAGCCATGTAACAGGAGGACTCCTCTGTCTCTCAGCAGTAACAGGTTCCATAGAGCTGCTGTGCTGACCTGAGAGCTTTGAGCCATGGAATACTCCTGAATAAGCTACAAGTGAAATATTCTGCAATTGTTGTTTTGTTTTACTGCTGAACTTCCCTCCTTTTATAATACACAAATAAGCAAAAATTTCAAAATTGATTTAACATGCAGTTTCATCTCACATGATTGTCATGATTTAGTATTTTAAAGTTTTTTCAGAAAAGCAAGGTTTTGCTTTCAGGAAATGAGGGAAAACATGAATTACTGCCCAAAGTTGAAGTTCCTATGCACAGATGCCTTATCTCATCCATTGCTGGAGGTAGAAAACCCTTTTTCACAGTGGACATCAAGTACTTTCCAGTTACGTTTTAATCATTAATTACAACCAGTGAGCTTTTTTTGCAAATCAAGTAGATGCTGGCTGATTATCCAGCTGCAAATCTCTATCCCTAGTTGGTTTTCTTCCTTTCTTTTTTTTTTTTTTTAATATGCACATGTGATGGAAAAGTGAGTCTCCATAGGTTCAGGAATTAAAAACTGGCTTAGGACAGAGGGCAAATAGGTGACTGATATAACTGATGTGGGCTTCTGAAAGAGGGTGCTCGACTTGAGGGCTGTATCGGCTCAAATCCTAGATGAGGTCCCACACATTGTGGGTGTCATTCAGTGCTGAATGTCGGGAGGGTCACCCTGGAAACGTGGGGTGTCTGGCTGAGAGGCTGAGCTCGCATTTTCTGCGGATCGTAGGCTGAAGTCACGGACTGCACTCGCCCGTGGGTTTCAAGGACTGCGGGTGCTTCCAGGAAGGTGATCAATCTCTGCTGGTTTAATCCTGTCCTCCACCCTCAAAGTAAAGCGACGGGTTTAACATTGATTTGTTGCTTCAGAATTGATAGCGAGGGTAGAGATTTGATTTTATGATTTTGCCACCAAATAAAAGAGGCAAAGGGAACCAAAGCGAGGAGAGAAAGGCTCTGTTGTGAATGTATAATCTCGCCTGGCTTGTTACAAATAACGGTGTTGTGGCAGGGCTCTGACAAAGCCATTCCAAAAGCGTTATTTATAAGTGCTCGTATCTATTAACTGTGCATATGCTGTTCCATTTATTTTAAAGGCTCATCACCTTATTGAAGAAATGGATTTGAATGATGATAAAAAGCTTTCTGAAGCAGAAGTTCTTAAGAACGAGGATTTGTTTCTTAACAGTGAAGCAACAGATTATGGTAGGCAGCTCCACGATGAACGTTTCTACCATGAAGAACTTTAGATTATTTATTTTGTAATCTGTTTTTCTTCCCTTTCTTTCATTTGGAGCTTTTGTTAAAAGCACCCATCAGCTATTTTGCAAGTTTTATGCTGTAATTACAGTACACTAATGTTTGTGTAAATAATTTGCATTCAAAATTTAATTGGCCTCATGCAGACTTCCTTAGGCCTCTTCTAGCCATCAAAATTAATCTTAAATACTTACTTGCAAAATTATATAGTGTTGGGAAATGAATTACTTCAGGGGTAGTATGGTATTGTCAAGAGTTGTTCTACTGTACTTGAAGAAAATGGAGAATCTAAATGATTCTGAAAGAATGCAAAATGTAGTAACTGAGAGACTACTATTTTTTTCTAATCAGTTTAATTAGGGTGGGGAGTGGGGAAGATGGGAGGTGTTTAGGGTCAGTATTAACTGTGTTTTATTTAATACGTTTGGAGAAACACGTAGATTAATGCCTCAATTGTTTAAGAGGTTTCTACTTAATTTTAAATGGTTTCTATACTGTGTTTTATTGTATCACAAAACTTGCTATTTTTACATCTATGGACAATAGTTGTTTTTAATGTACAATTCTACAGCATTAGTAATACAATGGTATTTTACAGTGCTGAGACCCTCTTCATTTGTTGGATTAAAACTTAAAAATACTCTGTCTTTCAGTGTTTGGTCCATTTATTACTTACCGTGGGTCACCCACAGCAACTCCATGAAATATGAGCACTGTGGACAATGTGCAGAATTGCTGGTTGGTGGTGGTGGGGTGGCTACAGGGGTGGCTTCTGTGAGAAGCTGCTCCAAACTTACCCCATGCTAGAAACTGTCCCGTTGTGGGATTATTTGAGATAGTCTGAAAGCTTCATGGCGCGACAGATTCAATTTAGGAAAGTACATATATTAGGAAGTACATACAATATTTTTATCTCCTAGAAGGTACAGAAGTCAGCTGAGTCTTCTAATCAAAGAGACAGCCTCGCAGAACAGATCGTGTGGACTGTTTGGTTGGGTTTAATTCCTAACTCCTGCAATGCTCTTGCAATGATCTCCTTGCCCAACGTTTCCCTTCCTCCCAACTCTCTTCTATTGAGTAAAAGCAACTAGTTCTGCCTTGGTTTTTTTACCAATATACCACCTCTTCGTTGTTCTCAGAAAAATAGGAAATTCCTTTTGACAGATAATGTTGAAATCTCACCATTAGAAGGCTACCAATTTTGATTCAGAACAAAACTGCATACTTTTAACGTAATTTTTTTTTAAGATGTCATAGTGATAGAAATTCAAAACACATTTTCAATTTTAGAGATTGGGGTTTTTCTACCTATATTTGTTTCTTTTAGTTCCTGGGAATGCGAATACAAGTATTGCCATGTTGGTGGTAGGATCTGTTTTTTTTTTTTTTTAAATAAAATATCTAATTAACTCCAGTGTGTTCAGGAACATTAAAACAGTTGTCATCTTTGTTGGTTCGAAATATACCCAGAGATGCTCATTTCTTGTTATTCTTCATGGCATTTTTGAACAAGTCTCAATGACAGATTCAGCTGCATACTCAGTATTATTTGTAAGCAGATAGGTATTAGGTATTGTTAGGTAATTAGAGCGTGTTAGGTATTGTTAGAGCTTAGTTCACTGTAAAGTAGAACTAAAAGTACAGCTTTTGTCACTTTGCAGCTCTTGACGTAATTTTATGGGCAGAGAAAACTAGTACTTCAAAAGGAAACAATACAGTTGTTAATGTAACTGAAATGGGTATTTGGAGAAGTGCTAAACTCCATCCTTTAATAATATTGTATTCTGCTGAACATTTCTGTAATTCCTAGAGTAAATTAAGGTAGGCTTGTTTTGATTTCTGATAATGTTTTTAAAATTAGACTTATTTCACGTTAGGGTTAGAAGCCTAATAGTGCTTTTGCAGCCTTAGAAAGATTTGTGGCTTTTGATAGTTTAACCTAGTGTTCAGGCTGCCCAGACTGGCAACCCCCCGCTTGCCCTCAGTCATGTCTATCCGAGTATTCGGCACGAGAGCAGCTCCAGGATTTTCAGGGTTATGCTCAGACCAAGTATTTTTTAACTCTACTGAGAAAAAAGCGCAACAAAGCACAGTATCTCTTCTCTCTATTTCACTATAGATAGAAATCAAATAGAAACTTTAGGTTTAACGAGTCAGAGCAGAGGCTTTTCATCACTCCAGCGTGGCACAGTTTATATTTCTAGAAGGAAGGAGGGGTACTGACTGCGGGATTACCAGAGCCTGTGAAAGTCACACCCAGGGTAGCCTGGTCTTTATGTTTCCTGTTGGCCCTGTTATTTGCAGAAAATTCAGAGTTTCTGTGTTTGGGGAAGGCTGAGAGCAGTGTCTGGTAGCTCCCTCCCCTTTGCCAGGTTTTACAGATGGTTTTCCACAACACCCAAACTTTAGCTGTCACCATGTGTGCTCAAATGTGAAGACATTTCGGAACAAAGGACTGGTGTGTGCTGTTCTGTCACATAAAACTGATGTTTTCTTCTGAAAAAGCCTCCAACCGCAGCATCCCACAGATCAGATAGACCTCTTGATGGCACACTAACAATGCCTCTTCTTCTTTCCACCTCCCTCTGTCAGCTCCAGCAGCACACAGCGCAGAGGCTGCCCTGAAAGCTGAGACCCCAGGCTGAAAAACCGGGGGACTGTTTGTGCCTGGTGTCCCCAAGGTGTAATACTTCGGTGGTCTCTGTGTGTTCCTGTCTGTCCCTCCGCTAGCAGGACTTCCATTCCTTTCTCATTTTCTCTCCAATCACAAACCTCACCGAACAAATGAAAACAGGTTATTTTCGGAAGCAGGAGCAGGTTCAGCTGCATTTCATCCCAGAAGCCCTTTTGAAGAGTCAGACTTTATTCTATTAAACGGCGCAGCTTCTACCAGCGGAAGCTTTATGGAGCTCAGCTCGGGTTATGGTCAGGGGGAACAGCTCAAAACAGCCAGTCCAAAAAAAAACCAAACCCAAAAGATCAAACTCAGTATTGCAACCTTAGCTTTGCATTACAGGAAGAATAAAAAGAGAGACAGCGAAGGTTAAGTGTCTTATTTCCTTTGTCAGTACACTGTGGTTTGAGGGGAAGAGGGATCCCTCTTCAGCACGTTGTACTGAGTCTCTGGCCTCTTCCATCTGATCTCACTTGGTAAGCAGCTCACACAGAAAATTCCCAATTCAAATATGAAAGCTGGTAAAAGCACTTTGTCACCATGCAGTAACCAGTCAGGGCTCTGAGAGAGAGTCTGAGGGCTTTTGTGGGCAAGGTAACCGCAATCTCATCCTCAAAATCAGTTATCCCTAATTGGGAGGCAGTCCCCAGCTCTGCAGGAATAGACAGTAAGACAGTTCTTTGGGTGATAATCTAAGCAAGAGAGACCTAAAGAGGAACAAGCACCAGCTAAACCCAATGAAAAGAACAAAATTCCTCTGCTTGTTCCAAAATTCTTCCAATTTATAAAATCAAGAATCTAGCAAAATTCGGTATCTAAGCAAACATTGCATGTAAAAAATGTCAAAATGTCAGATGAACAGGGGAAAAAGGGAGAATAATATGACAGCAAGTGGGTGAAGTTATCAATATTAGAGAGCTTGGATTTGGAAAGTTTTCCAGGACACAAAGCAGCTCGTACTTCTACGAAAAGTCACATTAAAGGGTAATCCCACAAGAATTTGGTCCTTAAAGCAAAATCCCATTCCTCTTTCTGGCTGTCATGGTGGGAGTATGTGCAAAATACCCCAGGAGGTATTTTTTCAAACAGATGGAGGATCACAGAGCACATTGAGACTACCAACTGGTTTGTCTGAACTGGGTAAATTGTGTTTTGTCTGGAAATTAAAACACTTTAATGTTTCAGACTGTTTACACTAATAAACATGCAAATAACATATCTAGGAAAGTTTTGCTTTTTAAAGGTTTTTGAAAAGTTTTTTAAGATGGTCCCTGCTGACTTGCTACAGTTTTGTGTTTCTACTCAGAAGAAAAACTATCAAACAATCAGTGATGTTTCTACATGACCAAATACGCAGAATATTTGCTAAAATGCCAAAGGAATCTAAACTGTTGCCTCCCATGACGCTAACCACGAAAGAAAGGACATCTGCTACAGCAACAGATCTGCTGGAGATGCTGTAATTTGGACAAAGGTCCAATGGTTTAAGATCTAATCTAACTACCTTATTAAGATCTAACTAAAAATGCCCCAATTTTCCCCAAAACAGAGCAGCATCTTTGTAAATGGCAGCCTGAACAGCTCTTGCCTGCACACAGACCCCCTGCAGTCTCCATCAGGTAAGATCATTTTTCCACAAAGCATCTCTTAAACTTCTGTCTAATGGCTCGGTGAACTTGAAGCCGCTTTCTTTCCGGCCCTGCAGTATTCAAGGAGTCCTTTCTGAGAAGTGGAAACCCCTTCAGCACTGCAGGCGGGTCCTACTTGGCTAATGAATATGCAATACTTGCAAATGAACGGTGATTTCCTTGGAATTAATGGGATGGAGAAAGTAAGCGCGTTGGGAAAACACACAAAAGGTGCCAGAGAAATAAAAAGCATCGTACCACAAGTTCCTGAAGTTGTGGCAAGAAGGGGAGAGAGGAACCCCACATCTTTCCACTTTCACAAAGGGGTTATACTTCTCTCCAAAGAGCTACCAGATACTCTTTGTGTTCATCAAGCCTCCTGTGACATTGCACTTTCACACAGTTTCTCTTCTCCTTTTTTTTGTCTTTGAAACCCTTTTAGGAGTAAGGATGGTAGCTAACCATGTTTAAACATGTACCAAGCGCAAAAAGACCCCACATTTCTGTGTTACAAACAATTATTTTAGGATATATAGAATATCATTATGTTAATTTGATAGGAAAACCATTTGTGTGCTTCATAATCATGGCAAAATCTATGACTATATTTCTCATGAGGGTCTAGGTCCACCTTTCAGTGAAAGCATCCGTTGGGAACTGCTATGAAAACATAGAATCGTAGAATTGTACAGGGTGGAAGGGACCTTCAAGATCATCTAGTCCAACCATCAACCTAACTCTGATAAAAAAACATCCCTGAACCATGTCTCTAAGCACAACGTCAATCCCATCTTTTAAATGCCTCCAGGGATGGTGCCTCAACCACTTCCCTGGGCAGCCTATTCCAAGGCTTAATAAAATAATAAGGGTAAATATTGTTCCTAATCTCCAATCTGAACCTCCCCTGGCACAACTTGAGGCCGTTTCCTCTTGTCCCATCACCTGTTCCTTGGGAGAAGAGACCGACCCCCCCGGCTACACCCTCCTTTCAGGGAGTTGGAGAGAGTGAGAAGTTCTCCCCTCAGCCTCCTTTTCTCCAGGCTGAACCCCCCCAGCTCCCTCAGCCTCTCCTCACAAGACTTACTCTCCAGACCCCTCACCAGCTCCGTTAGATACTGGTTCAGAATGGAGCATACACAATTAATCTTCATGTTAGTTCTCAATTTTACTGCAGCGAAATGCCAGCAGGAGTGCCTTGTGCTGCGAAACGGGGCTGGTGGAAGGATGTTCCAAGGGTTCCTTCTAGAAGCAGCAAAGGGATTGTGTCTGGGGGCCGAGCAGGGCTGATGTGCCGGGCTCTGGAGCGCACTGAGCCAGCTGCCGCCCAGAGGAGCTCTCACAAAGCAATGTGAGATCACAGAGCATCACAGAGGATGCTCGGCGGCTGCCGTTTCTGTTTCCATGGGAACAGAGATTGGCTCCTCGCAGAAGGCAAAGGGATTTAAAAATTTGTAAATTGGCACTATTGCGGATAATTTGAAAGCCCCTAACATTCCTCGCATTGAAATCCGGATAGCCATTTGTATGGAAATAGGAACAGCAGGCACAGGGAACCTGCTAAAACGCTTGGATATTTTAGCTGTGATTTTCCTCTGGAAGTTGTTTCGTTGCTGTTGGTGTCCCCAGGCTTCAGGACTCGGTGAGACACCAGAGGCTGAACTGTGTTAATTTTGAGCATGGCTGTATCTCTGCAACCATTGTGAAGCCATATCTCTGAGATGTAATGGTTATAGAGGCTTTGAAGGACCATAGAAGTGCCTTCTCTTCTCCATTTTCATTTCACAAGCAGTGATTCCAGGGGACCACAATATACCTGGGGAGTTTTGAAAAATACAAGCAGCTAAATACCTGAATTATCGGAGTATTCCACATCTCTTTATATTCTGCCTTAATACTTTCCATAGACCCCCTCATGCTGTTTCTATGTAGACTAAAAGCTTTACCGCCTGCTCCCTCAGACTACCCAAAACCAGAAACATTAACTGTGAAGAATGTTTTGCTTGAAGCCCTGGATGAGCACAACCCTGTTTGTAGATGCTATTTTCATATTTTAAGTACTGCCGGGTCCAAACCTGCCGCCCAAGTCCCTAATAAAAAGCTTTGCTCAAAGCGGTATACAGTTAACAAAACCCCGAATGACATTCCATTCTCATACACACTAACATCTGAGGGTTTTTTAAATATGAACTTCTCTAAAACAAAAAATTATCAAACTTCTCATCGTTTTCCACTACAGAACAGATTCAAAAAGTACATTCAGATGCCAAACAATTTCAATTACCGAAAGAAACCCCCGATACTCTGGGCCTGGAAACTGCCTCTTGGCTTTCTCAAACAGATAAAAGAGATAACCCGGTGATTTTTAACCTTTGAGAGCAGGAGTGCGAAGGAAGCTGCAGTGCCCATCAGGGAAGCTTGTTACCAGCCCTTCTCAATTTCTCAGTGGAGCTGAGCGCAAAGACTGCATGAAAAGCCGTGTTAATGAAGATGAGGAAGAGGAGATGAAGGGCCCTGCAGGTTTCCAAAGGATCCAGCCCATCAATAAGCAAATAAACGAACGAGCCACCAATCACTTATCACTGCCACCCTGGTCCCACTCACTAGCCCACTGAAAATGCTTCTGTTTGGCACAAACGTATCTATAGAAAGGTTTTGCAGGGGAAAATTTCATGAAGTACAAGGTGATCTCAGTAGATGGCATTGTAGTTGTGAGAAGCATAGCAAGGTTCCATGATTTTTGCTCCCCTTCCCTCAGAGCTCCCTCCAGGGCTCAGCCTTCCCACAACTCAGGCCACTCACATTAAAATATTAACCCAATCATGAGACAGAGCATCTGTTAATGATGGTCCTGTGCAGAGGGCACTTTGGGAAGATTTCTTCTCCAAGTGCAGCATTCATCACGGGAGTTTTACAAAAGACTTGCAAGACTATTCTCATACGTTTGCTTGGGAAAGGGACAAAGATTAATTTCTGGAGGGAACAGAGGCTCACGTGTCTTTCAAGTAAGACAGCTACTGGGAACTGCTATTTCTCAGTAATATTTCCTGCTCTGCTAATTGATACAAGCTTATAACAAGTAATTGCATCCTACAAACCAGCAGTTGGAGTAGACCAGCTCAGTATAAGTTCATTAGATGCCCACTGCAAGGTACTTGGGTGGTCTTTGGTGCTGTGGCTTAGGGGAGAAAAGGAAAATAATTCTGTACCAGTTTCCTGCCCCCAGCCATGGCCAACGTGGCAGGGAGGTGTGCCCGAGGCTCTGCAGATCTACGCTTCATGCCTTGGCTCAGTGGGGTGGTGCTGCTGCTGCACAGCGAGGAAGTGGGCTTATGTGGGGAACCACGGGGTTATGGATTCTGTGCCTGATGCTGGCACAGCTGGCTGATGGAGCACTACTCACATCTGGGCCAGCTGTGAAACACAGCCACCGGGAGAAGACTCCCTCATCAGCATCCCACTGACCCCCTCCCTCCCAGATCCTCACCTCCAGCACTGAACAGACTGGCCAGGACCATTTGCTGTGGGTTTCGGTTCCTTCAGCTGCAAGGTGGAGATCATCATCTCCCTCCTCCAGAGCCCGACCACCCCTGCAAGGCACAGCACCCTCTGGACATAACCCAGCAACACCGGGACACGTGAGCAGACACAGCTCCAGATCAAGTGTCTGCCCAACAGCTCTGCTTCATCAGAGCCGGGGGCTACTAATTTCCAACAGCTCCTCAAAAGACCTGAACTAGGAACGCGGCTCGTCTGGGCTCTTCTGCAGCCAAACCTTCCACAGCACAAAGCCCATGGTATCTAGAGAGACATCCCTGGCTGCACCAGTGCTGTTGGGTGGGACAGACGCAGGCACAGAGCTCAGCCTGAGATCCAATCAAATAATTGGCTTTTTTGGTTGGAGGTCAGGCTACAAATAACGAGAAAGTAGCATATCGTTTTGGAGGGCTAAAACACACTTGATGCATTTTTATCTATCCGTTTCCAAACAAAGCTGAGATTTGGAAATAGTAAGAGGAAACATTTAATTTTAGAAAGACCAAGGTGGCTTGGGATTTTTCTTACAGATCAGATTAGTGCCTGTGCTCTCAAAATACCTTTTTTTTTTTTTCAGGAAATTTTCCCTTGTGGAAGAAAAGTTAATCTATTCCTCCTCAGCACCCTCTGTGAACGAATCCTCATATTTCTCTTTCTCCCCCCCTCACTTGGTGATGCTTTTTTTCCTGCCACTCACAACAATCAAAGCAGTTTCCCACCTCTGGCCCTGAAAAACCTCTTTTTCACTTTCCTTTGCTCGCACTTCATTTTCCCTTCCAAAATCTCTGCACATTCCCCGTCTTCTTCAGACCACCAGGAAGGAAACTTCCTAAAATATTCTCTAAAATACTGGCTACAAATCACTCATGGACCTCTCGGAGCAGAGGAGCTGGAGCTCAGTGAAGTTGTGAAACATCCTCACCACCAAATCATCTGCCCCTCTGGCTGGTGCTGCAGGGCCAGGGAGAAAAAAGCAACATGCAGGCATCAGGAGCAATGTTAATTAGGTATAACTAATTATGTCCTGATGTGTTCTTGGTGTGGAAGGACACAAGTTTGCGTAGGCAACCATGGTAGGAGTTTTTTTTTCTTTTTTTCCTAACCTCTGAAAATGCCAGTATTGAAAACTAAAAATTGAAGAATCCTCAAAATCTCCTAAGGGGGTGAATGGAGGCAACCTCACCTGTAGGAGGGGTATTTTGAAGAGGGTTTCATGGAAGTATCAGACGTGCTGTCCTACTATCAATTATGTGCAGCTGCACTGTGACAGATCGGCTCGTGTATTTAACCAGGTGTCTGAAGCACTGGTTGCAGTGGTTTGCTGGGCAGGCTGCTGGTTCAGATGTGTGCTAGTGAAGCTTCACTTCAGGTCTTGGTGCTAATAAACTCTTAGTTCACTTACCACAAGGGTTTTTTTCTTCAAGAGTTTGGGTTTTACTTCTAGATTTCACATGTCCTGCTTATTCCTATAAACATTTCCAGGAGGGCATGCAAATCAGAAGTTTTCTCTATATAGACATGCAGGTATCTAAAAGTGTAGAGACACCTGTACGTTTTGCAGTGTTCTTAATTTAACCAGAGGCTTGAAAAACCTTTTCAGTTGCAAAATGCAACTTCCCGTGTGCAAATACATGGGTCTTTGCCAGCCCAGAAGGTACCAGAGAAATGTGTCACGTGTATTTCTTTTGCTTCTTTTTTCTTTGTAAGACCACAGCGTTATACATCATAGTTTGACTCTAATTTCCTCCACAGCTTATCTCTTCTGCTGTGCATTGTGCTGGTTTCCTTTGCATTTCAGCTGCTCTCTCTCCTCCTGTAGCTGATCAAATTATAGCACCGGATTCTGAATTTCTCTTTTTCTTTTTTTCCCTGTTTTTTTTTTCTTTTTTTTTTTTTTTTTAAATTTGCCTGCAGCTCACATGCACCCGTGGCAAGGAGCAGCCTGACATCATTTGACATCTCTTTGCTTCCTCATTTCAATATTAACTGTTTACCAGAAGCGAAACAGGTTTGGGGTTAGGGTGCTGAGTGCGTGCGTGTCTCTCTGGCTGAGCAAGAGCTTTTTTTCCCCACTGTCCCTTCACAGCCACAGGTCATTACGCTGAGCAGCCTGAAACTGCCCGATGCTGTTTTTTGCCAGCCTGACTTCAGGAGGGACAGGTCTGTGGGTGCGTTTCACCCCCTGCTTTGGCCGAGTGACAGCAGCAGAGCTCAGGGCTGGGGCTGCTGCTGCTGCTCTCCCCTGAGACCCAACTTGCTGAAGGATTCCTCCCTCTCCACACAGCGACAATAATGACACAGATGCAGTTTAAAGATGCATTTTGGGTAAGTGAGCGTTTCCTATATTCAATATATCTGTATTTAAAAAATTTTTAAAATACAGGGTGGTTCTGTGTATAGTTTAAAACTAATTTAATGCTGTTCTGTGTTCTAAATTTAGTTTAGTAAAAAAAAAAAAAACAACCCAAATTTGTCTCCAAGAAAAAACATAGTGTTTGGTAGCAAGTGTTTGATCCTAGGCAGAAGGGCGTACCATAAAAAATATATCCTGTCCACATAAAAGGATTGAGATTCCCAGTTCCTGCACTAGGTCCAGAAACTGTTTTTGCAGGGGATACGGGTTTGTCCCCTGTGGCATAATCCTAAGAGGTCTCGCTTGCAGGGAGTGTCCTCAGTCCCAGGAGAGGCTCCCCTGAGCAGGTGATCAGTTCCTCATTACAGGCTGCATTCTCTCTGGTTTCCTCTCAGAGGAAAGCCAGCCACTGACTGCAAAATGCTACTGCTCACCCACCTACAGAGTCCGTCCTGCTTTTAGGTGCAGAAGGGCTTGCACAAGACACGTATCATAGAATGGTTAGAGCTGGAAGGGACTTCAAAGATCATCCAGTTCCAACCCCCCTGCCATGGGCAGGGACACCTCCCACCAGACCAGGTTGCTCAAAGCCCCATCC
>JAOQGH010000069.1:21888710-22037452 GCA_025769975.1 Gallinago jamesoni | reverse complement strand
TGGGGGCAAGGATGGAAAGGATGGAAATCCCCAGCAGCACCTGCCATTGAAAGACCCTGGCCATACATTTGGTTAGGACTTGTGTTTTTGACAAAACTTTTTTTTTTGTGTGTGGAAAAACACAGTTTTAGTGGAAGTAGGGGAGCTGTTTTGGAAGATAAAGCTGGGGTTTGATGAAGAAGTTCACATGTGGTGAAGGCTTCCTCTGGAGATGGAGGTTTAGGGTGAAATTTCTAACCAAAGAAGAGGAGACCAAACTCATGAAAACAAGCCCTCTGGGGTCCTGGGAGCTCTGCAGTGGGGAGACGTAGTCTGGAACAGGAGCTGGAGATTTCATTGCCTAAGGTCTACCCTACCTCCAGCCTGGAGTCCAGGCACACCTTCCCTCCCATAGATTCATCCACAAGTAAAGCAGCTAGAGAGAGATGAAAATGAAATTCCTCTTCTCTATATAGAGAGCAGATGGTGAACAGTGTGGCAGCCTAGGCAGGGGGATGTCTCAATCAGATCTGCCTCATTTAGAGCAAGTTTCTTTCTTCCTTTTATCAAGGTGAATGTCTTTTCTTCTTTTCTCTTGCTGTTGTTGTCAAGAGGTGAAATGCGGACTTCTGAAACCTTATATAAATTTGCAGGGCAAGAAACCTGCTCTAGAAGTGATAGTGGTTCATTTTGGATGAGAGAAGGTCCTGAGAACACCCAACACTGCTAAGGCAGATAATGCTGAGGCTCTTTGCAAGTGGAACAAGAATTTTATTCTTGCTGGTTAAAAGGCAAGGCAGTTTCGAGAGAATGGACACCTTGCGTGTGACAGTCAGGCTGATGCAACACTTTTAACAGCTCAAGGGGTTCAAAAGTGGCTACACTGGTGCAATCCCTTAGTGTGCACCCCCTTATGTAGATCTTGCCCATCTCCTATGCCCTAGAAGCCTGCAGCAGAAAGCCAGTACCTCCTGCTGAATACCTCATTGATCTGGCAACTCCTAAAAAACCCAGCATTAATCCATTTTTAATTATTTTTTTGTATAAGGCAGGAGAGACGTTTATGCAATTGGGAGAAAACACAGAGAAATGCCTCCCAGAAGGAAATGTAATACTGGCATGGCTGTCCCATCTGGACAAACTGCTTAACTTCGCTTAAATGAATCCCATCCTCCTTTAAGAATTTCTAAAAGCCTGTAGTTGGTTTTGTTCTGCTAGGTTGCACGATGTCCCAGGATCCTGTGATACACCGTACTAACGGAGCGTAAGAATACGTTGCATCATATTGAGTAACAGGATATGTTGAAAATTATGAAGTGGTGAAGATCTCTTGTAAAATGGAAATGGTAATCTGTATCACCAAGTCTTTCATTCATTCCCCTCGTACAGCGAGACTCTGGCAATATTTCCTGAAGCTTTACCCTTCCCCGTGTGCCAGGAGAGGGTAACTAACAAAATGCCTGGCTCATCTCAGAGGGGAAGCAGAGAGCGTGGGTGCAGCAGTTTGTTGCATTTAGTGCCTTCTTCAGGACTACAGTTTCTTTAATGAATTGATGTACCAGCTAAGCAGGTCTGGTTCCCGTGGCTCTACATGACCTTCTGAACAGTCGTCCCTGTGCCTGTGCGAGTCAGGGCTGTTTGATGCTGCCTCACTCCCAGCGGTCTGCGACCTGCCCCACGGCGCTTGCAGGAGGAGTCAGGAGATCTCTTAGGAAAGAGAAGAGACCTGGAAGCGGATGAACTACAGAGGGATAGATAGAAAAAGAAACTCTTACTATTATTTTGTATAAAACAGAAATATCCTCTATTTTCAAGATTCTATTTCTCCTTATTTTATTTGCAGTTTGTGACCAGCAGGTGGAGGGAGGTCATCCTCCCCCTCTGCTCTGCTCCGGGGAGGACCCATCTGGAGCACTGGGTCCAGTTCTGGGCTCCCCAGTTCCAGAAGGACAGGGAACTGCTGGAGAGGGGTCAGCAGAGGGCTACGAAGGGGATGAGCGGCCTGGAGCATCTCTTTTGTGAGGAGAGGGTGAGGGACTTGGGTCTTTTTAGTCTGGAGAAGAGAAAGCTGAGGGGGGATCTGATCAACTCCTATAAATACTTAAAGGGTGGGTGGCAGGAAGATGGGGCCAATCTTTTTTTTTTTCAGTTGTGCTCAGTGACAGGACAAGAGAAAATGGGCACAAACTTGTACATAAGAAGTTTCATCTAAACATGAAGAAGAACTTCTTTCCTGTGAGGGTGGCAGAGCCCTGGCAGAGGCTGCCCAGGGAGGTGGTGGAGTCTCCTTCTCTGGAGACATTCCAACCTCCACCTGGACACGTTCCTGCGGGACCCGCTCTGGGTGGACCTGGCTTTGGCAGGGGGTTGGACTAGATGATCTCCAGAGGTCCCTTCCAGCCCCATAGCATTCTGTGATTCAGTGTCTGGTATTATTCAATAAGAGACTGAAGCAACATTTGATTTCAGCATTGACCACAGCACCGTGGCATAACACCGCTGTGCCTTGTGACAGGCAGGTGCAAATGCTCGCATCAGGCCTCTCTGTTGGGTCCCAGGAAGAAGCCACCTTACTTTATGGATTTAGCTGTTGTCTAACCACATGGAGAAAATATGCACTTTTAGCTGTGTCTCACCACATGGAGAAAATACAAAGGGATGCTGCCACCTCAAGCCTGTGTCATATAGCCTCCTCAAGCTCTGATGTCAAACTAGTGAGGGATTTTTCTTCCTCCTGTCCCATTTCTCATTATCGCCATCAAAAGGTGTTCCAGATGTTTGTTATATCCAAATTTCCTGAATGAATTCCTAGTTTTTTGTCACATTTTTTTCTTGTGAGGCACATCTGGCTGCTGGCTTTCTCCTTTTCCTAGCACAGAAGCATCAGGGAGCTCAACTGCTGCGCAGTAGGAGCATGCCATGTCCTGGAGGTGGTCAGAAACATCCTGAGACTCCACCTGCAGGAACTTCAGGTCAAGGCTGAAATCGGTGAAAACCAGTGGAAATGGGCAAATAAAAGTATGATCTCAACCTGGTAGAATATGTGCAATTCAAGGGAGGGCACATTGTTTCTCCTGGCTGCTTAACAGTACAAGACACTTGGAATAAAACAATAAATGACAGCACCTCAAAGTTATTCTACTCAGGATGAAGAAGGTGAAAAAGGGCAGCACAGGGTTTCCATTTCCTGACTTTGCTGATGCCCTTTGTGGAAAGTTTCTGAACTAAAGCATTATGAGGACAGTGCAGATGGGCAGCTGAGAGGTGGCAATATCATGGCATGTCTCTGAAGCTCCATTTCTGCCTTCCAAAAGGCAAAGCTCCTTCCATGTAATGTTTGAAAGAAGCTGAAAGTTCAGAGATCACTGTCACGTTCTCCAGTCCTCTGGCTAAAGCTGGGGGGGCTGGTTTTGTCAGTAGTCATGTTATGAGATTAGAAACACTGCTATGCAAAGAAAACCAGAACAAAACAAAGCCACCATAAAATCTTGCACTCTAACAAAGAGAGGAAAAATTAAGCTACAGTTTTTCTTCCCTAGGATAAATATGATTTAATTAAAGTGTGAAGATGAGAAGCTAAAGTGGTGGTAATAAGCACCAGCAGAGTCCTTCTATTAGGCTGGAATTGAGACTTTGCAAGTTTGTTGCCTGTGTGCCATGAGTTTGCCACCCACCAAACCACCTGCAAAGGTTAAGAAGGCTTTTGTGCAGCCATCGCTTTGTAGTTATGCAAATCCTGGGGTGATTAAAACGCAAAGAGAGCCAAACAACACACCGTGACTACAAGAATGCCTAATACATAACACATGAGCAGTCCAGGATGCCAGCGAGGAGGGCGAGGGCTCAGGAAATCAAGGAGAAAATTCCTCTTGTCAGCAGAATTCTAAACCAACCATTTTCTTCTCAGAGAAAACCCATAATGTCATAGAGAGGAAAATACCACTGGGAAGCTACTGGTTTGCTCAATGTCACCAGTTTTGCAATGCTCCTCTGAAGTTTGTGAAACCCCAATTTCAATTTATTTCTGAATATCCTGGCTCTTGCAGAATTGAGGTCTGATGAGAATCTCTGCTCTCATTTGAAGTTCTCCAGGCTCCCTCATTACAGGGGTAAGCCCGCGATGGCAATCTAGCAGCTCAGCAATTGGAATGCTACAAATGCAAGGGATCTTTCCTTCTGATTTTTGAAGGTGCCATTCAAGGTTCACATCTATGTTATGTCTGGCAATAAATACTGCTCGCTCCCCATGACAAGTACTGCATTGCAGATTTAGCCTGCAGTGAAACTGTAAACCAAGCCTCGTGCTGAAAATGCCCAAGTCAATTCTTGAAATTAACACAAAGTCATCCCAAGATGGGACACCTACAGCCTCTGCAAACATTCATGTATCTAACGTACGAAGAGTCAATTTACAAGAAATGACAGAAATGTTACACAGCCAGCTCCAGCCCATTTTCTCTTCCCTGCATTTTTCTGCTTATGTGAAAAAATCATATACTTTTAAAAATAAGTACTGCTTTTTTTAAGGTTATATAAATTCTGTGGTCAGTTTGATCCTGGAAAGCGCAATCAACCATCCCATTCCCATCCATTCCAACCAGTTCCAGCCAGTAAGAAAAAGGAGCTCTTACATGGTACAGCAGGATGCAGCATGGACGTATGCTTAAACTCCTTAGCCAGTTTGTAATCATGTGAAAATTTATAGAAAAGGACTCATATCCCACCAAGCATCGGTGAGAAGAGACTGTTTCGCTTAGAGGCTTCCACTGCAATGCCTTTCTGTTCTGGACACTGACGACCTTCCCTCATTTATGACCTCCCCTATTAATCAGGTTGCACAGCTGGGTTTTCAGCTGTTAACACATTTCCAGGTCAAGGCAGCAGAGGGCCAAGCTGGGAACCTGGGATTTTGTTTTGGAAAAAGGATCTTTCATGTCTCACTGGTGTAGAGCAGAACTGGGACAGCATCACCATGTTCCTGACCGCTCCTTGTGGCACCAGGGCCACGTAAGGCCCAGGCACCGCTCCTCAGCGTCACTGCTGAGCTGGAGCTGGGATTGGAACAGTCACTTGGACACCAGACAGACAAATTAGTGGTGCTTACTGCTAATTTTATTTCAGGATAGCTTGAGTGGCGCAGAAAAAAAGAGCAGTAAACTTCCTAAAACACTTGTTATCATGTGAAGATATTCCTAGGAATACTAGGACATTTTAAAGTATCCCAGGGGGAAAAAAATAAAAGAAAACACAAAGTAAGTGATTCTCTTACAGTGAGAGAGCATGACGTGATAGAAAATGGCCAGCCCAGCCGAATGTACTTTGATATTATAAATCATGTTTGACTGTTGGCTATTAAATCTGTTTGCTGCTCACCTACACTAAATACTCAGCCCTTGATAGAGCCCTTGACAAGGAGGTCAGCAGATCAAGAGATCAAGATCCAGAAACACTCTTTTCAAGCGGTGCCAGTACACAGCCGTGTGATGCAGTGGTGTAATTCATTGACATAACTCAGTCAGAACAACTTGTTTTCCATCCAGCACTGAGATACCATGTGTGATACAACTGTGGATAGAAAGGATTTCCTTCTGACAGCTGGAAAAGATACTGGCAGAGTGATGCTCATTCAAAACTCACTGTCCCCTGTTCTCTCTAAACCTCCTACTCACACCAGCAGCTATTTCATTGTTGAACATGCAAAACTTAAGACTAAGTTTTTGGTTTTTACTGAAGTTAAGAGTTTACTGTAACTAAACAAGATAAGTGATGATGCAAAAAAAAGTTTGATACCTTTATCAAGATTCAGTTTCAATTTTTTTTTTCTTTTTGGAAAATCTGTATAAACACTTTAGGTGATTTAGCAACATTTATCATTTTCAGTCCAAACCCTATCTTGACAATACTTCTGATAAAAGCCTCGGGAAACTACAATTAAGAGCAAAGACAAGGAATACACTTTTACAGTTAAATATTTTCAACTTAAGAGAAAGTGGTTTGGCTTTTTAAGATTTTTTTCAATATTTGCAGATAATACTTTTCAAATAACTCCTAAATGGAGGATCATTGGGCTAAAAGAATACCTGATACTTATTCTGTAACAGTGCTCGTACCACTACAGCTTGCAACCAGGCCCACCGCGGATGTGCTAACGAGTCAAGGTGCTGATTTTAATACTATGTCTATCACCAGGGTGGCTCAGCACTACCCTGCCTCGTACCAAGCAATGCACCCGGTCTCTGCACCCTAGCTGTTATTTTCCAGCCTTTCTTCCCCACCGGGGCAGGGCTGTCGCCGTGCTGTGTCCTGGGGGTTACCCAGCCCGTGTGCTGCCTGGGACCTGGATCCCTGCAGAAACCAAGTCAGCAGCTTTGCAGCTGGAGGTGCTGGGGAAGAGGCCTTTTTTTTGCTGACAGCCAGAACGGCAGCTCCCCTGAGCAATGGAGCAAGCTGAGGTGGAGCTGCAGTGGCACTTCCCGAACAGGACACACAACTTCAACTGCAAAGTAGCTGAGATGCTAAGCTGCTGGCAAGCCACCTTGTGATTCCATGACTATCTCTGATTATCCTGCAGGAGCAGGTATGAATTGTGGTATGTAAACTACCTCTAAAAAGAGTTCTGTGTGGGCAAGCCAGGCCTCAGGATGGTGTTAGAAATGCTCCAAGAAAATCAGCCACAAGAGAAGAGTTCACAGTTCCTACAGCACAACTGTGGTGACTTGATCAATTCACGTCACTTTCTGAATATGAGTAGTTGGACACGCAACTAGTGAGTATGATCTAGTGAGAGCTTTGTTCACAAGCCTGGATATTTTTAGAATCGTAGAATGGTTAGAGTTGCAAGGAACTTTAAAGATCATCTAGTTCCAGCCCTCCTGCCATGGGCAGGGACACCCCCCACGAGACCAGGTTGCTCCAGGTCCCATCCAGCATGACCTTTTGCTTCAGTTCAGATCATTGCATTAGCTATTTACCAAACCCATGCTTCAGGAACCAGTAAAGCATTTCAGTTTTTTGATGTTACTGCAACAGTACCCCTTGTGACTTCGAAACATAGACGCTTGTTCTTCAAAAAGCCTCTCAGCCCCCTGTGAGCACCCGGCAGCACAAGGCTCAGAGAAGAGATGTGCTGTGAAGGCTCAGCTAGTTAAAGACCCAAGGCTTGGCACAAGGTTACTCAGCTTTGTGCCACCGGCAGGTAAGAAGAGACTGTGTCACCTCCCAGCTATCTTTGTACTGCACTTTCTACCCTCAGGGCAGGGAACTGACACCATCACTCTTCCCACCAGCAGCCTTCATTACCAACCCCAAATCCTCAGAGCCTCTCCCTCATGGCTGCAGAAACCAGCTCAGGGTGGTGAATAATCTCTCCCACAGTTAACTCCCCGTGTTTACCTGCCTATGGAGAAACTTCTGCCAGGCAGGATGGTGCAGTCCCAAGGCACCTATCTCTTCAGGAAAGTGCTAATGGGAGGGAGCAGCATCATTAAGCCTCAGAGGAAAAAAAAGAAATGGAAAGAAGAAAGCATATCCCTGTGTGCTTACTGTCAACAACTCTGCTTGCAGTCTTCCATGCCTCCTTTCAAGTATTCTACGAAAAGCCATTCTGGTTAAAATAGAGCATAAAATCTGTGTTTTTCAGTCATATACTCCCCTTAATATTTCTCTCCTCTCTGGAGGAACAGTGTTGCTCATTGCACAGGAGGGAAGCATCTTCTGTAAATGGGAAGAGAGGAGATGCTGCCTGTCCCTTAGCTGTGATTCTCCCCACGAGAAGAAACCCCCAGGCTCTGGGGCAGAGAGCAGCAGCATAATGGAAGAATCTCAGGGCAATACGAATCTGTCTGCAACACTAAAATCCTTTGTCAGGCGCTTTCTTATGAGTGATTATAGGTCTGCTGGACAACACAGATTAACTAATCCTTTTTATTGAAGTAACAATGAGTAAATCCTCTTTCACAGCCGCACATGATTTGACTAAGTGGAATCACTTTCTTGGCAACAAGACAAATTACTGGTGCTGATTCAAATCACACTCTTACAAGCAACTATCTAAACAAATTATGTTTTACACAGCTAATGAATACATTTATTATTTAATGCATTTTTTTCCTAAATTCATTAAAAAATTAAATAGCTCTTTGACTACTTGTTAGTTCTGATAGTCACTACAAAGTCCCAGCTGAGGTGCCCAAGCACTAACTGAGCAGTGCAACTGCAGCAGCCTTTACAAAACCATTTGATGCAAATGCTAAGTATAACATGAAATGGTAGATGGAAAATAGAACAAATGCAAGGCAGCTTATCAAGACTAGATAGTTATTTGATATGATACAATCTTGTGGTCTCAGTTGACTTGACCAAGAAAACGTGGGGTCTGTTATGGTGCCACACGGGAAATCCTTAGGAAACTAGAGAAGGAAAACAGAACAGGACTGAACAGGCACAGCAAGAGAAGAACTGTAGAGTGAGCATAAAGATATGTCTGGGGGAGACACTGGTGGCTTCTGCCAAAATGGAAATGCCTGAGCTGGTGGAAGGGATCTCGAGAGCAGGTCTCAGGATTAATTTTATTAAATATATTCATTGCAGATACTGGCATAAGACATTAAGAATTGGTTGGAAATAGCTGTTGATCAAACACATAGATAGAAAGAAAATATTGTATCTGATAACCTTCAAGCCTGGGATAACAGAAAGCAGATAAAATTAAAGTTTCAAAGTGCAAAATGGGAGTAAGAGATCAGTAGCAATACACTCTGGGACCTCGTTAAGTAAAATTGCAGGAGAGGAGAAAATTGCAGGTACATCAATAGATTGTAGCTCAATTCAGTGCCACTGGTACGATTTGATAGCGGAAGAAGGCAAATATGATCCTCTGATTGTACCAGGAGTGTTCCTTAGAGAGCAGACACTAATGCCACGGTACAAAGCATCCCTTAGTCTTTACTGAAGTAGTAGAGCATCATCCTTGTCCAACAGGGATTTTTTCAACCTTAAACAAGTACTACAAGAACACATGGGAATCAATGGAATGAAAAACCAGTAGCTCAGGAAAGGGCAAAGAAGGTTAGTCTGGATTCAAGAAGGGGTTGAGAGAGGATGCAGTTATACGACACGCGAAAAAAAGAAAAAGAGCTGTTGAAATTAAAGGGAAGCGTTTGCGTAAGTAAACTTCCCCTAAATGATTTATAGCTATGGTGGCTATGGTTGTGGTTGGAAATTAAGAAGCAATGTTGCAGGGTGAGTGGCCATATCAGTTTAAACTTGTCTCACCCTGGGCTGTCACCTGGCTATGTTCCCTCTCCCCCCTCTCCTCTCCTGTGACATGCTAGTGGCGCAAGCTCCTTAGACCCCAGCCAGATCTGCTGCCTGGGAGGCTGAGGCAGCCCTGGTGGAGATTTCTGCTGCGGTTTCTGAAATATGGCTTCCACGTTCTTCAGGAACACATAGTGAGGACAATAAAGCAAATTTTGAGATGGATCCTCCCCCAGATGAAGTGGGGGAGGAAGTCCTTTCTAGACCTGCATTTGGCTGGACAAGAGTCAGCCACAGAGATAACCCGGGTGAATCTAGGAGGTAGGAGCTGATGCCTCCATCAGAGGAGATTCCAGGTCTCCTTCAGATGCAGCTGTAGCAGCTCCATTTTTAACAAGTTTAAGTCTTGCTCATGTTAGCAGGCAACAGAGAGAAAGCAAAACTGTTGAGTAAGGCAGTGGCTGTCTGCACTTGGCATCCACACGTGCGCACAGAAGGGACGGTGAGAACACTGCTCCCGTACCCTGCTTGGTGGAAAGCCTGCCATCTAGGAATGTACAAGCGCTATGACAGATTTCACATTTAAACAGCTGTCTTTCTATATACACTAAAATATTCCTACAGTTATAATAAGCAAAATCTGGCTTTTGCATTTCTAAATTCGTTGCAGTAAGGCAGCAGGAAGGCAAAAAGATGGAGCGCAGAACGTGCCGTGAGAAGCAGCACTAACCTGTTCCCTCTGCGTTAGTGCCAGTAAAAATACTGATGTGTGTCCTGGAGACGAGGCTGTTTGCAGGGCTCCAACGAGACCGTGGCGCTGTGCCATGTGGGCAGCATAGGAAAACTGATGTTTTGTTTTCAAGATCCTGTTTCTTAAGGGGCTACCGTATGCATCAGATGAGCATAGGTAACCCTATAATTTTCCTGGGGTTACAACAGTGATAACCGTGGATCCATTGCACCCTCGCCATATTCTTTCATCTCCGTTATTACCTCGCCTGGCTCTGTAGTGCACACACTTTTCTGGCAGAGACATTTGTCTCTTGTGACCTGTTATCCTGCTGTCTTTCCTTTGTCCCCACTGCTCCTGATAAGAGTGTCCATTAAGTAAGAAGGAATTACCACTGTCAAGAAACCGTAACACTGGAAATGTTAGTACAACCTGTAGGTTTACAAAGATTGTCTAGGGAAATTTATCGTAGCTCTTGAAGAAGCCAAAAAACCAACCCACTCCCAAGTCTGCAAATCACAGAAGCCCTAGGGCCTGGGTGAGCAGCACGGAGGCTGCCATCGGCCATCCCCATTCATCCCAGAGCTCGCCCTGCCCCTCTCCGGTCCCAGGAATAAGGGAGCAAAGCCACAAGATCAAGTGCCCCAGAGTTGCTTGCCAAAGGATCCTTCCCGAGTCCCAAAATTTAAACAGCTGTCCTCTTCACAGTCATGGTGTAAAGCAATAAACTAACGCAATTATTAGATGATAACTGCTTAGGAGACAGTGGATAGATGTATAAAATGCATTCAGTTTGTATATAAGCACTTCTATTGTACAAAACCTGCTTGAGGGAATGAACATATTTACTCTTTACGTGTACAGAGTCTGTGATTTTACCATAACGCTATAACATAAAGCTCAGACAACATTCACCACTACATTTTCAATAACATTATGACTATGTACTGGCTAAACGAGGCTCTCAAAGTAAAATTGGCTTGTCCTAATCCTGCTGAGAGTCAGTGGGAGGACCAGGAGTAGAAGACAGAACTCCTCCCCCAGTGTCACACTCAGAGCACCTTGCAATTTTATTCCTGTCCTTTTCTGGGCTCCCAGCATTTCCTCAGCAGCACTGACTTTGCTGTGGCTCTCACTTACCATTGCTGCAGTGCAATCTGGAAGCTGGGGAAAAGATTGAAGAAGTGCAAGACTAATTATTTTTCTTCTTATTACTCGGGTATTTTTGTCTGAGACGCACAGGGGTGTGCTCTGATGGATTACGTGGGCAGGGATGAGCCTGACATGGACTTGTGTGATGAGGATGGACCCATGGTCCTAGATCCCAGCAGCAGAACATGGCCCTGAGCCCCGGTGGTAGAGGAAAGCCTTGGCTTTGGGGCAGCAAACTCCCGCCAGCTCCGTGGCCTCCCCATCTAGTGTGGCTGGCTGGAAATCAAGATACCCTTGGCTGCCTCCATTTCCCATGTGGGGACAGGGAGCAAGAAGGCTGCAAAAATACCCAAGGGCACAAGCAAATCCCATGAGTTGCTCGGGAGATTGGGTGGCGAATGCAAAAGCGAGGGAAGCAGCACTTGTTGGCAAGTGTCTCGGAAACACAGACTTCCCATTTTCTGCACATGCAACTTCCACGTTCCTAAGCTCTCCACATGCCTGTCTTCTATGCTTTTTTTTTTTTTTAAAAAAAAACAACAACAACCCTGTCAGGTTGCATTTATACCAGAGACAGTCTGATTCAAATAATGAGAGGAATTGTTACAGCAGTCCCAAAGGAAGACTTAAAAGCACATCCCAACCCAAGTGTCAACTAACGGCAAACTGTCTCGCTGTGCCACAAACCCTCTCATTAAAACACCCCACCACCGACCGGGTGGCACAACCACTACCCCATGCATCACTGCGGGTATGAGCACAAGATTCCTTCCCTTCTTCACTTGCATCTAGAGAGCAGGTCACTGTCTCACTGAGAGTGCTGTGGCAGTGAGTAGACTCTGGCCATTCTTTTTAGAAAACGTATGGGAAGAGGAGCTGTTGTCTTTAAGAGCTACTATACAACTCTGCAGAGGTCTCACACCCAACGCTAAACATGACTTCCCCAAAAAGACAGCTAGTGCTGCTTTCCACACAGGAAAACTTGCAACTCTTTGCTTCACTTTTTCAGTATTAAGAAAACCAAACTTGATTTAATAAAAGCTTTTACAGATTTTTTACTTTGGAGAAACCTAACCCACACCTGCACCCTTAGCCCTGCCCCAGCTGCCATTGCTCTGGGCAAATCTAAAGGTCCATTTGGGTTTTCCAGAAAGTTAGACAGCAGGCCTCCGGTAAACTCACAAGCTATGCATACAAATCAGCTGAACTCTTTATCTTTTTGTCTTCAGTGCAAGGAGTTCACCTTCCACACCGGCTACGAGGTGCTCATACAGCGGCTGCTGGATGGGAGGAAGATGTGCAAAGATGTGGAGGACTTGCTCAAGCAGAGGTAAGAAAAATCAGACTGAAAAAAGTGTGAACAGCCTCCGTTTTCTCTCCTGTTTGGTGTCTGGAAAGGAACAGTAGGCTGTTTCTGAATTTGGTAGCAATACCAGCGTACACAGAAAAGCCTGAGCGATTTGAGTGCTAGCCTTTTGATGTGGTTTTTGGAGGTAGATGACAAAAAAAAATTTCAAAGATTTGAAGAGAAGATTGAAAGCGTCAGAAATTCAGAGCTCCATTAAGATCTAGGCCATCACTGGTCCCGAACCACATGGTAGAACGTACACCCACAAGTAACATTACTGAGTTTCCCCTTTTACAGGGAGAAAATGACTTGCACATTTTTCTTTCTCTTTGAACACGCTGGTGCCACAGGCACTGTTTCAGTTTCCTGCAACTACCAGAATCGGGCCATTTTTCAAATATGGACAAAGCTAACAAAATGCTACCAAAAGCCTTTACCAGACACCCAAGACAACCCACATCGTTTGCCAACCTCACCAGACTTTGAATAGCAATGTTGTAGTTTGTGTCCATCCTTGACATGCCTCTTAGGTGGCACTCATCAACAGCTATGGACAGCTGACACTTTTGTGGGTGAGAAAATACACACTACACAGCTGCTCTCACCCCTTTGCCATTCATTTTTGTAACTCTGACTTAGAAAAATACATCTGAATTTTGGTTCTGTTTTTAAGTGGCTGGGTTTCAACAGTTTCAACATATAGCATGAGGGGCACACACGTGCTCACATGTCACCTGTAGGAAAGACCACACAACGTGGGTTGTATATTCAGCAGGTAAACCTAGAGCACTTCATCTCAGAACTGCCTCCTTAGGAACATAGCTCTGCCTACCTCAGTCACAGCCAGCTCTTTCTTCCCATGCTGTCCCCATCTAGTTTTCTGGTTTTACACTGGATTTCTGAAGACAACTTTTCAAGCCCTGGGACTTTCAAGGGAATGTGAGCTGTCAAACTGAAATTTGGCTATTTCAGTTTGGCTAGTTCAGTGAAGAGTCTCCCATCAAAATCTGGAGCTGTTCAAATTGCTTTTTTGACCATCAGTGGAAACATATCTTATCGCTGCGTATCACACAGCCCTGAACTCACACCTCTCTGAGGGTAGTTCAGCTTCAACTGTCTAAAATAGCTCCTTTGTGACTCATAACTTATAGAGATCAGAATTAACTGCAGGCTTTGGGAGGGCTCTGCACTGCAGCATGTGTCTGACACTATACTCGCCTGTCTTTCTTTCCAAAACACAACAGAGCTTTCTGCAAGTTGCAGGATAAGGCTCTTCATGGTTTGCGGTGGAGGCAGGAAGGACTTTCCACAAAGAAAGAAAGAATACATGTGCAGTTATTCTGCAGATCTGAAAGCTGCAAGAACAAATGTTTTCATGAGAGCCTGCATACGTGTGTGTGTATGCATGTTACGGGAAGAGGAAAAGAAAAAAGATAATGGGCACTGAGTTACAGAAAGAATGCGTTAAATCCAGTTTATTTCTGGAAAGTGTTGTTCTGGCTTGTCCTCACATCCCTCATGGGAATGACATAGGAGGAGATCAAAGCATAGGATGAATCTCTGTTCCTAGAGGCTGCCCGTATTGTGGGCTTCGTGCCAGAATTTCAGGAAGGACTCCCACAGCAGCTGCCCCAAGTCCCGAAATCAGATGCCCTGGCTACACTTAACGCTTTATCAGTTTTTCCACCCAGGCCATTTTTGCTCACAAATACCCCTCCCTGGTCCAGATGAGGGCCTAAGGGTTTGGGTAGTGAGAAAGCAGTTGTATTCCAGATCAAAGCCTCAGATTTAAAACATAAAATGTGTTCCAGATCCTGATGGCTGCAAGGAAACCTAGAAGCTGTGTGCAAGAGAACCAGAAAGTGGAAAAGGCAGCACTGAGATGTGAAAAGGTGGTGTCAGCCTCCTCTCCAACTCCTCTGGCCCTGGGCTAGTCTGCTCTCATGGCTGTGGTTTCAGGAATTTTTGCTCCAAGGGTTTCACAGGACCTGGGACTGGCTTAAGAGCTGGCAATGCTTTTTTCCTGTGTTATACTCTGTCCTGAGCAAGCAAACTGGGACTGTAGCCCTGGAGTTATTCTCACTGCTCTACATCCACTGGCACCAAGCAAAGCCTCTGGCACCAAAGTGTTTCTTGATATTAAAATAAAAAGAAAATTAATCTATTCTACTTCTGCAGCGTTATGCGTCTCTGGAGTGTATTTCCATTTTGATGACATTTCATTCATCTAACATGAAAATGAAGTGGTGCCCCTGTGTGGCCTGTCACCGTATTTTGCACCCTGTTCTTTTAAGAGGAATCCCAAAGCAGCGACGTAGGAACATCCCGCTGAAGTGCAGCAATACCCCGTGCAGGATGACAGCAACCGAGTAACCCCATGTGCAGCATTAGGCACCTGGGAGCCATGGGCAGAGGCCACCAACAGCCTCGGCTCCAGGCTGTGGTGACTCCAGGCTGCTGTATGACCAGCACTGCTATTCCACCACCCTGACGGATCTCCTTGGACTGGGGGAAAGCCCCCAGGCCCAGACCTGCCTCAGGTCACAGAAGATGGTTGCAAACCAGTGGAGTTGCACCAGAGCCACCGGGACAGGCTGGCTACAGCCCAAGGTGCTCGCAGCCATCAAGGGCAGAGGAAGAGTGGAAAGGGCAGCGGGGTCTTCTCCGACAGACCCAGCCCAGCAGCTGCCACGCTGCAAAACCAACAGACCAGCCCTCAAACTGCTGGAACTCAGCAAGTAGCAGTAATAAAATGCACGGTGGCCGAGCAGGAAGGTGGATGCAAGAACAAAGCAGCGGGGTTGCACGGCCTCACACCCACATCAAGTCCTTTCTCGAACAAACATCATTCTCCAAGGTGCTGAGTTTCAGGCTCAGAAGTGTTTGAAACGCTTTGAAACCCCTTTTGAGAACTGGGCTTACCCTAAACATCTCCCCCAACTCCCCCCAGATTCTAGCCCCAGGCTCTCTGTTCATGATTTATTATTGGCCATTCAATAGTTTTTAGCAGCTACTCAAAGACTAAAAACTTCCGCCCTGGTCTTGCACCCAGGAGAAAGGAAATAACACATTTAGTACTTTTTGTTTAAACAACAGAAATTTCTTCCAGAGCTGGGGGAGGGGAAAACGACAAAGAGGTAATTGTATTTCTTTATTAACCATAGAAACCGAACTGCTTTCCAGAGTCACTAAGTTACAGTTCCCCATTAGGTGTGACATTATATCACTTTGTCCCCTCCACAAAAATGTCACAGCTTCACCTTACCTTCATTTCTTCTAGAAATAGCTCAACCCAAATATTTCAGAGGTAACTAAGAGCACTAGGTTTGAGGAGATGGACAGCTTAAAGAAACTGCATTTCTCATGTTTTGTATGTACCTCAGATGCAGCCACAAGATTTGTGTAAACGTGATCCTGGTACCACTAAGAGAAACTGAATAAGTTTGTCTTTTAACAGAGCACAAGCAGAAGAGAGATATGGGAAGGAGCTGATTCAGATTGCCCGAAAAGCAGGAGGACAAACAGAAATCAAGTAAGGAATTATTTTATTATTAGTGCAAATGAAAGTATTTTGGAAGCAATATCAGACTCCTGTGTTTTGCCTGTGCACAAGCTGCTCACTTCAGTGTGTTGCACAGCACTTCACAATGTACAGGGAAAAAGGGGGAAACACCATAGTCCTTCAAAGCAGGATTCATTAAAAAAAAAAAAAAATCTCTATTTGGGGATTGCACGTAAATCTTTGCTGAGAAATGTTTTAATTTCAGGATTCCTAATGATGTTTAATATTGGCTTCCAAAAGCAATATTAACATTCCAAATGTTTAGGATGGTGGCTGGGCAATTCTGGCAAGCTGGTGGATGCTGAGAGGCTGGGACAGAACAAGCACAATGTGCAAAGACACCAAAAATGCAGCAGGAAAAAGGCTTAGCTTAGGAATGCAAACTGTAAACCTCTCTGAAGAGACTTAATTTGGAACAAATCAATGGAAGTAACAAAATGCACTAAAATGACACATATTTTTCTCTGTCTCCTCTGCTACTATCTTAGATCACATATAAATTGTGTTGGGAGGGGAAGATATATGTTGGCATGGAATTTAACTTAATAAACACTCATGATAAACTGCTGCTATTATTGATGGTAACAGCAATAATGACACATTTTGTCATTATTGTAACAAGTAATAATACAGTAATAAGGTGGCAGAGGATGAATATTTGGGGTCACAGAAGACAAGTCTGAAAGTGAAGACCTCAATCTAAACACAAAACAGCTCTATTGATCCCTGGGGCCCGCTACCCTCACCCATCCTATATCTCATTTCTTAATTGCAGTCTCCTTTTTTACATCAATTTATCATTCTTGGCATGAGCATGGTTTCCTGCTCATATTTTATGGGAAAACTTGACCTTCAAACCCTTGCGCCACCATGGCATGCAAGCGCCAGGCAATCACCCGTAGCACTTGCTATCAATTCGGTGGTGGCACATCCAGGGTGACAGGAAAACTGTTGCATTAACCAAAGGGGAGAGTGCCGAGACTCACTCCAGAGATAGTGCAAGCTTCTTCTCCCCTTAGTGCTCCATCTCCCTCTTGCCCCCAAGCAACGCAAACATAGCAAGGTTCCCAGCAAAGGCTGCTGGAGATGGCTTCGACCTTCCTGCTGGCTCAATTTACAGACCTAATCAGAGAAAAAGGGAAGGAGAAGAAAAAACATTTTGAAATTAAGAGAGCAGATTAAGGATGGATGGCTTCTTCCCAAACCAAAGGCTAAGATCAGTGTTCCAGGATTAACGAAAGGCTCCGCCTAAATTTCTTTACTGGCAATGCAGGCAGGCAGAGCAAACGTGTTCAGAAACAAGACAGCTTTGGCTGCCCTTCTGCGACTTAGCGGATAATTCATGGGTCTGTCTTTTCCTAAGAGATTATAAGAGCTTGATTTAGAGGCAGAGCCAAGTCCCAGAGCTGGGGTACGGATCCAAGTGCCCCTCGTGTTGGGGGAAGTTTGGACTCGGGCCCAGCTCCGCTTTGATCCAGCAGTTTTATAGCCTGGCATAGAGAGAAGGCTGAATATACCAACAAAGCACGCGGCAGAGCTGATTTACTATGTTTCCATAAACCCACGCCAGGTCTGGCTAGCGACCAGCTTTGCTCTGGTATTTTTATCAGAACAAATGTCTCACTGTATCTGTTCCGAAGCAGAGAGAAGACACTTTGCTTTCTGTCACTCAGCATCCTCCGATTGCTTCAGGAGTTACACAGATGGGCGGAGAAGGGCATTTGTCCACAGTAAACACTTTAAAAATCAGAGAAAACCAATTCGGGGCTGGAACAACTCATGAAAATGAAATATTTGGTCTTAATGCCTTACAACTTTTGACACAGTGTGAAAATCCTGTTTGTTTATATGACGTTGGATGTTGACAGCAGTTCTGCTCCCAAGGTCAGTCCTTCAGGGAGGCCAGAGGGAGGGAGCCTGTGTACTGCCTATAATAAGAAAAGCTTGGAAGGACTATGCTACACCTATCCCTGTGCATCACTCCAACTGCTTCCTCTGCATAGGACTCCCTATTATTGACTAGCACACTGAGTTCTAACAGTATTAAAAATACTTGACAGGCTGAACCATGCTGTTCACATCTTTGAACACAGCTTTGGGCAGCAGTATTTCTCAAATAAATTCTATCGAAGGTGTTGTGCAGGCACTTGTACCTAAAACTTGCATTTGATACTCATCAGGAAAAAAAGACCTTCCAGGGTTGGGGTTTTTTTTCAGAACATTTTAGAGAACTTCCTGTACCATGCTATGTATTGCAAAGGAGTGGGAATTACTAATTTTAGATGACTCGCTCATTTTCCTGCTAATGCAAAATTATTACCCTCTAGTCTTAAATTCAGTCATTTTTTAAACATCTCAGCTACTAAGGCTTTCTGTCACTTCTCCTGGGAAATTATTTCACACCCCAGTAGTTCTCAATATCAGGAAGATACGTGATACCCTTTCAAAAAAAAAAAAAAAAATCGATGAAAAGAACATAGAAAATCTGTCCGCAGCAACCACCCAAAAACTTCCAGTATCAGAAAATACCCAGGCCAATTAATTCTGGTTAGCACAACTTCTGAACCTAACAAATTGGCTGCAAAAACCTCCCATGGCTCCCCCAGGTCAAAGCCATGCTCTGTGGCTGCTGTGGAAAGCAGAACAGGAGAGAAGCAGCACAAAGCCCGTGCTTGGAGAGAAGAGGGTCTGCTCAAGGGAGAAACGAGGCAGCAGTGGGGAGATACTGCCCAGGTTGTTACTTCAGCATGAAACAAGGTGAAGAGAATAAGCAGGATGAATAGACAGAAACAAGGAGGAGAAGCCTGGAGAAGTCTATGGCACGCTGCACCAGGTAGTGGCCATCACTGGAGAAAACAGTTCTCTCTCAAGCTTTCAAAAAAAAAAAAAAAAAAAATCTTATTTCAAAAGCTTTTCGTTTTGAATCCAAGAAAAATTTCAACTTTTATTTCAGGCTCTTCCCTTCTCCCCCCAAAATTCTCTTCAGCTGGAGCAAATTGCTGAACTCAGCTAAATGTATAAATAGGTTCAATGGCACATTTTTATTTGACCGAGATACACAGATGAAGAAATACGCTGCTGACTCAAAAGAAAGACAGTAGGGAAGGCTCCACTGAAAGGTAACAGCAAGTCTGGGACCACTTTCCCTAGCTTTGGGAAAAATCTAGCTGACAGCAGCTATCAGGTTCCAATGCTGTCCAGTGCTTGTTCCCCCGGCATCGTGACAGCTCCTCTGATGGAGAGCTGACCCCTCAGGGCCTGGCACTGCTCGTGCTTGGCAGAGACAGCTACAAGCCAAGAGTGCACCAGGACACTTCACGACCGAGTACCAGCAGTAATATAACATTGTGACCTGGGAGAAGAGGGCAGTGTTGTGTCTCTGCCTGCAGAGTCCTTAGCACCAGAAATGTCAGAAATCACTTTGACCTGAGAGCTAGTAGGAGACAAGTTTTTAGTGCTGCTACAGGAGGTGCCACTGAATTCAGTGAGGTCCCTGCTGTTCTTTTTCAAACCAGTATTGGAAATGGCCATGGCAAGCCTACTGCTGTAGAAAAAATTCTAATAAAACTAAAATCAGAGAGGCATTCTTGCCGTAATGCAGGAGTCATGCTGGAACCACTTTTTAATTTTTACTTTTTTTTTTTTTTTTAAAAGAAGCAAAACCAGGGTTTCTAAAAGAAGCTGGTGCTGGTTACTATGGGCATAACAAACAAACACTGCAGCTTCCGGCTCAAGAAATAAAAGTTTCCTGTAAGTGCTGCCTAACAGCCAAAGGAAACAATTACCCAATAGTCCAGCCCAATTCAAGCAAATTCAGGCGTCCTGGCTGCTTGCCCTCACCTCGAGCCCTCCAGCTGGTAGAAACTACTTCCTATAGGGAAGGGAGACATCCTCTTTCCAGCCCATGACACAGATCTAGCTCAGCAGTTGCTATAGGTCTTGGCGAGTTCATGCTAACGTACAGAAGGATGCACACACTTTTAGGTAAGTGCAAGACTGCAAGAACGGTCACAGAGACTCGGACCAAAATCCCTTCAGCATAATACTCTGTCCCCAGCACTAGATCCCAAGGGAAGAGTAGAAGAGCAGGGCAAACATATGAGGCTATTTCTCCTAAATAATCTTCTAGCCTTAGCCACGGGTAGTTCAGGGGCTGCCACACCAGCAGCACCTTTGTATGTAAGAGCCCCCATTGGGGTTTTCTTGTGTCTTTTTCTTATTTGAAACCCAAAAATATTTTAGCAC
This sequence comes from Gallinago jamesoni, assembly GCA_025769975.1. Taxonomy (NCBI): domain Eukaryota; kingdom Metazoa; phylum Chordata; class Aves; order Charadriiformes; family Scolopacidae; genus Gallinago; species Gallinago jamesoni. Next base: position 22,017,181 of record JAOQGH010000069.1, on the reverse strand, counting down.
CCATTGAGCCTTAAGGTAAAGCAAGGTACTTTCCTGCTAAGTGCAGAAGTGCCTTCCTCTTTGTAGATTTTTAGCCCACCTCACCCCACTTGCTGTGTCAGATCAGACACCCGTGACAGAGGCAGATTAGCTGCCTTCCAGTGGGGTTCCTCGACACACATCCACGCTGCCTGTATTGGTTCTTAAAAACACACCCAGGTCCATAATAACACCGAAACCATGGAAAAAAACTAGCTGCTTCTTTCAGGCTAATTACCTGGATGTGCCCTCACAGTCCCGGATGAAGGCTATGCCTGGGAGTACAGGTAGCTGGGGAGTCTTAGTGAAAGCGCTGGGAGGAGAACAGCTATTGGAAAGGACCATGGGAGAAAATCAATTGCAAATGTACGTCTTGAACGGGTCAGACCCAGGAGAGGGCAAGGCATGAGGACCACAGCAGTCAGGATGGCAGCATGGGTGCTGCATGGAAACAGAGCTCCGGTGCTCACCTATCAGAAGTCAGGGCTAAAATGAATTTTTAAAATGTCTTCACTCCACCTTTACATTAATTTTAAAGCTCTGTGACACTGCTTTTTTAATGAAAAAAATAAATAAACCTGAATCACAATTTCATAGCCTCTAAACATAAAAGAAATACAGCCGTGTATTCTTGGCAAATGCCAGGTTATATCAACATCCAGTGGGGGAGAGTTTAAACAGTTGTATTGTTCTTTACTCTCCATATTCTGTTTTGCACACATGGGAGAGGACGCGCAGAAATCGGGGATTGGCAGCCGAGTTACAAAGTGAGATCGAGTTTGGAAGCACTTGCTGTTGGTGCACACAGTAATGATGTCTCGATACGCTCTAGATGATTCTCAGCAGAGCTCGTGCCTGTAAAGAGGGAGCACCTTCCAGGTTGCAAGGTGACTGGGAATTTCCATGCAGTAGCTTTGGGCAACTCTTCAGCAGAAAAACATGAAAACAGAATGCACTAGAGAGCCCAGTTTTCAGATACCTCCTCAGCTTCCGCTGAAATAGAGCCTCTGGGAAATCTGTTCTTTTGTAAAATAACTGATGTAAACATGCAGGGGCTGGTTAAATTCTACCTAGGCTGACAACAGCTATTTTTGTTGTTTGCGCTGCTTGTCTCTTCTCATGTATGTGATTTCCTACTTTTTTCTTTCCCTCTTTTCCACTACCATTTCCTTCAGACCTCGGGAAAGGGTAGTTCCTTCAAGCCCGTGTCTGCTCTGCCCTTCTCTGCAATGCCTGAAATAGAATATTTCAGGGAGCGTGAGGTGGGGGCATTCGTAACGAAATGCCAATTGCTTCTTCCTGTGCATAAATATAGTGCGTCTGTCACATAATATACAGAATCCTCTGTATTATTCACACAAAGCAGGCATTTTTGAACCCAAGTTATAAGTAACCATGGAAGGATGTGACCTTCCAAAATGACTTATTCTCCACTCAAATATTCTGAACCCCCCTGAGTTTATACACTTGTACTTTGAATTGTCAGGATTCTGAAAATGGACCCAAGCACGTACTCTGAAAGAACTCAGCCTCTGCTCAGTTCTTGTTAAATCCAATCTAGATAAGCTCTCTGGTGATGAGGACAGGCACTTTTGAGCAGTGCTGCTCTTTCCAAGAGACATAAGGAAATGTAGTTTTATGTTAAAGGCATAAGAGTGGTTTTGATTTATCCTTTGACTTGAATGACATAGGTCATCCTGGAGTAACACGGGTCTAATTTGTAGTCTACGGGCAGAGATTTACAAGGAAGAGGAGGTACATGGAGATACCATCTTGTTTGCTCCCCTGCCCCAGTAAAGTTTGGGGTGATGTGCCCCCTGTAACCAGCCCTGGGACTGATGACACAGCCCCCTTCCCATTCAGCTTGGGGCTGCTTCTGATTCTAACACCTACCTGAAAATATCCAAGGACCAGAAGCAAAACACAAATGCAGACACACCGCAGTACTAGAGGAACTCTGTACAAGTGTTGCTACTTTCATGAAAGCTATGCCCAACCTGACGCCAAGCCCAGCCCCCTGCACAGTGCAGCCCCCTGCCACAGCTGACATGGCTACTCATGGTAACGAGCGCCTTGCTATTGCTAATTTATAGACGGACACAAACTTGGACTACCCTGCTCAGAGAAAGGGTGCTGCTCACACCTTTTCTCCACCATGGGTGGCTTAGACATCACGCCATTGCTGACACCTCTACAAAAATCTTCCCCGTTGCACTGAGTGGTTTTGCCTTTCCGTTTATAGCTCCCCTAAGAACAAGAAGAAAAAATTCCATCAAAATCAATTCCGTGACGTTTCTACCACATCCCCACTAAGCCACGTTAGACACGATTGTCACGTGAAATTTGTTGCTGTGTGCCTGGCCTAGGACCTGGGAGTGACTTAGCTACCTCCCTGTTAAGAGCACAGCACCTCCCCCTTCTTCTCAAATTATTTGAGACCAGATGATCCTGAATTTATTTCTCCATACTTCGCAACCACCGCTGGGCTTCACAGAAAGAAATGTTGGTAAAAACCACATTTGGTCTTCCCTGTGTGGCAGGAGGAAGGGACAGATGTTAACTGTGACTGGCATTGGGTTGGTTTCAGTAACCATGTTCCCGGAGGCAGAAAGTGAATAGGACTGCTGCAAAGTGGTCTGTGGAGTTCACCAGGCAGAGACATCTCTCATTTCAGAAAGAATATTTTTAAAGATTACAACAAGAACACAACATTGTAGATCATATTGATGTTAAAATGGAAACCTACCAGAAAGGAAGGTAGGGTTATTTCACACTTCTATTCATGAAGCAAAGGTAGAAAAGGAAGAAAATTAATTAAGGGCTGTGGTTTTCCACTTAGAAGGGTCTGGTTTACTTTCCTGTGTACAAGATGTAAAGACAGACTCTCTGAATTACTCAGTTAAACCAGTCTCTAAAGGCAAAGTACTGAAAAAATGCCCAAAACATAAACCTACAGTTCAAAAAAGGAAAAAGAAAAAAAAAAGTGTGGTCAACAGTATATGTAGTGAGTATACCTGTGACCTAAGCACTGCCACTGATAGAGCTCTGCTAATTACATCTCTGGTGCCGTAAATGCAGCTTGTGATGACTGTGAAGCAGAAGGCACCAGAGCCCTGCCTACAGTATATTTCCTGGTGGTCCCTGTGCCACCATTGGACAGGTGCCCAGTGCAGCCTGCGCTCCAGCAACAGCCCAGTTCTCTAGCAAAAACAAGGTCCAAAACCAAAAGGAGAGAGTGCAAAGACAGAGAGCAGCTAGGACAAGTTCACTCTGAAGTGCGGTCACTCCACGCTGTTCCAACCAAGTTCCCCTCCCGAATCAACTATGAGATAATTTGGCACAGTGAATGAGTAAAATGGCTTGATGATCAGATGCAGTGGTCCCCTGCTGCTCCTCATACCTGTACTGCAGTGGTGGGCAAATGCCAAACAGGGCACCTCTGCTCAAATACAGGCTGCATTTTCTGCCTTGAAAGCAGGGGACAGGTTCTGCTGGGAGAAAAATCAAACCAAGCTCTCAAATGATGCATTCCATAAATGTTTATCCTGTTAGAGGAGAGCCACAGGGAGTAGTGGTCAGTGTCCTAGAGAGACAGGGTTGCCTTTTCAGCTTTAATGTGCTGGGTAAATTTGGATAAATTTCGCTTTGGAAAGTATTTTTCAATCTACAGAACAAGAGTGTTGAACAATGGGTGAGCTTTGTTGTAATGAGCTTCTCCCCTTGGTTCCCCTGTTTCCCAAAAGCTCTGCTCTTTCTCCTTCTCCCCCTCCAAGAAAACACACTGAAACATGTATATTTTATAAGAGCAGCTCAATTCTGCTGTTCTGGAGTAGCGGGAGACTACAGCCGATGAAGGCAGCAGCCAGGATCGGAATTCCGGAAAACAGCAAGAATATTTTAGCCACTAGATGGCAAAACCCACCAGAAGTTGGTGCAGCTTGGCTGTTGAACAGGCGCTATCCGGTCCCCGTTATTCCGGATTCAAAGTCAATCCTGTTTCCACCAGAAATTCGTTTTGACAAATCCAATCTTTAAATGTCCGGTGGGGAGTCGCAGAACAAATATTCAGAGTAAATTTGTGTCCAACCCTATTTTCAATGAGACATCTGCAGGAGGCTCCACGCAGGGATGCCCAAAGGGAAGGCTGGTACTCTGCCTTTAGCTGAAGCAGCTTAAGAGTCTTCCAGAATTCACATGGAAATGTCAGAAGCAAGCAATCAAAAAGGAGGCAAATTGCAAATTTTCTGTTTTGCTTGAATTATTTTCAAGCCCAGGTTTTCCAATTTAGCCACAGAACAAACAAAAAAAATCAATTACTACTATAAAGCTAAGTGGCATAATATACTGAGAGGATAAAAAGCTCTTTAAAAGCGTCCCTGAGAGTGAGACATCCTCACTTTGGATGCTTCAGAATAAAGCCCTATTAGAAATTCAAACCCACCCAGAAGAAATAGGTGATAGATACTTGTACACACAAACCAGCACAGACAAAATCAAAACTCGCTTGTGTGTCTGCTACACGAGCTGCTTCCATTAAAGCCTCCTAAGCACTGAACTGATATATTTCTCCCATGTAATCAGAGCATCTAGCACCACCGAGGAGGTAATCCATAGCACCGCCGAGTGCCAGCACAGCCTCCCAGCCCACAGGTCACAAAGGAATACCTGATGGATCCACGGGTCAAATTTTCATTTATCTAACCTCTCCCACACCTAGCTCGGCACAATGACGTATTTGCTACTCCCTTAAGCCCCATAAGGATGAGGCAACCAATTCACTGATTTTAGAAAATTATTATTAAAATAAGGAAGGAAATGGCTTAAGCCTATTTCAATCTACTTATGGACTGTGGCCTTGCCCCAGTCAGCAGCTGGGGAACTGGCTGGGCAAATCTTTCATACAAGGAGCAAAAGGCCAGAGCTTTCTGAAAAGGCCATTAGAGACCATGCAAGGGGCAAATTGGTCTCTCCCCAGCTCGTAGCCAGATGCGTTATTATACCAGAAGAAACACTTGTCCTTACAGAGAGCCAGCAAAAAGGGAGAAAAGCTTCACGTATGGCTTATGATCAAGAATTACTCTGCTAGCTCAGAGGCTTGGAAGCCAAAAAAGCAGCAAATTGCTTTTGTCCTTGATACGCACTGAGAAAGCACTATTTTTCAGTATCTGCAACAGCAATTTTGCCAGTCTTTGCATAACCTGAACCACCAGCAGCAAAGGAAAAAAAATCTCTGGGAACCACAGACCAACACAGCATGCAAAGGGTATGTGCAGTTTGCAAGCATCCTCTATTTTTTAATTCCAGTATTTACCTATTTCAGACATTTTGATTTTTTAATTAACTTAGCTGGAAAGAATACTGTTTGTTTCCTTTGTGTTGTGAAAACTTAGTTTCCTTCAAAATTTCACACCAGTCTCTTTTTTTTCCTCATGTTTTTCCTGACTGTGGTTATCTCAGGAGATTCACCACAACAAATCTAGTTGAAAGCTGGAAGAATCAAACAGCTCAATACTCATCTTTTCTGGCTGAAAGTCTTTTCTACATTTCTATAAATTTAGGCTTGGAAGTGGATTGCAGGGCAGTTATCGCTGAGGACAGGCCCAGCCTTTCCCCTCGCCCGTGCATTTTTCTGATACCTGGCAAGGCAGCCTTGCTGCTGGGAGAGCAAGCTTTGATTAGGAAACAGATGTCCAGCCTAAATTAACACAGGGCAATTAGGATCCTTCACGTGTCTCTTAAGACTCCTGAAATGGCCCAGGAGATACAGGATTTCCCTCCCCATCTGCAGTTGCACATGGTTGGGAAGTGCTGTGCATCCTCCTCCGAGCTCTCCTGGTACCCAGCCTTCAGCCAGGGACACTTTAGGGTCTTCATTAATAGGCTTTTCCCCTGGGCTCCCTCCTGGGGTAGACCAGAGCTCCACAGAGATCCCAGAACTGTTTCCCTCAGGGAACAACATACTCTGGGTCTTGAAGAGATGATTCCTAAATCTGAAAAACCTCCAAATCCCACCACAGCCCTGGCTTCTGTGTATACAAATGCTCTGCCAGCCTGTGAACTCGGAGCTAGAGGAAATTATTAAGTTGAAAATGCTCTTTACAGCCTATGTTCTTTCCTCTCCCATCACTTCCGTGCTGGTATCTCTGCTGCTTTATTAAAATGGACTCTGGTGTGCCCAAAACCAGGACATCAGACAATCTATCATTACCCTTTTGTGCCCTTCTGCAACTCTACATTGTAGGACCACTTAATTACGTAGGTCCATCCGGACGAGCAGCATAACAGCTCTTTCTGCTCATCTCCATGCTGTACTTCCCAGCCCAGCACCAGGGCTGGATTTCACAGCATGGTTTATTCATGCTGTGCTTCTGGGATGCCAAAACCCCGCGGGAACATCGGGGTTTCAAAGCCTCTGTAGGCTCTCTGCACCATTTGTGAGCCTGTTAAAGGAGAGTGAGCTGTGCCACACGGGGGTGCTCGGAAAGCATGGTAAGGGAAGATCCTGCATAGCAGAGCTGCTCTAGCTTCAAGGGTGACCAAGGAGGAAAAAATTGCTGGTGCTGCATTCAACACAGAGGGTGGAGCTGGTTTTACTCTACCTTTCAGATTAATGCTCCAAAACGCAATTCCCCTTGACCATCTTTCTCTCATTCTGTGACTTGTTGCCATTGGAACAGTGCAAGAATAGAGAAACGTCTGCTAACATCCACAGTCACAAATACAGTGGGATTAAAAAAAGAGGGTGCACATAAGGAGTAGTGCAATTCCTTGCTTCATGGAGCATTTTATTGCATTTCCTGGTGGTAACAGATTGATGCTATTGTGCTTGTTAGCATGGTCAACTTTCATTACAAAACTATTAAGAGTTTTATCTCTATGTGGATCTTTGAGATTCTGAGGGAAAGTTTTTTTCTCTGGATTCACAACCCATCCTTAGAAGCCTATATTAATAAAGTGCCCTTGTTTCTGCCCCACAGCACACTGAAGGCAGCATTTGAGAGGCTCAAGCAACGTAAGTATTTACGTCTTCCTCTCTGATCTGGGTAAGAGAGGCACACAATGTGCTCATCCCCTCTGGGGTCTCTCATCCTCTTCCTCCATCTATTTCCAACAGCTCTGTCCCAGTCTGTAGCGTGGAGAGTGGAGGGAAAAGACACTCACTGGGAGTCCTCCAAGACTGGGCACTCAATCCACACTCCGGTAGCAAAGAAAATGGCTTGTTCCTAAAATTAGTTTTTATCTGAATCAAGCCACAAAACATCAGCTCTCTTATCTCTTCTGTGCACCACTGACATCAAACCAGCGTGTTTTCTAGATGGGCCCAAAGCTGAACAAAAACCTTTCACACAGGGAAAATGCACCACCATCAGAGCCAGTAGGACAGCGTACCTGGCTACCGGCACCTGCTGTTTAGATAAAAAACCCTTTTGAGAAGCAGCTGGTGAATTAAGGTACTTCTAGTGCCTGGGTGGGGGAGCTCAGCATTTCTGGAAAATGTGGGGTTCTCTTTCAGAGGGCACCAACGCTGACAAATGTGAGAAGTTACCAGGCACTTCAAACAGCAGCAGCCAGGTGCTCTGAAATTCAATCTGTCTTTCCTGACCCTTGGAAATTCTCAGCTTGCAACCTCCTCTAATGACATTTGTGCAAGGCTGGACGCAACTGGCAAGCAGCTCCCAAAAGTGATGACAACCCAGCAGTGTAGGGAGGGGAAGCAGACACAGGGGGTGATGATGGAGGTCAGAGCTCCTTCTCTCCCTCCACACATCTGACCTCCAGCCCCAGGGAGGTAAATGGGGCTCTGTACTTGCCAAGGCTGCTCTGAATGGGTCCTCCATTTCTGCAGGGAGGAGACTTGCCCATGAGTTTACAGGCACTGGGAGGACCTGCAATAAGCCCTATTCAGGTTGCGTGAACCCTCATCAATGTCATTGCATGCAGAAACACAGCCTTTTTTCAGGCTGCCCCGTTCACGACAAATTGTATGGCAGCCTCATCCCAGAAGCATCTCCTGAAAAATGTGACTTCATATTTAAAGACCTTTCCCCTCACCGTGTACGCATTCTGATTTGTTTTAGAAATTGAAAGCGTTGGAAACTCCCATATCCAGCTGGCAGTAATGCTGAAGGATGAACTGAAAGGAATAGAGGAGTTCCGAGAAAGACAGAAGGAGCAAAGGAAAAAGGTGAGAGACTAGAGAAATGTTGAAACAGATCGGGTCAATGGGCCATGCTGATGACCTGTCTCCAGCCATAGGCTGTGAATACTGCAAAAGATGATAAAACATGCCCAGTGTGCCCTCTTCGCTCCGCATACCCGACTGCGGAACAAAATCCCTTTCTGATCCCAGCTGGAAATAAAGTAGTGCTCTGAACTCAGGAGACAGAGGCTTTAGCCACTTTTACTCTCTCTGGTGTAACTGTAGATACTATTATTAGTCCTGGAAGAACTTAATCCTTTTCTCTTTTTTAGACACTTGCTAATTGGGTTTCTTCGGTATGATCCTGCATGATCTCCCACGTGCACTAAAATAAAGGGGTAGCACAAGTGTTTAAAAACATAAAAGAATTGAATACCATGCTGAATGCAACACCAATATCTGCTGAGTTACAAATACAAGGAATAAATAGCATCTAGCTGATGTTGCATAATAAAAAATTAAGTGTACTTAAGGCCACTTCAACCCCTGTGATCTTACCAAGCTCTAAGTCCCTTGAAAAAGCAGCTCTCAGTAGAGACAACAGCGTTCACTCTTACACCTCCTCTGGTTCCACAAGGTTGAAGACAAATACAGTACACTCACTTAATACTAAAAGCACTGATTGATGGAGGGGTAAAATAAAATATTTGGTTCTTTTCAACAAATGAAGACGCATGTGACCAGTATCCAATGCCACAAAGATCTGGTGTCTACAACCCTGCCACACAGGAACTTGGAATAGCAGGGAACTCTGAATATGAGAGTGGGTAAAACCAGTGCTGCTACTGAGTTTTGAGGTCCACAGCAACCTGATGAAGCAAATAAGGCACATAAAGACAGATAGCATGCACCTAACTCATCACTGTTTGTTTACCCCCACCGCTTTACCACTAGGATTTGCAAAGAGAGAGGCTTTCTCTCCTGTTAAAAACAACAAGTCTATAACTCAACTGGAAACAGTGGGGCCTGGAATAAAGGGAAAACCTGCTTTGGAGTCTTAGGCAAGCTTTTTTTCCTCCTTCCAGCATGTGACTGTGAGGAAGTCAAGATTAGACCTGCTAGATGGTGTCAGCATTTTTGGTAACTTCCCAAAATGCCGTGATTTGTGTTTTGCTGTAGCTGCTCTCAGGGCTGTGCTATTTAGCCCAATGTGAAGCATGCCTCTGGGTAGCCTTGGAAAGAGCTTCGCTTGAGCAGAATATAAAGATTAAAGGACCAAAAGTCCCATTGAAGAAACCTATGCCAAATAAGAGCATATCTCACTGTCACATAAGGCAGAGCATCTCACAACAAAAGCCATAATAGAGAACTCAGCACTGTCCTTCCAATGCTGACCAGATGACAAAAAGGAAATTGAATTGCATCAAGCATAAATTTGCCAGAAGCGATGGAATATAAATTACAGAGGAATTGTTTGTATTTAAAATGGACAACTACCCTTGCTCACGTGGGTGGGACAGTGCTTTGGTCTGCAAAGATGCAGGATCAAGCTCTTGAACCAGGAAAGAAACTCTGCTGGCAGAGCTGATGGGCACTGTGACTGGGTGTTACGCTATTTAATCTCCTTAAGGTAAAAAAAAAAAAAGGAGGAAGAAAATGAAGATCTACATCCTCTCTGCTATTAATGGAAACAACTGAAGCAGAATTATCTTGGATTAGTTTTTTACCTGGCACTTCGATTCTCTGTGTCACTTAGAAACCTGTCACTTATAAAAACAGAGTGAAGTCATTTTCCCCACAGGCACATGGCTCACAGAAGGGCTCTATGTAATTCTGCCACTGAAAAAAAAGGGGGATGAAGAGGAGGGGGAGGGGGGAGTCCAAAGTAAGAAATGCTTACTTCTGTGTGTGTCTTACAGTATGAGTCTGCGATGGAGCGCATGCAAAAGAGCAAGTTGTCCCATTATAAGAAAACAATGGAGGTAAGCAAGGAGGTTCTGTGCAGGTTTTTTTGATGCAAAATGGCTCCAGTTTGAGACAGTATGAAATCTGTATTACATGTACCTGTGTCAAGAATGTGTGAGTGTGTAAGAGTGCAAAAGCACACCCGAGGGAGATTCCTCCTACAAGGAGGAAGCGAATCTTCCCTGCTGCGCTCACTGAAGAGTCAGAATTAACTTAGAAAGTTAATGTGGAACGAACAATGCCCCAGGTCACTCAGGATTTCATTCTTTCTAGGCAAGGATATTTCCAGGAGCGAGTGTAATTTTTCAGTCTGTGTAAATACAGTTTTAAAAACGGCAAAGGAATCTTGTAAACAGGAGGAAACCTATCCAACTGGAAAGCTTGCAGGTACGGGAACTGCAGGCAGCTGGTTTTGATTTCCAGTGGGCAATTGCCTCTAAAGAAGAGTCGCAGACCCTTCAGTGCTACAGCTGGAACTGTACTAGCAGCTTTTATTTAGATGTGGTTGTTCTAAGTGAAACTCTAAGACAGGGAGGTCTTTTGGTGCAAATAAGGATTTCTTTTGCTTCCGAGGACTGCACCAAGACTGTTACCTACAGGTGCTGGCTCTGTCTCACAGCTTGGAGCAATGGGCAAGGCAACACAGTGGCTTCAGCCACATGATGCTCTAGATCACACTGTGGAAATGACAACCCATCCCCACTGGCACCTGGGGGATGTGGGCCCCTAATTTTGTCTCTACCCTGTAGCTCAGACAGACTCCTGATGCACCAATGGTGCTAGTGCTGCCTGTGTATTCATGGCCACTCCTGCCGGGAGCTGGCTACAATCATACAAAGCAAACAATTTCAGAGCTGTGAGGAAAGAGCCCAATTTGTGCCCAGTTTCTCATGTCTATTGTTCTATCTCCTTATGGTGTCATTAGGAATTTTTTCTGTTGCTCAAATTTGGGCGTTGATTTTCTCCCCCAGACCGACTGCAAAATAGAAAATGCCTAGAACATCACGCTGGAGACAACCCAGCCTTGTTCCCTAACCCAAGCCTTCACATTTGATTTCATTTCCATACAGTCAAAGAAGACCTATGAACAGAAGTGCAAGGAAGCGGACGAGGCCGAGCAGTCCTTTGAACGGACAAGTGCTTCAGGCAACCCAAAGCAAACAGAAAAGGTACCTTGGATGACAGCGCTATTTAGAAAGAAAACTATTTTTTTCCTCTTCAAGGTACAAGAGAATACTATTGACTGACCCATTCTGCAGGATGCCAAGGGCTGCCTTCCCTCTTAATCCACTCCTTGGAATCAAAATTAAAACAAAGCACCTTCCCAAGGAAGTCTTCCCTCACAAACTCCTTTGGTAACTGCAATCTTGTTCTGCAATAGGCCAAGGGTTTTTAAAAATGCAAGGAAGGGACTAAGCTAGTTAATTAATTTATCCTAGGCTATGATCTAATTGCTCTATGAATCCTGAAGGGAAACTGAATGAGATTTTTATCCACAATTATTCATGAAAAAAGCCAACAAGTCAGAAGTGTGTTATACAGTTACTTTTGCCTTTTGGTCGCTTGCATTTAGTAAGCACAGGATCCTACATTAAAATGCATATTTTCCTTAACATTTTTATCCTTATGGTTAGTTTAATTTCAACTAAATTTACAAACTCAAAAATAAATCATTGGAAATTAAGGCACTGCAGTCTTTCATTGCATCGTCTTGATACTTGTAGCTGACAATTCACTAACTTTTAATGGGAACATTTTACAGTGGAACAGATGGAGAAAACAAAATAAACGAACTCCCTTTGGCTTGATAAAAATCAGTGCAGTGTAAGCAAAAAGGATCAAAAATCATCTCAAGGAGTGGGGGGATGGAGACGCTAAAAACAGCATCAGAACTTTACATTTTATTTCCAGCATTCACTAACCTTTGATGAACAAAACCCTCCAAAGCCTAGTTGTAAAGAGGGGAGTGAAATCCTGGCCCTAGTGAAATTCTGTCAGAACACTCAGCAGCTTCACTGGCATCAAAACCTGACCCAGCTCCTTTCATGCAGAAGGCTCCCGGGGTGCTTTGTTGCCGTTACCTCCACGCACACGCCAGCACATTTGAAATGCAGAGAGGCATCTCACAAGACACATGTCAGCTGTTTAATTCTGTGCTGCGCTCGCAAACAGTTCGGGCCAGGAAGCAAATAAGAATGAAGCGTATGCTCCCAGCTTACTACACATTTTCCAGCCAGCTGTGATGAGGAATATGGTCATAAGAACCCCTACCTGAGCCTTGTCTTGAAGGGCAGAAGGGAAGAATGTGTGATAGCGATGTCTGGAGCCACGCATTAGTGTACTGTCATCACCATCTGTGCAGAAAGACCTGGGAGCACAAAGCTGTCAATAATAGCTGTATTTTCATTTGTTGAAAGCTGCAGGTTTGTGTTCTTTTTTTTTTAAAAAAAGAAGTTCTATTTAGAGTGAATTTTGCTTTTAGGCTTCTGTTATGGAAAATAATCTGGCATTTGCAAAGTATTTTAAAGGCTGGGTTCTTTTCATCTGTGTGTTACATGAGGAGCTCGGCAGATGAAGAATTTTAACTGTCATTTATTTCTGCTTAAAAATATCTATTAGAAAAGCACATCAAACACTTGAGAAAAAAAACAACTCAGCCAGCAGACACAAGCTTCAGGCTGGATCATGCCAGCACTAAGCTCCTATGGCAGGCGTGTCCAAATGGAAAGATGCAAATTGCCAGGTTTCCCTTGAAGTCAGTGAACCTGTTGCTGCATCTGTTGAAATTGTCCCTTCATAAGGCCGGGACAGCCAAGAAATGTCTGCAAGTTTGAGCCTTTCCTCTAGAAGGGGAAAGGGAGCAGGCAGCAAAAAAACTCTGGCAGAAGCAAAAACTATGGTCAGAAATTAATTTGGGGTGTTTCTTTTCCTGTTTCAGAGTCAGAACAAAGCCAAGCAATGCAGAGACGCAGCAAATGAAGCAGGTGATGCCCTATTTACCACTCAACTAAGATTTTTGTAATCAAAGATCTACCAGCACACTGATTTTGATAGAGCACCATCCAAGTTACCCAGGCCAGCTCTGTTAGGTCAGGTTTCCCAGTGACCTACCTAAAGATTAACGAAGAAGCTTCTGAAAAAACGGCAACCTGACAGTCATCTACATTTATTTTCCTTTGTGGAAATGCAAACATCCTGCTTTTGTTAAAGAATTTATAGAAGACTTCCTCTAGGGACTTCACCCAGTAAAGAAAAGCTCTTCTTGAAGCAAGTTGAGAGCACAAAAGAATGACGCTCAGATTGCCTCCATCCAGCCCAAACCAGATACACAGTCCCCAGGTTCCATCTATGTGAGCATGGTAGAATTTTCCAGCCAGAAACACAGTCTACATCCACATGGAGAGCCCAGCAGATATCTGAGCCTATTCACAATCATCCCTAACTGCTCGTGTAAAAGTTTACGCTAAATTCCATGGCTTACCTGGCTGGCTCAGCACGGAAAGAGCCTAAGGATGCTCAGTGCCCAAGCACAGTCCAGGCTCTTCATCTCTGATTTGCATTATCCCCACTGTAAAGTTTATAGACGATCTGCAAACCATGCAGGGAGAATCCTTACTCTGGTATAAAGTTGCAAATTAAAAAACCCCAAATATCCTGGCAGCCCACTGGTTTCAAGCTCACACGTTCCTGTGATACTCCAGCAAATTGGAGGCCTAAAGTGCAAGAACCACAGAAAGTCTTAATAGGAAGAAAAAGAAAAAGACAGCATAATTTCTTTCCTAACTGTTGGGTTTCTATTATGTGTGTCTGTGTTTACAGAGAACGTGTACAAACAGAACATAGAGCAGCTGGATAAGGTCAGGACAGAGTGGGAAAAGGAACATATCAAAACCTGCGAGGTAAACATTGACTTTTGCAGCAATATATTTGCGCGCTCTTTATTTTATCCTACTTGCAGATATCAGTCTGAGACCTGAGATATCATCCCAAGGAGTTTGCTGTTTGCTTTATGTGGAGTCTCAGTAGATGTCTGCAAAAATACTGCAAAAATGAGTTGATTTAGAAATAGTTGCTGTCTCACTTGCTTACACTGCCCTTGCTTGTTCAGCATATGTAGGTAAACATAAGGGAGAGGAAGAAGTGCAGAGATGTAAGAAGTGGAGCAATATATGAACTGGTACAATCTATTCACAAGCATTTGCTGCCAGTTTTCACCCACAACATAAGAATACACTAGCTTTAGGGATGGTCTTTATCACAGCTAAGATAAGATTGTTTCTCAAATTACTGCTTTGTGACGTGTAATTTCAGTAGAAAATCAACTGAAATGCAGACATAAAAGTTCATTTTTAGTTTAAAAGAATGAATTTCAAAATTGAAACACGAAGAATTCAACCAATCCATTAAAAACTAACAAGCAAAAGATTCCCTTTAGACTATGTTTTGCAAGAGGCTTCCAGAATGGCTTCTTGTAATGCAGGAGGGGTTTTTGTGTTTGTTTCTCACAAGTTCAATAGAGATTAAAAAGAAACTTTCTTAGCTTAGCCAGAAAAATAGGTACCATGGTATTCTGAGAACAAAGATATCCAAGCCACTCAGAATATTTTGCATAGTGCTTTATATTCACCTACAAGAATATCTGCCCTCTGCCATGGAGTAATCTTCCATCTGAAAGGTGGTAGTGGAAAAGTCTCTATTTTCCATTATGCTGAGGATGGACAAGGAGAGTTGCACTTGGCTGGTAAGTTTTGCACAACAATTCACAGGAACTGGTTGACATCCAAATCAGCCGCAGGCTTGGTCATATTAATCCTTCAAATACATTGACCATCTGCTGAAGTATGATTTCGCTATGTTTACTTGTTACAGGCTTTATTTCCATGTAAAATAAAATGCCAGGAGCATAGCTTTCCAGTTCTATGCTTCCTCTTAAATATTCCCTGTCTGGGAGGACTGGAAAGTCCCATGACTGGCACAGCAGACTTTCCACAGAAATTGTGCCAAGCCTTAATTTTCCCAAGATGCACATTTCCCTCCGTCTTAAAAAGCCAACAAACAAGCAAAGTGTTCCACAACTTGAACCACTTCATTTCTCCCACATGGCTAAATTCTGAATAGCCCACAGAACCATTCATAAAGGAAGGGCAATCTTTAACACTTTCTTTCAAAAAATGCCTGTGGACAGAAGACCTGATAGATTTTTTTTTTTTTTGGCATCTAAAACTGGTAACTAGTACAAAAGCAGCTTAAGATCCCAAACTTCTGGCTGCACAGGGGGGAATCTGGCAATGCCGAGGTCGCTTAGGTCTCTAGCTGAGCTCTGGACATCCACTGCCCAAGAATCTTGGCTGGCAAGTGGCAGCACTGGGATGACCTTCGTCACGGGGACTGAGCCATATTCCTTGGCACAAGATGCCCAGGCTCACTAGCAGTCTGTTGCACAAGCCACCGGGGCACCAGGGCCAGCTGGATTTTGCAAAGGGCTTGACAAGCCGAGTCACAACACTTCCCTCTTTGACGAGCTCCATTTCCCAACAGGACACCATTTACCTGGAAAATTCCCAATTGACTGTTGTACGATTTCAGTAGCCCCGTAAGGTCTAGGGTCCAGCCACAGGCTTTTTGTACAGAATGGATATTGAAATACTCATTCTCCACCCTTCAGGTTCTCTTTAAGAGCTTTTTCTCTCAGAAACTGGTCCCAATGACAGCTGACTTTTTTCTGTTTTTTTTGTTTGTTTGTTTTTTTTTTTTTTTTTTTTTTTTTTAAGATGGTAGGGTGTTAGATGGCAGGCAGTGTACCCAACTGAATGTTATGCTGTTATGCTGAATATTGTATACATTCATGATGTTCTGGACATAATTACTAGCAAATGGAGATGGAAACAGATGGCTGGAAGCATCTGAGCTTTTCACACCTCATAGAAAACCAAAAATTGATGTTCTACTTATAACAGCACAATTTAGAAATCAGGGCCTTCTTTCTCTCTCTCTTTTTTTTTTTTTTTTTTTTTTTTCAGAAAGAGTTTATCTGCCTCTTCCCGCAACTCAGTTCACACATTTCCTCTCTGTTCCTCCTTCATTCTTCTCAAGCTGTGCAACAGCATGAGAAAAATCAGACAGATGAAGGAGGGGAGTAAACTCTGAAGAAAGAAAAATGCCTTCTCTTTACCATGAAAATAACCTTAGAAATGAATACAGACAACTCCAGAGAGCCTCAAGTAGTTTCAAAAGAGAAAAGTTTGGAAAGAGGCATTAGATAGCAGAGATGGATATTTTTGACTCTACCTTCAGCATAAACACAACCCTTTCATGCCAGTACCCTACTGATCTGTTAAACACCAATATTCCAGTGCGATGGGCAGACAGGACCCTGACTCTGAAATCCTTTATAAAGGACCCTTCAGAACGGTTTGCAGACATACGAACATGGCCCAGGGGACCCCCAGCCCCGTCACAGCTGGCATTGCAAATCATTACCACGAGACCTCCTCACATCTTCTCTTTGGCTTTAGGTCTTCCAGCTGCAGGAGTGCGACCGCATCACCATCCTCCGCAACTCGCTGTGGGTTCACTGCAACCAGCTCTCCATGCAGTGTGTGAAGGATGACGAGGTAGGGGCACCTGCCAAGAAGCTTCACATGCAGAGGAGGAAGAGGAGGAGGAAGAGTGCTCTGACAACACAGCACTAGCTTGCCCTTCTCTGCGTGTGCTGGTGGTTTGCAGCAAACTGGCTGTTGTGCATGTTCAGTGGGGGGGGAGTACTCTCAATGTAGCTTGTTCCCCCTAGATGTAAACCAGATGTATGCCTGGATGTAGATGGCCTGTGTCACACTTGGTGACACTTAGATGTCTCCTCCCCTCGGGTTGTTGGGGAACGCTTCCAGCTACCAGAACATTCAGTCAAGTATATTTGGGCACAGGCACAACTTTCAGAAAGGCATCCAGACATGGTCTCAAAACTGGAAGGCATAAAGAATAGACTAGTTTTGCCTTTGAATGCTTGCTTCCTGCTATTAATTTCTTTATTGCATTGAAAATCCCTGGACTGCCT
Organism: Gallinago jamesoni; assembly: GCA_025769975.1. Lineage (NCBI taxonomy): Eukaryota > Metazoa > Chordata > Aves > Charadriiformes > Scolopacidae > Gallinago > Gallinago jamesoni. The sequence continues at coordinate 22,000,004 of JAOQGH010000069.1, read as the reverse complement.
TTGTACGCCTCGCTTAGAAGGATATCCAGAGCACAAATAAACAATTGTGTTTACAAGAATGTTTGTACAAGGGACAGGCCAAGGTCCCATCCAGATCAGACACGTATCAAGTATAAAGTGCCTCTTAAGGGGAAAAGTACTAGAAGAGCATTAATTGTTAATTCAATGCAAAATGTTAAAAATTAAATTAAGTTCTTGGATTCTGTTTTGTAGCTGTATGAAGAGGTTCGAGTGAGCTTGGAGAACTGCATCATAGAGTCAGACATAGACTACTTCATTAAGACTAAAATGACAGGAACACAACCTCCAGGTAATTATTCCTATTGGTCTCATCAGACGAGTCACCCATTAGGCTAAGGCTGCAGTTGTGCAGAACATGTCCTTTGGAGGTGAAGCCAAAAGCTGAAGGAGTTTCTGCTCCAGCAATTCATTCCCACCCACTGTGGCTCACTTCCCCCTCCCTGTGCTGCCATCACTCCCTGTGCAGCACTGCCAGTGGCATAACTGAATGGTCCAGGTTAAAAATAACCCTCCAAAAAAGACAGAAAGGGGAAAAAAGAAAAAAAAGAGTTGTTTTGGTTTTTCAACCAGGCTCATTTCACAGTACAGCTGAACTGGCACCGCTAAGGAGGTGGCACACTGCCTCACAGAGATGGCAACCTCCATTTCCTGCAGTGGTGACAAGTCAGAGCCAACTTAGCATGTAACTGCACCCTGGTGTCCCCTTGACAGAGACGCTGCCTCTTCATTTGCAGCACAGAGAACACCAGACTCTGTATTCTGTTTTGTTCCACCTGCCCAATAGGGAATAACATCTTTTGTCCTTTCAGGAAGCTGATTGTATAAGGGCAAGACCCTTGTTGGAGGAAATTTTGAATGAAATTGGCTTTTTTCCAGCATGCAGAAGCAATGTGAGGTTCACAGACTGCTCCTTCAAGCCAAAGCAGCCTTTTCAATGACTTCAGTGATCAGAACCTCTGTGCTGAAATGGAGACTGGGACAGCAAGAGCTAAGAGCAGTTGTAAAGTAAAAACATGCTGCTCCAGGGTAGGAGTTCTTCAAAAACATCACCAGAAGGGAGGCTATCTAATGATTTAAATGGCCAAACACAAACCACACCCTCTTACTTCAACAAGCAATACAAGATTTTTAGAGACTGAGTGAATGCTTGCACTTCTGTGCAGCTGTTGCAGTAAACAAAGATTCACAGCCCTCGTAGGAAAGGAAAAAAAATAAAATACTATTTCATCTCTTCATTAGCTGATGGTGCATATTTATGCTGAAAAGATCTCTTCCTCCATTTATTTTTTTTTTAATCTGTGCACAGCTACTGTTTCAGTTCCACTATCTGCTCTAACACCATACTGTTACGCCAAAGAGAAAATCCCCTTAGCATGCCCTCAGCAGTATCAGTAGAGCTTACCTCCATTTAGCATGGGGAATAAGCTATACTGGCATGAGAAAATTTTAAACTGATAAAAACCTTCCGTGCTAGGAGCTGTACAGGTACAAACATCAGCAGTATGAATACTCTGGCCCGAGGGATAATTACGTTGTACGGGAACGGCTTACACCCCTTTGATTTCATTGCAGAGCTCCGAGCTGGCGGCAATTACACCCTGGGAACGTCCTCAGCAGAGCTGGATGCACTGAGCCATCTCAGCCTTCCTGTCATAACACCTCTGATGATTAAGAATTGGGTTTGGGGGATTTTTTTTTTTAAACATATATATTGATACTGGTGCACCGGATGCCATTTTGCTGCTATAGTTTCTTCTTCTTCACATAGGGGAGTTAAATTCACTGGTATAGCAGCATTTACCAAGGAAAAATCTACATTTTCACGAGCAGAAGGGAGAACTGTGCCTTGCAACAGTGTGAAATGACTTCTGCATACTAAGAAATGTATAGTTCTCGGCTAGAGTTTGGTTTGATTTTTTTTTTCCCTTTCCCCCCCCCTCCCCTCCTATGTGAGATTTCTCATTCCCCAGTCACCTAGGCAATTTTCTGCAAACAGCTCTTGGCTATGTCAGAACTCATTTCTAATAAGATATAGGTGGGAAAAACACTTGAGAGCTTTATGAAAGGCAAAGAAACCATTGACTTGCTTTTTTGTTAGGTTTTTTTTTTTTTTGCCACCTTCTAGAAGGTGATATGTTCTGGAATTAACATCCTGGTACCTCCACATCTCTCCTAATGAGTTTGTGCAATAGCACATGGTGAGCTGTTGATCTCTTTTATTATTTGCAAGATGCAGGAGGAAACCCACGTGTGGGTTTGCATTGTGTAGCGGGAGACCCTCATCCTGACCAAACCTTTTGGGTTTTGATGCTACTGTTCACTCTTCTCTTCTACCTAATCTTACAATGCATTATAGACTAGAAACTATACCAAGGTGACCTTCTAGAAAGGTAATAGGAGACCCTTAAATTGGACAAAAAAGTCCCTAATTACTGAAAATCTTATTTGTAAGGGTTCTTCACATTCACTAGTTGAACATGCCTGCTCTGCTTATGATCTTGGCTGACCCAGTGTGACAATATCAACACAACCTTTAGTCCAAATCCAGTGTCTTTCTTAATTGGCTGATATCAGAACTGAGATAATCCCAGACTTCGCTCACGTTTGTTTGGCTTTAACACAGAGCAGGAAGAAAGGGTGTGTGGCCACCAGCTCTAAGCAACTACACTGTGAGCTACTAGATGTAAAATAAACAAATCCATCTGTAACCATTTTATCTGTAAAGGTGGGCTTGGAAATGGTCTCAATTTCACCCTTAACGACACCATAGGGGAGAGTGAAGGAACTCTAACATAACTGTGCTTGAGAGAACACAAACAAATATCTCTGGGTAAACAGCAAATCAACTCTCAGGAGGTGGATGGGGGAGATAGGAAAGGTAGGGAGGCACTCCAGCAGAAGCACAGACCAGGAAATTGCTCATTATTGCTGCTGGCAATAATGTTCAGAAATGTCCCCAGCTCTGACAAAAATTCCTGACTCAATACATTAAGAAAAAAATAAACAAACCACATTGCAGCCAGTTGCATCATGAGCATGGTCCCCGGCTCCCAGTGATGGTGGCTCTGCTCTCCTAAATCCTGAGATTTAAGGCAACAGGGGGAACAGCCATGGAGGAAACTGCCGTCTTACTTAGGGTTAGCCACAGCTAGTAGAATAGGTCTTCAGGACCTTGACTGTGCTCATCTCAGGTCACGCATGCCTTTCTACCGGGGACATATCTGCTTACAATCACTTTTGTCAAGTCCCCAGGTTACCCCTGAGCTGCTTCAGCCACCTCTGATGTCCGCAACAGTTGGTTGCATTCTGGTGAGGGAAAAAAGAAATAAAAGTTTTGCCTGTTTGAACATCTCATTTTTCTTGCCCTGATGCAGATGCAATAGGTTACGAGAACTACTACAGCAGAGAACCAAGCCGGAGCAACAGCAGCCCAATCCACTCTTGTGGGATGATGAAGAGGTGAGTAGGAAACTTTGGTTCCCAGAAGAGTTATTTCTCCCTACGAACAGCAACGTATGATGACAGGAACCAGGACCTGGAAAGTTATTACTTCCTGCATTGAAGCAAGAGGCAGCTACGTATCAATAAATATAACTTGACAGAAGAAGTAAACTTACTTATTAAAAGCAGGGTCAGGGTAATTTTGCCATGGCCTAGAGGGAAGAGAGACAAGGGGACGAGTTCATCAAATAATTAGTTGGCCAGCAATGGATTGCATTCAGTTATTTCCTCTTTCCTGGTGAGTCACGGCGCACGGCAACAAAACCACTTTGTTCAGGGGAGGGCAAAGGTGAATCTTACTGGGAGCAAAGGCTGGGGAGAGCTGTTTTCTCCAGCAATACCTCCTGGCTCACTGCACCACCCAGCTGAGCAGAACAAAGAGCTGCTCTCTATAGCTAGAACCAAAGGAAAAAACACTTAGCAGAATAACCGTGATGATTAGGGAGGCGATTTTTCTTTTTCTGATCTATTTATGCTGGTAAATGCCCTAGCGTGGATGCAGTTATATCAACAGAAGAGCACAGCAGATATATTGGCTTAAATATTTTATACTTAAATGGCTATTTCACAGTGGGAATGACATCATATTTAAAGCAGAAGAGCTTTATATTTTGACAAGCCTCATTACATGGCAAAGACAAGGAGTGGGCTGTGATCTCCCATTTAAAACGTGGTCCGGGCTTGTTAGTGAGCTGATAAGGTTTATACACAAATACTTTATTTTTTCAGTCAGAAACCAGATCTTCACTACTAATGAATTCTAATGCTGCATCCTAGAGAGTTACAGAACACAATTGTCCTGCCATTTAGAATACAAGCATGCTCTGCATGGGCAAGCAGCCCAGAGACACTCAGTCTGAGTTTTTCCCAAACTGTTGAGCTAGATGTCCATTTTCCGGAAACATTGAGCATTCAGGAGCTGAAAAAAATCAGACCCTTTAAATATGCTTTAAGCATGCAATGCTATTTTTATCTATGCTTGAGAATCCTAACCCATAGTGTCACTTTACTTAGTCTCCAGTACCCAGCTGTAAAATAGAAAATAACTAGGGATAGGTTAAAGAAAAATAATTAAAATTTCAAATAAACTCAGAGTTTTTAGAAAAGCTCATTATACAAGCTTTGCATTTTAAATTTTATCAGAGTTTTCCTCAAAGACAAAGAGATTGTAATCTCTTATAAACAACTGAAAATTCTTATCATATTAATATGGTGAAATTGGAGTTTTGCACCATGAGCCTTTGGATCAACAACAAAATGTTATCTGATGCATGTTATGCACAATTTAGTATGGCTGATGGTTGAGTATTCTGCTGCCTATTTTTTTTTTTAATATATTTTTAACCAAAGATAAAAATATCTACAGCATAAATGAAGGCAGACAGCTACAGGAAGAGGTGACATCTACCCAGTGCTGCAGCAGATGGAGGGAAGGTTGAGTCAGGCAGCTGAGACGAAGGAATGCTCATACCCAGCCCTGTTCACTCATTTTGTCATTGGTGTCTCTTGGTTCTGCAGATTTTCTGGACTACTGCATGGAAGCAGCAAAAACAACACAGAAAGTGTCACCCCTTCAGCCCCTCCTCTCGGTATGCCTTCTCCAGGAAATAAGTTTACCAGATGTGTTTGTTTTAGATCATCTTCCTAAATCAAGCTTTGACATGGAGCAGAAATGGTACAGCAGATATTCATGTGTTGGCAGTCAAGAGTAAGAATAGTCTGGAAATTAATTTAGTTTGGATGGGTATTAAACAAATGTCCCAGTTTTAAGTGCCAAATAATCCATAGAATCTTCTAAACCTCTGTCTAGGCAAGGGGGGAACTGTACATTCAGAACAACACACTCTGACTGAGATATTTTTCTCCTAAGGTAGAACACAGTAGCTCTGAAAAGCCCCAGGGAATACAAGAAGTTTTTAACAGATGAGATTCACTTCTTAGGAATGCAATTATCCCTCTTGTTTCACAGTTACACTGTCTTATTGTAACCCTTGCAACTAGGCATTTACCAGACAACATTTAAAACAGTATTTTGACTATGCAGAAAGTAACAGCTTACGACATTTTTATTGGTTTGATTTAAACCAAAAACATTTTAACCGTGACGCTTGCCTAAAGGAAATAAAAAGCTGGCTTAGAAGAACTTTAAAGCATACCCAAATCAATCTCCTTTGCTGGGCCTGCCTGCTTGGGCACCCAGAAATGAGCCCAGGCTATCTCACTTGCTGCGTTCGGTGCTCAGCCAGGGGAGACTCCCCAGTGGTACCCAACACCAGCTGGACCTGCCAGGCTCGGGCTCCAGCACACGTAGAGCAATGCAGCGTTGAGCTGGCGAGGGTACTCACTCCTGAATTTCCATAGGCTGTGGACAGGAGGGGAGAGCATTCCCTGGACAAGACCCTCAGGAACGGCTAACGCTCTCTGCATTCAGCTTTTTCAACTGCTCCTGTGTTTGTCTGTAAAGATCTGACAAGTCAAGGAGCTGACAGTGCTCCTTAGAGCAAGACATGGGTTCAGTTGTCCCCACTGAGGAGTCATATGTGGGAAACCTCTGCTCACCTCGGTGGCAGGGGAAGCTCCCAGGCAGATGCTGGGAAGGAGTAACAGATTTCCCTAATTATGACAAGCTGGATTAAAACATCTTCCAAAAAAAACCCAAAAAACCATGTCAGTGACAAATAGCTGTCTGGGAACTATTGAAACTACTGGAAAATGTCCAGTGAAGCGCTATGTGAGTCACTGAACTGCTAGAATTTTTATACCACCAGCAACAATCATTTTAAGCCAGTTTAGTCACAGCATTTCCCTCTTTGGACCATTTGGATTGTGCTTTAGCAGGGTAAATATTTTTCCCAACCAGGACAAGGCTAAAACTAGTTTCTGACCTCCCACAAAGTTTAATGGGTGTATTGTCATCTAATCAATGGGACACAGTTCTTGTGCAAGACTTTACCTATACAGTACACAGCAGCTTTTCTATACATGTACATCTCCAGACAGAGAGAGAACAGAAACCCTTGTATTTGTGAACTCTTGCAGATGATCCCATGCATTTATAAGCAACTGAACTCTTTGTGGGTTTGTTTTGTTTTGTTTTGTCCCCCCCCCCCATCCCCAGCAGAGGAGACAGACAGAGTCTATGCACCGATCTTTGTAAATGAACAAGCTGGAATCACATCATCACAGGACTACAGAGTACTTTATGATTACACAGCCCAGGTAACGGAAGACTGCAAAATAAATATTTCATAGCATCATATTTAAAATGGACGAGGTTGATCCAAACATCTCGAAAGTGTTAATTCTGTGAAGGAAGTGTTATCTTCACTTTACAGCCAGGGACACTGAGAGAATTGCTGGCTTCTGCAAGTGACCTTTACCAATAATCCCAACACATCACTATACCATGCTGCCTCGAGATGAAACAAGAACATCTTTTGCAAGTGATTACACATTTGTAATCACTCCTAAATTAGTGGTGAGCTGTTACAACCTCCTTCTAGAGATACAGGAGACCACAAACACAATAAAAACTTAATTTTTTTAGGGGGTGATGGTTATGTATGCAATATTGTGCATTCTGAACTCACAAATCTCGTGGGATGTTCTTCAAGGGAAAATGGCTACAGATTCCTTGTGTAAGAATATGTGAGAGATGCTTATCTAAGAAATTCTTCTGCATTTGATCTCACTTATCTGGAGAGTCCTGCTCCAGTTTAACACCTTGGCTTCAGCTGAGGTGCTCTCCATGCTGGAGAGGACTGAATCCCCATAAATGACACTCTTTCCCTGTACTTCCACATTGCAAGTTGCAGAATCACAGTGGAGGTGGTCCAGATACCAAAAGACTGTTTGTTATAAAGAGCAACCCGCGTCCTTAACTGGGATATTGAACTCTCACTGGCTTCAGACCTACCTAGGCATAAGTACCATTAGCAAAAGTTTATGAATGGACTGGTTATGAATATATTCTTATTCGGATGGACTCCAAAACCTCTTGGACTCTCGCTAAACCATTAGCCTCCCCTAATGCAACTCCCATAATTTAATTACATGTCAGTTTAAAGGTTCCTTTTATTAGCTTCAGATTAGCAGAAGGAGCAGCACTCAGAAAGCCCTACTTTCCAGTGCAGAGAGACCCTTGCACCAAGGGGCTTGCCTTCAATAGCCCAAACTGAAGAAATGCTGACATATGACAAAATCTGTTAGCCAGATAAATTATGAAAACAGAGAAAGGGCTGGAAAGGAGAGCTTTCTCTAGGTACAGCAGTGATCTGACACCTTTATTATATGTTCTTTGTTTTGCTTTGTTCTAAACCCTCTTTTATTATTTGCCTGAAATTTCATCCAAACACAGCTGAAAGCACCTCACTGTTAATGCCAGTTTCCCTGAGGAGACTGCGGGATCTCTTTATCAGATCCCTACTCCAGGAGGTGCCTTCAAACTATGACACACATGGATTTTGCCTGCTGAGAAAAGAGCCTGTTACTACTTCTAGTATATCGTATATTGAGGCCTCTCACTTTTCGAGTCCGTTCTTACCTACTCAGGTACATTAAATTTAGATTTAGCTGATGCATCAAACATATCTGGAAGCCTCTCCTGCCCTGTTTTCTATTTTACTACACTGTGGGTAGCAAAGTGGTTTCCTATGGAAAATAGGACACTGAACGACCTGATAGCTGCTGGAGAGCTCAGCAATAGCTTACTTACAACTATTCCATTTGTCCCGGAGATAAAAGTTACCTATCTCAGGAAGAGTTCTGATACCTCCACTGGTCAGCTCTGTTCTGTATTAAAAAAACCGAGAGACCTATTTAAAGCCTGGATTAGTACAGACTCTGCTTTTATCTCCCTTGGGAATTAAGCTGTGCGCTGTTTTATTTAGCAACACCTGCAGACTACAAAAGGGTCATGGTTAGCTGGGTTAGGACAGTCAGATTTAACCTTTTCCAGCCTTACCCAATGATACAATAGTCAAGTTGCTCAGGACTAGACAACAGGGAGATCAGGGAAATTTGAGGATCTTAGGAAATAGCCATCTTAGAAAGCACTTAATCTCTCATTCTCTGGCTTTGCAGGCTCTTTCCCAATCCAAATGACACTGGCAAACTGTTGATGAAAGGCAGGGTAAAAAATCACCACCAGATACATGCTTGGGCTCTCCTGTACTCTCAGGCTCACCACATTTCCTTTCCCTGTTTCCTTTCAGAATATGGATGAACTGGACATCAGCGAAGGAGATATTGTAGCTGTCATTGAAGAAAACGAGGATGGCTGGTGGACAGCAGAAAGGAACGGGCAGCGAGGCTTTGTGCCCGGGTCTTATCTTGAAAAGCTTTGATGAAAAGAAGCCCCAGTCCTCAGACTTTAAAAATATTCTATTACAGAAAACAAACAGCACACAAGGTCTGCTTCAGCTGACTCAGGGCAACCCATAATACTGTCTTCTACAATAATCAACTGACCATGCTTGTCTTGTCCTCCTGCCTCATCCCAGCACCTCCTGGCCTATGCTGTCTGCAAAAAGAATCTTCACCTCACAGAGACTAGGACTTGGGTTTCTTACCACAGCTCTTCCTACCCTGTGTCGCAAAGCTTGGCAAATCTGGGAGAAAAATCCCACCCAGAACTTAACTGCACTAAAAGAAAAAGATCAAGGAAGCAAGTGCTATTTCTCTAGGATGGAGGATGATCTCTGGGCAGCTTATGAGCCACTCTGATGATCACAGTAGCCACATTCTCTGCCATGGATCCTCTCCTCTCACTGCACAGGCCATGCAAGCATTTTTGATAGTGGGGTGGAAAGCACACTCAAAAAGCAGGTGGCTTTGATGTCACAGCCTCTTAGCTGTACAAAACAAGGATGAAGCTCTCTTAAGTTCCTTTTAACAGCCCTCTTTCAAGTTCCCCTTACAGCACGTGTGTAACCAAGGAGAAAGGTGGGTAACCCTCCACTGTTCTTTATCACAGTCACTGAAGAAAATATGAAAAACAATGAATGCAGCTGGAGAGGAGCACCTGAAGGACTGAGACGCATCAGTAGCAAGAAAACATAAGGCACTCCCCACAATGGCCATCTCCTAATACAATGAAATTGCTGCTATCCATGGCTCTATCATTTGCACTGGATTCTGGGGCAGCAAAATATGGATAGATGATGAGCCCAAGGCTTGCTTTTGCCTTAGTTGGATGGTTTCCCTGACACTTCCTTGGGATTTTTCATCATTAAAAAAATAGCAACAAACCCAACAAATACGCAAAGCCTCCAGCAGTGCTGCACTGCCCTCATCCCTCTCCTCTGAGCTCCAGAGAGAAGTGCCCATTACCTCTTCTGCAATCTGCATACCTGTGTCATCAATGCATTCATTCTCCTTTCAACTCCTCTGTCCCCCTAGCTGATCCTCTCCTCCTCTTCTGCCCACAGGATTTTCTGTAACTAAATGCTGTCTAAAGCCTCTGCATCTCTGGGATTTCTGGCACAGACATGTCCTGGTTCCTCTCTAGGCACTTTTAACATGCTTGTTCTTCAATAAACCCCCTTCAGAGAGATCAAACTGTGCAGGTTCACTGTATTTCAGAGATTTCAGCTCTATCAGTCCTTCTAGTTTGGTATTTAAGAATGTTTCCAACTGCCACTGTACTTACCAAGGGATCAATAGGTACTTTTTGCCCTTCCTCCCTTTTCAATATTTCATCATGGTTTAAAAAAAAAATTAAAAATTGGTGATTTAATCTGAAGCAGAGCACACTATTTCTGGGGGCAGAATGACCTTGTTTACCAAGGTTTCAGGTCTTAAAACCAAACCAAGTCAATGAAAATGAATCAAATTGCTATCCAAAAGGCATGGAGCAGGGAGGAACTGTTCGTTAAGACACAGCGTGAAGGACAAAGAGAAATCTAGAAGAAAAAGCCATAATGGTCAATACAATTATTCCTTAAGTGAAACAGAATGAAGGTCTTGCTTCAAGAATGGAATAAAAGTTACTGCAGGCCCTTTTTCTTCACTTCCCTGCAGTCTTTTGCACAAGAACACTTGTATTTCCCACATGTCCCCAAGTTATTATGCAGCGCATCATCATCAGAGCTGAAGAGCTCTTAGTACCTTGCCTTAGCACAGGCTCAGAGGAACTGCAGAAACTTGAATGGCATTTAAGGTACTCACTTACACGAAGAGTAGTGCTCATTCAGGCTGAAGATTTTAACGACAGGTTTCCGTGACTAGGTCTGAACTGAACAGTGATAGACAGATGGTCCACAACAGCCTTCAACTAAGCCACCACACTGTAAACAGACAACTAGAACAGCTCTCCTTATGTACAGGATGAGAGGAAACCTAAAGTATGAGAGATTTAATGTATTTGCTTCCTGAACATTCAGTTTTCCACAAAGAGAACTGTAATAAACCAACAAATACTTAAATAAATTGCAGTTTATCTTAATTAAAGAGGAAAAAAAACAAAACACCAAACCAACATTGAGATACATCGCCTCTATTTGTGTGTGACACATGGAATTTTTGCTAAGACTCCTCGCTTCTCTAGAGGCCCAGAAAACCACATAACATCTCTGCTTACGTGTACCACACAGTCTACATCACTGACGGTCACTAGTGGAAGGGTAACTGTTGTTCCTACCCCATCAAATCAGTTCATATTTTTGCTCTTAAGCTCAGGAAACTGGTTTCCTTTCTACCCATCTCTTCTTCTGTTGAGTAAACACTGTTGTAAGCACAAGAGGCTAGAGATATTTCAAAATCTACCCACCGTCATAGCATTTGGGTCCCAGATGCTAACTCCAGACTCTCCAGGAAATGAAAAAGCAGCAGCAATGTTTTATCATTATTTCTCTGCTTTACATTGAATGATTTGGCTGACAAGCAGCTACCAAGCCAAAGGGCAGTTTGCCCTATCAGTGTGGCAGCACTTGTCAGAAATAGAACAGAAATATCAAGAAATACCCACACTCTCTGAGTACACCCACATTTTAGGTTTCATCCATCCCCCTTGTCAGTAGGAAATGCAGGAAGGTCAAATGTAGGTTACAGCAATAATAATATTACCTTAATAACAATGTTTCCTCTCCAGTTTGGTAACACTTGAGCAACAACATCAACTCACTCAAGTAATCATTTACTTTTCAGGAAAGATGGGAAACGGAAACCCTCCCTTTCCACTGGTAGACGTTCTTAAACTAACTACAACATTTTTGGGTGAAATTCTTTTCAGACAAACACTTCCGATAAGCTCCTACTTTCCTTTTTTAACCACCATTTTTTTGGCAAGGAGATGTCAAGCAGCACATGGGGACAAAACAACAGTAGTAAACAAAGTTGTGTGTTTGTCAAGTTAACTCCTATTTCAGACTACCTCCTTACTGACGCTGCTTTGGTTCTGGGTGGGCTCACACACAAGCAACTGGTCCCAGAGAGCAAGGAACATGTTTTTGCCAGCCGCTCTGCAGGAGGGGAACCTTATTGCCTCCCTATAGCCTGTGGCTGGTATGCACATACAGACAAATTAAAGAGAAGTGACAACAAAGTTACTGAGATGTTTTTGACTTAGCACTGCAGGACTTCAGTTTGCACAACAGACAACAAACATTTCATGTTGAACAATTTCAGATCTATAACTGTTAACTCTGGAAATTTTGACTAGGCCATAAGAAACAGGCATTATCTATCCATGAAATACGAGAAAGACTGGATACAGGCAATCCAGCTCAACATTACTCTTAAACCAAATCCAGATATGCATATTAATCCCTTTTACCATGTTATTATTAATTAAGGAGCAGAGAGGAAAACCTGCTTGAAAATAACATTTAGCCAACAATCATATGTAACTGGGAAACGTCTGTAAGAGCAGCATGAGGCCCATCTCTGCACAGAACAGATTTCAGCTGCTGCATATGGCATTAAGAGCCCACAAGCCAGTAGGAAAACTTGGTCAAACAAAGCAGTATCAGACTAGAAACAGAGAGATCAAGGAAACCCAGCTCTAGGACAGCCAACAGTCAGCGCTTAACCACAAAGAAGTGATCTCCTGCTAGGCTCACGTGTCCATTGCTACAGCCAGCCAGATTCTAGCACATTTTACAACCAGTCAGTTGAAAGGAAAAAATCAACACCTCTAGAGCTGAGCAGTCAGCAAGAGCAGGAGCATATACGACCTTGAGGACCATCACTTGAACTCTGTGTAATGAATAACCCCAGCATACTCCAGCCAAAGCGTTCACATATCATATACATAAGACATAAAGAGCAGGAACTCTTACCTTGGATTCCTTCTTGTCTTGCTTCTCTAAAGTCAGAGGTCTGAGTCTCCTTTCAGAGGTTATTTCCTAGGCAAAGACTCCTGATTACAGCTCAGACCTCACTGATTACTGAATGCAGTTTAAGTGGAAGCACACAGATGCCAAGAGGAGATTCATTACAAGCCAGGCATCAGGTAGTGCCCAATAGGAGCCAGGTTGGGCAGTAAGAAACAGCTAACCTAAGCACTGGTGGATAACTAATACACTTTCTTTTCTGGTGCTCTGTAACCTCTTGGCTGTACCGCTGCGCACTGGCTTAACTGTGCAGGCTTACAGAGCCCAGAGGACTCTACATCAGTACTGTATAAACACAGTTTGCTGCACTGAGAAGCCACTGTTAACCTTCAGTGTGGGCTGGCAACAACTCTGCATGGTACAGGATAAACTGTAAAGGCCTGAAAAGCAGCCTCTGCTACTCAATACCATCCCTTTTCCCTTGCTTTGTTGTTCTCCAGCTTGCAGGTCTGGGGCAGTGAAAACAAGGGCAGTTACCAGCCACATAGCTACCCATGCTTCGTGTGTCCTCAAACAGAAACTATGCTTTTTTTTTCTAGTAAGTAAGGAGAGCAGGAAGGTGTCCTTCTCTTGGCCTTCACCCCAAGATCCATAGCTCCTTTCTGTCATGGCGTTACAGGCACAACCAAGTGGTGAAGCCTCTGAAGTAAAGCAGAGTTGGCTGTTACAAAACAAAACTAAAAACTGCACTAGAGTCAATCACTACCTTCCACCAGCAGCGTTCACCAGCTTCTGAAATTAATGACAGTTCCCATCACAGGTGGTTTGATGGTGCAGCTGTGCTGTGCTGGGCATGCTCACTGCAGCTGAGGTGGCAGGAGACAGAATGCCTGGGGTTTTGCTCCCCAGGAAGGAGGAGATAAAGTTGTGAGTGAGGTGACAATGGACTTCTGGAATGTGAAGGGTTGCTAGGGACCTGCAGGGGCTGATGGACTGGTTTTTCCAGGGGAAAAGATGCTTGTGCAGAGTAACTAGAGATTGGAAGAGGAACAGGAATTAGCATCCTGCCTGTGACTAGGTTATTAACAAAATGGCAACGTCCCTTCTACTGAAAGAAAGTTGAACAACCAAGAGGTCAAAGAACTTCTAGTCAAACTGTTAGCCATTATCTACTCTTTGCTAGCAATTATCTAATTTCAGTGGCCAGCTCACATTTTGCATGAGGGAAGCTCAGAGCCACAGTTACCTCCAGAATTGTGCACCCCTGGATCACATGCAGTGCACATTTGATCTGTTTCTAGAAAGGCCAGATAATCATATTTCCATCAAATTAGCCAGTGCACATGGTACAGTGCTCATCCTGTCCTTCCACCGGCTATTAAAGGACAGCTGACACCTGATCTGACACAAAGCTACTTGGTGCAACATTAAGAGCACATCTGCAGCCTGTCACTGCTGTGTGCTATGTGGCTGTGGCATTTCTGGCTGACACAAGGGCCCAAAAAGGCAGATTTACAGCATCATCATATTCTAACAGAAAGCCAACTGCATCTTGCTTTTAGATATAAAACTCTAATACAGGTCACTAAGACCTCCCGGTAAAAGTGGGAGAAATCAAACTCAACATCTCCAAAGCTTTTAAGAGGAAAGACAAAATCCTCCAAAACCACTGGGCAAAGAGAATTGGGTTTAGAACGTTGCTACAATTTTATAGCTGGGGATTTCCACAGACCCTCTTAAGACAAAGAGGGCATTGAGACAACTGGGGAGGGTGAAGAGGGAACAGACAAATATCATAAGAGGTTGTTTGAAATCAGAAGGAATTTTACTTGTTAGATCTAAAAGAGCCAGTGTTGTCCAGATTTAAACACACAGAACAGTACATATAATCCCAGTTTTGCTGCCTTTACCAGAATTCAACTAAAGCACCAAATCAAGTGCCCTAAGAAGTAGCCAGTGTGTTAATTGGTGAATGAACTATAACCACATCGGTCGTGCTTTGACTTAAATTCTCTTTGACTTTGAAATCGTGGCATTTGCTGCAACCCCTGCCTCAGGGTAAACAGACACATAGCATACCACAGCTAAAGAAATTCTAGCCTAAACTTGAGTGAAATTTCCAGAGTGTGGGATGACACAGTTGGATTGTTCATGGAGCGCAGGCTAAACCCTTTAATAGGAAAGGGGCTGACTTCATGAAGCAAAGTTATGACTTTCTCCAAAGTCATACCTCATACCTCAGTTTCCCCCTGCACCACAGGCAGTTTGTAAAGCACCTTGACGTCAGGAGCCGAAAATCCTTCTGGCACGCTAAGTATTTTGGTGATTTTTCAACCCCAGACTCAGTCTAAACTAGCTAGCATCGGGTGGTGGGCAGATCAATATTTGCAATGGAAAATCTTGGACAAAAGGACAAATTATATTGTGTACACAGTGTCATTGCTTGTTCAGTAATATGAGGGGCTGGCTCTTGGGAAGGGGGCTGCAGACATGAACTAACACTCACACTCAATGCAGGGAGCGTGTGGGGGAGTTCAGAACATTCCCTTCCACTTTGCGAGGGCACAAATACTCAACAGCTGCATCTATGGAAGAATTGTTCTGAAATTTTAAGCCGAAAACAGTCCACGGAGGAACTTCTTGGGAAACTGGTGAACTTTAACCTTCCCGGGATAAGAATGTTAACATAAGTGTGAATGAGAAAGCTTTCAATGCACTGATAGACGTGAGAAATGCTTTGTCTTTAGAGAAGGGCTGCACAGCCCCTGCTTGTGACTGATCCCCTGTGAGGAAGGCAGACGTGAGCGACAGTGACTTTGTTCTGCTAAGTGGCAGCTAAAGGTTTTACTACGGTCACTGCTCAATTCAGCAGCCAGGGTGGGATTCAAAACCAAAGAGAAGCTCTTATCCTAGAGATAGACAAGACCTTGAGAAATGCATCCTCCCTGCTCTGCGGGGTCCTGGGCCAGCTTTTTTAACCGGAGAGCTTATCAGCACAGGCCCCAAATTTGTGTTTGCTCAGTCTGTCTTGTATCCTCAATGCACCATTTCTTGATGCCACCTTTATTTCCCACCCATGTATACAAACACTGCTAGGTTAAAATGGTGGATTTAAGCTTTTAAAAGGGATATTTCATTCAAAGTGCAAGAGCCGTTGAGTGCTGGACTATAAGCAATAAGCACACTTCCCAAGGATGGGGCACTCTCATAGTCCTGGAAGTTACTGCCTAGTTCTACAGCATGTTCCAGGAAACGAAGTCTTGCCTTTTGCCCGAGTGGTGTTTGGTAGAGGCCTGCCACAGGACAACACAATGCAATCTTTGCCAAAGATGACATATTCTTCTCTTGCTCTTACTTGAGAGCATTTGAACACTGCTCCCCTTTGCCTGATTTGCTGGCAGCCTCACTCTGTGGCAACCATGAATTAATTTTATATCTTACTGTCTCCTTTGTGGGAGCAGGAGAAAAATATCAGAATGCTATTCAAAAGCAGTTTCCTACTTTGGCCTACAAAACAGACTTCCCTATGCAAGGTATCCTACATGCTCCCAAACCCCTGCTGCCCCCAAGTCCATGGTTTGCTTGAGCATTTTATTTGCATAAAGAAAATGCATTTCAGTTCTTCAGTCACAGCCTGATGCAAGCAAAGGTCGGACATCACCATTATCCTGGAAAAAGCTGAAGTTATTATTTGAAATGGGACAGGAGCCCATTTGGTGAAAGGGGCTGCTGCCTGAAGCACCCAGATTAAAGATGAAAGCAAAGCTGTCCATTCTCTGGAGCATCAACAGGAATATCTCTGGAACAGCCCCACATGGCTTTGGCTCACCAGTTATCAGTAGTAACCCCTGTTTGCAGGCTTCCCTCTGGCCAAGAGAGAAGAGGTTTGAACTCAAAAGCTTTGATGTGAAGCATGACCATTCACGGTCAAGAGAACTAAAAAGAAAAATGTTGTCCAGTGCATAGTGCTAAAGAGTTGAAATTTTGCAAAAGTGCTTTTTTGCTTGCTCCAGCAGGATCCCTTGAGCATCCAGACTTGAGCTCTGATAGTCTCTCATTTGCATGGTTAAAGTTCATGTCCAGGTTTAGTCTACAAAACCTGGCCATGCTTTCAGGTTATGGGTAAACTGTACTTGATGTTCATCTGCAACGTAAATCCACAACATAAAATACAGTTGAACAGCTATCCTGGAGTCTAGACATGGAGGGAAACAACAGCTGCTGCCAGGCACAGATCCAGCGGAGATTACTGCAGTCACAGCAAGGACCAAGCAAAAGGTATATGCCTGGACTAAATATGTGTCATGAAAACAAAACCTGTATCATGAAGGCACTGCCATAGTGAGGAAGTAAAGAATCAGGTGGGCAAACTCTACATCTCCTGCAGGCAGCTGTCAGGCCATTAAACATGCCAGGGGGTCACACATGGCCCAGGAGCAGCTTTACAGCTATGCTTCCCCAGCACTTCCTTCTCCGCCATCCACTAACAAGTAGTCTGGTGATTTAGCCTTATTTGTGAGCACTAATCCTTGTGACATGGTGTAAAGAAGGAAACCTGACTTGTTGCAGGACTAGCTTGGTGGTTTTTTGCAGATATTCCTTACCCCTAGAAGTAGGAGAGAAGGACAAAGTTTACACCTACTGCTGTGTAGGGCAAACTGACATGGCCCCATCAAAATCAGGTCAACCTTGACTTCCAAACAGCAGCAGCAACAACGTAATTCCAGTATGTGCCACTAATTTTGTTCTCTTTTTATCAGTCCCGGTACTGAGCAGGATCACCAAAACAGAGATGGACAAACAGCAAATCCAAGAAAGAGAGCCCTACAACAGAAGACCAGTGCTGAAGCAGTCTGGAAATATGAGAATGATATGTGAGACAGTGGGAAGCAGGGTAAGAGTGCCAGCATCTTATCACCCAACAGCCACACGCAGCCTACAGCAACCCACAAATACTGTTGCTGCTTTATAGGTCACTGCATCATTTAGCAGTTTGGCAGACAGGGGAAGCTTTATGCTTGCACCAGTAGATGTACCATAGATGTCAGTTTGCTCTCTTGCCTTTTAGCAACACCCCAAGCACACATTGTGTTTTCAGACAAGCTGCCCCCGAAAGACCTCATTACAGAGGAAACTGTTCAGCTACAGGAAGGTGCAGGGATCAGAAAGGAAAAGGTTAGCAAGATAACTTTTAAAAAAAGGATGGGGAAGTAGGCTTGTTATATGTATAAAGGGCAGCTGCTCCAAATCAGTGAGGGTGGCACAGAAGAACAAAAATGGAAAGATTTAGATGCTCAGGTGGCAGTCTGCTAAGCGCTACATTCATCCAAGTGTGTACTTGTGCTGTAGGATATAGCACACAGAAAAACCCAAGATCCAGTGCACTTAAAGACTTCGACTGGATTTCAGTGGGATTTATCTCAGGCCTAAGATTAAGTCAGTTACAAGATACACTAACTCTGTATTGTGAAGGCTATCACTAACACTATTATCACAAGTACTTATCTCAAATCTCAACTGAAACTTCAACTGAAGCTACTGGAAAATCTCACAAGCTGTCCTCTTCCTGCTATCAAGACAGATTTTTTTACTAATTTCATTGAATTGAGCTTGTCAGACCATTTCCCCCACCTGTTTAATAAGACAAATACACACCTGATCGTGCCTTACAGTAAGCGTGAATGAGACTCTCATATTCTCATGAGCCTCACATTAGGCTGCTGAAAGGCAGTAAAGCACAGGATTTGCACTGCAATGTACTGGAAAGTCATTTCAATAGCAGCAAGAAGAAACAAAGCTCAATTAACAAACACCCTTAAGGCAATTCTAATCCCATGTGTTAAGAAGCTCTGGATCAAGTCAGGCTCACTGCCACAGGCAAGCTTGCGTGCTTCACGTAGCATACACATGTTCAGTATTTCTTTGGATGATGTCCTGCGCAGTCTGCACTGAGAGCTCAGTGCCTCTTCAGCAGGAGGCACCAGACCCAGGTGGTTCGGATGAGCAGCCACTTCTGTGCAGCCAGGGTGAAGTAAGCACACTACTTGCTGTTTGAAGGCAGAAATCAAAGTCCTGGCAAAAACCACACAGACAAGATCCATCCATCCCTTAAATATCAACACAAACCTTTCTTTCTCCCCCAAACACCCAGTGTTGTTAGTATTGACAGCTTCACTGGCTGAAGTAGTAACTGCAGAAAAGTGGCAAGACCTCATAGATAGCATTATCAGCATTTGACAGCCAAGTGAAAGTGTAATCAACGTACTACAGTCTAATCAGTCCTACAAAGCTTTTATGAAGCCTATCAACAGGGTACCAAAGATTATTTATTGGTTCTTTATTTCCTATGATGTAAGATCTCACTGTAACAGAGCTGAATTTTGGTAGACCCTGCACTACAGTAGATAAATCACATCAGATTATGAAGGGGGATAGGAACATCCTACATATTGCAAAAAATACACAGGGGAAACCTCTCCGGAGCAGCCAGCTGTATCTGAGAACTAAGAAGTGCAACACTGCTTGCAAAAGAAGTAGCAGGGATTGCCTTATGCCCAGGTACAGGATAGGCAAGAAGAAATCCAAACAGGAACTGAAAGTGTCAGACACAGAAGCCAAGGAAAAAAAGCTGGAATGAAACCAGGTCATCCCTGTCCCCTAAAAAGTACTGGCACATACAAGCATATTAGTAAGGCCAAATTACAGTGACACCAACATTCCCGTCTAATGCAATCCAAAGCTTATTCATTCTTTCAGTAAAAAAAAAAAAAAAAGCATTTCCTGATGTATCAGCCCAACTTTACTTGTCACAACTTAAGCCCATGATTTTTTCTTTCAACAGAAAAATATATTTCACAGAAAATATATTCTTCACATACATGAAAGATTTCCGCAAAGAAGGGAAGTAACTTATTATTCCCTCTGCTAGAATGTTGACCTTAAAAATAGTGGTGGATTATGTGCCTGAAGAAGAAAAAAAAGGCAGATAATCAGTGATGCTAAATTTGAAGAAGAAATTAACAACTCATGTTTAAAGTATTAATGAGAATGGTGTTTAAACTTAAGTTTCAAGAGTGTAAACTAGCAAGGAAACACAGAAGGAGCAACGAGAAACATGAAGGACAATAGCACAGAGTAGAGATACCAAGAAATTCAAATTAACACATGGCTTGGATAAAGTCTACACTGCTCAAAACTATAGTTTTGAGCATTATTTACTCAACTACACTACTGAAGAAACCAAACTAGTTGGTACCTGAAGCAATGGGCCTGTGGTACTCCTAGCATTAAGACAGGCTGATTTATGGTATTTTTCACACTAATTTGAAGTAGCCCCTACTAAACTGCCCTCTGCCATGTCTCAATTGCATTTGACACTTGAGCTTCTCGAACTAGGTAATGCAGGTAACTTGATACTACAGTGCAGATTAAACTCTTCAGCTAAACAGGGTTCAACAGTAACAGCTAAAAAAATAACTAGCAACTTAAAATGTATTACAGGAAAGAAAAACTCTTCCATCTTACTCACACCTAGATTTTTAGTTTTTTCTTATT
Source organism: Gallinago jamesoni (assembly GCA_025769975.1). Lineage (NCBI taxonomy): Eukaryota > Metazoa > Chordata > Aves > Charadriiformes > Scolopacidae > Gallinago > Gallinago jamesoni. Next base: position 21,979,656 of record JAOQGH010000069.1, on the reverse strand, counting down.
ATATTTTTTGTGTTGTTCATTATGACAGTGACATCCACACTGGAAAATATAACTTAGAATGTTTACAGGAGTCTGAGCTTCTCTATGGTATAACTTCATTTAAGAGGAAGGAGTCCCAATATAGGTAACTTAAGAGCAGAAAACCTGCTTATCAGAGTATTACTTGAGAGACAGGCCCGTGCTGTTCAAAATTTTCCAGTTTATTAATACTAACATGGTTCCTGGTTCAAAAGCAAAACACATTGTAAACTTAAAAAAACAAAACCTCATTGCAACACAAAGCTTCTGACTCAGGTGGAGAAGCAGCCAGGATACAAAACTTGCCAAGACTTTTCAGCAATGAATGAAGCAGAAAGGAATATGGATTCATCAGTTTGCCTTAAGAGAAACAGTTTATAATAGAGCTCTCTTTCACCCACAGGGCAGAAATCCAGTTTTCTACTATCATTTTTCTTAGCACGTGAATAGTCTGTTGAGAATAAGAGTTTTATTAACAGTAGCAGGCAGCCTGGATCCAGCACATGTGGGAATTCAGCCAGAAGACAAGTAGAAGCTCTTCTCAAACACCAATCAGGCTTTTGAAAACATATACTTTAGTTCTAGGAGAAATCAAGGGTCTTTAGGTAACAGCAAGATTATTCCTCACATGAACAGCAAGAAGCTCAGTGTATCAAGACACATTTTAATATTAGTGTTTTAATATATTTACAATTGAGTAAGTTCTCTCTATATATTCAGCCAAATATAGTTCTACTGTAGGCAAAGTTAATGTTAAATAAGCCACAGTTTCTGTTGAAATGGGTACAGAGACCACCATGAACAGGTGCAACAAACTACACCTGCATTTTTACAATCTAAGACACAGTAACAGCATCACCTTGATAAGCAGAACAGCCTGCTTTGTTCTCATTGCTTGAAGCTTTTTACAGGACACGTATATGAAGTAGAGCTAGCTAAGCCCCACATGTATCATCTGTCACAGTCACCTTTTCTACAGGACTCAAGATTAAGAAATTCTTCTCCAAAGTTATACCGGGACCGAAGACTGAGTGTCAGAAACCTGGCAGGTCAGTTTGCAGTTCTCAAATTCTAAACAAAACAGACTTATATCCAACCCAAGGCTTTTAGTACTATGGTAACATTCAGCATTAACCAAGCTGAACTATACCGAGCCAGTAACAAGTATTTAAGCTGCCTGGCTACTAACCACCTCCAGAATTTGGGAAGTCTATGTATCTGGAAGTGATGACACATGGTATGGTACCAAAAATTAGTATTATCTCAATCCCTACAGGAGAACTGGTGTATGCATCCTTATTTGAGTGTGAATCCCACTGTTTGCACTAATTAGTACACAACCACCCAAGCACTAGTACAATACAGGATCATACAAAGACTCTAAAAAGTAAAACCAGTCAGCTCATTCTACAGCTGTATTCATGTCTGACTACTAAGGAGATACCACTAGTTCCCAACTTCAATGAGTCATACAAAATGCAATCTATTACACTCTTGCAACTTTGCACATTTTGGTGTTGCGGTGTTTAGTTTATTTTTTAAAAAAATACAAAACACAAAAACACCACCACAAACAAACCCAACCCATAACACCATCACTCTATCCACCCATCCAAGACCCACTGACAAATCATGCAATGCAAGGAGGCCACTGGTTCCTAGGAACAACTAATCCACTACAGTTAGAAGTTCAGTTTGGCTTTATTTAAACTGTGTTTCATGCCAAAAAAAAAAAAAGCAGTAAAATATTTATTGAGCAGATTCAGTAAAAGTTTCCACGTTCCTCCATGAATTCCCTGCCTTTTCTAAAGCAAGCAGAAACCTCCCTGATCTACATGCAAGTACTTGGTGCTGCACTGTCAAGTCATCTCTATTACAAACCCTTGTCTTCCAGCAAGACTATATGTGCACTGTAACCTCTCCATAACTACCTTCACTTCAAAGATCTAAGTTCAGGCTCCTGACTGTGGAGCTTCTTTCTGCCTTGTAGCTAGTGAGAGCTGACTAATTTTTTGAAGCATCCTTAGCTTTGTTCTGTGCAATACAGAAGTCTGATTCCTACAAGTCAGGTTGGTTTCAATCTTATTAGTTTGGGAGCCCACCAAGCACAACTGAAATATGCAATACAACAGGAAACAGATAATCCTTAAATTCGTCAATGCTTCTGACAGTAGATTCTGTTAACAGGCTTGCTGTCACATCCAGGAAATTTAACGCCAGAATCCCAGGAAGCCTTTCAAGTTATTAAGTCACATATCATACTAATAATGAAAATCTAAGCCCCAAGGGCACAGCGCCGGAAACCCACCTTTAGGTATTAATTCCAGAAGTATACTTCTACAGCAGTGTAGCAATTCTGAGAAACTTAAATCCCCCTGGAGATACATTGGCCTTAACAACAGACTATGTATACAAGAATTATCTTTTCCTGAGTGATATTTCTTTAGGTATTTGAGAATATTATGTTGATGCCAGCTTGGCTGAGCACGTCTGCTTTGATAAAGCACATAAGCAACTTGTAGAAATTCTGAACATTCCCAGCTTCTGCAAAAAAACGATTCAAATGAAGCCATAGAAAGCAGAGCAGTGACCAAGCATCCAAATAACACAGACACCTTAACGCATAATTAACATACAGCAGTTATAGTACAGCTATTCATCACCACTGTTGGAGGTGACAAATTCTTTCTTAATTGTATTCACATGATGTTAACTTTCCACCAAGTTCAAGCAAGTTGTGTTTCTCTAGCATCATTTCAAATGAAAAGAGTAAGTATGACACGATCAAGCTTCCACCAAACCTTAAATACAGATCGATTTAAGTGAAGCTGCTTAGAACTGGTGCTTTCATACTAGAGCTTATGCTTCAGGCATACCAGGACTCCATTTGAACAAACACACTGGAATCGTCAACAAAACAAGACATTTGTAGGGAGGATATACAGAGATTTATTTAATCAGGTTTACTATTTACAGTTGAGATCACTTTCACATACTACTTTGCTACTCTACACGGCTACATTGTTTCCAAACCAATTTAAGATCTACAGTGTAACAGTTCACTCAACACATAAAACCGCTCTTCATAGAAAAAAAGAAATATTTCATTATAGAACAGTAGTGCATACATTATACTCCTGAAAAGCCAGCTTGTATTTTAAACCACTAACGTCTGAAAGATTTGATCTCTGAAGGTCAAATCTGCAGTCACATGATCCTAAAATTCTCGTTAGTCTTTTTTCTTTTTTTTTTAACAATTTATATATAAAGTATACTGGACTTAAGTGTTTTTAAAAAGTGACACTGGTGAGGGGCAAGATTAAAATATTTTTTCCTCAAATTAAATACAGCTGGCTTCCTTTGTACAACTTTGGCCAAAAAAGTTCCATGTAGTGAAGGTTTAAAAAAACAAAAATCCTCTCTCTATATGCAAGATTCAGCCAGTAAATGCTTAGAGGTAATCTACCGAAGTAGGCACACATCCTTTGACTCTCATGTCAACCAACTTACACTCACCTTGCAAATGGTTCTGAAATCAGAAAGTTTACTATTATACTAAAACATTTAGATACATGAATAGCGGGCTAAAACAGTGAAAAGTCATAGATAACTCTATGGGTGTGTGTAAAGCTGAGCTGTTTTGCCCATCACCAGTGTACAGTACGGCTGTCCTCGTCTGTGAAAGGGGTGCTTTGACTAAGCTTAGGGCAAGAAAGCTATCGCAGTAGACCTGGCCCATTCACCTTCCACGTTAAGTGAGATAAGATTGAACGGTGTGTTCCCCTTCTCTTCTAGGCGTAGGTTCCGCCAGTGATGAGAAGTTCGTAGGCAGGATCCCGACTCCTCCTACATAGTACTATACAGGCACACAACATGCCCAGAAGCTATGGAGAGAAAAAAGAGAAAAAGCTGAGTACAAAGTACTTCAAGAGATTTAACCTCCACACAGAAATTGTCAGCATGCTCCAAAAGACTGTAATTCTCCATAAGGAAAATGGCAACAAACGCATCGTCCTTGAAAAAGCTTCTTATCCTGCTGCAAAAAGTCAGCGGCACAAACTTTCTTGCAAGCTTGTCTTGGATGTCTTTAACAAAATTTTTTGGGGTCACTGGTATTCTGCCTCAACAATTCAGATGGAAGAAATCACTGATTTTTTTTATGAAAGGTACCAATTTTTAGATACCATATCTGGCATGAAAAATCAAAGTGAAATTCAAATGCCTTAGCCTCTTAATGCTATGATGGCAAAGAGCAAAACATCAGAGTTTTATGAACCTACTTCACTGCTGAAATCTTTCAAATGCGCAGCCTCATTTGACGTGTCAAATTAGAAAGTTTAAGTCCAACGTGAATTATTCACTTTTAGACATCTCCCTGTTGTTAAAATTCACAATACCATGACTGAGCTGGCAAATTTGCAAGGAATTTAGGATATGATCATCTAGTATACATGTACAAGACTTCTATCAGATGAATGTTATCAGGAACATTGGACATGACATTTTACATATGTTGCATGGTACTGGAAGTAGAATGAGACAAAAAAAATGTGAGGTAGTGTTTTGTTCTACAATAGTAATTGGTAATAGCTTCCAGTAAAGTAAGAGGTTGTATTGATGTCATATGCATAGAAATTTATTCACAGATGCAAACTCTTCATGAAGCTCCTGTCATAGCTCTGAATTATAAAGCATCACCAAGAAGGTAAAGAAGTTTCTAAAAAAAAAAAAAGCCTCAGCAAAACACCCTTAAAGAGTAAACTAGAATGAAGTGGGTGAGCAGACAATCAAGTATTGTCTTCTTCATTGATACAGCAAAAACCCAGTGAAAATACAGCAATGGGACAAAAGGTGAATTGCTCACTTCAATAAAGTTTGATGCAAGCATCACATGTGTAACAGGTTTTAAAACTTAATGATGGTACATGCAAAATAGCACTGAAGTCTGTTTAAAGAATGAAGATAATGTTTTAGAAATCATGACTCTAAATAAGCAATGCTTAAAGAAAGATGAAATTACAGTAGAAGCTTTTAATTTCCTGGGAAGAAACAAGCTGTAAAGATTAATAATATTCTGAGTCTGCTTTGCATCTATAGCAGAAATCAGTTCAGCTTCAAAGAAGCATATGCTGAGTAACCTAGAGCATGGCATTTCAGCCTGCTGCTAAAAACAGCACCTTTCTTCTCTTTTCATGTTTACTCAGGTGGTTCCGGTTCAGACTGACTGCAAATATATACAGTATATCTTGTCATAGAATTGTTTAGGATGGGAGGGACCTTTAAAGGTCATCTAGTCCAGCCCCCCTATAATGAGCAGGGACATCTTCAGCTCTAACAGGTTGCTCAGTTGTTATACTCATGTCAGAGTAAGAGGAAAAAACAAGTTACGTGAGAGAATGTCTCTTCATAGACACAGCGTTTCTAAGCGAAGAGGTAATATCCACAATAAAAAAAACCTCCTCGTGTTAGACTTGTGAGATAGAGAGTTCATGGTAGTCACCAGTGGCTAGAGAACTCTGAAGGCTTGCAGCCCACAAATATAAAAAAAACCTTCATGTTGTTTCTTCTTCAAAACAAGGATAAAACAAAGAATTTGCTGCAAAGAAACACTTCCTTTAGTCTTTGGCTGCAATTCATTCTAGGCATGTATTTCAAATAAATAAAAGTAGTTCCGTCACATTTGCAGTTATTCACACAAAGATAATCCTGTTCAATGACTCACTCAAGACATTACATTTATACAGTCTTGTGTAAAATCCAAAACCATCAGGTTCTAACAAAAATTCATGTAATCAACAGCTGAGGTACTATTCAAAACATTTCTATCCTGAAGGAGGCCACCAAGCATATTCGTAGAATTCACTGTTAACACAGAAGTATCTCCCATATTTGAACTTTCTCTACAGAAATGATTTATTGCATCATTTAAAAAAATTATGTCAGCACCTCTGAAACCTTTTCTAAGGCATTTGATTTTGTTTCTCTTCAGTTGCTACTTAATATTGTGAAAAAAATAGGTTTTTAATGTATTTTTTTAAATTTGCCTGCTAGCAGTAGGTATATCCAATCTTTCAAACCTATTTACTTTCCATACCAAACAACGCTCAGTGGCTGGACGCACATATGCCAAACTCAATAGCTAGTAATTGATCGCTAATTACAAAAGCTATCTTTAAAAATGATCTTTGAAGCTAATTAAGCAGCACTTCTACTGCACTGCAATGCCTTTGCTCTCTTCAGTTTGCCTCCTATTTATTAATAGTTTGTGCTGTCATTGTGGTTGAGACAGGGAAGTATTGCACATGCAAAGATCCCCATGGTAACCAAAACATGAACATACCAAAAATTACTTTTATGCAGAAAAGACTTAAGTTTTCCACAAATTCCAAACCTTGCAAAAATTCTCCTCTTCTCAGCCTTTTCATTTTAAAGCAAGTACTGAAAGCTAAATCTGCTGAATGTAAGCTATTAGAGTTAATGAACTTTGGACGGCCTTATTGCATAACATAAAAATAACAATCAGTTCCGAGTGGTCTCAATGCAGAAAGAAAAGGTAGTAAAATTCACCAAAATGTAAGAAAAACCATAATTACTCTTCTAAGTTTACAGGAGACTGAGACGGCAGGTCATTTCAATTACCCCACAAATTATTTTGCTGAGAACCAGGCTAAATACATACTTAAATTCTTTATTACAAATAAGCCATACATTATGACATCCTTCTAAGGTTCAGGAGATAAATAAAACAATGTCTGAACACTGTTCAATATCATCTTGACTGAAACTGTCTTTTTAAAATGTGAATTTACAACCACTTGCACTGTAGAGCAAAGATACAAGAATATGACCTCTGATAGGCTTCGATATGATAACCCCTCAGTGAATATTATTAGACAGAAATTTCAGGGGTATTCCCAACACCCTGTATTCCTCATGTAACTTTATTCTAGCCATTTTCTAAACAGGTATCATGTAGATTATTTTAACTTTAAGCAAAAAGATTTTAAAATGCTATACTGCAGTGCTAGAAATTTCTCTGATGTTCTTATTTTCATGACGAACTGTTTATATAATATATAGTTTCTGCCAATAGCTTCATTACTGACATGGAGACACATCAAAGAGCACCCACTGCAGAAGGGATACAACTAGCATGCTTGCCTAGAATTGATGAGCCACATCTCCATTGCAAGCACGTGTCAGGAATTCTGGCCCAATCGCAGAGAGGATTATAACCGTGCTGCATTTTGGAGTGGACCCATTAATCAATCTGAAAATGCCAAAACTAGGAATAATGCCTCCTCTTGGGATTTAGCTCTCTCAGCCTTGTAACATACAGTTTTCTCCTACATAGAAAATCTGCCACGGTAACCACGGTTGTGGAAAATACATTCATTTACGTTACACAAACATATTTCAGCATTCAAGCAGACAAACAGTTTAAGTTTTAACAATGGCAATTAAAAAAATACCTTCTTTCAGAAGGCTGAGTACAGATCTCCCGAAATTTAAAGCTCCATAGCTGAAATAATATGATTCTGGACAGTTCAACAATACTACTGTATGCAATGTTACCTATGAGTATACCCTTGTAGCACTGAAATAAAAATTTAACCATATTTTTGCAGGACTTTTTGCAAATGTTTATTTACCTTCAAACATAGAATACAGCTCAAAAGCTACTTTAGAAAGTGAAAGTGTTTCAACTGCCTTACCTGACAAGTACAATGGTTTCTGAATTCAAATACTATTAGGGGCACAAAAGTAACTTTGTAATCAATTTCAAAGTCTCTTTCAATTCAGCATTTCTCAAAGGCCATACCATTGTCAAAGTGTGAAAATAACGTGATTAACGTACTAAGCTGTTAAAATTGATGAGCATTCAAAACCACCAATTTTACAGATATGTTTAGAAAACTGTGCTAGTCTTTTTTAAAAAAACCTCTAAATAAATACCAAGTCTAAATATATATTTATATACTGAGTATAAATACATTAGTCTACTTCCTCAGTTACTTTTTTATGACCAGAGTAACTGTAACAATTAAGGTTCATGTGGGAAACACTCTGTGCTCAATTTTAAGTAGGCAGGGTCTCGCTGTCAAAAACCCTGGTATATGTCCTGGGTGGTATTGACATTAATTGTATGCCATGAAGTACAATTAAGCTTATGTACCTCTAAAGTGGCAGGAAGTATGAGCTACCTATTTTAAAGTTGGAAATTAAATATTACTCAAAAGTTTTAAATGCCAGAGCACATTCAGGACAGTTAATACTTAGTTTTCAAGATAATTAAAAATTATCTTGAACTAATAATAATTTTCAAGAAATATTTTACTATTTACATTCCAGTGGATTACTGCATGTAACATTGACTGTTCAGGTATCTTCAAATCTAACAGAATATACATCCACAAAGCAGTAGTTTTTAGACTATGCATGGTTGAGAAATTCTGGGCCGAAGTGTTTAGATCCTTTTGACTGATGTTCATTTATTCCCGTAAACCAAGTAAGGACTAAGGCTGTCATCATACTGTCCATACTTGCAATGACCTGGACAGCAGTTTAGAATTTCATGGGAGAAAATGTTTATAGCTAAAGGATATTCTCTTACCTGAATAGCAGCAAATGCTAGCGCTGCCCAGATGACATACATCATGATCTCTTGAAGCTTCTTTACAACCAGAGCCTCACACCCCTGAAACAAGTAAGACTTATGTATCCATCTGGCAACCACATTTAGACACACACACAATAAAAAAAAGCCCCAAAAGAGTTTCTGCACCCCAGGGCAGAAAGATAATCCAAACACTAAAAAAGTAATTACTTAGTATATCAAAGATGAAAAAAGGAGAGAGGTTGTTTTGGTTCCTCCCCTCAGTCCCCCCAGAAACCATGTTTGTTTCCTGGTTAAGTAAATACACCCAAGACTTCATGCTCCCACTAAAAAGAAAATTAATTGACTGTCAGCAGAAGCACACAACTACATAAGCTCATCCTTTGGCTGTCTTACCTCAGAATAAAGGTCCATCGGGTGGGTCAAACTGCCAGTACAATTGCTGAGGGATGCTTTGCAACAGCTGAGCGGCACACTGTTATTTTTGGTTTGTTTGAACCAGACAGTAGTCTCCCAATCTGAATAGTTATGGATCCCACAGCAGCGCAACTGAAAAAAATCACACAGGTAAAGAGACAATGTATTTATCAGTGAAGTGGGGTGAGACAGCAATTCTAATTGCAATACCAAGAACACAAACATATTAAGATAACATTCCATGGCAGAAAAACACAAAAGCACTTAATATTTGAATCCAAACACTGATCCATACCTAGCCAATTACATAAAACATCTCCCCACGAACAATGTCATAATTCCACTATTTTTAACTGAGTTAAGCTATTTATTGACCAATCAACTGTTTCCTAGATTTGTCAGAATGGAGACAAGCTATGTGAGCAGCAGAGCAACATCGAATCTGACTGACGAGTTCCCATGTGTCCTGCGGTCTCACCTGCCTCTGTACATAGTCAATAGCACGACTGGCTGCATCAGGATTTGTCCCGTTGTACCCATTGTATACTTTCCGAATGCTGTGATTAACTTCATCCTCCACCTGTGAAGTATTAGGAAAGCATCTGCATTAGCACACCAACAGTAGTAGCACAGGTCTAGGTAAAATAATTTCACTTATAATTATAGCATCTCAGGAAACCAACGTAATTCCTTATCATCTGAAGTCCGCATAGTTTGGTAGTACAGCTTCTTAAAATTCTAACTTGACTTAGGCAAAGATATTGCTCGCTTGTGGCTAATGGATGAGAGAAAACAAAGCACCTATCTTCTGTAAGATTTCAGGCAAAGTAGCTTTGCAATGTATCTCAGAAGGGAAACTGCTTCTATCATGACACCGTGGTAGACATTCCATGAAGGCATTATGCTCTCCATAAGAGCGTGCATTTACCTTTCCACTTCCTACTTCTTCAGAGTTCCAAACCAAAACTAGTATAACCATCTAGGCTAACTCATTCCCTCCAGGGCCACAAGAATACAAGTCACACCACCTGCTCTCCCGCTCTTCCCATTCCGATTAAAGCACGGTAAATTCTCAAAGATGAGGCCTTTTGGCTCTCTGTTCAGTCCCAGTCCTCCCCCACCTCCTGAGAAATGCTGATAGCAGTACGTTTTACATAGCAACAGCTACTGGAATAGCTCCTAAAGCTACTGCAGATGAGTCAAACTGCTAAAGATGCTGTCAAGTACATGCATCCAAAACGGATGCCACCCAAGAATCATCACTTCTCCCCCAAAAAGGCATCTTACAATGTCCATTTTAGAGGAAATCTTACTAGAACCTTTTAAGTAATATGTTTCACTGTATACTACTACTTAAATGCATAGAAAGTTTGATGTAACTAAACGTTTGTACAACAGACAAAACCAGAGCTAATCTTATTATCACATTCAACTGAAATTATGCGCAAGGAACGTCACCTTAGCGCTGCGCATTAACTAAGTACACATATTCTTTAAATTTGCAAGTTACAGTAGGAAGGTCTTGCCAACACATCATTCCCTTAAATGCTTTAAGGGAAGAATTTTCTGCAGCAATAGAACAAGCTTCATCCCCCACACTCCCTCAAGAATGCTGGTTCTCTTTACAAGTAAATATGTATCAAGACAGATACGACTGAAAGTCAATTTAGCCTGCACAGGCAACTTCCTTCAGACCAGCTTAAAATCAATTGTTTGATGATTTAACTAACATGATTTATAGCTCTGATTCTTATAACAAAACAGCTGTTCAATTTATCATATAGGTTTTAAAATCATTGATTGCAGTGCCTGCTTGTATATCATTTGGCTTAGAGTTCAATTAGGGCAACATTATGCCTGAAAGCCATGCAAATTATATACAATGCAAACAGAAATCACTAGGCTCTAGCTAACTGGCAAGTTTCATGACAAAACAAGAAAGTAAACTACGCAGGGGAAAAAAAGCCAGTAACACCTCAGACAACTGACTGCCTGTTCAATCCCTCGTGACAATTACAGAAAGCCTTACTTTTACTGCTAAGGTCCCATGCCAGCAGACTCAGCAACAGGTCAGTCTATCACACTATGACCTAGGCACGCTTCACCTTGTTCAGAAGGAGTAGAGTCTCAACTGGATCCACACACAGTTTGGAAGAGGCATATCGGAAAACTAAGCGATTTTAGGATCACTGTATTTTAACTTACAAGGGCACAACGACACTTTGAGACACTATGCTCAGTCTGCTGGTACCAACAGTTTTGATGACCAACTTCCATGACTTCCAGCTTTCCTTTTCTTTGTTAAGTTTTGTTTGGAAGTTTGTTAAGTTAACACTTAAGTAATTCTAAAATGATTTGGGTGCCCTTTTTAAACACCCAAACCAAACAACCACCAACAAAAACCACACAGATCTATACATGCCATGTCAGAAACTACAGAAAAAAATTAGCAAAGCACAGAGCTGCCTTATTTGTCTTGGCAAAAATAATCAGAAACGTAAGCAGATTTCACCTCTCAGTTTACTGGTAATAAATTTAAGTTACTTCCGACATTCCTGTTGCACTTGAAAACTATAGTTTAAGACACTAAATACTGCAGGGTGGTAGAAAACTGCCATTTTTACTAAAAAAAACCACCTGTCTGTCCTTTCAAAAGATTTAACATTTAGTTCTCAAATACTGGTTCCCACAAATGGCTTAACATAAGACCATGCCACCACCAAAGAGAGACTGCCTTCCCTCTTCCCCCAAGCTCTGCCCCTGTACTGCCTACAGCTGTGAAACTACAACAGCAAGACAAAAGCAAGAGGCAACAGGAACAGGCAGCTGTGACTGACCCAGTTTAAGTGTTTCAAGTGTAATTTCAGACAGGCTAGGGGAGAAAGACCTATGCATCTGATTTTACCTGCTCTGAATGTTATTAACTAGAGTAAGCCTCTTTAAGACTGGAACACAGAAGAGAGTAAGATGACCACAGCTTAGTACAGATCAGATCCACAGTAATTCCTGAATAACTACACTGTAATGCAGTATGCCTCTGCAAGAACTGGAGCAGAAGACAACCATTCAAGTTAACATATAAGAAATCAACATGCTTCCCCATTTTCCAGGAACTCTACTGCTCTCCTCAATTGGTTCTAAGTACTACTTACTTCCACTACATGCCTCAGTCTCAAATGGTCTTCTCAATGCACTGCCAAGACACCAGAAATCAAGTGTAGACCATGAGAAAAATATATCCTGAATTTAAGCATCGCCAACAGAGCACTTCCGCTGAAGCAACCTATTCTAACTTATCAAATAAGATTTATAATGTGTGCTTCAAGGTGCTCTTGATAGCTGCTTATTCAGGGCAGTATTCCTTTGTAAACCAAGCAAAAGCTCTGGATTTTTACTTAATGGCTGTCTCCATTTCTTCCAGGATAGCAGGAGAAAGCAAGCAGCAGAGAATACTGAACTAGTGAGACCTGGTTTATTTATATAAACACAGAGGCCAAAAAAGGGAAAAGGTATTACAGTTCAGCTTGCTATTATTAAGATATCACTGGAGTGTCCTATTATGCGATCATATTACACATCACAGCTAAAAATGCCTTTTCTACTAATATTTTATCAAAATTTAGTTGTAGACGGAAATAAAACCAGTGAAACTATGCATGTTTGAAATTTCTTCAAGCTACATTGTAGTTTCTCTAATACCATGTCCTACATTTCTGCCACATATTATGCTGGTAGAAACACAATTTTTTTTCCCTGGTCCTGTTCCTTAGCTTCCAGTAAACAAAGACTGGAAGAAGTCATGATTCATTTAACCACAACCCTTGTCGATAAGCTGTACAAAGCTAGACAGGACACATCAACACATTCAATCTAGTTGATTTTATTATTATGCAGCGTTAGTTCATATACCAAAACACAAGACAACATTTAAGTTATTGCATATCAAAACAACACACCCTATGTTCAAACATTGTGTAACCTAAATCATTCACAAAGTCAAAGCATAAATAAATTAGAAGACCATCTGGAAAATGGAAAGGTACCAATTACCATAACTCCCCTCTACTGTCCTAAAGTTCCAGCTAGTTTTTTGCCCATGAGAAATCTTTTTGCTTTGAAGGATATTGATGTTCTAAATTTTAAGATATTGATATTTCAAATTAACCCACTTAGAGGTTTGGTTTTATTACATTAAATACCCATTAACAGTTCTACAGATTCAAATACAGTACAGACTATACCTCCGTATTTTAGTCATGGTCCACAACAAAACATTTACTGAAATAGAGACATCATTACCTTTGCTCTGTAGATGTATCCAAGAACCACCACCACAACTTCAGTAACAAAAACCAAGAGCAGGATGATCACAAACTGTAAAATACAAATCAAGTAAAAATGCTTTTTACCCATTTACCTTCCATATAGATCTTGCTATTTAAATAATTTTTCAGTTAAGGTTTTGATTTAACAGGTAAATTAAAGCAGGCAATTAAGTTGAACAAATCAGCTCAGAATTAACTTCATTCAAGAAACCAGTGCTCATGGCTTCACCAAGTAGTAAGATGCTGCCTAGCCAGGCAACTGCTGGTCATTAGGACTGAAAACACTCTACTGGAGTGCTTTAATCAAGTGTTTCTTTCGATCTTCTTTCTATAAGATCAACAGGAATGTCACATTAAAGAAGATACCCAGCCTGTTACTAAGAGTGCTAGATGGACTAAGGGAACATTTCTTCTAAGCCCTATATGAACTGACAGAGGCAGCAAGCTATGCATTTGTCTTGGTAAATTTAAGAGCACTTGTAAAATAAACTGTTAGAGAAGTCTACAGAGTATCAAAAAAACACCCGACACACCCATCCATCTCCTTAGGACAGTTTAAATACTGTCCTCTTCTCTCTGACCTAATTCCCAAAACAAAGTTACAGTTAAAATACTTGGAAACACGTTGCATAAAATACTGCACACAAAGGAAGTGTCCATATTAAGCCACACAGAAAAATATTCAGGCATCATAACAATCAGTTAAATTTGATGTAAGATTCTTGAAACTTGAAAGCTCCTGGCTCACCTTTCACTCTGTCCAATTTCAGCTTATCAACCAGAACAGACAAAAGTGAGATTTAAGAACTGTTATGATGTAACGATACGGTTTTAGATTTTTTTTTAATAAGACGACCACAGTTCTAAAAAACGGGTAAAACTGAGAGGCCTTCTGCTGCCAAAACTGGCTAATTTAACACCAGTATTCAGAACAGAAAGCTGAAATAAGATGCTTGTAACAAAATACAAGGGGAAAACATTTAAGGTCATAAAGTAAGATTAGAACAAAATTTAAAAAAATATTTTAGAAGTCTATTAAAAGGGAATTAAGCCAAATACACAACAGGCAAACACCATTGTATAAAAAGTTTGTAACTCACCGTAGCAAGTCCACAGCGACTTTCGCGAATCGTGGCACAGCACCCAATAAGTCCAATAATAAAAAGAAGCGTTCCCACAGCTATGATAATAACTGCTGGAATGAGCGTGTAGACATCTTCAAAGAAGTGATCATAGTCATCATACGTGATGAACACATAGGCTCCCACGTAGCACAGTATGCCTGCTGCTGCCTACAATAAACACAATAAGGTGGTAAATTCCTCTAACACCAAACCCTCCTTTCAGCAAGGTTGTTTTACAGCAATTATTTCAAACACCATAAAGTAGTCTTCCTCAGAAATAAGATTTTTTAGAATGTAGACGTCTTCACTAGTTTATAGCATACATTTAGTAGGAACATCTCAAATGGTGCTCAGCCAGTAGTTTTCAACCTACATTTAATCTAGGCAGATTTAGTTTTAACTACATTATGTATGTCTTCTGAGGCATGTAGCCAAAAAACGAGGGTAGCCATGCTATGAACACCAAAATCTTGCTCCCTATTTTCAAGTACTTTCTTCCCATGGATTCCAGCCCACCCAAGCAGCAAGTTAATTGGTATTCAACAGCTTTTCAGAACAGATATGCATTCTTTTATCTGCTATTATTTACCTACTACTTATTCCATTTTGCTGATTACTACCTACAATTTAATGTTAGAGCAGGATAAATACACATATTGGGAACTTTAACCCCTGGTAGGAAAAGATGAACTGCTAGAATCAACAGACTTTCTGAAGTGTGCATAGCACAAAATCTGATTCTAATCAACAAAGCAGATAGGAAGTAGTATAACACTATATTAAGACGGAATCAAATACCTAGAAACGCTCTTAAAAGAGATATTCTTAGAAAGATCATTGTACAAAATGGTCTTTATTAAGCAAACAAACAAATCACTTAGAGGTACTGCAAATAAGACCCGTAGAATGGATGTGCCACTATGCAGATTTAAAACACTAAGACAAAGCACTTCCATCAATCCGGTATGACCTTACTTCCCTTACAGTTATGCACAGATCAATAATCAATCAATAACCAACACATCAATATGTTCATTAACTTTAGGCTGAGCAGACCTAGTGAAGGACAGCTGTTGCTTGGGGAGCCAGCTAACATACAATTTTTACAAAATAAAAGGACGTCATTAATTTTTGGTTGATGGACTTTTGACACTGATGGACAATACTAGACACACTTTTCTGGTAAAGCTAAAACAATCCACTCCGAAGATGCAACAACTAAGCTATGATCCGGGGAATTTAATTTTGCAGTAAAGGGCAGTGTTCCAAATATAATCCAATCCATATCTTGGACACAAGAGTTCTCTCAACTGGAACATTACAAACTTCAGCTCTCATCTGAAGAATACTGCAGGCTGCCTCCAGCCCTCCCTTCCCACTCAGCGGCCTTGCAGCTACCCCTGTCCCTGCACTGTGAAGAGGACGGTGGACAGACCTGCACATAGCTTGTTTCAGTAGCTGTAATACTATAGGACTGGCTCACGCCATTGCGGAATCAAAAAGTCAATTAATAATTCAGGCCAGGAGGGAACTCACTTTAGTAGAATTTTCTGCTGAGAGCAGGCTCAACAACAAATCCAGACCAGGTTGTTCAAGGCTTTGTCCAAAATCTTAAAATCTAAGGCTGGGGATTCCACAGCCTCCCTGGGCAGCCTGCTCAGCGTGGCACAGAAGAAGACAAGCCACAAGAGGACTGGCACCTAGTATTTCAGCACTGTTTGCTACTGTATGTTAGATGTACTGCAATATTACTGCAACTACTTCCTATAAAACAATACTGCATAACCACTACCGGAGTAATACTTTATGTATGGAGTATCTCCTGTAGCGCTTAGTTATAGAAACACTATGTCAAAGAAAGGTATTAAGAGCCAGCTCAAAAGCATCATCAGTTCTGCATGGATTTGAGCAATATATTCCAACTCTCTACTTCTGCAGTGAAGACACGTACTCTGCAAGAATCTTAAAAGCATCCACAAGGCTCACATTCATCCAATAAAAGATGCAGATACAGATGCCTGTAGATACAATGGTGCTGAAACTGAAAATTCAGTAACAGTCAAAGACCAACAGCAAGACATCTTCTCCAGACAAGAAAATCTGAAATGAACAAGCTATTACAAAATCGCCCCTTTGCACAAAAGACATTGAAATACTAATCCAACTATACAAATCCTGGCATGTTAGCTACAACATGGCAAAATGCAGACACACGATTTCTGTACACAAAGCAAAGATTCAAAGTAGTGTCACTGAACAATGGAATTACATTAACTGTTGCCTAGCAATGAAGCCTGTGAATGACAGGACAGTGATGTAATCTCCCATTTCTAAGAACTAAAATGCTTGTTAGAAATATGGGATATTGCAAGGTGGCAGGTGAAAACACAGCTGTGGCTAGCATCAGGCACAGAAAACCTACCACAAAACTGAAATCATAACCATTTGTAAATCCCTTTGTCCTTCTCTGTTGTGTAAAATTTAATTGGCTTCCTTCTTTTTCTAAGAAAAATCTGATTCATAAACTGTATGAGCACATTTAAAGAATGTATTTGAAACAAAAAAAAAAGTTTAACCTTTAAAAAAAACCTGTCTACAGGTGTTAGCTTTCTTTCCCTACCTCAAGAAGCATTAATATTTAAGAAACTTTGCTCTTCCAGTATTATACCACACAAGATCAGTCTCACAAGTATAGAGATTAAAATTCTTCTCTCAGAAACCAAGGGCACACTCTGTGCTTGATAAAAAATATTAATATTTTGTAATTACTATCAGAAAGGCAGATTTTTCTTTAGACTTCTCAGATTAAAGCAGCCTGGTCTGAAGACTTACTAAATCCTTTCCACAAATGGTACTATAATGACTAATCAGCCATGACAGCATTTGGCCTTAGGTTTTGCTTCTAAAGAATGCCATGGAACTGGTGTTTCTGTGGAAGAAGCTACAGAATTTTGGGAACAGCAGTGTGCATTCACATGTCTATAAGCCTTGCACTAGAATCACGAGGAAGCTGAAGATAAAGACATTGCCTCTACCTCCTGAAGTGACCATACCCTTAAAAATTACTGCTATCTCTTCCTCAGAATCACTTCAGCAAGTAATCTTTGGAGGAGGAAAAAAAACAAAACTTAACAGTTAAAAGTTAAACACTATTTTTGAACAGGTACGATACATAGTCTGTCATGGAACAATGAAAACAGCCACATTACCCAGTTAGCTGACAGGATAACAAGTTTCAAATGCCTTCCCTTTTCATTTCACATCACAACCATGGGATGCTTCAGCCTGCTTTAAACCAGGAAGGGGAAAGGTCCCTACATCAACATTTTAGCTGGCATTAGAAAAGTGCTTTTGAAGGAATCCTTTTTGCTCATCCTCTGATGTTTTTCACTTACTACCTTCTGGTTTGCATCACTGCAACAGTCTTAGGAGTGTATAACAGGACTCACTTTGTATGAAACTAAACCCGAAGAGTGCATTTACTGTACTAACTGCTAATAGGTGTTCAGCCATTGGGACTAACCTGAGGTCCGTCCTTCCTCCCTCCCTCCCACTCAATAGTTTCAACATCTGGTCCCCAGCACAATTTGGTTTGGTTCCACATTCGTAATACCATGTTATACCTTAATGTAAATAAAGCATATATACTTTGACAACAGATAAAGACGAAGAGCTAGTTTTACCTATACAAAGTACACAATATACATTGATCAGTGCTGCACTGTTAAGCAAACACATTATCTGTTGCAATCCAAGAATAAAATTGAACACATGCTTTTTAAAAGAAAAAAAAACCAAACCCCCCAAAACAGCACCATACACTTAAATCATTTGCATCTCAAAAGGCAACTAGAGAAACTGAAATCTGTAGCACAAGTAAAGACACAAGGATAATAGTAATACTAAAAAATAATCAAACTCTCAATGCTTATTATCCTGCAGAGTAAACAGCAAATTTGCAGAAGTCCAAACTCACTCAAGTCAAAGACATTTAAATAAAAAGCTACATTTACAATCATGGATTTCCTATCATTAAATGGAAGCCAACTATATGAACTGTGCACAGTTCAAATAAGTCTTTCATAAACAGGGCTAGAAGGAAGAATTCTCTAACTTAATCTGCTCAAGGCTCTGAATAGAGATGGCAGCAGCCCCTGAATCTGTGCCAGGTCACATGTGTGCTCTAGGGAGATAACTGGTTATTCAGCATTTACACATCCTTTTCGAGTTGTTTGCATCTAACTTGTAACACTGAGCCTGAAGTAGCATACTCTTATTTTAGAATGAATTAACCTTTAAGAAGGCTGACAAGTACAGTCAATGCAAACTGTTGCAAAAGGCTTGAACAATTAGACATCCTTAGCATCAGAGGAAAAATTTAAATACACAGACTTCCTATAGTTCAGGAAAAGCTTGATACTATTACTTTGGCATGGGCCTCTAAGGAGTTATTAGAAGCTGCACAAGCATTCAAAGAACTGGAGGGAAAACTGGAAGATCTAATGACACAATAACAAATATCACTCAAAGCATTATAGAAAAGCACATTGAAAATTCAGGGTTCTTAGAGTAAGTAAACTTTTCCCCCCATCTTTGGGCTGGCCTCATAAGCCCATGCCTATTTTAAAGTCAGCTTTCACCTTTCACATGCACTGAGGTATACAAGGACCCTCCCTGTGCAGGCACTCCTTCAAATAGTATCAGATTTGGTTTTTTTTTTTTTTTTTGTTTGATTTGGTTTTATTTGTTTGGGTTTTTTCCAAGTAAGCTGCAAACACACACCAAGAACTGCCTTCACGTTTTCAGTAATGCTCACACACTGCAGCAGTTTGCAAGCTAGTATTTTGGCTATCTAAGATGATGACTGGTAAGAAGATATTTAATTACTTGGTCTGTTGATCATTTATTTATCAGCCATGGACAACACAGCTCCATTTGCAAACTAATGCTTCCTTATATTACCCTACTAGTGTTGCTCCCAAACAGATCTGATGAAAACTTGTCCAAAGACTATTTTTTTTTTAACAAAGCATTGTCATCCCTGTTACTTCTGCTGTTTACCTTGCTATTGAATTTTTTTACACTTTGGGATGACAAGAAAATCCACAAAAAAAGAGGTTTTGAATTTTTTTTCCTACTCTTTCAATTAACTAGACTAGGGTGGGTTTTTTCCCCTTTAGAATGTGTATTTTATGTATGTGCTTTAAGAAAAACACATACTCTCTGAACAAGCAAATGAAGGTAGCAACAAAGTATTATATGTTAGAAAATACTTACACCTGATGTCCAATTAGGTAAAGGGAATATTTCACCTTTTTGGTAAGGACACCTACTTATAAATTCCTACTACTACTGTCAACTTAACCATTGCTGATTGGTGAATTCTGGTGGTAATACAGGTACCATTCCAAATTGAACCATGGTCATTCCACTACTAAAACATCTTTCAAGACTGGGGTTTCAAGACTGCCTAAATCCTGTCCTAGGACCACCTTCCTAATGTGTGTATTGCTCTCCTTCCATAAACTTCAGTGTATCTTTGGTCTCACTGCCTTTCTAGTCCGATGCAAACATGCATGGCATTTGTTGTTCTGTGGTTGGTTTTCTTTTTTTTTTTAAAGAAAAAAAAGGAACATACATTCCAGGAGAGATTGAGGCTCTACAGTTTCATCAGTTCCATTCTTCGTAACACTTTTCTCCATACATACCAACACTAAGGTATGCCCACTAGCTTTTGGACTTCTTAGAACAGTATCTTTAAAAGTGGTTTATTCACACTATTCTCCATTATTTGATTTCTCCTGTAATTCTGACATGTTCAGTTCTCTCCAACACCAGAGTATTGATAGCCTGATTACCATCAGAGAAAGAGTTTCCATGATCTGTTTTTTGTTTTTCTTTTAGCTTTCTGTCCTTCAAAATATAATTCCTCAGTTCTAACTTCAAAGGCCCCCTAGGATATATCTGTTGTTTATTTCTCTCTTACATTCTTGTCACCACTTTGCTACTCCGTATCTCTCTCTCCACTCTGCTCTGAAACAAATACACACCCATACTTGACATTTTTTCTACTTACATGGGTGCCCATCCACCTTAGAACCCAATGGCTTCCTGATGTTCTTCTACTTTGTTCTACTTAGTCTAACTGGAACACTGAGTTATAACTGTCTTATGAAGTCCTCTGGGAGAAGAAAACTAGCAATTCCATTCAACTACAGAAATATTTTAAAGGCTTACAAAAAAAAGCCATGTAAAATTCAAGGAAGGTAGACTGCTTTGTCTATAGTAGCCAAATTCAATTCTGTAACACTATTAAAAAAAAAAACCCAAACCTCAAATTCAAATGCTTTTGCAGATAAAGCAAAAGGCTGTGTAGGCTGCTGTTGCTTTTGGCATTACATATTTTAAGTATCACTAAGAGAGGCATTGCAAGAAGCAGTGTACCACCAGACTAAGGCCTTTTTGGGTTTTTTTGTTTCTTTCTTTTTTTTTTTTTAACTAAATGAGATGTTAACAATATAGCCATTCTTCTACACCTATTTAGTCATCGGGTTTGTAACTTGACCTGTTTCCAGATTCCTCGCCCTGCACAAGAACAATGATGACTACTCTATGGTATGAAGTTTGGCCAGGTAAAGGGGTATTTCAAATTCCATGTACTACTTAAAGATATCACACTCAGCTTTGCAAGTTGTTTTTGCTTCTGTTTGGTATTAGCTTTATTTTCAAGCACAAGACTAGATGCAAAAAAAAAAAAATCTCAGACTTGAGACTCATCCTGTAAAGAAACATAAATGATACTACAATAGTACTTCAAAGCAAATAAAAGCCCTAACAAAAGCCAGGCCCCAGTCCACATTTTCTACCTGAAAATTCACGTATTGTAAGAAAAATAACTCAGAGAGGACACGACACCTCCAGACTTTTAAATGTTCATTTTTGATCACAAATTAATTTCTTTAATGCATGAGATTCCAAACTGTTACAGTCCTGCAAATACACTCATTTCACTAACCCAGCAGCAGAAGTACAAAACATTCAGCTTTGATATACAGAAGTGACTGAACTTCAAGACAAAAAAGAAGATTCAGTCAAGTAATCCCTGGTAGGTAGCCCAGGGGATCATCTGTCAATAATAGTCTTTGATCACCAAAAATTTTTCAAGAGGTTTCTTCATTAACCCAGCTTTCAAAGTCCGGATCAGCAAGCTCCTAGTAAAAAAGAAAAATCACTTGGCTTATTCCTACATGTAAGAGAAAGTGAGCACTACTTTTCTACCTTTTTTTTTTTCCTACTGCTAAATTGCAATGAATTGTCCCATTGCTGCATTTTCTTTCTTCTTTTTGACCAGAAACCCAAAACACACTGATAGCTTCAGCTGCTTTTAAGGATAACACAGATAGCACTATATAATTTCTAATCCTACGGTTGCTGTACTGTGGTGAGCATACCTAAGTTGTAAAGTGAGCACAGAATTGTAGAAAGCATTCTTGCTGTACAGAACTGAAACCTTGAGATTTCTCTTAACAATCATACCAAAGAATGTTTTATAATAGCTTAGTCAAATGAACTGTAAAATAATAATTTCAAGTCAGTTAAATAACTGCAAGAGCAACTCAAAAAGTTAGTTCGCAACTACTGAGTTGGAAGTATGGCAGAAGTAGAGTTCATTCCTTTTTGCAAGGAGTAGGACATAAAGGTGAAGAAAAAGCAAACACCTCAAAGCAAGCATAGGGTATTAGGTACTGGTTTAGCAGAACAGGCTGCCAAAGCACAGACGTTCTTTGGGAATATGAAATAGAAAGACTCCTTTTCTGAGGCAAAACTACAAGTGTCTCCGAATTTTTCAATCCATCTATCTTGTATCCTAAACATAAGCCTGAGAACATTTTCCCTAGCATCTTTGTATTGATCTCATTTCTTCACACTGCTTTCGATTGAATTATGCAAGTCACCTGATGGAAGCATAGAGTTCACAAAATGAGCACATTTGACAGTAGTCTTTGGGTATTTGTTCCAGGTAAAATTTTTTTCTTCCTCTTTCAAATCAATGCAGACTTGCACTTAAACAATTTAAAAAAAAAAAACAACCACAACACCCATGATAGTCTCAAATACTTCACGATCATCTTTCATTTGTAATTGGTCATAGTTGATATTTCATCTTCAAGATATCAAAAAACATTCCTCATTATCAACTACTATTTTAACATTTTTAAGACTACATTTTAATGTCTTCCTGTCATACCATTCTAATCTTTCCCCACTGAAAATAAACACCACTCCCCATCCTAAATCCACAGGTTGACCGATGCTGGGATTCCCACTCCACCAAAAATATTTCTGAGAATATACGTACAAAAAGTTTCTTTTTCTTATTTCTAAGATGTATTGTCTTTCACATCACAATTAACTTCCTATGCAACTCCTTTCCTTAAATAAAAGGACTGAGCACTATGTAAATGAAAAAGAAGTCTCTAGCTGACCGAAACAGATCTCATGCAAACTTAAAACAAGATAAAGATCAGGTGAACGACTGCTTTTCCTTTGCCATTTATCATATCTACTCCAAAACCAATTCATAACAACAGAATACTAAGAAACACATTAATCTGATCTGGACTGCTGTGATCTTTCTAAGAAGGGCAAGTTTTAACTGGTGCTTCTCATCAATGCATTTTTGCATTTGTAAAATACCTTTGAGCTTAAGCAGTCTTTGTCAAATTACCTAAAACTCAAATAGGCATTTCACACAACATTTATATCATGCTACTCTTGATGGCTACTACTCATGATGATGTTTTCCTTAAGTACTTTGTTTTTAAGGCAATATATAGGCCTACAGCAGATGTAGTCAATGCTAGATACCCCTTCAAATACAATTCAGCTAAATTGTCCAAGTACCACACCAAAAATTTGGAAAGGTGCATACAGCCCATCCAGCTTCCTATATGACAAACTGGCACCTGTCCTGCTCTAACAGAAAGCTCATTCCTGCAGCCCGTTTTCTTTTAAAAACAACAAAATCCTGTACTAATTATTAACATGTAGTAATGTACAGTTAATCTAATAATTTAACAGGATGTGTAAAAAAAAAAAATAATCTTTCACAACACTACAGAAGCAAGATGCTTTTTTTTAATAGTGTCAACCAGGAAATCTATCAAGTAGCACAAGACTTTCCAAAAGGAGATGAACTTCTAGAATCACTGGCAAAATGAGTGGAGTGTGGGCTAATAAAGTCAGCAGTCATAGATGATGACCGAGTAGTACAGCTATGACCTGTCAGCAAGCCTAAGCTGCCTTTTTCAGAAGGCTTGAAAGAAATTTTTTCCAGAAAGAGGTTACACCCTAGACTACAGAGTATAACAAAAATACCTCTGCTTTTTATTCAGCAGCAGAAGTGATAGTTTTCTGAACACCTCGCATTCATAAGACAGCTACCTAACACTCCCACAAATATGAGACCCGTGGTTGGGGGTAGGGGTGGCAGGGAAGCCATAATTCACTTTGATCAGCTACTCTTGCAGAACTTCAGATAGCAAACTATGCAAAAGCAGCTTGCTGTTACCTACAGATGACCATGAAGATGATGACAATGATCATAATACATAAGACTTATATATGATACCCTTTAGAGACACATTAAATCCATAAAAGCAATT
The DNA here is from genome assembly GCA_025769975.1 of Gallinago jamesoni. Taxonomy (NCBI): domain Eukaryota; kingdom Metazoa; phylum Chordata; class Aves; order Charadriiformes; family Scolopacidae; genus Gallinago; species Gallinago jamesoni. Next base: position 21,955,490 of record JAOQGH010000069.1, on the reverse strand, counting down.
AAAGGAGGTTTCACAGTTACTTGATCAATTTTAGGCAGTTATCTATTGACAAGTCCCAGTGGAAATCCAAATGATCCAATTATCAAAATTGGAACTACATATGAATGACAAGCAAAAGTTTCTGCAATATCACAGAAGCAATTACATTGCCAACTAGATGGGCACCAAATGTTAACAGCTCAGCCAACAAATGAAACATACTAGATCAAGAGTTAGAGTTCTTACTCTTTTTCCATTAAAAATGTAGATGTATTACTTCCAATAAAAGCATGTAGATTTCCTATTTTTAGGCTATAGCTTGCTAAAGAGAAAAAAAAACATTTGTTTTTGTAATTCTCACTTTTAGAAAGCCTGCCTCATTCCACACGCAGATGATGAGCAGTAAGGTTGTTCCAACACAAGCGGCCCACTTACCTATCTGCCAAAAAGCTATCAGCATAAATTGACTTCTTAACCTGGAAATGGTTTACAGAATACAAGTTTGGTGACGTTATAATTTGACACAAAGCACATCCTACCTAAATACAATCTGTCCATTTTAAATTAAGTCAAGGTTGTCTCAAAAAAGTCATTAAAATTGTAAAGTGCTTAATTCAGCATCACACATAATAACTTTCTATCCATAACTGTTTAAACTGCATAACTACAAATTTCAACATGCAACTGAGTTACTAAATGCAGCAAATAACAAGCAATTGCTTTCAAATATATAAAATATGAAAGGTATCATTAAGCTTTTGCAGTGGGGGGAAGCGCCTACAGCATGTTGTGTTCATTTATTCAAAACAGACCCTAATTTGTATCAGAAACTACAGGAAAAAAATACTTCAAGATGCCATCAAGAATGCAACTCACAGCAACTACATGTTCAGTCAGAAACTTTAGGTATGACATAGCAGCTATCAAATCGCATTTTAATGCCATTTGGAACTATGCATGTAACAAAAAGCCACACCCCAAAAAAAAGCAGATTCCAAACAAATGGCTGTACTGCACAGATACACATTTTCCCTGACCACAATTCATTTTTAGGCACCCACGAGAGGCATACCTTTGTAAAAACTTAGACAAGAACGCTTATCCCATAACACATGCTAGACTTCATGTGGCTTTCAATATTAAACGATGCAGCTATATATAGCTAAGTTTTTATGTCCTAATATCTTGTTACGCACTATTACTTTTTCAAAGCTGAAATCTTTGAACAGCTGGCACAACGGATCTTCTGTTCCTGGAGCCAGGATTAGAGGATGCGAAATGCAGCAGCTAAATGCAGAAAAGGAATTCTTGAGGTCTACACAACAATCTTTAATTTGATTTCATTTATTTAGTTATGATGTTCTGACAGGCCAATTATTACAGTAAATATAACACTGAGCCGCAGCCTGTATGTCCATCCTGAGAAAGGTCACTTAGAGCAACCCACTGTTCCAACAGCCCAGGAAAGCTTTTGTCTTACAGTAAGCACGACTGTAGCTATGGCACGTTTAAGTGATGCATAAATACAAGCAAATGTAGTTTTTGGAAGAAGTGAAACTTGCTTTTGGAATATTAAGTTTCATATATATACTTATTTTGTGTTAAAAATATGAGGAAGAAAACGGTGCTTCGTACTTACTGCTAAGTATTTGGGACAAGATGTCCTCAAAGTAGAAGGCCAAAAACTAGAGTGCCATAACAGCTCTGCAGAAATTAAACTGGCAGAGATCTGAAAAGCTCAATAAAGCAACTCCAGCTGTATTCAATTACACAAGCATTTCCACCTCAAGATCTCTAATGCTCATTAAACCTTTACTGCCAGGCTACTGAGGCAACAGCTTTATCCACCACCCAACTCTGAGGGGGGGCTGGAGTGGGAGGGAAGAGACTGTGCCCACCGCTAAAACACGGGTCCCCGCGAAAACGCACAGGACGTCTGATTAACAGAAAGCGTTTAAATACAAACTGAACCGGCGAGACGGTGGGAAGGGGGATATTGAAGCTCCCAGCTCCTGCCGTACGTGAGCGAGGACCGGAGAACGGCGAGGCGGCCCGGGCCGGGCCCTGCCCTCACCGCAGGGTTGAGGGAGAAGGCAACCCTGCGCCCGGAGACCCTGACTGTGCCCAGCCCGCCCCCCGACTCACCCAGAAAATAAGGTTAAGGAAGACGAGGACGGTTTTGGAGGAGGTGATGCCGCACTGCCCCATGGCGCCAGCCGCCCCTCAGCCTCCGGCCCCGCCGCTCCGCTCCGCTCCGCTCCCCTCAGCGCCGCTCCGCTCCGCCGCCAGCCCCACCCCACGTGACCCAGAGGAGCCCAGACGGCGAGGCGGGGAGCCTAAGATGGCGGCCTCTGGCGTCACGTGGCGGGAGGGGGCGGAGAAACCTAAGATGGCGAACCGCTCCCTCTTAAAGGAGCCGCCGCGAGCCGCGCGCGCGGTCCTGAGGGGCGGGCTGGGTGGCGCGCGCGGTCCTGAGGGGCGGGCTGGGTGGCGCGCGCGCTCTGTGAAGGAGTGTCCTTTCCCTCCCTCAGGAGAGGGAGGCGGTTCCTCAGCCGCGATGGCAGCTTGTTCCCGAGTGGTCAGCGCTCCTCCTGTTCTCAGAGATCCTCCGTAGCACAGCTAATGACATCTTTCGGTAGGCCTGTGAGGGAAAAAGATTGAGTTGCTGCCTGATGGGAGAACTCTGTGCCTTCAGGAGGCTGAAGGGTGGTGTCGGACAAGAGTGCTGGGGGCAAGAGCTGAGGCGAGTTTGCAAAAGAGCAGCTGCTTATGTGGTGTCCCTTCAGAATGTCAGCAATTATGACCTTGCCGGCCAGGTTGCCTTGCCAACCCACCAACTACCCAAGGGTGTAAAGGTGCACGGTGTTGGACTGTGAGGAGATCTCAGGGTGCACCGGTGGATTTTAAAGGAGACACTGAACCTGGCTCCCAGGGACTACATTACCAGGCATAGCTGGCAGGGAGAGGAGATGTTTAATGAGGAGAACGTCATGCATTTTACAATCAGGACATTTGTATAGCAGGGAACAGGAACACTTCCAGTGAAGCAGAAGAGCATGGCTCTTGTTGCACAACCCAGCAGCGAGGGAAGTGCAAGCACTGATAATTGTTGGACACGTCCAAAGAAGGTAGGATTTGCCAGGGAAGAACAAAGGAAAAGTAACTTAAGAAACTATGAGAAGACTTGTATGGTTTTCACAAGCTGTGCTTTCGTTGAGACTAACCCTCTGGGAGCGAGGGCAAGGTAACACTCACTCAGTATTTGCGGCCTTATTTATTCATAAGGTTCTCTTTAGCATGGCCCGGCTCCAACCCTTGACTGTGAAGGCCTTGTTGCCTATCTCACTAGTCAAATCAAACCCCTCCTCCCCTATATCTTCTGTCATCATGGTATCTTCCTTCTTGATCTTTCTTTTGTACTGTTTCTCCTCTCTAATCCTCCACTTTTCCTAGAAATACCTGTCATTCCTGAGCTGCCCTCCCTGCTTGGTGAGCTTGCTTGATAGCTTCTCCTTGTTCCTTTTCTACCAGATTTACTTCTTGGGTGGAAACGAAATTATCCATGTTATTGAGAGCCTTAGTATTTCAAGGATCAGTCTTGTAAAGGCAGACAAGTAACAATCAGTTATATTCCACTGTTCTGTTTCCATGGTAGCAAAGTTAGGTTTTTTTCCTCCTACAGTTTTGGGAAGTTATATCCAGAACCAGTTCCTGGATACCATGGAGATACTAAGTCTTTTTTCAGCTTTCTTTTCCAGTCCTTATATGCTCATGGATGAAACTTGCCAATCTTGCAAGCTATATCAGACCATTTTCTGTCACCACAAATTAATTTATATACCCAGAAGGTGTGCTTAAAGTTGGTTGCACTATTAATATGGCTTTGGATTAAATTAGTGGCATTTAGACTGTGATTGTGTCCTGTAATTTATACTTTTTAATGTACTGTCTGTTTGTGTTTTATATATTACAATTCTGTGACATATGGTATTTTAAAAAGTGCATATAGACTTCACCATCAAAAATGCTATTGAGACTTGGTAGAAAAAAGGCTTTCTAAGAGGAGTTTGATAGAAGAAGGATTAATATGGTATTTGAAAACTCTTGCAAAGATTCTGGTACAACAATGCTGTTACACAATTTCAATGTTGAACTTAACATCTTGCTCTGATTTTCTGTATTAATTTTCTCTACTTTCACAACACAGTATGCATTTTTGCTACAGATTCGTAGGACCTGGTGTTCAGTAAATGCTCTTGAGTTTCTTTTCTTGCACCTAGTTTTCATGACTGAGAATGATGAACAGGATGCAGGAGAGGGCTAAAACTTCATGTTCGGAGAGGGGACAAGCGCTGTTACATGAGGGCCTGTGATGAGGTTGCAGGTTAATACATGCATGGAACAAAAGGGTCTCATGGGGAGGATGGCAAAGGGCACTGGGCAGAGAGGAGGAATGGAGAGACAGCACTACTGGCAGAGATATTGTTTGGGCTGGACTCACGTTGCCTGAGATGGTGACATCAAGCACAGAGAAAAAGGTAGATGCCAAGTGTTCTGCTAAGCATGGCTCCTGAAGAAAAGGAAATGTAACAGTGCCTGGCATTCTTCCTTGCAGTCCTGTCTCACTGCTCTTATGCATAGAAAGCTGACTGATAGGGAGTGCCAGTTTGGAGTCTTTGTCAAGGTTTTTGTCAGCCTCTTGTGCAGCAAAATGCTCTTGGTTCTTTGGAGAACTCATGCAAAACTTTGAGGTATCAACAGTCTCTGTAACTTCAAATCCAAAGACTCTCTCTGGTATAAAATGTATGCCTGTGCTGGAATCTCATACCAAGCATGGCATGCCAGTCAAGTGATGTTTAGGGGAAGGATGGGATGAGTAGAAAGATGCCATCAGAAATTGCCTCTCCATCCTACATGGGAATGTAGGCAGGAAATTCTAGCACTGCCTGCGCAGGTGTAGGAGGAGGGAGGGCTTGCTGAACTGAGAATAGGCAACGCTGTTTCCAGGAGAGCAGGGAGCAAGGCCTGCTGGAAACAGGTTGTAACAAGTAGTTGGAAAATTGGCTGCAGTTTCAATAGCTGGCTTGATTGAATCAGACTGAACTGTCTCCAGCACAGCTTTGCTGCTTACATCTTCTCCACCTTTCTTGGTGTGGACAGGTAGCTTGACTGCTGAGCTGTGCTTTCATCTTTAATGCAGTTTAAGCCTCTTTGAAATTCTTCAGAGAATGTTTATTCAGCATTTCACAGCATTCAGCTTGTGACTGTCATCATAGCAATATTTTTAGAAATGTGGCTAGAAATGTATATAAGGATCCTGCACTTCCACTTCTTTTGAGAGAGCGAGAGGATCAAAGACTAAGGACAGATGCAGGGCAAGAGTGGCCCAAAGTTCCCAAATGCAGTATGCAAGTGTGGTAGCAAGATACTCACTGCATAGTTTGTGAACTCAGAAAAGTTCAATCTCTAGCATTTAATCTAGGATGCCATCCTGACACAGATCACACAGGCTGGCTGAATGGCTGTTTGAGGTAAGCGGCTTGAGAAGTTGTTTTGCAGAATTGGAAGTGCAGAGACAAGTGTGCAAGCCGATACGATTTTGAGGTAGTTTGCCCTTCAGTTTAATTATGCCTGATTCAACTCATGATTTTTTTTTTTATATATGAACACTGGGAGTTAAATTCTGTGGGCACAGTGAACTTAGCATTGATGCAATTGAGTTTAGATTGGTATAATTCACTGATCTAGACAGGCCTGTAGACAATTGCACAGTAGTAATAATTGCCATTTGCAGGCATGCGTTAGAAAAGAAAAGCTGTATTCTTGCTTTTGGAACAAACAACATAGTAAGTGTAATAGAAATGAATTAACCCCATTTGAATGAATTAAGTAGTAAAGAAGAATCTCATGCTTTCTGCCAGCTCCTGAGGAGGTAATCATAACCTTCTTCGATATTTTGAAACGCATAATAACCTGGAAAGATCTATGAATGTTGAAGGATGCATAGTAAAAATTACTTACCTGATAAACATTTTCCTAATCGATCTTTTCATTATACATTTGGAATTGCAGTTAGCAAACGAGAGCCTTCATTTGTCAGAGTATTGTAATACTGTCAATATTACTGTTGAATAGGGAAGGCAGCAATGATGAAATTCAGCCTTTCGTGTGCCCTGGAGCAGGAGAGATCTCTTACCGCTTTGGTTCCCACCCATCTAATTTTCTAGCTCCCAGGAATGCCAGTCATGACTTGCAATCCATTAATTGCCCTTCACTGGTAGTAAATGATCTCATGGGAGTCACTCCATGCATTTCTTCATTTTTTGATGGACTTGTACACTGTGAGCTCTCAGGTAATGATCAAATGTTGGAAGCAAGGTCCATTTTATTGGCACAGGAGGGATGTAGAAGGAGCACCATTCATGGCAGAGATGAAGGAAAAAAAAGGTTGGGATTAGTTTTTTCTTTTTTTTTTTCTTTATATCATTTCTCTATTATCTGACTTAACCTACATGAAATACAATTTTCAATAATGAAGAAATATATATACACACATATACACTTCATTTAAATACAATTTTCATGAACTAATTATGTAACAATGTATCCTTGTTCAAGTACATTGGATGGCATGCAGGATGTTTGTGTGCTCTAATCTGATTTATTCTAACACACGTTTGATACCAGTCATTGTGGTGTCGTGGTAAGTGTGGGTATGCTGGAGAGAGACCTTTCAGATCTGAGAATCACCACAGAAAAACAGTTTGAAGCTAAAAGCTTCATGCTAGACAGAATCTGAAACAATTCTGCATATAGATCCAAAGGACTGATATAATAATTCAAAAAGCAAGAGATGGAAAAATTCTATTTAGAGACATGTCACTGCTATTGACAGCTTCCTCAGAGGTGCATTAAGATTTTTTTTATTAAGGAGTAGGTGTAGATTGGTGAAAAAGGGAGAAATCATTACATTGTCCATTCTGTTCTGTGGAATCTTTTACACCAAACTACAAATACCATCTTCTCCCTTCTCACTCCCCCATTGTTACATTTTCTGCATGAGCTCCCTTCCGGCTCCAGTCAGCTCATTTTTCAGCATCTATATCCTTGAAAATGGCTTCAGTATAACATTACTTTTCCGTTGGCAGCAGAGCCTGCTAACAAAGCCCTACTTGTCTCTGCTCCTGCAGGCATCCACTCCTCTCCCTGCACTGCCCCTTTTCCATTCCAGCTGGGCCAATGCAACTATTTGAAGGGAGGGTGATGCTTTTATATTCACGAACAGCTGGGCACTGCTGAAAATCTGACTGGAGGATGGGAACTCCTTAAAGCAGACCTGCTGAAGAGGAAAGGTTTGTGAAATCTCAGAGTATAGTTTGATGAGATTTCCCTTTCTGCCGCAGCGTCAGCTTCAGCAGTCTTTTGCTGGCTTCTCTGTTCTCCCTAACCCTTCCTCACATGGCAGCAACAAAGGTACCAGTATAAGTATTTGTGTAACCATAGAGACCAAGAGGAGGGAGCAGATCATGGTAAAAAATAACTCGGGGAGAAAATGTATTTTTAACCTGTATTTTCTGTTCTGTTCACTGGATGGTCCCTAAGAGAATATGTACCAACGTGTCAAGGCCATTCATAGGCAGAAATGAAGAGTGGGCAAGTTGGGTTGTTTATTTGCTTTCAGCAGAAATGCCCCTCAGACTTCACCCTCAAAGAACCTGGAATGTGTTTTACCTAACTTGATATTCACCAGTTTCTGTCGAGTCTTGATTGGCAACAGGGTGCTTCTGTAATCAATGGAAAGTGAAAGGATAGTTTGTCCCATCCTAAAAAAGGTGCTTAAGATGAAATGGATCACATGCTGGATGGACACCTCCCAATCCATTAAACATAGAGGACCCTAAATGAGCAGCTTAGTTGTTTGGTCAGATGAGCTCTCCTGACTCTAAGCTGTTTACTGTTCCCTGCAGCTCTTAGCCAAAGGTGTGCATGATTTCTTATAGATTTCCAGTGCAGTTATTGCTATTAACTAAAGCCACGTGTCTCTCAAGAACGATGAAATACATAGTCTTTTAAAACACTTCCCCTAGTATGAATTTAACATGCTGTAAACAGATACTGTATAAACCGTCATCACTTGTTGTTTTTTGTTCAAAATTCAGCTAAGGTCATCCTTTGTAAGCTTTTTTGCTCTTTGTACCATGCCATGTCTCTTCCTTGTGCGTATTCTCCATGTCTGTATTGCCTTTCCCCTTTTACAGCACCCACTTCAAGCCAATTCACAGCTCTCTCACCCTGGCTATTTGTGTTTTACCTAAGAAAGTGTTACACAAAGAAAAGAGAAATTTTTAAAGCTGATGTAAAGATAAGACAGTAAGTAAGTGACAGGCAGAAAGACAAATCAAATAAATAGGCTCCCTTACACGTCGGCCTATGTAAGCACTGCCTGGGCACATGATCCAACATGCATGTCCCTGTGTCCCCATTACATGATGGGTATGACTTCATTTTGGTTATGCAGTAGCACATGCTGGGGGCACAGCTTGGGGGACACAAGGACTTGGGGTGTCTCTGTAAGGTGGTGTGGGGCCTCCCTGCCTCAGATGCTAAGTACCGTTGTCAGAGTTCATTGCATAATCTGCAGCTGAAGAGCTTCTGAAGAAAATTGCATTAAAATATTTCATTCTGGGAATTAGTATTTCTCTATGTTGTTTGGAAAATTGATAAATCTTTTTTTTTAAAAACCCTGAAACTCCCTAAAAAACAAGCTATAGTCACAAACCAGTTAGCAGGACTGCCTTCTGCAAAAACAGCGCTACCAAACTGTTCTATTGGTGCCATCTGTAGCTGCTATGAGCTGCTCCAAGATTTAGCATCTGTGTTTGTACACACACCTTTTAACAACGATCTTTGCAGTCTACTAATGGTTAACCCCATTATACTGAGAGGAAAGAGGGTGTTGCAGTTAAAGCAATGGATGGATTAATTTATGGTACTGGGAAATTCATGTAACTTGTTTTTCAGGTTGCCTCACAATTTCCTGAGGCTGTTGGTGTTTCTCACTGGTGTACTACGAGTCCTTAGTTGGTATCTAGGAAGTCTGGAGCATCTGGAAAGCAGGACTCCTCTAACTGTTGAGCTCCCTCCCATGGATATTCTGCCTATCCCATTAGGAATGGTCAGGGTGATACCTTTCTGGTTACTATTGACTAGGTTGGAGCAGATGCTCAACATAATCCTGCCAGGTGTTAAGTGCTGTGGTGTAGCTCCGGAGAAGTGTTTAAACACATCCATACATTCAGTTCCAGTAGAGTGAAAGGTCTGGAAAGAAACACTTGGTACTTTCCAAATGGGTAAGGATAATTAAAGTAAAAGTAATTCCTCCTGTAAATGTCTCTTTTCCCTTCTAAATTTTGGTGTTTCCCAGCTGGCAGATACTTAGTCCTCCTCAACTGTTACAAGGAAAATTAAACATCTTCCTTACCAGTTGCAGTTTGCTGAATCGCAGTCTGAAATCTGCACTATGTATAATTCTGGAAAACCAACTGTCACTCAGTATCTGGAAGTAGCTACAACACGAACTGGCATCAAGTAGGTGAATCCAGCTAGAAAAAACAGAAAACGTCAAGCTTTGTGTAGTTCCCTCCTCAGTGTCTTAGCACCTCTGTGTTAGGCCACTTTTTCAGGGGAATAATTTATGTAATCCAATATTATGTGTATTTTAGTGCTCACTTGAGGACGACCTAATATTTCAAACAAAATACAACTTCTGTAATGAGATACCTCGTTTCTGCCAGGATGTTATTAGGGTGCCTGCTACAGTGATCTAATGAGATTGACCTTCATTTCATAACAAATTGCTCTCCTCTTGAAACTATTTTTAATGGCCCTCTTGATTTATGCAAAGGGACCTATAGCGATAGCCTTCATTTAGGGAAACAAATGATTAAAATAATTGTAAATTTTATGAAAATGAAAAGTCACTTTAAAAGTGCCACTATATTTTTACCGTGTTACACACTGGTTGAGTGTAACGTCGTGAAAGTCTCATGCGGGTTTTTTTCTCTGTCTCTCTGCAAAGAACAAAATAAATGAGTTTAGTTCCTAATGGGCAGAAGATAAAACCGTGTAATTGCCGGCACTGAGGGTGCTTTAGCAGCTCGCAGGCATTCACCTTGAGGGGATCTTGCTCCCTGGAGTGCTATTTGCTGCCATCTACTGGACAGTTCTCGAAGTTTCCAGGAGGCGAACGAATCCATTCTAACAATTCTCTTCTGATATTCAAAGCCGTAGCGCAAATGACTTGTAATATATATTTTAATGAGATGAACCTTTTCGTAAAGGGTGATGAAGGAGAAAAAGAGGAATCCGCATTCTCAATATTTCCGTTGATTGTCTTAAAATTACTGATTAGTTGAAGCAGGATAGTTATAGCATTTCAGAGAGAAGATGAGTAGGGGATGGGTACAATTGGCATTATATTAATAATAGATAAGAATGCTATGCTATTCTGTAGTTATTTTAATCTGAAAAGCCTAAGTACCTTACTAGTATTATTTAATCCTCACCACATCCTGAGAAGATTTCTTTTATTACATGGTACCAGTTTTATGGACTGATGTCACATATTCGCTGTAAGGCAGAAGATTCTCAGGCTTTGCATATGTATTTCCCATTGCAGGCAAAATAAGTGAGATAAAAAATATATGACTAAATATTTTCTTAGTGCAGCTTATGAATTTCTCCCATATTTTCCATACTTTCTGCAGACCTGGCTGCAAATGTCACGCTTGTAAATTCCATTTCAAAATCCCAGCACCAAGACTGTTCTGAATGAACAGCTTAACTAAAACGTGACTTGAGATGGAAAGCGTGAGGTGCAAATTAAACTTTAAAGGAAAGGCTTCAGAAAAATAACAAGAACAATGTATTTCCTCAAAGACCGTATACATTCCCACGTTAAGATAAAAAACTTTCAAGTCTGTATGTACAGCACCATCTGGTGACTTCTGCACAGCAGGATCCCAAAGCAGGGATTTATGTACCTTGCCACATGACAGACAGTGAGTCAGTTGATATCCCGCAGCAGACCTGCTCCTTGTGTTCTCACTGCCTGATACAACTTCCTCACAAGCTCAGAAATGTGCTTTCATCCCAATTTCCAGGGTTTGGCTGTTGTCATTCTTAGTTGTGCAGATAAGCAGGAATATTTGCTGGTGGCCTCCTCCTTGCGTCTGACTATGTAGGCATGCTTTCTTTTTATCTGGGAAGGGCTCCACAGGCAAAGCTCGCTGTTTACAGTCCTGGTCCTGGTAGTAGTCAGCAAACCCATAGATCATTATCTGGCACCCAGCCTTTCTTGGCTGCCCATCTTCCTGCCTGGCTGAGACAGCAGTTCAGTCTGTGCCTTTCACTTCTGCTGCCCACTGATCCAGTCTGTCCTGTATTTTGCAGCTGTCCCATGTAATGCCACATTCACTTTGCTACAGAACAAACACAGGAGAAATCTGTCTAGGTCTCCACTTTGCTGTAGGGTGTAGATGGTGTAGGGTGGTGGTTGTTGGTGTTTACTTCCACAAAACCAATGAACTGGGTGATCCATTTGTGACCATAATCCTTGGGTGCTTTAACTATTTATGGATTTTGAGCAGTCTTGTCACAGAAGGAGCTAAGACTCCAAGAGGTTTTAGTTTTCCTGTAAGCAAAGACCAGGTAAAAAGATTCGGAGCTTAATTCTCCAATGCATCATACCATAATACCATTGATTTCAGCACAGTTCTATTCCATCTTAAACTCAAGGTAATTGACTGGAATCTCATGTCTTCAACCCATAAATCCTCTATATCCCACACATCTCAGGCAATCACCTCAGCAGCTGGGGATCTTTGAATCACTTACATGAGTTTCCTTACTACTGAAGAAAATATACGCCCTTTGTTTCAGCAGAATAGCCCATGGACTTAGCAAAACCATCATGTGTCTATGTCTAGATACAGTGTATGAAGTTCTTCCTCCAGCAGTAATCACACAAATGCTGCAAGAATGAAATGCTGTTACTAAGGCTCATTTTGGTTTGTTTTTTTTTTTTTTTTCATGTAGTAGCTTTCTTAATTCATTAGATAACAGTTTGTTATAATTTGGCACAGTGGACTGAGCTGGTTACAAAATCACTCAGTATTGTAGGTGAGAAATAGTAGAGTGCTGGCGATTTATCTGATGGTCTGTTCTGCTGAAGCAGAGAGGGGTGTCTATTTTAGCAGTAAGGGAAGGATGAGGATCAGAGATTTTGCCAGTGATCAGTGATTTTGCCAGATCATTCACCAGTGGTACTGCAGTGTATAAAATCTCCCTCCCACGGTGTCCAAAGTCCTTTGCTTTCTGATTAAATGAGCTGGCATGACATATACGTCAGCTTGCGTGGCTGTGAAGCCTGCAAGTAGGCTGTGAGGATATTTTGGAAGAGCAGAGAACTTGCTGAATGTTTAAATGCAACTTTATACTGACATTTAATTTGATAAGTTGTAATACAGAAGCCAATAGCTCCATAAACCATTGAGGAAATCTATATTTCATAATTTGAAACCTTGTATTTTCATCATTATTTTTTTGTTGTTTTAATCCCCTGGGAACTTCTCTGTAGTGAAAGACATAGCTTGTATTAGTATTTATATACAAGCAATAGGGAGAATATGTGCTATACTACTGTTACTGATTTTTGTTAATAAACAACAATAAAACCCAGTGAAAACAGAGACAAAATATTGAATTTGGAAATTTGTATCTCTAATAACACAGTGCCTTTGAAATATACTTAAAAGAACAGTCCTGACCCTCCTGGATTTGACCTATAAACCTTTGTTCTCTTTTCTCTCACTGACAGTTGGAGTATTAATACTCCCAATAACCTGGGTGTTACAAAGGGACAGGAATCCTGTTGTTCTTTTCTTGAGGATAACAAGGATCTCCTTTTCCCCACACCTAATGGGAAGTGGAGGTTTGTGTTGAGGACAGATATGGTTTACTGACCCTGTAAGGAACATGGTGCCAGTCTGGTGAGGTCATAGTTCTTACTCTTTCCCATTCTGAACAACCAGAACATTGGGACAAGGCAGTCGACCCCCCCAATTGATGTGGGGCATGTGAAACTCTCTGTTCAGAGCAAGCACCCTGCTTGCTGCAGATCCTTTACTTACCTCACTTTGTGTGGTATAATTGCTTGGCACGTGGTTGCAGGGTGGCGAGCCACTGAACCTTGGTAGCTCCAACCTTGGGTCCCAGCATAAGATAGCTTTTCCAGGGATATGCTGCCTTTTAGAATCATAGAATGGTTAGAGTTGGAAGGGACCTTAAAGATCACCGAGTTCCAACCGCCCTGCTACGGGCAGAGATACCTCCCACCAGACCAGGTTGCTCAAAGCCCGATCCAGCCTGGTCTTGAACACCTCCAGGGATGAGGCATCCACAGCTTCTCTGGGCAACCTGTTCTAGTGTCTCACCACCCTCACAGAAAAGAATTTCTTTCTCGTATCTGATCTAAATCTCCCCTCCTTCCATTTAAAACCTCATCCTATTGCTACACTCCCTGATTAGGAGTCCCTCCCCCTGTCTCCTCTAGGCCCCCTTCAGGTACTGGAAGGCCGTTATAAGGTCTTCCTGGAGTTGTTCTAATGTCTCATGGAGACGTTTCATTAAGACATTCTGACTTCTGAGGTTTATAGTTAAGTCATTTAATGGTCTAGGGCTTCCTGGGCCCATGGTCATGGTGTTTTACCATCTGACACACTCGGCACATATGTAAGAATATGTTACAGCTGTTCCTTTCATATCTTTCATCTACATGCCATAAACTGGGCTCTGAGATATTTTGAATCGGCATAGCTCCGTGGCCTTCAGTGGAGCCATCTTAATTTACATTCAAACCTCCATGGACAAAAGATGCAGCTTTATAAGATGCAGGTCTCCATCCAGAATGGAGCCTCCTTGTGCGTGCAAACTCCTGCCAAGCCAGAGATCTGCCATATGCAGGGGGATTCTCTGAGTCTGGAATCCAGTGAGTTGTACACCAAGCTTGGGTATATTTCCTGACTGTAATTGCAATTGATTTTTCAATTCAACAGGGAAAATTCATTTTGTCTTTGATGTAAAACACAGCTGCATTTACCACAAGGAAGCTCTTTTCCAGAGATGTAAAGCATTCCAGAGCCTCACCATGCACTGAAGTAAGCACTATAGTTGTTTTGTCTTTCAGAAGGTTATGTGCAGTTATAGCCTTTATTCTTTAAGTGACCTATTTGAGTAGAGAGAACTGTTTTGTATAAGGGCGGCTATTTTGAACTTAACATGTTTTGGAGAGAGGAGGAAATGCAGTGAAGGATAGAATTAGGTCATAACTTCAGGATGCCAAGATTTTTCTCTTGATTTGCTTATTGCTTTTGTAAAGCAGGCTCTCACATTTAACCACACTGGAAGGAATAATCTCTTCTCTGCACTCATTGGATCAAAGTACAAAGGAAATTCATTGAAATCATAAAAAAATTAATTTTCTACATTTCTATGTGAAAGTATGGCAATAAAGACAAAGCAATCTTCTCAGCTATGTAATTAGCATTTATGATCGAGAGATAATAAACAATCAATCCAAGTCAGTTAAAGCATTTCTCAAAAGCAGCTTAGAATCTCACTAAAATGACTGAAACACACTGCAACAGAGACACTTCTGTGACAAAGTCAGATGCAGGGCAGCAATAGTAATGGGACTCTTGATGATTAATAGGATAAGAAGTAGGATTAGAAAAGACCACTTTTAAAACCGAGGAGCTCAGTTCAGTCCAGATGATGTCCTGAGCCCACTGATTGCTCCCTGCAGAGAGCAACTTGAAGTCTTCATTCCCTGTGCTATTTAGAGCTAATAAATGCATCCAAATTAGAAACAAGTGAAGTGTTTTCACATCATGCCCCTCATTAAGACACTTTCGGAAGTGTGGAAAGATAAAATTATTAAAAAGCAATCTTAATAACTGGATGACTATATTAAATTTGCCTGCATCCCCAATGTGGCACACAGCTTTGCTTTCAGAGATTGTGTGCACCCATGTCTCCAATTCTCTATCGTGGCAATTGTGTGCACGTGGGTATGTGGGAGGGTGTGGGTGAACAGATAGCACTTCGGAAATCTCCATTGTGTGAAATAAGAAATTAGCAGTGACCTTGTGGCTAGTATTCACATGGAATCTTTTGCTATTACGTTATATCCCCTTTCAAAATTGCTACAGATTTTGAGCACTTGTCTAAGTAGAGCCGTGATAAGACACACTTCCCAGATGTGGTTAAAACAAGCTGTTCTTTGTACCTTTTCGTGGGTTAATGTAAATTCACAACCACACCACTGTCTTCTTTTGGCAGTTTGGAGATGTAGGAAATATTGAAATCAGATGTTTCTAATTTAATTCATTCCCTCATTAATTTGATCTCTCCTTGAATTCAATCAGAGCCTCAGGACGTAAATCATTTGTATTAAAAATAACATAATGGTCACCCTTTCTTTTAATCAATGTTGACTGCTTTAGGCAGGTATTAGCAGTTAATCTGATTACCAAGTACACAGTGAGTTGGCATTTAGTTAGTAACTAATAGGGGAAAATTTGGAAAAGAATCAAAGGAGAAAAAATAAAAAGAGAAAGACGGAAAAGAGAAAAGAAGAGCACCTTACAGAAACATAACATTAATGAAAATATTATGGAAGTTATTTTTGCCAGTGATTGGTTTTGGTACAAGCCTCTAAGATGCACAGCCAGTGGTATCAGCCATGGGTGACAGGCTCAGCCCAGCAGGGAGAGTATTGACAGAACTCCAAAAAGAAAGAGGGTCTATGGTAAATCTGACATCATTTCCTCTTAGACTTATTTAAACTTACTAATGGGATTTATAGGTTAGATGCTTAGTGGTATAAGCTGGCATAGCTCCACTGAAGTCAGGCTGCATCATTTGCAGCCTTCTCTTTCTGATTGTAGGTGGACGCCGTTTGGCTGCCTTTTAATGGCCTTTTAATGGCAACTTTCGTTGTCCAGTGTGTTGGCTGGGAAGAATGTACTTACTACCTGGCAGGGTTCTGGGCCAGGGCAGGAATCAGGACTGACAAGAAAACTTCTGGTGTGCAGCTAAACCCAGGTCATACACTGCCCAGTTCTCTGATCATGCCTGGCTGACTTAATTATATTAAAAGGTGCCCAGTTCTCTGATCATGCCTGGCTGACTTAATTATATTACAAGGTGCCCAGTTCTCTGGCTGCCAGACCTGGCAGTGTTTGACAGAGGCTCACAGAGACTTACTTTGAGGGTACTGTGCTGCAACTGTCTTGTTTTCTTACAAATATAATCTTGGGAATGCATCCCAAATAGGTAATGTATGGTCCACTATTTTTTCTTGGCAAATATAAAATACTGCTGTAATGATAGCCCTTCTGGTCAGCCAGGAGCTTCAGAGGAGACTTGGACTGGTTATTTTCCACTTGCCTCCCTTGTGACTGCTGATGCCTGAGTGATCAGGCTGAATGGAGCCCATGGTCTGCTGCTCAGCAGATGGCACTTTTCCAGTACACCAGTATTAGAACGATACCCAGCACAGTATGAGGGATCCCAAGCTGTGAAAGAGTCTGCCTTTTGACTAAAGCAGAAGACAGAGCCTTGACAGTTTGCTGTTTTGCAAGTTATCCAATAGCAAAAAGAAGGTGTCCTGACACATCGTGTCCTGGCATGTTCCAGTATACCATTACTCTCTGCCTAAATTCCCAGAGTTCTTATTGAAGCTCAATTCGGTGTGTATTTCAGACTGATATGATGATGGTATCATACGCCATCTCAGAAGGGACCGAGCTCCTCTGGGGAGTAACATGAGCTGTATGTGCTAATCACACAAGGGCCTTTGAAGCTTGCAGTAGGGACTGCTCGAAGTCATCAGCACAATAATGTAGCAGATTTGGGACTTTGAAACCCGCAGGCTGATACACACGTTTCTGATGGTGTCCCAAGACAGCTGACCACTGGACTTCTAGTCATGTTAATGAGGCTCATTCCCCATGACCTCCTCGTCAGAGAGGCTGCTCAGCAATGCCTAGGAACAGAGCTGATCCAAGTGGGAGAGGTGCTCCAGGGCAGAATTATTGTCGCCTACAAGACAGAGGTATTGACACTGAACTGTGAGGTGGAAGTGGATGGTGGAGTGGCAGAGGACACTGCTCTTAATCTAGATGTATATTGGAGCTGAAATGCATGTCAGAGCATTGTGGTCTGCTACTCCAGTGGTGTAGCACTCAATTCCTTTCTTTTTAGAGGCTGTATAATCTTGTTCCTTTCTTGTTTGAACAATTATTAAGATTGGCAAAATGAATTTATAATTCTATAAAAATCATTCTGTGATAAGTTTAACTGATGGAGGCTCCCGAGTTGTAGTGGACAGTTATGAGTCAGTGGTGAATAGCATGTAAGCAGAAATACTGTAGGAGTTGGTTTAGTTGAATGGGCCCCTGAGTCTTGCATACTTTTCCCCTCCAAATGGCTTAATGTGTCCTTGAACACATTCCTTTGCCATGCAGTGCATCAGTCCCTGAATCTGTGACATAGGAATTGTGCCCTCCTTGTAAAGTGCTTTAGGATCAGCACAGAAGTCACACTGTGTTTTTAGTTTACTTTTGATGAGTGGAAAAAAAGAAAACCCTTTTAATTGTGGATAGAGAGCAAAATTTTCTAAGAAATACAAATTCTTTAAAGAAGACAGACAGCTGTGTCCAAGAACTAGTCTTAGTTCAATGTTTCCAATTGCTGATTTGCAGGAAGAAGTGATTAATCACAAAATGAAATCTGTTCAAGATTAGCATAAGTTGCAGAAGGTTGTAAAAGACTCCAGATGGATTTGAATTATTTGAAAAAGCAGAAAAAACAGCAGAGGAAATTTTTAGTTGGATAAACACAGACTAATTCCTAATAAAAAACCCCCACAACTAAATAGTCTAATGTGAACATCCAGAATTTCCAAAAGTCAAGGCTCTAGACATGGAGATGTCTGTACAGGACAAGCAAATAGGGTGCTGATGGGCTGGAGATGAAATACATGCTAATATTTCTGCAGAATACTGATAATGCTTACTCCTAGTTCCTCAAAACCGTATCACCTCAAAAATATAAAACCAAAAACCATTGTACTCACAGCAACGTAGGACTGTGTGCTGAGGCTTCTGTGAAAGGAGATGTTGAAGTCTTCAAGGTGGTGATACACACGGGAAAAATACTTCATGCCACAGAGAAATTGAGTGCTTCACTGCTGCAAGAGTGTCAGCGATGGCAAAGCTCTGGGTCTAGGTTTTATGAAGCAGTGGATGCCATTAAAAAAATTGTCATATGGTGTCCCACAACATCATCTGACATCGCGTTGCTCCTTGTTGTTTGAAGCTGAAGTACACCTTTGTGTCCTGCGATTGCAGCGTTAGCAGTAACTCCTGTACAAATACATAAGCTGGAGCATTAATATGGCACAGCATAAACCTTTTTTTTCAGGTAATAAAAATGGAAAAAGTTTGGAAGGAGACTTTCTCCCCTGGAGAAAAGAAGCTGCATGACTGACTCACAGGTTATGGGGCGTTCCTTTTCTTTTGATGGTTGAGGTAGTGGCTGTACATGGGCAGACTACTGGCCTATTTCCAACAGTAACTCGATTTAAATTTAGTGCCTGTGTAGGAACCAGGAGAATTTTATTATCTTGATTTAATTCTCCGTTTTCTTTAGAAGAACATTTATGTCCTTTTGCACTTCGGAGAGGTGCAAAGTTAATAGCTTGCTTCTTACAGATAAACTGCAGGGATTTCATGTTTTTTAAGGTTAATCTTCTGCTGTTCACTGCAGTTAATCTGGACCATTATGACTCCAATGAAATCAGGCAAAACCTAGTATCTGGCATTAGATCTGTACCTGCCCCCTGCCCTGCTGCACCCAGGTGTCTCTAAATCCCTGTCTCTAAATGGTGCTGTGCAGGGGAATATGGACTCTTCCCCAGCCCAGGGTGCCAAGCCAGGTGCTTTGGGTGACACGGCACATCCCAGCACCTGTAAAACACCATGCAACAGCTTGAGAAAGCAGCACTGACATAAATAAATTAATTCAAAAGGATTTTTAGTTAAACTAGTAAAATGATCATGTTTTGACAAGGTTTCAGTCTATTTTTGAGTATCTTTTCCCTCCAGAGTGGTGATTGCCACTGACAAATGGCATAATCTAACTCTGTTTAACTAAGTCCATGGCACTTTGTTGAAGCGAACAGGGATTACTCTGGCAAAGCCAAAATATCTGTCAGGCTGTTAAACATGCTGCATGTTTACGGACACCTCTGGAGTCAGTAAGCTTTGTATTTTTAAAAGGATGATGACCATAGCTCAAACTGTTTTGGAAAGCCTTTTAAACAGTGTCTAAGGAATAAATGTGACAGGCCTGTAGTAGTTACACTCTAGACTAATTTTGATCACATTGAAATTGGTGACATACCTGTGCAAAGCCACTTGAACTGTGGGAAGAATAGAACCATCAGGGTGCTTTTTTTTTTTTAAGAGTATTTATGAAGAGTGTGATTGTTGTGCAGAAGCACAAGCACAGCATCATTCCAATGTATATGGTGTCATCTGTTCTATGCTAATAAATCAGCATCTGCAGCCACCATTGCTGCCTATCAAAACTGGGTACAAAATTGAGCTGTTTGATCTCACTGCCGCTGAAGTGTGTCTGCATGATCATAGAAGATGCATACTATCCCATCTGTTTTTCTCAGACGCTCCATCAGGCCGTCTGCTTCAAGGTAACAGATCAGACACAAAATGAATTCCACTGCAGACGACTGCCTTAGAGGCATCCTGCTTTGTCACAGCATATAAAATTTTGACTTAGAAGTCATTGTGTTCTTTCACAGCAGGTCATTTAAGCCTTGTCCACACTAGGGAAATTGCTAACTTTGGCTGAGCTCCTTTAGTGATAACAGTTGCCCCAGTGTGGACATGCGGCTGTCACCGTTTTCATTAATGTGTCAAGTCTCCTCTCTCCAAGAAGGCCTTACAAGACAGTGGTTCAATCAACAGCAGCTGCTGGTGGCCAGCTTATTTTTGGGCTGCCACTGCCACTTGTCCAGATGGAGCTGAAATAGTGCCAGCCATGGTGAGACTTTTGGGGAAAACACCAGCAATGGCAGGTGGTGGTGTCCCAAGCACTGGCAATTCCTGCGGCTGGGATGCCTGGCCACTGTGGTGGCACAGCTGGAGGTGCTGAGCATCAGTCTTATCAGCTGAAGTTTGTATCTGCTGTGCTTGCACACTAGCTGCTGCTACAAACCAGCCAGCTATTCTTGTAGCAAAATCTTGTACTGGACTTGCCACATGCATTTTCCTCAGAAATATGCGTTTTTGTTACTGTGAAGGAAGACAGAAAAATAAATGAGACAACTGCAGCTTTGATTTTAAGTGTAATAAAACTAGTTTATTTACACAGTAACATGAATGCCACAGAGTACACAGCAAAGTACCACAGCAAACCAGAGTGTAACTGCCCCTGATCACAAAGGCTTGAAGTTTATATACTTATTTATATAAAAACGTGTAAATATCAATATGAAGCACCAGATAAAGCAATGCAACCAGGAATTCCAAACACAAATTACCCACAAGAATGAAGTTGAAATTGAAAAAAAAAAATAATCCCTTATTCAAGGGATTTAAAGAAATCCCATCTATAAAAGTCCATCAATTTTGAAATCCCTAATTTAAAAATAAATTTCCCCCTTTTATTAAAAACAAGAACATATTCTTAAATGCTCAGCATAATTAAGTTTTAAAAGAAAAAAACCCAAGGATTTCAACTGCAAAACCTTCTAATACCAACAAGCCAAAGGACAAAGAAACAAAGTTTTTTCGAGTCTTTTTCAAGAGGTGTTATTTATGAAATGGCTACATTCAAATTTATACACTCTTAAATATATATTATATATACAATATATAATATATATATTTTCAAGCAAAAAGGGGCAAAGAATACTTTTGGGATACAAAAATTAATATACATACATATATATATTAAAACATGCCCACACACACTCATATATATATGTATGTATGTATATATATATGAACAAATATTTCCTCCATATAAAAGAAGTTCGAACCTCTTCTAAATCCCTGAAATCTTCCCCTTGGATTTATGGAAAAAAATAATCTTTATCATCTGAAGTACAAACCCAATTCTCAAATTCTGTAGCGGTAAAATGCTTATGTACAGGTAACTTGAGTATTTTTAATTTCTCACTGGCAACTCTGCTTGATCTGAAAGCATTCTCTGGTTTCCAACTAAATGCCAGGTGGAGCACCAATGCAAAGAGACTTACAGGATATTATTGAAATTACATTCTATGTCTATTCAAAATCATCATCCTTCTAATACTGCATCCAGGTGAATAATAAAACCCATACAAATGTCTATGAAAAATTCTCTGCAACACAGCAGTGGGAAAGACCTGCTCCTTCTTTTGGAGTTGAGGGTGCTCTAAAGAAATTTCTCCCCAGTATTTCTTTTGAAAAGTTTTTTTTTTCTTTTTTTTTTTTCTGTGTGTATTTCTCCCTTAAAGTGTTTGGAATCCAGATGGTTGTTTATAGAACATTTCCACAGGTGTACTTTTATAGAGGTACTTAACATTCTCTTCTGCACTTTGATGTTATCTTACTGCATAACTAAGTCATCATCACGTTTCTTTCTATGGGGACTGAAGGACTCTGATTGTGCTGTAGGTTTTGCAAGAGTTTCAGCAGAACCAACACTACCTCTGCAAAATCAGAGTGAAATAGATGGTCTAGTCATACACAGGATAACGGTTGTGTACTGTTTCTATAGAGAAACAGCTGAATTCCCATTTGGGAAAAGGAAGGTGCATTAAGAGGTCTGATTCAGTTTCCATTTTATCCCTCAGAAAATTTACAATTGATTTAAATAAAAACAGGACTATTTAATTTATATTTACATATGAATTTAATTACTATTACAAACAACAAAAAAAAAATTAGGTGGGGCATCTCAGAACAAGAATTGAGAAACAGATATGTTTTATTCCAGCAGCAAATACTATTTTCAGATGCTTAAGTTAAGGACCTACACTGTGAAGCTGCTGAATAAATTCTCCAAGTAGCTGAACCCTAACACACATGTGATTTATTTAAATGATATTTTTTTCTCTCTGATATGTGGGAATTCCCCTGTGTTAAAATGTCAAGATGATCCATTCATACCTTGTGGGTGCTGCCAGGATATGTGGAGCATAAAAGATTTAAGGTGGAACATTTCTGTAAATGCTACATGCGTTCTTGTCTGTAGGCCAGCAACACTGTATCTTAGCGTGAGTTACTGATTTCATCATGTCTGAATACTGGAGTGCGACCAGGCTTCTATATTTGGACATTGCAGAGACTCCAGAATAAAATTCTGGATTCCCTCATTCCTGAAAATTTGTAGGCAAGTTTTTAAGTAGTATATTCTCTTTATATTCACCTGGATCAGAGCTGAGGTTTGAAAGATAATTACTGAATAAGCAATTCCCATTTAAGAAACAGAAAACAAAACCATTTTCCATAACATCACAGGAGCAGTTTTTTAGAACTCCTGTTTTAACCGAGGTTTGCATTTCACACCAGAGGCCGGTGTTCAGCACATCCACTACTTACATACAGCAGAAGCAGCACACCTTACCTTCACCGCTTCTTCCAGACTAATCAGATTCCTCATCTCCTAGAAGCTGAGTGTCTGCAGTAGATTGTCAAAGCAACAGCCTTCTTTTGATGCTGTAGTCGCTCTAGACCAATTGACTTGTTACCCACTGTTATTTTCCCTTTGCAGATCCCAAATTTGAAAGCCCACAGCTGATTTGCTTCAGGTTTATGCTGTACTACAAGAAACAAGGAACTCATTTGCATAAACTCCCAAACCAAATCTCATTGAATACATCAACTCAGTACCATAGGAAGTACAGCATTTAATTTTGTAAAGTCTTTTGCATCTTCTTGCGGGCAGTATTATTTCTAGGGCTATTAGGAAAAGAATAAGATTTCCACCAACTGTGAAGCTACATTTTAGTTTTTTGACAAGGCACTAAACATTGTGAATCCAATCACTGTGCTCTCTCTGTAACATTAGAGAGGTTTTTAATGGCTCTAATAGGATCAGAAATCACTCATCATAATTCTTCAAACAAGCATTTGATTTTCCCAGAAATTAGTTTCCCCTGGAAAAATCTTTAGAGTTCATGTTAAAAATATTTGAATGACAGCTTTTATTAATAGAAAAATATATATTTACAGTCAATACTGTTATCTTAGATTTGCAGCTCTTCCTATTTCTGCAGCTCAACTGAAAGTGCGACATTGCTAAAAAAAAATTCAAGATCTGTGCACACATTCAAGTAAGTTATAACATGCACAGCCAGGGGCTTTGTTCCTGTCATACACAGGATCCCAGTTACAAACAGAGCGGGTTTTTTTCCTTTTGCTTAGCAATTATGCTGTAGCATCTTTAGGATTTGTTTACAATCAGTTTAATGCATACATTCTTGGATATTTATGTGGCACAATCTGTTGCCAGGATGGAGAACCACCACAAACACAGTTACAATCATCAGTTAAGGGCATATCTGCAAAGTCAGCCTCAAGCTTTCCAAGGAATAGCTCAGGCTAGATTGTGTTCAACTACTTTGACCATTTTTTTTTTTTTAAAGAAAAAACAACAACAACAACACACACACAACATTACAAATTGCTAAAGTTTACCCAGTGCTGCACAAGAAAGAGATTGGTAGTGAACATCTATCCATGCTTGATTATACTGCAGAGCTAAAACGAGTATTGGTTCATCACAAAAGATAAAAACTGAAATTAGATAGCTAGAGATAGAAAGGCTTCGGACCAGCTGCATTAAATACCAATGGTTGTAAAACATTCAAAATTCAACTTTGCATGTGCGTGTTGGCATGAAACTGACACTCGAGAACGTGTGTCCATAAATACCCACCGGCTTCAAGGAATGAGCCCATCGCAACGGCAAGTGGTCCAAGAATTGCTCGTAGAGCCTATATGAGTTAGGTGAGAAGTTATGTGTGCACACGCACTAGGAAACAAACACAAGACCAGACCACAGAGAACAAGAAGCCCTACTCGTAGCTCAACACATTGTGACTAACAGCTAGCAGATAGCACGCGAGTGATGGGTTATGCTCAGTGTATGGAAGCTATGAGAGCATTGCCCTCCTGTGTCCAGATGGAGCAGGGCTGCATCAAAAGTGTGTGATTCTTTGTAAAGGTTCTTCTGTGAGCTGCTCAGCAGTAGTGGAGAAACTTTCTTTCCTGATGTAGTGGAAGTACCTCAACTACATTCATTGCACTTGGGCTTTTAATGCACTGTCCTCTTTTTTTCTGCATCAATGCCGCTATCCTAACCTTTTTGCCAAAAAGGGAAAGAAAAAAATACATATCACGTTAAAATACATTATCCTTATCCTTGCCTGATCCTTCACTGATACAGGTGAATCAAACAAAAGAATAATAATCAGAAGTTTAAAAAAAAATCTTTAGAAAGGTCACAAAGACAGTCTATATACTACGGCACAATCGATGTAGGCTTCCAAAACTATTCAGCTCAGCTCCGATAGATGCCAGAGAACAATAATATAGACATTTCAACCCCTCCCAAATTATGGTGTGGATCCAGAGCTAGTTTTGCTGACTTTAAGCCTGCAGGACTGTTTGTTCAGTTTCCACGCATCTGGTCCAAGCATGCATATGCTGTATAAAGTGGCTATTTGTTTCAAGGCTGAAGTGAACCGATTCCTCACAGTTTTAACAATTAAAATGAAACACCAATCCATAAAAAGAACACATGGATATCTGCATTTATGTGCCAGGAAAGTAAAGGAAGGGGCTGCAGATCTAGCATCAGGTAAAGGCTGGTGTGTAAAGTGAACACTGTAATGTACAGCTTCAAAAAATACATACAAGAATTGCACATAGATCCATAGGAGAGAAGCACAGGCTCATAACTAGGGCTGTCTGCTTTCCGTCACCCGGGTCAGAAGATTCGATATCACTTTTTCCCCTGCATCCAGATAAATTCTTCAGAGTCAGTCAGGAAACAATTCAGAGCCTAGCAATACTGAACAAAGATACTGTCTGTACAACCACAGAGGTTCCATAGGAAACAGCTGTTAGGTCAGGGAAGGAAGTCAGCAGCGGCCTCTAAAAGTGAAAAGCTCCTTCGGGTTGAGTTTTTAAAAATTCTGTCTCTTTGATCCTCACTAATTCTTGCTGTAGTCCAAAACTCTGTCTGCAATGCTCTTTGAGCTATTCTGACAACATTCCATTTTTAGGGTGTTGTCTATAGCAACATTAGAAGACGCTAGTTACAACACACAAGAGCTAGCAGCCAAACACCACTGTGGGGAAAAATGGATCACGATACTGTTAGTTGTGGCTGCCAAACTTAACAGCTCCCTCAATAATTAAACAACAGTGTTTTTGCCCCCTTGTTTTTACCCTTCAGAGAACTGCGTCTGCAGTAAAAGTGTCTCCATGTGGCCTGTTAGCTACACATAGACAAGCTCTAAACATTTCTATCTCCTGCCAACATACCAGCAGAGCCAATTGCAGTCCCACTTTGCAATATGGCACAAGTGACAAGAGCAAACCAAAATAAAACGAAAGAGGCGGCTGTTATTTTCATCCCCGATTCATAGCAGTGATTGTCAGAGAAAGTTATGTACATCCTATCCATTTCAAGTCAGGCTTTAGTGCCTTTTGCGATGGAAGGGGAATTTCAATTGCCCACCATGGGTTGTATCATTCTTGCATAAACGTGGTTATAGCTACAGTACATCAGCAGTCCAGACTGGTGAATGTCACGTAGGAAATGGGATAGACAAAGCACGCATATTTTGCTTTTTAATGCAGAGGTCTTAAGCTAAGGGCAATGGTCTGATTAAGGCAGCATTATTGAAATCACAGATCTGTGGTTAGAAAGGGTATGGGTAATGAGAGACAGAAGGAGGGAAGAAGGCGGAACACAGATGCTGCCCACTGACACTTGCTGCAGTCAGCAGGATAACCACATCTGGGGAAGAAAAACAGAAGGCGTAAAGTGTAAGAGAAAAATCAGAATCTGGTTGGTTGAGACGAAAGGAAAATGGAGTCCAGCCCACTTGTGGGAGACTGACTAAATTGGTATGTGGAATGGAAGCAAATGGGTGTTCTGAGGCATGGTGGATCATTCATCTCACGTTTACAACTAATCCATCTCTGCTTAAGGTCACTGCTATTCACTAACCAGAGTGACAGAAACTACCCAGAAGAGGAGGGCAATTTGTTTACTGTGGTGGTAGAAATAGTGGTATCAAGGTTTGCTCTCCTTTTCTGCCAGAAATTAATCAAGTTACATACTGTCTGATCCAAATGCAGTCATGTATATGTAACCAATCCCTAATAGGCCTGGCAAAAAAAAGTAAAGTTTCTGTCATACTGGGTACAGGATGCAATTTCTCCAATTAGAACCTATTTGCTCAGAGTTGCTGGCTTTGCTCTCTAGGCTAGTTTTTAACACTTGTACAAAGTGCGAGCCCTAGGGCAGGCTGGAGTGAGGGCTGGGGTGGAGGTTGGGGGCGCTTCACGAAAAGCAACAGGCTCTACAAACTAGTGCTGCTGCATGATTCTCACAATGCGATGAAGTGAGTCTGTAGTGGCAAAAGCCAGATATTGACAACAAAGCCAGTCTTCCAGAACAACTCCACAGTCCCTGTCCAAGGACTTCTCTGCAAACTTGATCATCAGCAGCGTCCTTTTGATATCCAGCCAGTTCTGAAGTACAGCATCTCTCCGGGCAGGGTTTGAAGATGTACTTAGGGCATGGAACAAGTCCTCACGTGGACCCCAAAGCAAACACTGAAGGATTCCCTTGGCTTCTGATATCAGGATCCTCTCTGAAGGGTTGGGATTCAGCAGGCAGCTGGCAAGTTGTTGAAGCCCTTGAGAGTAGAGGGAACGGCAAGGGATCTTGGGGAGATCAGCACGAGTATACTCCTTCTCCTTCAGCTCTGGATTCTCATCAAAGGGATTGGGTAAGTGCAGCATTTCATAGATGAGGATGCCAGTCTGGAACTCATCACACTTTTTGTACTGTGTTGCAGTGATGATTTCCGGAGCCAGGCGGGACTGATCCCGTAGGACCTCAGGATCCACCATATGGCTCTTCTGCTTGGCCTGGGAGAAATTGCTCACTATTAATCTGGCAGGACAAGCACTGTTGGGACTGGGCTCCATAGATTCAGAGCTCAGCAGGCTGCCTCCTGGTCTGGAATGAACCAGCAGCAGGTTCTCTAACCGCAGATCACAGTGTGTGATATGATAGGGTTTCAGGTGCTCCAGGCCCAAACATAGCTGTAAAAGGAGTAGACAGACCTGCCTCTCATATAAATCTGGGCTTTTCGCATGGCGAGGTGCAGATTCTCGCACAAAGTCGGCCACTGTTAAGTATGGGACCTCCCGTGTGATGACCACAACACGGCTGCGTGGCTTGCTGATGGTCCCCTGGTTGCTTGAGCTGTCTTTCTGTGAAGCCTCTGTATTGGAAGGACTGTCTCTGTTCTTTTGCTCAGGCTCTTTCTCCTCTTCATCCCGCTCTTCTTCTTCCACCTCTGGTGCATCGGCATCCTCCCATGGAAGGAGACGAACTGGTACTTCAGCAAGGAAATGGCCACAGTCCTGCTGGATGTTAAAGTTGATAGCTAGACTCTGCCGGATAGACAGGCTGTGGTAATACTGCTGGGATTCCTTAGCTTTGCTCTTACAAATCTGGAGGAAGAAAATAAACAGAACAGACATAACCCTTAAATTTGTAAATTTTGTATATATATTTTTTAATATGTACCTTGTTGATGGATATCCACAGTCCAGCCCTGAACGCAAGCATGGAAAAATTTTTTACTGAACTGACCTTGGCAGACTAACTTAAAGCACATGAACAGTTTCCATTGGCTAGTAAGCAATGGCAGACCAGTATGCGCAGGCAGCTCTCCCTCTGCATGTATTATTAAATGGAAAATACAGCTCAGGCAGGCTGTGCTTTTAGTCAGAATAGCAGCTGATATATGGTAAATGTACAGTGAAGCTTTACAGTTATTTGTTTATCCATATCATTTGATTTTGTGTTTTTCCCTCAGCTTTCTTTGAAGCTTAAACAAGATAATCAGTAGCAATAGGAGATAGAAAGAAACATGCATAGAATATCTGAGGATATGATCAAACGATTGCACATGACTGAGTTAGCAGGGCATAACAAGTTACCACCTGTCAGCTGAGTTAAGTGACTGGTTGCATGATCCTTTCCCACTGTAACTGGAAACTGAAATCTATGTGCTACAGCTGTGTCAAGCTCACACATCATGTCTGCGGTGAGGGGTGTACGTGCGCATGGCAGGGACTGCTGCAAGCATTCTTGCTGGGGCTCAGGTGATGAATGGAAACTCATTAGAGTATGGTGACCTAATTGCTTTCAATCATTTGTCAAAATCCCAAGTATATATTTTTGTTTTGCCATATCTAACCGTATTTAATATCTGTACAGAAATATCTTGTTGATATACATATCATTATCACCATAGTAATTATCCTTATTATTTGTACTGCCGTAACAACTGGCAGCTCCAACCTCCTTACAGCAGTCACCAGACAACCTCTATTAGGGCTTCTATTCTAAGGGATTTACTGATTAAAATCACAGCCTACAAAGAGTCAGGCCTGTTGACCTTTGCATATTAACCTAAATTCTACTGACTTCAGTGACATCGTTCAAAGCTTGTAAGGTTAAGTGTATGTTTTAATCTTTACAAGGTTAGAGCCCCAAGTATTCAGTTTGTATAATGCACCAACAGGTCTTAACTGCAAAGCTCAGAGGAAGAGGAAAAAGGAAGATCTGTCTCTTCAGATGAAGTTACAGCTTCCCGTCGCTCATCCCTGAAAGCCAAGGAAAGCCAGATAACTAAGGTTAGTAAAAGTCTGCACTAGTTCTACATTGTCACAACAACCAGGGTGCCAGATCTCATACTAGCCCTAAATATAAAGCAGAAGGTGACGTTTCTCCCTGTTTGTCTTTTTTCCCCTTCTGGAGAACTTACGTAGGATAAGTTATTAACTTTCAGTTATTCACTGAAGAAAAAAAAATGAAGAAAAAGGTTTTAATCTTTTACACGCTTATGTGGTTAAGAAACATGTAGTTTAATGGGAGATTTAGTCTTTTATGCTTGTGGATCAGGAAAGTGCTTTGTCAGATAATCTATCATATAGTCACAAGTAGTTACAGTATTTTGATTGTCATCCTGGTTTTGGTACTGTATTTCCATACTTCACAAGCATTTAAATTTCCCTATGTATTACGTATACTGCAGCTCAAACTGCCTGTTTATAACTGCCATGCACAAACATAACAAATTTGAAAAATATATTTTCTAGTTGATTTTATTTAAGAGAGTCATAATTTTCTGGATATGTTAATAGTTATCTTTGTACAGTGGCTCTTGCTAATTTAAATTTTCAAATATATTTTATACTGTTAGAGGTGAAGTGAGTTATCACTGGAAAGTTGCCCCCCACTTCTGTCAAGGGTTACAAAAGTTTAAACAAATACAGTAAAAATACAGCATTAACCTTTGAATTCTATATGAAAAAAAAAAAAAGGTCAATTGAGTGTCTTGGAGACTGAAGTCCTCAGATTTATTAAATGCTGCACAGAAGACAGAAATAGAAAAGTGTTACGTAGACCCTACCAGTGTGTATCAAATCTGACTAGAAGACCAGGTATTATGGAAAACAAGAATAGTTTAGTCTACTGTGCCTTTCAAGTGCATGGCCTTTTTCACAGCCAGCCATGGGGATAATAAATTCCAACTGCAGCAAAGACTCACTGTGTTGTAATCCAGCCTTTAGTTTTTAAAAATACTTACCTGACCTAATCTAAATTATAAACTCATTCTGAAAGAGTTAAATTTTAAGGTCAAGCTTGCTTGCTGATAAGAAAAGTGAAAAAAAAAATACTTGAACTTAACTATTCTACTGTATTTCATGTTACCCACAGAGGATTTCTAATGCCACCTGGTAGCTAAAAATTATGTTCTATTAGGAATATATAACCCACAGAATACTTGCTTTTAAAACCATTAATACTTTGCAATTCAGTGAGTACAAGACCTTTTGAAACATTTTGGAAAAGGATTTCTCAAATTTATTACTGGAATTTCAGTTAAAATAATAGAGATTGGCTCTGCATATCTCAAAATCAGCCTAGATTCGCTCATTTTAGAAAATATTGGCAATCCTAGAATTGGGATAGTACCAAAGCACACTTTCATGGGCCTCTGTGGATGTGGCAAGCTAATTTAGAAATGACCGGCCGCACACATCTGCACCAAAAGGCATTCAGCTGTTAGTGCAGGGTCCGCTCGCTGCCTTTACACCCATTCCCTTTCCCTCTGAGCCAGCAGAACTGGCCTGGGAGGCAGATCTGATCTTGGTGTTGCCAACTGCATCATTCCTAAGCAATGCCTTTCCAGCCTACTAAAAACACCCCATAAGAGAGTTGTCCTCTATCTTCTCCTTTCTTTTTCATCCTGCTTCTCAATCCCAAGTCTATTTTACTTTAAATGGATAGCCTTTCTCCTAGCTGATATTAAAAATTGATTCCCATCCTTTATCATTACACTTTTACACTTGTAAATTTTCCCTTCTTCATTGTCTTGGAAAACAACCAGCCCTCATTCCTACTATCTTTATTCCTAACCTTCCGACTCTTGTTGCTCTTCTCTGGTTTCTCCTGATTTATTGCAACTTTCTGAAGAGTGGTACCTTATAATGAATACAATATTCCAGTTAAGACATCTCCAGCACCAAGCAGAACAGAGCTTTATATAGAAGGATCCTTGTAACACTTCCCAGGGTGAACAAGTCACATTATTAACTCCATTATTGCTGTGGGTCATGAAAACCTTCAGAGCAGTGTCTGAAGTCTGAATCCATAGCAGAGCCAAACTTCCCCCAAAGCCAGTTCTTAAATACAAGGTTTTGTTTCAGACTCCTCTCTTTATATCAACAACACAGAAATTAAAGACTAAACAGTATTATGATTAAAATCAATACTAAAATGACTGCATTCACGAAAACAGTTTTCCATCCTTATTCTGCTGTTAAAAAACATAACCAATAAAGAAAAAAATAAATCTCTAATCCCAGAAATGACCAACGGTGAGGGCTTTTGGACACTTTTACTTCTCTTTTTTTTAATACCGGGAAGTATTGAACATGCATGCAATATCTACAAAGGCAAGAGAGCTGAGATCTGATTAGAGGTGCATTTTCTGCTTCTTGCTTTTTGTTTACAAAAACCGCTAAATGAGAAGTGGAAGAGGCAGCTGGGTTATTTAAGGCTGATTAAATTGCTGACTGTAAAAAACACTAAAATTTGTACACTAGATACTTTGTAATCGGCAAGAGGAGTGGAAAGCAAGGTTGTCTACAAGCAGTACCCAAAAAATGGACTATGATGAATTCATACAATAGTTTCTAAACCACAGACCTGCAGTAATCTGATATTCTTTAAGTGTCTGGCTACTCTTCAGACTTTGGCTGTGAAATACAGCTGCACGAGTCCAGAAAAGTCCTGAGGTTTTAGTTCGCAGAGTTCAGATTCCTATTTACCAATTATCTAATTAGAATGAGGGAAATGTACTGAAAGCAGTGGAGACTAACTTACGTTTTCTTATTGACCTGTTCAAAGAGAGTTTATAGAATGTAGATTTTATTTACTAAAAAAGCTTTTATGCTATTTTATCATTTTCTGAGTTGCAGCTTCTACTTGGAACTCTATTTTATATTACCATTTTGCAATGGAGTAGTGAATGCTAGTGTTTAATACTACTAATAGGTAACAATGCTCACCCTAGCATTTTGTATTGGAATTACTCCACTGTCACCTAAAACTATCATCTGAATGACCAAGATTTAAAATTTACAAAATGGTTTGAGTTATGGTAAGTTATGCATCCAAAGATTGTATTTCCAGTTAAAAAGATTTAGGGAACAAATTGTGAAATTTGATGGCCTCATTAGCAAGTGTTTTAGACTGCTTGTGATAAATTGCTCAGGGAGTGGTTACAGAGCTGCTTTTCTGTTTCTGACAGTTAATGTGATGTCAAAATTGTAAGTAAATATACAGCCCAGTTTTCTTTGCACGGTTTTTAAAGCTTTTGTCTGTTCCAATCATCTACTCTAAAAAATTATGGAAGTCCTGTTGTCCTTTACATATATAGGATGTTGAATTCCTATTTTTGGGAATAGGAAAAGAAAAAGGTGAAAATACTTTGACTGAAATACCAACAGAAGGTAGGATCAATCAGTCATTTACCAATTGCTTTAATGAAATACAATCAACTGAGCTATGAAGATTTGGTATGTGATAATAGCTGAAAGGAAGGTGTTGATAAGGGCTTGGCAAGCCTTACTTCTAAAGCTGATAAAGAGCTTGCTGTTCTAAACATGAAGCAACGTTGGTAAAAAGCCTTTCCATGTGACGCAAGAAAGCAATGAGAACAAAGGAGAGATACGAGTAGGAAGGAATGGAAAGTTTCCATCTTCATTTTTGCTGGAATGCACTGTCATCATGTATATTTTCTTTAGTGCATCCATATGATCTAAACTTCCAAACTTCCATTACGTTTATATAGGGACAGGACAGGTTTCTTTATATCCTGCCATTTCAATCCTCCCCCCTGCCCAAGAAGCAAGATTTGAATGTTTGGGAGCTTCTAAAAACTGTTCTGCATTAGCTTTTATTTTTCTTTTATGGGTCCAGTAGCCTACCATGCCATCAGCTGACTTCCACTTTCCCAGCAGGGAATCTCATTTCCACTCTGTCCTATGCATTTTACAGGGCATCAGTGAACTTAAAGTAAGATGAATATTGTGGGAAATGAATTTACAAGTGCTGAAAATGAGAAACACAGAAGATCACAAAGACTGCACCATCTGTGCTACTTTATTGTACTGCACTGAGGGACAACTGCAAATGAAATTCTGTGTAGAATGAAAGCTTGCTAATCCCAAATTGATAGCCTGTTCTTGGCACAACCTTGTTTTCCAAGGAGGCCAGTTTGATCTCTGATTGACCTCGTTTTCTTGATCTGGCCTTGCAATAGAGCTTTGACTTTATTAACAATGTGCCAAAATACAGAATTCTATGCTCCTGTGACTGAACTCCGAATGGGCTGAAAGTTTAATGTACCTACGTAGCTTTATTTTGATCTGAAGCATGATGTTCTGGGATGACCTTTAATAACACTTCTGCCAAGAAGCTCCACTAGGAAACTGAATTACAAAAAAAAAAAACACCTTAGTGCTGTGATAAACTAAACATAACTAGAAAATAATTGTCAGCTTCAACTATAATAGGAAACTATAATTCAGCCCAATACTATTTACTTCGGCATTGCCCGATTTTATACTTGGGACAGGAACCTTAGCAGAAATCCTAAGCTTTTACTGCTAGAAGAACTTCTACCCTGTAGCAATCGAAGCAATAAATTTTAACTGCTGCTTTTGAGCTGTTTGTACCTTTGCAATTCCTGTCCTCCTGCCTGAACTGCATTGCAGTGCATGCCTGTGGCCAGAACACACACAAGCAGGCCATAACCCGCT
Source organism: Gallinago jamesoni (assembly GCA_025769975.1). NCBI lineage: Eukaryota > Metazoa > Chordata > Aves > Charadriiformes > Scolopacidae > Gallinago > Gallinago jamesoni. The sequence goes on along the minus strand of JAOQGH010000069.1, from coordinate 21,921,726 downwards.
GGTCTTTTATCTCTGTATTTTTCTGCGTGGACTCTGAATCATGATTTCTATAAGTCTGTTTATGATGTTGTACAGTAATTTCTTTGAGAGTTTAATACTGAAAGTGGAAGTAGTTTACGTCACTGAGACAGTAATTAATCTTGTCTAACTATTATTCATTCTGAGTAATCACCTTTTTTTTTTTTTTTTTTAAATAACAGAGATCTGTGTCATATCACTGCCTTATTCAGTCTGTGTAGAGATAGTAAGAACTGAACTCGGCCAGCCCACTTTGTACAAAAAGCTGGTGCTCTCTGCTGCTTTTACTTTAATGTAACCTTTCCACTACATATTTGGAATTACTGATAAGACTGTGGTTTCAGGGGAATGTTTATCCATATTGTCCCAGATCTACCAACTACTTAGAAGATGGTACTGCACTGAGTGAAGGAAAAATACCTCAGGGACTGGAATTTTATGGAAACCTTTCTTGTAAGGGAACTTCTTTTTTTTCCATTTGGAAAAGTAGTTTTCTAATCATGACTTATTTACTGTTTTATTTATAATGTTTAAGGCAAAATAATTTCCAGATGGCTTCCTGCAATGTTTTTGCACAGGATGTTTACTAGGAGATTAGGTGAGAGTGAAGCAAAAAGCATAATACAATGCTTTGAAACAACACACCCCCATAAACAATGTTTCCTCTAATATCCACACCAACAGAACAAGTTGTCCTCGTTCTCCACCAAATTTATCAGATCATCTTTTGCTGGTGATACCACCAAAATGTAAAGGTGCACTGGTAGATTCATCTGCACAAAAGGTTCATTCTTGTAAATTTAATTCAGCAGTAGTTAGATAGTTAAAGCTTAATTTTTAACAGTGCTTTTGTAATTCTATTTTTGGAGATACAATATTAAAACAATTTTTTTGTAATGTATTAAGACTCTTAACAGCATTTGCAGGTGAATCTTTTGTTTTCTACAAAGACAATAACAATTTAAAAAAATCCCATTATCACATTTTTTCTCAAATCTAATATTAAAATAATGGAAACTTAAGAAGCATGTGAATTGTTAACCCTGTGGGTTGGGTAGTTCTACTTAACTCAAAAGAGCTACATAAACTTACACTGTCCAAAGATATTGCTTCATATTCACTTTCAAAGTGTATTTCTAAGACTTGATCAAAAATAACAGGACGACTTTATTTTGGATTCACTAGGCACGCCAGTAATTCTTTTGCCATCCTGTTCTGGGGACAAGGGATTTAAAATGGCAGGAACACATAGCTTACTTGTTGGAGGTAGATGATTATGTAATTTGGCTTTAAAAAATACACTATCATGAGTATTTTTTGTGTAAGATAAATTGCCCAAATCTTGCGTAATGTAATAGCCATCTGTTGTATGAGATTTTGTACAAATCTGGTCTTGGACTGATGACTTATAAGTCAAAAATCAACTTGGGGCAAATGTTAAGATGAAGTTGAAATTCACTATAACTGATTTTAGGGGGAAAAAATATATCCGGTAATCACAAATTAAACAATGCTATGTAATTCAATGTATTAGTGTAGAGAATGCAGTAATAAAAATATGCACCAAAGAAACACACAACTGAAGAGAACCCAACCTCACTGAGCCTGTAATACTTGGGATATGTGAAAGAGAAAATGAAAAAGGAGTAGTCCCATATGCTGGCCCTGCTTGGCTTATAAAGAAATCAGAGAACATGTGAAGTGAGAGTATCTCCCTAGATCACATTAAGTGCTACAGGGGATATTTTCATTAATAACTGTGCCTCTCATCATAACAGCACAACAGCTTATGGTGACCTCCAGCTCATAATATTCTGTGGATACTTCACTCACTCTCAAGACCATCACACCTATTATGCCGCAATAAATTTTGTTAGGCTGAGAATTATTTTTAAGACATGCGACTTATGAAAGAAAAAAAGCGCATATTTGACCATATTACATTGCTGTTCTTTCTTCTCCTTGGCTTTCTACAAGAGAAACCTATTTAGGAGGACAGTAGATAAGAAAACAACTACACAGGTCTTGCCTGTCAGGGAATGCTTTAAGGGCACATCCATACTGCGGAAATAGGAATGACATTTGTGATAACCCAAACCTGCCCATATTGAAAAATACCACTTTAGGTCCTAGAAGCAGCATTTTTGCGTCATTGTATTAAAACCAAAAAGCCTCAAATTGAGTAATGCCGGACTGTTGGTTCTGCAACCAGCAGAAATATTAATGGTCTGGTTCTTGGCTGTTTCATTCCACTCCATATGGCAGCCACAAGACATCCATATTTCATTTCATGTTTTCAGAAAGAGGTCCTTGCTAACTGAAGACATATAAACAATTATGCCCAGAAATCTGCCTTAAAAAGATGACTTTTCAACTTTCAGGAGAACATATCAGTTGCACCAATCTCACCTCTTATTTTTTCATATCTTTCTTGTAAACAATCATGCAGGACTGGCAACAACATTCTGTTACTGTAAAGCACCACCCTTCTGTGAATGTCACCATCACTCTATAAGGAATAATCGATTAAGTGTACACACCTGTGGTAGGTAATAAATATTTTATCTCAGTTTCAACAAGGAAGAGTCAGAAGTTCAGTGATATGTTCAAGGTCGCACAGGAAGCCTGAGACACCTATGAGTCTCAGCTGTCCTTCTCACTATCATCCCACCAGATAAGCATTCAGAGCTGTATAGATACAGCACTCAGAAAGAATTACCTCTATAAAAGTCCGAAAAGGAACATCTAGTAAGATAGCTGCTGATTATTCATTAATGTATTAGCAGTAAATCTAGTAAATCTTACTTCTTTTATGTGTTAGCTGGAGAATAAACCAGACACAAATCAATTGTTTGTTTACTAAAAAGCTACAAAACTAACACTGACAAGTTCCACTTCTTTTAAAATATAGCTTATAAGGCAACACTGGTGGCTAGATGGAGCTTTGGAAAGGCTGGTAATGAACAGTGGTGAAAATATAAGACCTTATGTGAACATAAAGATATATTAGCCTAGAATTACATCTAAAATTACATGTCTCTGAACATGGAAATCTTTCCTAACTAGGAGTGATGATTTAGTATCATCTGCATGCAAATGAACCAATATTCCATATTTCATTAAACGTGGTAAAGACTGAGTTATGTTGATTTTGGTTTAATAATTTTGGAGCTGCAATAGAACAGATGAAACTTACACAGCAGGTACCAATGCCACACGGGGTTCTTGACAGAAGGAAAAGCCTGCATCTTGGGAATCTTACTTTTCACACAGCGCTACTGCAAGCAGCACGCACTTGTATTGTTGGGGACCTATCACTATTGGGTGTGTTGCAGGTTAGTTATTGTTGTTACATTTTGTCACTGATACTTGGGGTTACCATTTATAACGCCCCTCTTACCTTGACTGCGTAATTGTTTAGAGGATCTTTTGCATAAGAAGCTGGGTAGTAAACTGCATCGCCTGCCTCGCAGCATGGCTTGTCACTGGTTAGCCTGAAATCCGACCAGCTGTCCACCCCGAATCGCAACTGGTCTTTTTGTCCGGCCATAAACAAGTCTTCACATTTAAGTGCCAGCTTCTTCAGTGAATCAGCATGAAGGCTTCGGATTTTACCCACTACCTCTTCTCGGTTTTCAATTCCTCGATAAAGTGCTTGCCTTTGCGGCTTCTGAACACCTTTGCCCTGCTTAGTCTGCGAGATGCGTCTCCCTGTTAGAGACTCCATGCTGTTGGAACACCGGTCCTTAATACTGATAGTGGTTAGGCTGGAAACACTGTTAGTTGCTGAGGTGGTTGCCCTTAGTTTTTCTGTAGGCCTGTCCAAGGAATCCCCTGACTCGTTGTCCAGTATCTTGAGCTCCAGGCTGACGGAGGAGCAGGCGCTGCTTGCTTCCCAGTTGGTGTCGATGTCATAGGTGGGATTTGCCACGATGCACAGGTTGTTCTCCAGAGCCTGTTTCTGGAGATCTCTGGGAGTCGGCTCTGTGTTAGCTCTCAGAATGGTTTTCTTTGGCAGTGGAGGTGGTGTTGGCTGTAAGTTGTTCATTGTTTCCTGGTCTACTAGTCCTCCAAAGGCAATGGCATCATCCAAAGCTCCTTTCGGTTGCCTTGGCTGTTTCGGAGGTATCATGGCTGCTCTAGATTGTCCTGTGTAATAAGGACATAATAGTAATAAAAAATTAAAGTACTTTGCATCTGCTGCTCATATTTGCATTCTACAAAGAAGTTTAAGGCAAAAAAAACACACAAAGAGACTAGGACCCTCCCAATATTTGAAGAAAACCTAAATACATATCAGAAAAGATGAGCTAATCAGAAAGCCAAAATGACTAAACCAGCATCACATATATAGCATCACATACAGCCAGTCTTTATTTGACCTTGGCCTATATATTAAAATCAGTTTCAGTGCTAGCAATGCCAGCATTTTACATCACATGGGATTAGTGACAAAAAGTGCAAGCAAAAACCAAATGTCAGTTTTGGCATTCTGGCCAAATTCCAGTTTCATTAATTACAGCCAGCCTCCCATAATTCCTTCTGCAGTCAGTCAACTATAATATTATTTCTTACTTCCTATTCAAATGTGCTAAACAATGGGTGGATGCTGTTAAGTGGCTTTGTGTACTCTTTCTTTGAGAGGTGCATTTCTCTGGCATCCGAGATGATCTTTTTTAATGTATCCTCGTAACAGTCTGTAAAGCACTTGGGATCACTTGGATTTGAAATGGACTAAAGAAGCTGGAAGCATTATTTTGGACTGTAAACCAGAAAACTACGGACACAAATAATGTAGTTTAGATACTTCCATGGTCACATTGGAAAGTCAGGATTGCCCTAGCAGATTCACGAAGTGAAAACAAAGTTGTTAAACCTACTTTCACCCATGTTGACAAGTGTGTTGCCACTGCTTTCAAGGAGAGTGGGATCATATTTTGAGATTACAAAACCAGAAATAATTTTTACCCTGGAATTTAAAAATTCACACATCCTCCTTGCTAGCCATAACTTTCTCTAATACATTTCCCTTATCTCACTTGCTGTAGGTACCTTTGTTGGCATATTATGTTCATAGATAACCTGACCTAGATTCAGTCAAGAGATTCCAAGCAGCAGGTTACATACATGAAAGCACAGCATTTCCACTGACAGACTCATTTAAAACATTTGTGTGCTTCTAGGGAAGATAAACTTCCTGTCATGTGTTTTGGATGGCTTTTAGAGAGGAGGTTATAGATGTTTTATAACTGCCAGAGTCCTTGGAAATGAAGGCTAAATAAATGACAATAACATAAGACAGAATAAAAAACAAATAAACAGACAATACAAATGACCAACTGGCTGCTCTGGGACAATTAAACACTTGTTACTCATATTAAAATGAGTTTTTTCCACTCTAAATAATCAACTGCTATTTTCAGAGAAATTATTTTATAAGTTTTCTACTACTCCTTTGAGGTTCATTGACTATCATGGCAAGAAGCCCATTTTTACAGTTGCAGCACAGCAGACGTGGAATGGAAGCTCTCTATAACTGCAGCTGAGCGTCTTTTCTAAAAAGGCAACAGCAAGTAGAAAGGCACTATGACTATTTGATTATTTATAACATGTGCTGAATCCTTGTAAAGAGAGGACTGAACTGGAACACTGAACCAAACTGGGTTGGTTCCATTTGAATTCCATCATTTTGGTCCATAACTAATTGACTTCACAGTCTATGAAAAGAAAAAAGATAGCTTCCTTTACATTTTAAGATATGTTGTTACAGTTTCTATGAATACTACAGAATCTAAGATCTTCTTGGCCAGGATGCATAAAAGCCTGGAATGCTGGGTTAGAACATTGAAAAGGACTAGGACTTCCTAATTAGAGAAGATCAGAGAGGGCTGTATTTTTATATATATCCACAAACAGAATAGCCTTGGCTCTTGAATTCTTAACAATCATTCTCTTTTCAACCATTGCAAGGAGACATCATCACAAATGAAAGTTATATCTCTATGTTTTTCTTAAGCTCAAGAAACCCTCGAAAGAGCCTTATGGATTTTATGATAAGCCTGGATATTCCAATGTTTAAGAAACTGAATTTTGAGCAGTAAATTCTGGTAGCTTTGTACATGCCTGATTGTCAGGGAAGAGTGCATAGGACTACTCCCCTGGGTCATTGCTTTTTACATCCTACAAAATAAAAATGTTCAAGGGCTAGAAATATTGGAGAATCCCTGCATATCTCTCTCAAATCATTGTCAAGGTTGCTTAAAAAAAATTTTAACACTCAGGGGACCCTCTACTGCTCCTGTTTGATCTTGGCATTGCAGTGAGAGTGCTCTACAACAGCAGCTCTTCCTCTCACCATGTACCCCTGGTGCCAGCTGAGTAGTACAGGAGGAACTCTGCCAAAAAGGTCCCTTTTGCAGAGCCAAAGAGTGGCAGGATTCAGAGTGAAAAGCAGAACTGATGTCTGCATGCCGGACACACACATCCAAATACCACAGTCTTAATTCTGAGATGAGTTCATTTCTACTTTGTAACCAATTTTCTTACTCATACAAACATGCGTCCTTTCCCACTGTTGCTTACTCTTGCAAAATCTGTGACCTATGTGCTTCTCCCCCCGGCAACATTCTGTGTTAAAGATCACTTGCCTATTTTCTCATCCTTACCCTCTTCCCCATAACTGCTGTGGTTTTGAGAAAGGCTACTATTTCAGGAGGCAGTTTATTAATAGGTGTTGCTTGTGTGACTTGCTAATCCAAGGACTGCAAAGATGCTAGAGGGAAACATCAAGAAAACAAATTAGAGCAAGATGCTCAACTCAAGCAGTAGCAGGGGAAGCCCTCTCCAAGAAAGGTAACATTTATAACAGTATTTCTTCTTGATTTGCTGTCTGCTTTAATGGCCCTGTCCTCCACAAGCCATTCATACAGAAGAGCGTTGCGACTGCAACCACTGACTTTTGCTAGTTGTTGTTTTTGCATAGCTATTGGAACTGTGACATCAAAACGTAATTGAATAATGTTTTTCATAACCAGAAGTTGTCTTTGCAGATGTCTGGTGGGGGTGGTAGGATCTAGAGAACCGTATGTACAAGTCATTCTGTCGCTACCTTTTGAGGTATTCTCAGCTGAGGAAATGAGATTGTACAATGTGTCATGTTACAGTATAGTTTCTCCCCATGGGAACGAATTTTCTATATTGAAATCTATCCATCTCTGTGTGTTTGAAAAGCTTCATATCTGGACTGGTTTTATGCTGAGTACATTTTGTTCGTGCACATTGGGCTGCTCTTTCCAGCATAGCTTTCCCCAAGTGTGGCGTGATACTGCATGTCCCACATTTTTAAAAATTCATTGTCTAGCAAGAAAAAGATTGTCTTAAATTTTGTCCCTGTCAAAGGCACAAGAATGTTCTTCTGCATACAAGTACGGGCAGAGCATTTGCTTCTTTTCCTTGCCTATCATTTCCTCCTCCCCTTGCATGCTTAAAACCCGTCATTTCCTAACCTGCTGCACAGACTCTCCAACATTACAAGGTTCAACCTGAGCTACGCTCTTGGGAGGCAAATGAAAAGGATGAACAGGCACAATACTAGGCTACCACTTAAAGAAGTCTTTGAAGTGGCTTCCAGACTGTTCAAAGACAGAAAAAAAAATTTAACTCTTGATAGACTGCAGCTTTCTTGAGAGGTTTAGGTAATTCCTTAGTTCACTAACATTTTCCATTATGGACTCTCATTACAGTATTTAAGTATTAATATTTAAATCTCTAGACATCATGCAGAGATCTGAAACTCTAAATCAGCCTTAAAATAAAGCATTTAAAATTTTATTTTTTCAGGTAACTAATTTATCATTGGACTTTGCATTGCAACCTGTTTATGTTAGCTCATGAAACTGCCAGATCTGATACACTGAGCTCATGTTTAATTCAAATTAATATTCCATAGGCATGTTTTCCTTAGAATAATGACATGCATAATTATTTTTTAGATTTCTTGATAGTCCATGTAGCTTTCCTTTTTGCTTAGACCAGATCAGCAGCATACATTGGCAAGAGATTTCAAAGTGTGAAGGAAAATGCTTCTTTAATGGGGAAAACAACTAATGGTGAAATAGGCAGGGCAAGTGGGTGACACACTGCGTGCTCCCATCCTTCCTTCAACAGAACTATTCCTGAGATGTATATTGCCTTACAAATGGCATGAGGCTTCTTCTGTATTTTCTCCAAACTAATTTTATTCTTGAGATGATATCTATCCTACATTTCTCCTTTATTCTTGAATGCGTTTTTCCATATGCCATTACCATGTCTCATCCAAGGATATCATCCCTTGTGGGAAAATATGAATTAGAAAATGGAGCTGAAAACAATACTCTGGTATTCACAGTAGTAATGGGGCTATTGCCATGATCATTAAGCTCGTTCTCAGTTTTAGTGACCGTTATAGTACTCCTTAATCCCTAATCCCCTAGAGCACAGGGATTCAGATGAATGAACAGGACCCTGAGGCCTAAAATGGCCAAAACAGCTCCCATGTCTCCCATTCTCCAACTTACCACATTAGTTTGACAAAAAAAAATCCACGTGTTGCATTGCCAAGAACAGCAAAAACTAACACTGATGCATGTACAACATGGATAACCAATCTTCCAGGACCATATCTATCAAAACCCCAACAGAACTAACATCAGAACCATAGACTCTCTGCAGTGGAGACCAGCAAGAAAGAGGAATTCCGAGTGGCTCTCAGGTGTCTGCAGGAAACCCACTGTAAGACAGCGCTAGGCTGATCACGCAGCTGGATCTTGGAGCAGTCCAACAGCATTGGCTTTCCTCTGCTGACCTGCTGCTCCCTACAGCCAGGAATGGAGTTGGATGTCCGGTCATGCTCATGTCGGAACACCCCTGTTTCATGTTACAAAATCCTTCTATAAAGCCTGCTTAAAGTATTCAACGAGTAATCCACAGGTTGGCCACCTCCACTCTACAAGTTCCCCTTTTCTACCCTTGTCTTAGTACAATTTTCGCCCCTTGAACTTGGATATTGATCGTTCTTTGCACTCTGCATTTTTAGTAGAATACAGAGCCTGGAAAAGATTTCCTAGCATAAATAGCAGATCAGTTATACTGATCTTTAATACCAGCACTTACCCTGACTGATAAAAATAACCAAACCATGAAAAAATACCAAACTCTTACCCTGACTGATAAAAATAACCAAACCATGAAAAAATCCACAGATGCGTAAAACTATCTTTCAGCCACTGTAAATGCTTCACAGCCCCAGTTCCACAAATGCAGAACATGTACAACACTATTCTATAAAATTAGTTACTACACAGATTTACACAAAAATGATTATTAATCCTGTATTATACTCAGCTGTTACACAACTATCATAAAGTTAATAGATAAAAAAATCTTACCAGAATGATAATATATAGAACATAAAGAAAAGCTAACATTTGTGAAGTAACATTCATGATGCATGATCCAGTTTTTCATCAATAGTTTGAGATTGTGAATCACAGAAGCATAGAATCACAGAACTACAGTAAGATGGGCTGCAGGTACCAGATAAATAAAACCTTCTGATGCAACAGCGACAGCTCGCCTGCCTTGGTGACCTGTCACGTCTTGCTACCCGTCCTTCATTACACTGTGTTAAAGATACTACCTGTATTGATATTGTAGAGAATGCATCAGACTAATACTATAATCATTGTTTGTCACTGAACTGTCAGTCTTGTCAACAATAATTTCATTACCTTATTCGTAGCCTGGCTAAAGCACTGCCCTGCTCTAACTTACTGACTGAGGCAAAGCTCTATAGCAGGTGGTATGATTTGGGACTTTTGCCAGAGTCAGTAATCATAAATGCTAGAAACATAGCCTCCTCCTTTCAGCTTTTCTTTAGGTGTAAAGAGAAAAACAGATGATAATAAAATAACCTATTCTTTTTTAAATGATATAAATACTGTCCTGAGTATATTGAGACTATCTTAACCTCCTTAGACCAGTGCAAATTCAATGATGTCAATTTCTCCAACAAATTCAGACAGAGAAAAATGGAAAGATTTGTAAAGGAAAGGATTTTAATCCTTTTTCTATTGTCTTCCTCATCATTAGCTACAGGGCTTACCTGACACAGTTCTGCACCACATAAGCATCCCCACCATCATCAAGCCAGACTCAATACTAGGCATTTTCAAAGCTTTTCTTTAGAGTCTGTAAAATTTTAAACATTCTTCTTAAACTGTGGGCAACAGGGCTTGACTGTGGCCATGGCAGTTGCAGAGTGAAAATGACATACACATGACCCCTCTCCGCCTATTGAAGTTTCCTCCTGTTTATACACCCAGGAACATACTGGGCTCTTACCCTATCAACATGGTGGGACCTCATGTTTCCTAAAAGCCCCAAGTCTTCTATGTATTATCTGATTCCCAGAGGAGAATTTTCTGTCTTGTAAGGCTTCCCTGCATTTTTTTTTTTTTCAATCCTAGATGTATGATTTTACATGTTCAATAACGTAACAAAACTAGCCCATATTAGCTGATATATACATGAGCTATTCTCAAACTCTTGCCTTTGCAATTTGTTTCCTGACAAGTAATTGCTGGTCTGCTTGCAGGCAGGCAGGACAGTAAACTGATGAGAAGACAACTTCTGTGGGAGGTGGGGGAAGGCCAAAACCAAATATATTTGAGGGCAGCACCCGATACAAACTACTACCTGACTACAGATGAAAATTTACCAAAGCTTGCCATTATTTCTGTTCATAAAATTTCATGTGATGTCACAACTGAAGATTAGACATTTATGAAAGTAATGACATAATATTATCTGCTTTTCAATAAAACCACCTAATATGTATTAGTTTGGTATACTGTAGCATGCAGCTATAAAAACGTAATTTAGAAGCAATCGCAGTTGAAACAAAAGTCAGACATGATACAACTTCTCGTATTATCCTTTCAGTTACACACCAGCACTGGTTAATTCTACAAAAGATATTATTTTGCTGCTTAGGTGACGTAAGATGTGAAAACAAGCAGGAATTTTTCTATGTCCCTACCTAGCCATCTCTTGATAGCTATCTGAATTGGAAAGTGAGGTTGCTTGAATAAACCCGAAAGAAGTTTGAACGGCAGCCAGAAAGCTCAGTGCCATTTAGGGTAGCCTTGCTTTTAACAACAAGCAGCAAGCTTGCCAAGCCAGACCAAGGCAAGCCTAAAAGTTGGTTTAACTCTTTCATACCTAAAATTTCCTTTGGTAACAGCAAATCTGAAAGTGACCCAAGGAAAAATGCTAAGGGGTTGTATTGTTTTATGAAGAAGCATTCACACCCAGGAACAACACTGAGAAAACTGAGGATTGATGGAAGTGATCACAGAAGTGTTTAGGTTGGAAGGGACCTCTTGAGGTGGTCAAGTTCAACCTTCCCTGCTCAGGCAGAGTCAGCTGGAGCAGGTCATCCAGGACCCCGTGCAGTCAGGTTCTGTGCATCTCCACAGGTGGAGATTCCGCAATTTTCCTAGGCAACCTAGTGTTCAATGGGATTTTATTACATTTCCCATGAGTTTACTATTCCCAGTTTGTGAGATGTTGTGGGAAGGACAGAGATCTATGGACAGAAGCCACATCTAACTCTGAACAATGAAGCAGTTGCCATCAGGTGTAACATCTTGCATAAGAAAATTGACCTGAATTGAGTAAAGGTTTAAAGAGAAGATTCACAGTAGCATTACTTTGGCTACGAAATGCAAGCTGTATGAGTGCTCAAAACCATAAGTCTCACCATGAGAAAAAGTGATATTTCATACATTAAATGATACCTTAGCTTGATCCTTTTATATGTCAGCCTGGTTAGGAACATGGTTACCCATGCTATAAATAGTTTCGATGTATTTCGATGTACCTTGATCTACTGCCTGATTCTGTATGTAACATAGCTATGCCCTAAATACAGAAAATATATAGAGACATATATGTATATCTCAATGAATTGAAAAGAATTCATTAGATCTTTGAATAACTCACCATAAAAATATAAATTTTAATTTTCAGCTTTGAAGTTACAATTTCTTGGTAGATATTAGTCTCACTTTTGGGCAGGGTATTTTTCCTCTTTATGCTTTATAAACAATACCAAATTAATTTTTTATTAGCAGAACACACTGAGAAGTTCGCCACTAATTCACATTTAAGCAAAAAGAACAATATCACTAAATATCTAAGGAATGTATGCAGCTGAGGGTTGAAAATTTAGTGGACATGCAAAACCCTCTGGACTTGGGAGTCACCTCAAAGCAGTCAGATTTTGTTCTTTTGGAAATCTGGTTGTAGGTATTCCTAAATTCACAGTTGTTCAAAATGCTTTAGGAAAATTAGGCTGATAATATTGATACTGTATTTCAAAGATATTTATTTGTCTTGCTCACTTATCTTCCAGAGATGCATACGTGTATCTCTTCAAGACCAGTCAGGAATTCAGTGCCAGTCAAACAGACTGTCCAGGACATCCATATCTTAAACTTTTCTGAAGGAGCAAATTAAACTCTCAGACTAGCATAAGAAATGTTTTAATCAATCAAAGATTGATTATTGATGCTCTAAAATAAAAAGTCCTATTTTTTGTTGAAATTTGGAAAAGTATTGAAATCTACTTATCATTTCTAAAAAAAATTAGGTAATTTGCTCTGTATTTTAAATCTCCTTGATAAAAATTCCTCCAAATAGATAAAACAATGTATCTTATAAAAGTATTTAAGATGTTTAAGGGCAATTAAAAATAGTTTTAAAATCACAGGAAAGAAAACCTTTAGGTTTGTTGAATCTTCACTTTCTTGGTTGTGTATCTCAGAATAAGACAACATGCTTTTATTTTCTATAAATTAATATTAAAAAGTTTGCCTTTAAAATCTAAATTATGGAAGTGTATTGAGCTGTGCAGAAGACAAGGTTCTTCACAGCCTGGGAAGGCATCCAAAATCTAATTTAAATTTTCTTCTACAAGAATACACTTACCTAAATTGCTGTACGTAGCACTGCAAGGATTTAAGTCAGGAAGATTTGAAGCTTCTTCCTTTTCTTCCTCCCCTTGGGGGACACGAACAGATGATACTGGTATGACTGAGGCACTGCCACCATTGTCCTGCTTCACAAACACGGCTCTAGGAACACGAGGGGATAAATCCTCCAGTGTCGTATCATCGGGCACTTGACTGAAACAAACAAAACAAAATCACCTGGAGACCAAAGCTATGAGATCCTACTGGCAAAATACCAGATTAGGCATTAAATATCTTCAGGGAAGGGAATGAACTGGTAAAGAAATAAGATCCTTTTGCTCTCCTTTTTTTAAGGAGAACTTCCTACAATATTTATTTTCCTTAATAAGAAGAAACAACATTTGACTGACATAGTTACATGTTACAGTTCATGTCTTTCATACAAATGGGACAATAAAATGTTTACATGTTTTACAGCGGACTACACTCACTGTATGTAAACATGTATATGCAGGCAGGATTCTGCATAAAACAGGTAGGACTCATAGGACAGCAGCAAAATTTGAGGTGCTTTTTACCAATCAGAACAATTTTGCTTTAATCAGAGATTCCAAGGTATAGCAAAGGGGCTGTTAAGTATAATAGACGCATAAAACTTTAATGATACATTTTCAAATATACTGGTTGGATGTTGGGAACTGACACTTTGGGAAACAGAGCAGTAGCTCATCTAAGCCAGTAATCTATTTCCCATATAAAATTATCCAGGATTAAAATCCATCTTCATTATGCCAATTGCAAAAGGATATGAAGACATTCCTCTGTGGCTGCTCTTAACTATGAAGTTTTAATCAAACTGTGATGACTTATAGGAAAAAAATGTGAAAATCATAGCTTCAGTTGGTTTCCAGAGATAGATTTATTGCAGTATGAATTAAAAACTATGCAAGATATTAAAAAAAGTTTGGATTTATTCAAAAAACCCAATCCTATTGAAAACGTAGAGCAATTATCAATAATATGCCATGCAAAAAACGTCAGAGCAAAAATATTTTTGGGTCTTTATGCTCCCTCTCTCACAGAAACAAACAATTATTATAGGCCAGATCTCAAGAGCATATGACCTGTTCACTGGTTCTCATTATTAGAGCCTTATCAAATAGAACAGCAAGAATTTTAAGTAATCGTGACTTCCATAAGGGATAGAAGTAATGCATTTCCTTCAAAAGATGATCACCACATCATATATCTGTACGGCTATTTAATTTTTGTGGTAAAGAATTAAAACTTAATATAACTTCTGATGAACAGAAACAATAATTATGCATTTTTTTAAATAGGCAAAGCAGCAGAGTTTCTGTAATACAAATCTGTAGAGTGGAAAGAGAGATGATTATCCTCAAAGAGTTAACATCAATTATAGGCATATGTCTCTCTATGCCAAAGCCAAAATACTGAAAATCACGATACACAATCTTCTAGCAATCCCAGACTACAGAGATTAAAACATGCCAATACTTTGCATACGACGAGACCCCATGTACGGTGCAGCACATGCTGTTTCTACTCAGAGTCATGAATTTTAACTACAGGCTGATACAAACAAAACTCATTAGAACTTGTTAGTAAAAGAGAAAAAATGGCATAAGTTCAAAAAGATGTAATCTTTAATCAGCATAAAACGTTTTGTTCATTTTTAGTACCATGCATAGGAACGGTGTGAAGAACATTCCATGTGCCGTAAATATATCCACATTAAAGAGTTAACCTAATATAATTTCAGAGTAAAGCATACATAAAATTAAAGCAGTAACAAGGCTCCCAAGATGATGAGAAATTAAAGACTTGGAGTTGCTGTAAATCATATACATACCTGCATTCCTCAACAAGAATGTTTTCTTTAAGTAGTTTCTAGTAGCTTTACAGTTCTGTCATTGCCACAAACCAGGGATTATCAGATCTCAAAGTAATTTTTTAGTATCGATTGGTGAGGTAGAGAACAGACTCATTCTCCAAACCAGACACATGCAAGCACATACACTAAACCTAAGCTCAGAAGCATTTTGCCAAAGGAAACCAACAACTAGGAAGGAAGAGAGAAAAAAATACCAACTCACCCACTGTACTCACTCACACAATTCCCCATTAAAGGAAATTCTTTCAGGGCCTTCTTGAGTCTTTTAATCATGTCTTGAAACTCTGGCGAGCCATTGATTCCACAGTGTTCGGATGTGCTACAAGTTGTGCAAGCTGTGAGCAAATGGGCTGAACTCTGCACAGAGCGATACACCTACTGCACCTTCATGTTTACCTTGGGGGCTGGTCCCGGGCACTTGCCAGAGCGCCCCAGGAAACCAGTTTAGTTACAGCCCTGCCTTCTTAACTCTTCCGCTGCCTTCCCCGCACCAAAAATAGATCACACTCTACTACATCACTCTTTTGGTATGACAACTATGGTCTTAGTCATGTTAATTAGTTAAGGAAAAGCAGGTTCAAATTTCAAGAGAAGCTTTAAGAACTTCGACTAATCTACTGTTAAAAGTGACTATCTCAAATCCCTATTGCAACCAGTTTTAGTCTCTGAATCTAATATATCTGAAATCACAGCAATTAGATGTCAGGCCATGAAGTCTGTGGGGAAATGCTTCCCTGCATCTTAACAGTAAAGAGGGAGAGATCAGGAGAACATACGCAGTGCAGCGCAGTGACTCAACCAGCAAATTGCCAGCCCGTAATCAGCCCGACAGAACACAGAAGGAACAAAAGGGCAAAACATCCTTGCTCTCTGAGCTCCACAAACCACATTCCCCGTTGCTTTTGCTTCACAAAATTGTCCAAACAGTTAAAACTACTTGTTTTCAAGAAAAGCAGAGTAGCTGATAAGCAAGCAGTTCTCTGAGATTAGAACCATTAAAGCCTGGTTTTGTGGAACTTTGTATCTGCTTGTGGATAGCAAGTGAAACTTAAAGGTATCTCTCCTTATTTGGGATATTTATAGACATTTTGCCAGGATGGATTCTTTGATGCCTTGCATAAGAGCACGTATTTAGCTTTTACCATAGTGGGCGCAGCCTCCTCTGTCCAACCCTCCTTCTTTTTCCTTTTTTATTTCAAAAACAAACTTCATAGCAAATGAATTACCTTAGAGAACTCTGCTCCTCAGGCACACGAGGCTGAAACTAAACAACTATTCAGTTAATGGAGGGAGCAGCCCTCTGGCACCCAGAGAAAACATTTGTTTTCCTGAGAAAATGAGATTATGTGCAGCAAAAAAAAAGCTTGCCATAAAAATGACTGTCCTTCGGATAACATCCCACTGAATTCACATACTTGTCATTCACATGTGTACAAGCTCAAAATTATTTTAAAAGTGGGTTTGTTTTTTATCCTGCATGGACAAATGCCCCTAACTTTTCCTTTCGAGCTCTCCTCCTTCCCAGTTTTTGGAAGACAGCCAAAGGATGATGTGGTCTAACTTGTCTCGGGCTTTAGGGAATAGTGAAAATCCAGAAAGCAGCCTTTGTAGTGTGTTAATTTGTTTAAGGACAGTGGAATCACAGCTATCCTCTGACCTGTATTTTCCTCTATTCAGAGCATGCCTTCTCAATTAGAGTGATTAATACAGCACTGATAGGAGGGAGATAAAGTGGAATACTTATAAGAAGTGATTCTGAGAGTGCATTTTTGAATTAGGGTCAGATCTAGAGGTCGAGCAGAGGGAGTTCAGTTCTGTGTGAGACAGCACATAAATCCAAGTAGCAGAAATTAGTGACAGAAACACAGAGAAAAGCTGATGTGGCCTTAGACCCAGCCGAGACTGATCTCCCTGAGTGGACATCAGCAAAGCAGTAATCAATGGCACTCGTACAGTCCGAGATGAGAGAGCCAGCCAAGGATGATGACTTAGTTTTACACAAAAAAATCTCAGTAATTTGTAGATATATTTAGTTTCAAAGAGATCCCTTTGAGAACTCCTCAGGCCCTACACTTTTAAGCTAATAAATCTAATATAAAGCCTATATTGACTGAATAATGCTTGAAGAAAAGTGCAGAGAGGTTAATGGCCTGAGGGCGGTCAAAGGCCACCTTCCACAGGAACTTCTCAGAACACAGACCACTTTATTTCTGCAAGACACTGAGCAAAGATGATGAGTGCCCAGGTTTCAATCATAGCACATGATGGGTACAGAGCACCCATTCCAGTGACTCACGCAGTTCAGTTCCTCGTCACCACCATTACCCAGAAATAGTCACTTAAGAGGAAAGTGAAAGAAACTTCTCAAATTACAATCTGAAATAAGCAAACCATAAAGTTTATTCCTAATTTTTATTATTTGGAAGTTGGCTTAGGCGTGGAGCATGAGAGTTTATATTCTTTTTTTTTTTTTTTTAAATCTTGTCTAATGCGATGTTTGCACGGATAAAAGGAATATATTTGATAATCCAGTAAAGACATCCTGCTAAGCTCTTTAGTGTCAGTGAAACTTAATGGCAATGAGTTCCACAGATTAACTGTGCATTATAAAAAAAGACATTTTTCTTTATCCATTTTAAATTCTCAGTCTTTCCATTTCACAGACTGTATTAGAGGAGTTAAAACAATAATACATAATTTATCGTTTCTTACTATAAATTTATAAAATAATAAATGGTAAAATCCCTTCTACTTGGTTCTTTAATCCTCAGTGTTTATAATTTTTCACATAAATGTTACCAAACTTCTTGCTTAACAAATTTCCAATTCTGTTAGCATAGAGATGTTCTAGAGAAAAATCTCACAAGTTTTTCATTGAGGAAACAGGGTAAGATAGATGGATAATACTTTTAAAAGCACTGCTGAGTGAGGTAAATAAACCTTCCTGATCTCTAGAATAAAGCAAGCCAACACAGATTTGAGGAGAAGGGTGAGTTGATAGTTTCACCTGAACTTTCAGGTGAGAATGTCTCCCATTTCAGTAGACTTGCTCAAGCAAGAATTTTCTTTTCACTTATAACCTCCTTGGATTCTCCTCACCGATTTATGCAAACTGCACTTGAAAGATTTGGGTTGCAGGTGAGAACTTTACCTTAAGACTTATACAAGAGGTCCTCTAAACTGGGAAGAACTTTGTTTTTCACAGAGCCCTACTGTGATTTAAAGATTTTGTTCTCAAGTAGTTTCTCAAGCAGCTGTGGAATCTGCAGGACTGGATCAATGACAATGAGAAAGTGGAATGTGGCAGTGGTGGTTATTCCTGCCTGTCTCTGGATGTGATCCTGATCTTAATATATGACTGCATTTTTGAAACACAATGATTGCAGTTGTTTTTACCAAGTCATCTGTTACAACATTCACATTCCCTTAGATACACAGAGCACTCGGAGTAATTTCATGGCTCCTGTCCCACTGAACCAGGAGTATATGTAAGCTACTGCATGTAAGCTCCATTCCTTCCACTGTTCAGGTTCTCAAGGTGCCGACCACAGCTGATGTGCACTGTGCCACACCCCTAGCCCCAGTCACCTGCATTTTTTTCCTTAAATAACAGTTAGTGGCATAATTACTTAAAAACCCACTGAAGAGATAACCCATTTGGGGCCTTTTAAGTCTTGGTGCTCTAAATCACCTCATTGGAATTGTCTTTCTCCATTGCCTGTACGTGGAAATTCAGTCCCTAACTCAGATTCTTGAATTCCATTTGGCTTTACTGTAATTTAAAGCAAACAGTGTGAACAGTCTTCAGCAACCTGGAGGCATTCAGCACAACAAAAAGTATTTGAGGATCACTTATATTACTGAGATACTTCCATGGCAGGGAGAAACCTGCAAGGTTTTGGCCAATTTTCTAGAAGATTCTCATGTGTTACTGATATTTCTGTTAACTTCCGGAGCAGCAATCTGGCTGGAAGTCACTCAAGGTGAATTGTTTGTACTATGAGTGTGGCACTGGGGTAAGATTTGAAGACATTTCCAAAAGCTGTGATATCTATGTCCTCTGATAAGTATAGAGCCCATGAAAGAGTCCAGTGAAATGCCCAGGGGCTACTTTAACAAAAAATAGCCTTAAAAGAATGCAAATTGCTGATGTAGTGTGTAACTGCAATGGAGAAGCATCCTTTTTAAGAAAAATGTTCAAAACAAGTCTTTAAAATATGTATAAGCATTTCACTCCTTTTGGAAGCAAGATATAACAACAGGACAGCAATCTTCTGTAGAGCTGGAACAACAGAACTCCTATCTATTGATTACAAGCTCAGATCCCTTCGACAAAGATAACATCATTTTAGGAATTAGATTGGTAATCCCCACTTTAGCTATGAAGAAACGCTTTTTTATCTAAACCAGAATGGAATGAGTACACAGACCTCACTGCTTGATGGAAGTATTTCAGTAAACATAAGGTTTTATCTTTAGTTCATCGGAGGCTGGCCCAAAGACCCTATAAAGGAAAAAATTATGGCTGACATGTAGCTGTGGAAGGAGACTCTTCAGTTTAATATATAACTGAAATGGAAATGGCTGTGCACAAATCAGTTGTGCCTTGATTTACAATGGCACTGCCATCTAAAACAGTGCTGAATGAGGATTTAGTTCAGCTCTGATGTGCTTTATGGAGACAGGAAAGAAGAATCAGAAGGCCGTGCTGCAGTCTTCTTTTAGGAAATGTCTCAATCTAAAGAGCTGCCACCGGGTATAAGCAGTGATCTCTCAATGAAGGAGAAGAGAAACCTTTATGTTGTGACACTCCAGTAATAGCAGGCTGATCCACTAGGTAACAAAGCCTGTGAAGAATCTTTTTTCTAAACTTCTAGATGGATTCCACACTGTGCTGGATCACCTTCATCAATCACAGTGACTTAGGCCAGAAATATCATGTTATTTTTTTAGAGGTCAATTTTAGGTTTTGCCCAAGAACAGCTGCTGCATCATGAACTACAAATCAGGTGTTCTAAGAACACCTGATTTTCATTCCAATTAATGATAAAGCTGATGTGGTTGCTTATTTTTAGCAAAAATTAATCTATCTACAAATTTTTGTTAAATATAATATATTAGTATTTGCTAGCTCCTGTGGAACCACCATATGTGCCTCCTGGCATCAAATAGAAACAGTCATATGGATAATAAAAACCCAAGTTCTTTTGTATAACAGAGTTTTCAGCTTTCCAAGTGCAAGAGTATTTTCCAAGTGCAGTTCAAAGGGAAAAACTGACCTTTCTAGTGATAACTTTAACTATCTTCAGCCCCCGTTTTGTGGTTGTGTTATCAATCTTTAGCAGCTTTGTAATCCATTGCAAAGTAAGGAAATATTGTATCTTTATTTAATTTGCTTTCAAGACCCCCCAGTAATCTGACATTTTTAAAGCTTATCTTATTTTCCAGGTCATCAGTTTGTTTTTTCAGTGAGCTTACTGTTGTTGGCATTCTGAGTTAGAAAAAGTGTCATGTTCATTGATTGTTATCTTCATGCCTTCTGTTTTCCTCTAAGCCTCTGCAAGCTTAACCAAAGATTTTAAACACCTTTTCCATGCACATATTTTAGCCTGAATTAACACTAACCTCTTCCTAATACCTGAAGAGTTAACATCAACCAAGTATAGCATCTCGTCTGTTATTTCTCCTGCTTGCACAAAACTGGAAGTTGCCAATCCTGATTCTCACCTACTGGGATATTAAAAACAAAAGGCAAAACCCTTAAACAAAAAGAAAAAACCCACCTTTATTTTTTAGCACTATTAGGTTTCACTTCGTCTCTTTAACAATATTAAAAATTAAGTAAAAAACCAAATAAATTAAAGTATCAAATTGCATCAAGATTACTGAATAGAATAACTGAGGGATTGATATCCAGTGTTCTCACAACATATTTCTCAGCACCTCTGTGTATTTTCTTTGAAATTTGTAGAAACCATAAACCAATATTCTCAGAAAGAAGAAATTCCACTTCTAACATTTGGAAAATTCCAGTTTTCACCAGGGAAAATTGTGTGATATGGTTTTAGCCAATATCATCATCACTTGCAGAAAAATAAAGAGTAAACATACTTTTTGGAATAAGTGAACGGACAGAATGACCAACTGCCTTCAACACTAATGGCGGAAGGTATTCCAGTCATCGTGCAAAAATCTAAACCACTGTAACAGCACCATCTCTAGGGTAGTCTAAGAACACGTGCCGACTATGGCCGCAGCCATTAGCCTGCTATTGCCCTTTCACCTCCAAGATAAGCAGCTGCTCCCTCCTGACTTATCCCCGTCACGCCAGCGAATGGATCTGGCTGAAAAGTAACTGCAAAGTTACTTTTCACTTGGATCCCTTCCCCGGGCTGGTTCACCACAGGTGACCACAGCAACTGTCTTGCCAGCACAAGAGTGGGGCACTGAGGAGGTGGGAGCAAGCGAACGTCCCGATGGCAATGCATTTGGTAACACTGCTAAAACCAGTGTTGATAAAACCTCCTTTTCTCTAAGTTGCCCTGGAGATAATAATAATAATAATAATAAAAGGTTCCTCTAAAGGAGGGTTAGAGCTTTTACTTGCTCTCTAAAGCTGCCTAATTCTCCCCATTTAATTTAGGGTAAGTCTAGAGATTCTAGACTCTGTCAAGGGTTATTCTAGCCCTGACCTCAGCCGTAATATGCACTATAAATACATGGCCACCCCGTTTGTCATCACCCACATCCGTGTGTTACTGTAATACTGTACATCTTGCAGAGAGGCTGAACGCGTACAGCTCCTACTGACCTTAATAGTTTGTGAAAGTGCTTAATGTTTCTGAACCTTCCACCCACAGTTTGTACAGAGATTTTTTTTAAACTCTATTTTTAAATTTTCATGTACTTTTTTCTTTTTTTTTTTTTTTTTTACATCTAATTCTTGACCCTGAGATTCACCAAGTCTGCAGAAACACAAAGGCTTTGGAGACTATCCTATCTTGTATTTGGAGCAATTACTTAAAAAGTAACTCTACAGAAACCAGCTTTACATCATACTGTGATAAACCCTATCATCACCTTACATGACGAAACCCAAAGCTGTCCACACCAGACAAAAGGCAAACAGTCTAAAAAGTAATCCTGATCTTCATGAGAATACTGTATCAGTGTTCCCAAGATGTGATTTAAGAGTCATTTAATGACACTTGGTGCAAATGGTCACTCTTTTAGTTTAAGACATAGTTATTTTACTTTAAGACAAGCAGCAGTCAGTTTACGGTTAACTCAAAACTCTGCTCACACAGATTTCTACTAAAGTCAACTTTAAAACCATTTTAACTAAAAATTACTGCAACTGTCTTGTACAGACAATGGAGAAAGAAAACCAAAGAACACTGCCATGATACATTTTCTGAGGCTAAGACATAGCTCAAACTTTACAGAATTTTTAATTTCCTGCCACTAATTTATTGTTATAATGAATTAAATAATGCAAGTTTGAAACTATTTTGGATTTGCTTTGTATAATACCATTGGAGTTGCTTTGTATATTATCATTGGAAGACATATTTTAATACAGCCACAGCTGCAGTCTGTACTTGGTGAAACGCCCCCGTGACTGAGTGCAATAAATGTCTCCAGCCCTCTTCGGTTTTTCAGTGTCATGAGCTGTAGGAGCTCAGGGGTATGTTGAAAACAAAGCATATCTGGAAATAAACACGGTTCTTTGTGGTCAGAGAAAGACCACAAAGCAAGAAAGCACGTGTACCCTCGATAAACCAACAGACAGGCCTAAAACGTTCAACTACCAGGAACTTACAGGAGTAAAATAAATATCTGCTGGCCAAATATTTTCACAGAAACTGAAATAACGAATCATTTTAGTAAATTCTAAAATTTTTTGTATTCTTGGGTGAGACAAAGTTAGCACATCACCTTTTGTGAGTCACAGATCTTTTAAGTTCTATTATACTTTTCAAAAGTTGCCTTCTCTTTCTGCAGAGAAATTCTTTAGTTTCCTGTAAGACATGAACACTTTTTTGAACTAGAAGGTCAGGAAAATGTATCTGATACAATGTAACATGGCTATTGTGACCTAGTGAACCTGCAACATAAACTCAAAATTTCAGGTACTGTTTCCAGTAATTTTTAAAAATCTTTTGGGATATCCAGAGTAATGCAAAGATTTTGAAAAATATGCTTTAAGTTTCCTAAAATATATATATACCTTGAAAAAATTACACTTAATGCAATAAAACTCCTTAATTTTTCCCCTTCTCAGCAGTTTATACAGGACAGTTCATAACTGAATAAGTGACTAAAAAAGAGGAGCAGGTTACCTGGGGATTTTCCTGGGAATCTGAGGTGGTGATGAATGGCTTGCTATTTTCTGCTCAGAGCTCTCCAAAGACTTTTCCGGTGTTTCTTCCTTGTCTTTTGCCAGCGCGTCGGCAATAGCAGACTCTGCTCCACTCTTGTGGTGATGATCGGCCTTGGGTTCGGGTTGGGCCGGTTCACATCTATACATGAAGACAATTGATGGCTTCTCGCTGGAGTCTGACTTTGTCTCACTGAACCAGTGGTGACGTTGAACTGGCGGAGGGGGGAGCATATGGATAACAGTTCCATCAAGACCCACCAATTTTCCTTTCTCTCTTTCTTTCTCTTTGTCTTCCTCATCGTCAGTTTTCCTGCGGCGGAAGAAGCTCTTAAACGATATCCAGCGTTTGGGTTTCGCATCAGCAGCTCGGCGACCTTCTGAATGAAGGATGGACTCGGCCTCTGTCGACCTTGTAGGACTGTTTGGCTTGGTCCAATTGCTGAAATGTCTTTGCAACAAGTTACTTGCGTGATAGGGTGAAGAAGTGGACCGTGGAGGAGGAAATGGCGGTGCTTGCTCTGTTTTGGGACTTGTGGTATTTGGGATAGCTCTCGCTGGCTTTGGGGAGTGAGTGGCAACTGGCTGTGAAAGTGAATCCTTTTGCATTTTAACGGCAGCGCTTTCCACCGTCTTGGATGACTCTATTTCAGACTGTGACGTAAACAGAGATTTGGGTCGTACCAGGGTGTTTTTAGTAGCATCTGCATCCGGTGGTAAGGAATACAGTTCTTCTACGCTACAAGACTTGGGTCCAGACTGAGGCGTTTCTGGAGGAGACTGCGGAGGCTGGATGGAAGCCACAATCTGTGAAAGCACTGTGCTTGCGTTCTCTCTGCTGCTGCTGCTGCCAACAGAAGCCTCTGGTGTTACATCTATTTTTGCTGCAGGCTCTTGTGTTGTCTTTTGAACTCTTGATGGGGAGCTGTGGTCAGAACTATGACTTCTCTGCGGTGATATCTGACTTTTACTGAGACAGCTATTAAACTCTTGGACCTTTTGAGCCACAGAGCCCAGCCTACATTCAGAGCTATTAGTCACTCCCTTCGCTTGGGGAAGTTCAGCAGGTTTACCTCCTATGGCTTCAGTCATTTTGCTTTCTGTTTCTATTTCTTCATATGTGTGGCTTATGACACTAGTAGTTTTATCTTTGATGGACAGCTCTCCGCTGGTCCCTAGAAAACTTTTATAGATAGCCAGGTTATCATACGCATTTGGATTGATTACGATAGGAACTTTAATAGCATTTTTGGAACTCTTGGCATAAGTGGGCTCATCATGAATGATAATGGGAAAAGGTGGCATGCCAGCATTATTGTAGCTGTTGAATTTTATCTCTGATAAATTAGGAGACTTAACTGGGATAGTTTTTGAAGAAATGTTTGTAGCTGTAGGTGAAGTAGGAGCTGACTTGTGGCTTGTCTTCCTGGGAGGAACAGAAGGTCCTGAGCTGTTAGCAATTAACTCCACCTTAGGTATCTTCTGTCTTGGACTAGTACTAGAAGTCCACACTTCTTGATATCTGATTGCACTGGATTTTTTCAGATTAGCATTGACTCGTAAAGGTGATGCTGCAGAGGATGTACTAGGAGTGCCTGGAGTTCCTGGTGAGCTTGGGTTAGATGATGTATTTTTGGTTTCTGAGGTGTCAGTCTGATTCTCCTTACATTCATTGGTCATGGCGGCTGATACATCTACTATGGTATATGGCTTACAAACTGGTTGTTCCATATTCACCACCCTGTACGGCTTAGCTTGCTCTTCCACAGGCACCAAATTTATAGTTACAGATTGCCCAGCAACATCTGAAGAACTTTTATTCTCTTGCTTATCAGTCTGCACAGCAATTTTGCCATCCTTCTCTTCCAGTCGAAGCGCAAGGACTGCCTTGTGAGTTTCTAGACTTTTCGGAACGTTTCTGGGAGCTTTTGACACATCCTTCACTTGTTGATTATCACAAAGACTTTCATATTCTGGTTCAATCAATTTGAGGTCCTGAGGAGTACCAGGAGATAACCCTCCATTACAGAGCTTCTGAGAAGAACTGCTGGTTGTTCCAGAACGAGACTCTTCTGTCAAAGAAGAATCCGGAGACGTAGAATCAGAAGATACCATGCTCTGCATGCTCTCCTGCCCATAAAAAATCACAGTCTCTTCCCCATAACCATTTAAAATTTCATCATAACTGTCGTCATAATCTACTGCACAGATCCGCTGGAGAGACTTGTTTCTAAGGGGCACAGTATTCCATTTTTTGTCAACACAGAACTGAACAGGAGACAGGGTGTTAGCTCTAAAATTAGCAAAGCGAGGTTGGCCCCTCATACGAATTTCCATTGCTAGCAACTCTTCATCACTTTCATCCCAGCTCTCGTGCTCTTCTTGCATGCTGCCAAAAAACGTGTCATCCTCACTCTCATCGCCGCTAGAGAACTCTGGGTAACAGAAACGTCCACCTTCATTACTTATTACTTCAGTGCTTCCACTCAGAATAACGTGCTTACTCTGTGAATCCTTCATTCCACCCATCATGCAGCTTGGAGGGATCTTTCTTTCCAACGATCTTTTATAACAATTATTTATTCTTCCCAAGAAGGTTTCTCTTGAGTTCGTTTCATTTCCAGTTAGCTGAGGTGTGGTATCCAAACCCGCAATCTCCTTCAAAACTTCTGTCAGTCCATTATTATTGTTATTTGGTACCTTACCTACGCCCTCATTGTTGCCATACGGCCTATGAACTTGGCTATAACCTTCAATTTCATCCTCGTTATTATTATTGTTCAGTGTTTTTTTGTTCAGGACAGCTTTGTTTCGGTTCCAACCTGCAGGCACTGATTTATTCTCACAATGATCCTGTGTGCTCATTTCGCCACATACACCCTGCCCATCCACTACCATCATGGTGGGTTTCACAGCTATCGTGGGTTTCTTTGCCACGGGCGGTCGGAAATTCCCTGTGTTTCTCCCGCGCTGGCTGTTACTTTGGTTTGCATTGGGTTTCAGATTTCCATGCGAGAGGGGCTTTTTTTCAGATACGGGGGGTAACTGATGCAAGCTTTTGGGCTTGAAGCAGTTCTTACATTCACCAGGTTTCCAGACGTGTTCAGTGAAAGTGTTGCAAGCAGACATTTTCCCAGAGCTTTGCGCTGTGCTGTTCAGTGCATGGTAAGAATTTCATCCATATGTTTCCACTCGGTTCACTTCGGATGGCTACTGTTCTGGGCAGGGGTCATTCTGAAACACAGAAGAGAATGAGAGTAAGAACAGGGGAAAAAACAGGTTGATCGTTATGCTTACATTTTCTACACTGTGAACAACTCACAATTAGCAATTAGCTTTTTCCTGATGTTGTAGTTCTTTCTACATAAATTTACAGAAGTATGTAACTGAAATGCAAAAAAAAAATAATTCTTCTCATACATAAAGAATTAAAACTTTGGCAGCTAGGCCCTGTGTTGCTGAAAGCAGAGAAAGACAGAGAGAAATGGCAATGACTGAGAATTTAGAATAGTTTTCTTGTCTAGTTCAGAACCACTGACCTTTCATTTTGACCAATAAAACAAATGCTAGGAAAACGATATAAAACCAAAGACCAGTACACATTGCTTTCAACATAACTACTTCAACTCTCTTAAATGCAATTGAGATCATTTGTTTTAGCTTCGAATGTGAATGAGCTCAGCTTAAGCGACAAAATATGTTCAAGCAATTCCAAACTCTGCCCTTCTAGCACTTTTTTCATCAGAATCAAATTATAAGTGGAGAGGCTGCGCTGCAGTCCTGGAAAAGTCAGATAAAAATGCTGGGGAAACCTTTCTAGAAAAGTCACTGCTCCTTCTCCTTTAGCTTACAATAGTGGCAATAAACCATTCTTACATCCTCAAAACAACACTATGGATTTTTAGTCCCTGATTTGTTTCACTTGTAGCTTTTCTACCTAACTCCCCCCAAAATAATAATTGAAAAAGATTTGAAAATCACTTTAAAATAGAATCTCTTTATTTCCTGAAATGATCAGCCTTAAGTCAAAACCAAATATGAATCTGCTGTGCTTTATAGTTACTGGAGTATCCAGGATTTGAGAGTTAAATGAATTAAGGCCTGAAGATTCTAAGCCTTCTAAGCCAAATCCACAAGTCTGGTCTCTTCATCACTGTTGCATAAGTCAAATTATTGGAGACAATTTACTGAGGGTGAAAGAAACTGTGTGTCCACTGCTACTTCTGTAAACACAGGCATTGAAAAATCAATAATTTTATATTCTTACAGGCTTCGGGTGAAAATATACTTGCTGCTCACATAGGTACACTGAAAGGGTATTAATAAACTCACTCAGTTACAGCTGCAGCTCTCTGTTGAGCCCGTGGTTAGGAACTCAGCAGCAGGATGGCTGTGCTGGAATTCACCACGGGCACAACTGGTTTTCATCAATGTAGCAAACAATAGAAACCATTAGTAAAACTGACACTTGTCTGAATTTGTCAGTCTGCTCACGTACTGCTCGGTGTTTTGGCACAGGGCTGTCCTACGCTGGAAAACTCTACTCTAGCAGTCCTGTTCCAACACCAGATGGGGCTGAAGTCTAACTCTATTAGCCTATCTTCAGGCACATCCGTGCTGTACCAGGGCTATCATATTTCATATGCTGACTAAATATGTTTCCAGACAAAGCCTTTTGCCAAAAAGTCAGTGCCAAAAGCTTTCTCTGTATGACGTCAGAGATAGAAGATCTGCCAGATAGAGATTTGCCCGAACTTTCAGCCTTTGCTTTATATATACAGAGTAAAATGCCTCTGTGTTTTTTTGTTCTCTGCCAAAATTTGTTGCTTCAACACTTTGCGAGCCCATATATTGTAAGCAGAAAAATTATGTTAAGAAGTAATTCTACTAAAATCAGAGTAAGAGAGAGAGAAGGTGCGTGCGTGCACGTACTACAGTATTATACTCTGGTTAGCTCCTCCTTTTCATGTATTTAACAAATAAAAGGAGTAAAGATACACTAATGGGAATCTAAACTAAATGTTTTCTTGGAAAATGTATTTCCCCATTACATAAAACCTCTGAACAAACAATTTAAACAAAAGGATAAGTGCATATGTGTGTGGTTTTCAAGATTTAACGGGTGATATTATTTCTCTGAAATTGCATAAACTGCACTTGCTCTAGAATCCTATCACAAAGCAGACAGCTTTATGGCCTTCCAGGCTAAGCATCTGCTGCTCCTAACACTAAAATGAGAAAGCCATCTATTGCCCACCTTCCTGGGACTGTTATGATATGTTAACATATCTGCATAAATGCAGACACGTAACTTGTGCACAGAAAAATACGTAAATATATAAAACATATAAAGACATTTATTTTTAAGATTTTTTTTCTCTTCAGCACCTAATGAAAATGGTTCAATCATGACCGGCTCTCTAACGTGGTTTTTTCACACAGTCTCTGAAGCAGAGGAGCCACTGACTTCCCAGGTTTGTAAACTACAGCTGGGTTTCCAATGGGCTTCAGCACATGCAGGATGAGCAGTTCCTGTGCCGCGCTGGTTCAGCTGCAGGCAGGGGCAGAGAGAGGAAATACGCACCTTCAGATGAGAGGAAATGTATCTTAAGAAAACAATCAAAAGAATTCCAATGTTGTCTCATTTTCATACTTTGAAACCAGAAGCACCTCTGTGCTATTACAAACAAAATTCATAGTGACCCTAATATGTCTAAAAAGTATTTACATTCTAAAAAAAAAATAAAAATTCAGGCAATTTCTTAATTTCTGTCCAACTAAAACCAATTCTTTTACATTTTCCTCTCCCTTTAAAGGAAATACATTTACTATTTCAACTACAGATTCCCTATTATGGGTGATAATTATATGGGAGTGACTATGATTGATAAGAGAAATTAAATCTTCTTTCAGTGTTAAAAAATGTAAAATATTCTGCACATGTTCGGGCTATTGCTTCCATTGCTGTTAACAGCAGCTGCATCTTGGCAGGGGGCAGCAGAGTCCATTGAAGGTCCACTGAAGGCACACACAAATATAACAAGAAAAAAAAAAATCCCCTGATACTGTTCATTTCTAGATTCTTACCCTATCCTACACAACAAAGAAGGTCAACAAGAGATCCAGGCAGTCACACATCAGACCTCCTAAGCTGCTCTTGCGATCAGGTTCCCTGCTTCCATGACAGCCCGTGTAACTGCTAAGGAAGGGGAATCTGTCTCTGCAGAGCTCCTGGTCTTCTGAAATGAGCAGTTCTGACGAACTTACTTGAAGATACTGAACCGCCACAAAATCAAGGCAAGAAGAACCTCAGACATTAAATACAAAACAGCGTTAGGCTTCTAAAGAAAGCACTAACAGTAAATATCTAATATCAACGTTGTGCATTTCATCCCTCTACCTCAAAGTCTTTTACGTAAGTTGATAAACAGAACTATTCACCATTTATACACGGAAACACCGCAGTGCAGTGACGCTAAGGAACTAAAATTCACCAACTGAGTCAGTGACAGGAACAAGTGCAGACAGACAAGTTCTGCTCCTAACGTGGTGCTGCAGCCAGCAGATCGTGATACTTCATTCACTAACCAGTTGAGTCAGCACAGACAGTTTATCAGCTTTAAAGGCCAAATCACTCTTTGTGTAAATGAGAATAATGCCCCTCATTTCAGCAGATACACAACTGCTCACAGGAGGGCTCAGTCTGGCCCTGTTAAGTTGATATCAAACCAACAGAAAGGCAAAGTGTATTTTGCTTTCCAGGTCAGAGGGAGAAGATGACAGATTGAGAGTTGCAGTGCAGAGATGAATAATCAGCGGAGATATCCACATGTCAGGAAACTGAAACTTGCATAGAAATGCAGAAGTATTTTTATGGCTCTTATTTGTGGACATCATCTTTGTTGAGCACAAAGATAGTAATAAACATGCATTTCAGGCATTTTCTTTTTGTTCTAAGTAATTTCAGGCTGGCAGGTCTCCCTTAGATGCATGCTGCCTGAATCACAATGAAGGCCTTCTCCAGTAATACTTTATACTAACATAATCCAATTAAAAGGAACTTAATTGGTGTGCAACATTCCCTACAATTTCAACATTTTAAAAATGAATAGTCTCAGTAAGTACCAGATGGTGACACGCACTAATTAATCAGGCCTGCTCAATGAATGAGCATATTAAAATGAATGCACCTATTAGACATGTGTTTTCAATGCTGTATGCTGCAAAAAAACTCCCCTTAAATGACTGCCTGCTGTATTACTGAGCAGTACCCACAAGTGTGCATTTCCTCGTTTGTACCTGTAACACTATCACTCTTTGATCTCCTCCTAGATCAGGAGAGACTTGGTACAGATTTCCTTTTGTGTTTCCCCCTCCAGGGAAGAGGCATTTGGCTTTGGCATTGCTATCCGTGGAAATGGGCCTGCAGTTTTTATGCTGCAGCATAAATTGCATTGATCGGCCTTCTTATCTTAATTGCTACTCAACAGCCCACGAACCTCTCGCGTTGACAGGCACGTCCTCAGACTGCAAAACTCCCCGGTGGGAATCCAGCCTGGGTTTGCATGCAGGAGTGCCCAAGCACCACAAAACCGCTATGGCTTCGGGGTCTGGTCTGAACCACTTACAGGGAACTGGACAGTCACCCATCATCATCATCAACAATACTGCGAGTCCATCAGAGCCAGAGTAAAGTGGTGATCATTCTTTGCCACGATCTGATTTCTGTTTCTTTTAAACTTTAATTACAAACATTTTTTAAGGGACTTTTTGGAAAAACTGAAATGCTTCATGTTACTTCACACGTACAGTCCTGCTTGGCTGGCAACGGGCTGTAGACAGGCTCCGTCTCCCAGAGAGTGTTGAGACTTACCGACTCAGGGCTACAGATAACTAGGACCAAAACCAAATGTGACGTGCTAATTAGGGGGTTTTGTCCTTCACACCATAAAAAAACCCACCAGTCTTCTTAAATTTTACATCATTTGTCCAACTTCAAAGGAAAGCAAAACCCCAAGTGAAATGAACTGCAACATCTGCTGGATACAGGAAACACAACGCAGAGGGAAATGCTTCACAGGCGGAGAATCCCGGTCCCAGTTTGAAGGCATGGTGAGAAACACACTTGTTAACATTCAGTACCTGGAAGCACTGCGCTTTGAATAATCTTGCTGCAGTTATTAATGACATGTAAATCAAGCAAGAGAAAACAAACAAAAAAGGGGAAAAAAAAAGAAGAAAAGATGCTCTATCGTACCACAGCAGAGTTATGAAATAAAAGCTAAAGCGTCAATATTAAAAAATGTGAGTAGCTCGCTCACAGAGCTCGGAGCACTTCACAAAGGTAAATGAGTGTTTTATAATATAGATTTTTTGTAGAGAGGAACAGTGACTCACAATTTGGTGAAAGATGAAGAAACAGACCATGACTTTTAAGTGTGATGCCCTATTCAGTCACAGCACTTACTTCCCATGAGGTATGCTGGGAAAAAATGGGAAATTAAATAGTGACAAATGGCATTATGGACTACCACAATTTTATTCCCAAAGTGGCCTAATATTCACCAAATATTGGATCATTGTTGTAAGTGGCCAGAACTGTGACTGTGGCAGATAGCATAAATGGAAATTTCCATAAATGCCAAGCATTATCCTTTCTGTTAAAAAAAACGAAAAGTTCCATCTTCTCACAGATACGATTTTCTTTCTTTCTTCCTTCCAGTCAGAAGCGGGCGCCTGGTAACTGTCCAAGGCCATAAACTGACAGCTCTGCAGAGAAGGCAGTGAATCTGCTGTGGACATCGGGGAGGCAGTGACCTAGACTAAGAAGTTGACGACTTAACTTCAGAGCCGCTCTTCAGCTCCGTGGCACAGCGCTACAGAAGCGGTACGAGGGATGGAGGGGACGACTGAGTCACGTCTCCCCGAGGTAGAACAGGGAGAACAAAGGAGAAAAACAACCCCTAGCTGCAAACCTGCTGCAAGAATCTGTGAAACAATCAGGAAAACAACTTCAAACTCCTTCTGGTTTTAACCTCCCACACTATATTTTCCCTCGTTTGAAAAGAGTTTAAATTATATAAATATTTCATAAAACTAAGTGAGTGAAGGAAACCCTGGAATGTTTTTCCTACCTAAACCCTTTAAGAATAAAACCTGATAGAAATAACCAATGAACTGGAGCAAAAACCTGCCTAGGGCTAGACAATCTGTAATGCTTCAGAAGAAAACAGGCATTTCTGTACAATTTACCTAACCCAAGCAGATAATGCCACAGAGCACGGAAAAGGCAAGAAATATCCCCAGGATCTGCCCAGGTAATCTAATTAGATTCTGCATCATCACATTGAGAACACAAAAAACAATAATAAGGACAAGCTCTCATCTCACATTTGGTGTTGAGCCCCAGTAGAGCAGCCAAGGCTCTTCTGAGTTCCAATAATAAGATTCTTAACTGCAGGAAACTATTTAAAAATTTAATATTTTCTTTTTGGAAAAAAATCATGATGTCACATTAATAAAGCTTAAATTTATAATGACCATTCAGACATATATATGATATCATAATGATCATAGAATCATAGAATCACTTGGGTTGGAAGAGACCTTAAAGATCATCCAGTTCCAACCCTCCTGCCCTGGGCAGGGACACCTCCCACCAGACCAGGTTGCTCCAAGCCCCATCCA
>JAOQGH010000069.1:21820122-21888610 GCA_025769975.1 Gallinago jamesoni | reverse complement strand
TTGCTCCAAGCCCCATCCAGCCTGGCCTTGAACCCCTTCAGGGATGGGGCAGCCACAGCTTCTCTGGGCAACCTGGGTCAGGGTCTCACCACCCTCACAGCAAAGAATTCCTTTCAGTATCTCATCTAAATCTCCCCTCTTCTAATTTAAAACCGTTGCCCCTTGTCCTGTCACTGCAGTGTCTGATAAAGAGTCCCTTTCCATCACTCCAGTAGGCCCCCTTCAGGTACTGGAAGGTTGTTAGATTGCTGGACCTGTTCCAACGGGTCCATGTCCTTCCTGTGCTGAGGACTCTAAAGCTGGACACGGTACTGTATGATAATTCAGACAATGCTGCACAGTGTATTCTTTAGGGATACCTTTTACTTGCACAGAAAATTACTTTCCATTTTTCACTTATTTAAAAGAAAAACACAGTAAGATAAGCTAGATTTATAAATAGCTTGTTTACCTTCCTTCCTAAAAAGGGCTGTGTACAACATTCCAAGACCTAGCAACAAATTAAGGGCAAGCGCATCAGCTGACAGGAACAAGCATGATAATGATAATTAAAAAAAAAATTATCCTCAATTTTAGTGCATTTAAATTTGTCCCATCTCTGTTTAGCAAAATTCTGAAAATTAAGCCCTTCACAGCATATTAAAAATGCATCAGTACGACTATACCTTGACCAATCTAATTATCTTCAACTTACCTTTCCTGGGCTCCCCTGAAATCCTGCCCTTTGATCTTTTTTGCCTGTTACTTAAGCACATGAAAACATCTAGTAGAATAACCTTTACTAAACCTCTCCAGAATGTATTCACAATAAACAACAATGAAATACCTGAAAAACATGACACTGCTCCTACAGTTACAAAACCTGGTAATGGCTGTGGTTATCCTTCTGCTGAGCACAGCTTGAGAGTGAAAACACTGTATATCATCACTGTATTATTGAATCTGTCAATTCCCCAACTTCAATTTACTTAAAAGTCTCTCCCTTGGACTACTGCAACCTCTGGCTCCAAAGAGCTTTACCCTGAACCCCTGATGCAGCAAAACCCGCAGCTGCCAAAACTGTATCAATTTCAGGTTTGCAAAGTAACTTGTGGAGAGAAAATACAAAATAACATTAGAAAGGATGCAAAGGATCTTAGTAAAAAGTAGCCAAAGAAACCCCAGTAGCAACAGGAGCAGAAAACTTCTGAGAGAGTTAGGGATTGCAGGCGGTGTGAGAGGTCTGCTCTAATGCAGAGGATAACTCGCACTGCAGAGAAGCCAGATGATCACTCTCCATCAGTCTCGACCCCCTCCCCAAGATCCTTATAAGTTACTAAATAAAGACTTGAGAGGGCTAAGTTTAAAATTAAACCACTGTCAGCCATTATAAGAAACAAGATATTAAAAATAACTGATAAATTAAAAGCAACAGCGCAGCAGGGCTGGACAGTGTAAAGCCAAGAACTGTGGCCAAGAACTGGAGAACCAGGTGGCCGAGCTACACATAAAATTCCGTGGCCCCTTCCCATGGGAGCCAGAACAGCGAGGAGCTAAGCACACTATAAGTGGGACATGTTTTTATCATCATCAAAATGGGCAAAAGAGAAATGGTGCAATTTTATTTGGAGTTTTTAAGAAGTTCTCACAAATGACTAACTGCAGGACATGCAAATAGTGCAAGAGAATATGCAAGGCAACCAGCTGATTACACGCTTTCAGTGTAAGAAAATCAATGACATGATTTACTCAATATTCTGTTCAGTTCTATTTATGACATCGCAGGAAGAAATGCAGCATAAAACAACCACAAAAATATTTTAAGGGTTGAAAAGCTTTCCATATTAAGTGAAACAAAAAGATTAGGATAGTTTAGTTCAGAATTGAGACAAATAAAATGATATTATATTAAATGATCCATCACATAAAGAAGATAGACTGGGTGTTCCCATTCAGTGTCTGTCTCAAAAAGAAAAAAAAAAAAAAAAGCAACAAACCCAATGTAGCATTATTTAAATAAGTAAAAAGAAAATTAGTCTGTATAAAATGCTTCCTGCAACAAGCTGACTGAGGTCAGGAGGTCAGCTGGATTCAGAAGACGCTCAGACATTTATACATAGGAGGAGACACTGGTAGTTTTATTAGGTGGGGTAAATCCAAAGCTTCCCATTTCAATGCTTAAACAAAGCATCAACTATTTGAGTTGAGAAGAAAGTTCACTCACTACCAGATGATTCCTTCATTGTCCATGCAGGGAGTTTGGGCAGCGGGAAGGCCAGGGATGCTGCTGGGGTCGGGGTGGGATGGCAGCCAGCACTGTCTCACCCCCGCACGCTCCCTGGCGCCAGGCGGCGTGCAAGGTCCCTGTCTCCTGACATCCTGCTCCTCTTGTCAGCCTCCTCACAGATCCCCTGCTCCCAACTTCGCCACTTCTGAGGCACCGAAGACATTCTCTTAAAGATTCCTGGTCTATACTCTTCCATCCAACCTGCACTATGGATCCCTTCCACCTCTCCACGGCACACCCCTTTTGGTTAGGATTTCATATTTATAAACCTTCCTTTGGCAAGGCCCTTCTCAGAATTCATCTTTTTGATAACAACATGATTCAATTTTTTCCTTTTTATGACATCTTACTTACTTTCAGTGGTTTTAATTTAATACAGCCAAATAACTAGATGGTGAAATAACACCAACATCCCATTATCTCCTTTTCTTTTCTCCCACACTTTGTTTTGTCACTCGTGTGCCAGGCTTAGATCTCAGCCCTGCAAACATTCTTTGTGTTTGTTTCTGATTTTTATGACTACACAATCAAGTTTGATATTGGGCAACTAGGACCTCAGGCTATAAACTGCTTGGGCCAAGGGACTGTTACCCGGCACATCTTGCAACCATCCACACAAATCTGTAGGAATGCATGAGATGGTGGTAATGACAAAGGTAAGGAAGCCAGGTGGAAGTCTTAGAAAAAAATCAGTAATGGTTGAATGTTGTTATGCGACCAGACAGAAAAATCAGGATAAGATGACAAAGGAATCATATAAAAGGGATTTTTCTCTACAACTAATCTGAACAATTTAACATGTACTAGCTTATTGTGGAAAATATAGAATCATAGAATTGTCTGGGTTGGAAGAGACTTTTAAGATCATCTAGTCCATCAACATAACTCTGACAAAAACCATCAGTAACCCATGTCTCTAAGCACTATGTCAACGCGCCTTTTAAATACCTCCAGGGATGGTGCCTCAACCACTTCCATGGGCAGCCCATTCCAAGGCTTGATAACTCTTTCAGTGTAAAAATTTTTCCTAATATCCAACCTGAACCTCCCCGGGTGCTATTTGAGGCCATTTCCTCTTGTCCCATCGCCTGTGACTTGGGAGAAGATACAGATTCCCCCCTGGCTACACCCTCCTTTCACGTCTCCCCTCAGCCTCCTTTTGATATAAGTAAGTCACATACTGCTATCGCATTCACTACTTGGTGGGACAAGTGCCTGGCCAGGATTTAAATCTTTGTAAAAATTCCTTCAGTTTCCCGTTCCACAGTAACCACCCCCTCCCACCGTCTCGCACTTTGTGCCGTCATTTTGCCTTGTTCCTTGCATCTACGATCAAAGGCAGACATTCTAATTTAAGGATCTCTTTGATAATCTTGAGAAACTAGCTACAGGTAATTTTTTGGCCATCAAAACCAGTTCCAGCAACTTATTCTCACTCAAACTACTCTTCTAATTAGTATGTCATTTATCCATCCCAATAAGCTACTTTACTGGGCATGATAAATGCGAGAAATTTTAACCTGCAGTCATCAGCCACAGCAATGAAATGAGTGATGAGCTCCAAGGCAGAATGGTAAAGATATTATTGTTTACGAGTGTTGAAGTTAAAAAGAAAACAAGAACAATACTTTACAGTGGGTACTCCCTATCCTTAGCTGGCAATCCATCCCTAGAAAATGGGAAGCCACCACTGATGAGAACGCTATTGAGGATAAAAAGCCCCATCAGAAGTGAAGTCTTACTCAGGAGAGAAATTAGCAGATAATGAAATGGCATGCTTTTAGTGTTGATAACAAACAAAAATTTATATTTTTACTTATTCAGATCATCAAGTCTAACTATCAGCCTTAACACTAACAAACCCATCACTAAACCACGTCATTAAAGCACCACGTCTACCCACCTTTTGAATACCTCCAGGGATGGTGAAATGTGCATGCTCTTTAGCCTGATTATCCAGTTAGCAATATCATAGCCCCTGCAAAACCTTCCCAGTCCATGACACACCAGTGTTCCAGGCACCTTGGGAGGGACTCTGTGATGCAGCTGTATCCCTCCATGGTGACAGAAAAGGATTAACAGCGCAACACAGGGCATCTAACAGTCACTAGCATCTTTTTAGGCTACCAAATAAACATGATATAGAGCAGGGAAACAAACAAACAAGGAATTTATTTTAGTCCACAAAATCTGATTCCGTACTTAAAAATAATCTATGCATGGAGGAGGTATGCAGTGAAGGCATCATTAAATATAATCAATCAAGGACAGAATCAGAAAGGAAATGTAATATAAATTCTGTATTAGTTTTTATCTTTACATCCAGTGACTCTTTTTTGCACCCAGGAAATTTGTTCTGTTTTTACTTCATTAAGAGAAGAAATAGCCTTTATTTTCAAATATAGATGTTTAAACCTATCAGGTATGTAAACCACCATAATTTTTGCCCCAATGCTGTAAGACAATTAAAGGGAAAGAAGGAATCTCTTACTGCATCTGAGAAGGCTGACTGCAGGCAGGCAAACCCTTCCCTAAGACCCAGGCTGCTCCGTGGGCAGCGAGATCATCCAGCTGCATCCGGCCGCTTAAAAACCAGGGGTGGCCTCTCACAGAGAGCAAGAGCCCCCAGAGTCCAGCCCGGGGCACCCTGCCATCGCTCCTCTCCTCTCAGCTCAGGATCCCCACAAAGCTCTTCCTTCCACCTACGAAGAGCCATGCTGTCAGAGCGCTCAGATATTAATTAAGAGGCTGCTGATCATACTTGAAAATAACTAGCTTGAAACCCAGCCAGCGCTCATTGCTGGGTCAGGACACAGTATGAAACAACAAAACTGGAGCACTGTAAACAAGTTCTAGCAAAGGAAAGAGACAGAAAATCAACACGAATGATTGTTTTCAGAAATAGTTCTCTTAAATTCTTTCTTTAGTTCTTTTTTTACAGATATAAATGTTTTCCTAGAGGAGTTGATTGCCAAACGTAAATTTTGCTACTTGTGCTTGGCAGAATCCTAAAAATACAAAGCTTTTTCTACCCAGAAAAAAAACACAATGTGAATTTCTAGTCTTGTACCGCTAAGATGACTCAAATACTAATCTAGAGGGAGCTGAAGGTAAATGCAGAATCACGCTCATCTGAATTCTTTGCTTTTCAGACAAGGTTTTTCTGACAGTGTATTTTGTTAGCAGACAGGACTGCTACCAGTCCACCACCGTGCAGGAATGGATTTCACAGAAACCACCCTGAACCCAGGGCAACTCCATTCTGTCACTGCCAACCCAAGGAAAATACGAAAGGCTGGTACTGCCTGCTCCCTTGGAGGCAGGTTTTATTCACTATGCCATTTTGAACTACGCTTGTTACCAATGCTAACAAGCTCTCCCTCTGATGAGGAAATCCTGCTCCTCCGATGCTGCTTCCTCAGCACTGTGCACGAGAAGGTGATGTGTGGTACTCCAGGTCTCCTAAGTACCATCCACAGCAGAGAGTACATGCTCGCTGCAGTCCTTCGTCTTGCATTTCATTCAGACAACAAAAAAATATCTGTACAGCAGATTTCAAGGTTATGGACTCAAATTTGGCTTAATAACACATGGTGGCATATGTTACTGTTCTATAAACAGTATATGGGATCCCAACTGTTAGTCAAATGGTGAATTTCAATGGCAATTGCAACCACTATCCAACAGTGTTAGTCATTCCTTTTGCCTTCAATACTATTGGTTCTACCTTGCTTTTTTTTTTTAAGGAAAAAAAAAAAAAAAGAGCAAATTGACCTCTTAAGTCTTCTCTGTAAAACAAGCTGTTCAAACCTGTGATCACAAGGGACTTCTGTGAATTATTATTAGCACCCTTGGACTGTTGCTCTGCAAAAGATAACACAGTGTTCCTGGAGCTTCATACCAGTGACAAACACAGTGGAAACAAACCCTTCCTACCCTCGAAACAGATTCCTCCGCAACGTGCAGACCAGGCACTGTCCTTTTAAGTGCACCCATCCAGAATGGGGTGGTCAGGACTTCCACAAGCTGCTGAAGATCTTTGCTTCTCTCAGTGGAGTCAGGCAAACCTGGTCTAAACTCTTCATTCCCCATTTGCAGTTGGACATAATGAACACAAATTATTTGCTCAAGCCTTTTTTCGATGTAATCAGTGAGTATCTCTGCTCTCAAATATCCCGCTTTCCCTATTTCCATTTTCTTTCAGACTACTTGCAAAAAAAAACCCTTGACTAATGTTACAACAAAGACAGAGCATCCCATGCCAACTCAGTAACACCTTCCTGCTTACAGTCAGTTTCAGACCTATTGCCAGGCCTAATCCACATAATATATACTGCATTTTTATCATTTTAGTTTCTTAATAAGAGTATAGCAAAATACAAAATTAAATTAAAACATACTATATTAAGAAGTTAATTTAGCCCTCTGTATACTTGTTAATGAAGACACCTATTCACTAAAATGCAGCATCTGGAAAAAATGACAGAGGCATGAGGAAGAGAGAACACGTGGTTTGGCAAATACAAGGAATTAGTGTTTTATTTTAAAGCTATCTTAAAAAGCAAACCTTTTGGTTTGCAAGAGTATCAGGCAGTAATTCAACAGAAAAAAAACCAGTATGAGCAATTTGCATAAAGATTCAAGGTTTAATTTTTGGGATTTCCACAGAGATCTGTAGAAATATCTTTTGGCATATCTAGAAAATTAATCACTGCTAACCTCACCTTCTGTGGCAGTTTTAAGTACCCCCTACTCAATTTCTCATATAACAACCGCTCAGAGAAGTGTCAGCTTTTTAAAGTCAGCTGTTTTAAAAAGCCTTTTGTTGAGC
The DNA here is from genome assembly GCA_025769975.1 of Gallinago jamesoni. Lineage (NCBI taxonomy): Eukaryota > Metazoa > Chordata > Aves > Charadriiformes > Scolopacidae > Gallinago > Gallinago jamesoni. The sequence continues at coordinate 21,881,513 of JAOQGH010000069.1, read as the reverse complement.
CAAGTGTGTTAAGACTGATCTCAAAGCCTTTATTTTGATAGAAATTGCAATATGTCAAACTCAATAAAGGCAGCAGAATTACGTTTGGATGCCAGAATTCAGTACATAAAAAAAAATAATTATTCACTTATGAAATGTCAATAATAGGGTATTTATCAGCTGCTTATGGCGTCCGTATGCAGTTAGAGGACTTGGTCCCCGCGCTGAGAAGCCGAAGCAGCTCCGCTCTGCACCGGGTGGGTTTCTCAGTACATATCAATACAAATATTTTTGCTACATCAAATAACTTCCTTACTTTCATAGGGTGTTGCAGGGACAAGAAGAGTGAAGAGAAGAGCAGAAAGACACAAACCAGCGTTTCTCAGAACACGCAGCTTGGCCTGACCTCCCGTTTCCCCGGCCGGTGTGGGGAAGCAGGTGCAGCCAGTGACACTGGCACCGCTTCAGAGGGGCTTCTGCTTCGCCCCCCCCTTGCTGCTGTCCCGCTGCCAGCCCCCCTGCGCTCTGCCAAATGCCTTTCAGTACCAACACACTGCGCTGCTGTTCCAGCACGGGATCCTTCCAACTCCAATATAATTCAACATGATTAACAAAAGGATGGTTTCGTAACGCTAATTAGCATTGTGTAGTCAGAAGATAGACTGGAGGCCTGTATCTCTAATGTCCTACGTTAAATTTGTTCTCTAGACATAAAAGAGCGGTGCATTAACCATGTCTTATTTTCACATTTTTCTTTTTAGAGAAGCCTGGATGAATCGTAATGCAGGCAGATAGTCTGAAACACTCAGCAGATGATTTCGCTTAAATCTCAAGTAAGACAAATTAGAGGGGATCTTCAATCACCGCTTTGGGACGTGTGGGCGATGTATTACATTTTACAAGTAACAGCATTTGGAAAAATTCCGTTTTCACTTTTCAGCCACTGTACTCTTTTAATTACATGCTAAAACTTGGGAGAAATAAGAACTGGAAAGGAAAAGAGCAGAAGAGAGACTTCACAGAGATAATGAGATGGCTGCTCACTGAAATTAGGCAACATCATCTTTAATGTCTGCAGCGCTGAGCTAAAGGAGGAAAAAAGCCAATTCCTCCTACTGCCTGTGCATTCCCTCTTAGCAGAGCCGTTGGGTAGTAACTAGTTTTAAGGAGGATGTGAAGCTCTAGCAGCACGTTCACTACTGGAGGGAGGGTCTTTATTTTATAGGGTATGATAGAAGGACTGGTTTGAGGCCATGGAAAAGTAATAAAATAAATTCTGCCTCAAAACTCTTTGAACCTTTAATATTCCAGTATCCATAGACAAATGAAAGTCTTAAAAGATCTCCAGAATCTCACTGCTTGGTATATCGATTCATTTCCTGCACCACATTTTATTTTTACACTCTAAAGCATAAAGAAAGAAATTAGGAATATCTGTCAGATAATTTTTTTCAAGTCCAATTTCCTATCAAAAATGTGATTCAAAAACTCTTGTCAGTATTATTGTCTAAGGTTTGTAATATTTTTAAGCTGTTAGGATGGATTTGATGGATTATCAGACATTGGAATGGGCTTCCCAGGGTGGTGGTTGAGGCACCATCCCTGGAGGTGTTCAAAAACAGGTTGATGTGGTGCTGGGAGACATGGTTTAGTGATGGTGTTGCATTTTGTTTGTTGTGTGGGTGTTTATTTTTGTCGGAGTTAGGTTGATGGTTGGACAAGATGATCTTGAAGGTCTCTTCCAACCTAGAAGATTCTATGATTCTATGTTACCCCGCAACAATGTGACCAAACCTTTGTTTTCCTGTAGAAGCAAACATTGGAGCGTTATACCCAGCTTCAACATTACCAGTACTGCTGAACAGCCTCTAACAGATCTCAGGTGAGCATGGACTTTCCTCACAATGGTAACCAAGTTGTGAGTCTCACACGTTCAGGGGTTATACACCAGGTGACCAGCTGAAAAATTCTGCAAATGGAACTAAAGCACAACTACGAGTATTATTTTCTTTCTATATAATTATTGTAGTGTAAGGGGATAAATATAATACTGCAAGTAAATGACTTTAACTGAAATGTAAATTGCTTGTTGACATTGTCTCTTTCAGTTCTCCTTTTCTAATCACAAGTGATTCTAAAAACTACTGTGCCCAAAACATTTGTGAAAGATTGAAAACACTATCTGAAAGTTAAGCATAGTGGTATTTCAGGGGTTAAAGTCACATAAAGAGTACCTTCTTTAAACCCACACCTGTATAGATTGTATGTTGTAGTCGCAGAGAAGTATGTGTTACACATATTTATAAACACACACAGAAAGGAAGAAATTCACAAGTAGGTGATTCACAATCCACAATATACGTTGGTATATTTCCGAGATCTTCAGATGGAGCTTTACGTAAGACATACACGTCACAGGCAGGAAGCCAAAATAAATGGGACTAGATAGAAGAGGACTAGAACTGAGAAGATATGATTTTAAAAAAAAAAAAAAAAAAGAAAAAAGAAAGAGGCAGCTATACTTGTAATGAATCCCAGGAAAAATAATTTAGACAGCCAGCATATCCCAGTGCAAGATCTAAACCTACTGAACATATAAAACATCTCTCTACAGGAACCAGTCTATGGGAATAGAGCGAGCAACAATGTACTTCACCCAGCTGGACACTTCTGGGTACCTGCTGCAGCTGAGCCCATGGGGGCTGCCACAGCTTTGCCCCCAGCCACGGTTCCTGCTGTTGCCCTTGCAGTGGGTGTGCTGTGCCAGCGCTGACACTGGGAACGTGTCACCACTGCACCCCAGGGAACAGGCAAAGCAGAATTTTAGCCCATGGTACACATGAGTGGCAACGGCCATTTGCGGCACCGCTTCGGCTGGCACGGGTGGCTGAAGGAGGTTCTTTTTTGGGTGGTGTTTACCGAAATACATGCAGCTGCGCAGACCTACCCATAACTTACAAAGTTCCAACAAATAACTTCCAACACAGAAAATACAATCCAGCTTTTAAATAAGCACTGCAAATCTTCAATTAATATAGTAACTTTGCGGATACAAGCACATGCAATTTCTAGCAATTTATTTATTTTAAAGAGGAGGTGAGAAGTTATAATACATAATGTTATGAGCGAAGAACTTCCGAACTCAGTTCTAAAATCATCTTCAGCTTTGTTAAATAAACAGACTCTCTCTACCCCCTGTTCATTTTGCCTATTTCTAAAGTCTTTCTTCCTTCTCTTCTCCTTAGACTGCTCATGTGCTTAATCTGATCAAAATTCTTTAAGGATGTCAAGAGCATAAACACTGCTATTAACAGCTACTGGTTTCCATTTGCTTTTTAGAAATGGGTGCACTACATTTTGAAGCGTTATATTCACTATTAGGTATTCCCAGAATGCATTATTACCCAGAGACAATATGCAGAGGAAGAAGAGGAGACTAAAACATTTCTTGCATTAGCAGGAGGATTCTCCAAGTGGTTTGCAGTGTGCTCCAGGGCCCTTCCATTGTTCTACAGCGCCAGTATTTCAAGCAGAAGAACATTTAACTCTGCTTCTTCCAGGAGCAAAGTATAATTGCAGGGAATCAGGTATTTATCCAATGCAGGTAACAGATTCCTACCTAGCAATTTTCTGCAGCTTAAATATAAATGAGGCACGAAAAATGTATTCTTATTAAATGTTAAACACAAGAGTTTTAACAGAAAAGTAGGGAACACAGCAATGATCTCTGTGTTTTGTCATCACCAACAACTGAGCCCTACAGCCCCGAGGAGCCTACAGTTCCTCCCAAACTGCCATCAAACTAACAGAGTAAGTGCAGCTTCAAAGAAATTATGGGCACTTTATTATGTGCATTCAGAAAGAGACAGCCATGAAGCATTGCCTTGCTAAATGTTATAAAAGTTCTTATAAATATTCATGTGCAGCATTTGTACTCTAAGCATTTAATCATTTCTTCACAAAAAAGAAGGGGGGGAAGGGAAGAGGAAAAAATGACTGTTTCCACAGTTCTAAAGAGTTCAAGGGAACAGGAAAGACAAACTTTTCCACAAGTGCTCTATAAATTAGCACCAAAACCAGAAACTTATAAACAAGAGAATTTTCTCAGCTAGATTTTTTTTTTTTTAAATAAACAACATCTGAAGCTCTAAACTCATGATTTTTTGATCATTTGCAGTACTTGAATTTGAATTTCTATCATTTGAATTTCTATGTAATTAGATTTTGAAAAACAAGATTGATCTGTTGCTTCTGACATTTGTACAAAGACAGATTCAGTTGGCTGTGCTTCTCTGCATTTTTGCAAACCCCACTGTCAAAGCTGAGCCTAACGTCACCGCACGGATAAACTCGGCTGCTTCGCAACGGCAATCGCGTTGTGCGACTCGGAAACTCCATCCCTGCAGACACAGCTGGTGTGAGCTGAAATAGCGAGACTGAAAACCCTGCCATCGCCCCCTGAAAGCGCTGCATTTCTAACTCTATCCTGTGGCGTGCAGCCTCTTGATTCAGCCTCTCTGACTTAAAGTTTATCAATACCACTGTGAATTAATAGAGATTACTGTAATACATGCTGACAATACAAAAGCCTCTTCACAAGTGGTTCGTTCACAAAAGAGAAAAGATATTGCAAACCAGCTTTGAAATAAAATTATAAACCTCAAATAAAGGCTAAAAGATGTAGAGCAACAACATCTGAACTCCTCAGAAAACCCCTAAGGAGACACAGCAGTGAGGGACCAGCTTAGGCCACCTGCCTTGCTGTGATCCTGCCTCCAAGCCAGACCAAGGGCACGGACTCTCTGCCTCTGCCACTCCTTTACCGCCCCTTTGCAGCAGGAACATCACTTCTTTCTGACAAACACGTGTTGCACTATCACTTTGGCTACGAGGATCTTTGTGGTACCTGTTCAGATGCCACACTCTGGACTTACCTCCCCATTCCAGATGCTACAGCTAGAGGGGAAAAAAAAAAAAAAAATAATCTAAGGAGATGGTTATTAACGTGGACCCAAGCCCTTTACACATACCTGAGCCGGCAAGCAGGTCTGGCGTTGGCTGAAGAGGGTGGTGCAGCACCATTAGCAGCGGCAGAGGCTTATTGCTATGGTACTTCTGGATCCCTCTCGCATCAGTCAAGTCAGATTGCTGTCAGATGTACCTGCCTCTGCTCTCAGGTGTATCGGACAAGCCTCAGTGGAGTTATTCCAGGCACACACCATGTTTAGAAATATAAAAACAAAATGAAAAGTGATGCTGCCTTTTACTTCCCTCAGGAAAACTGCCTCTTGCAAATGGTTTTATCATTTTCATTATATCCTGTTTGATTTGCTTTACCATCTTGACTAGAACAATAGCTAAGACATAATAGAAAAAGATTTTTCCACAGGCTGGTTCTAATTACATTAAATCTCAAGTGAGATAGGACATTTAAATAAGAAACAACAACTGCAGAGTCTGAGATAATAACATACCGAGACACTGGGCTTTTGGAGAGCACCATTAAAATGATGCATTAAACGTTACAGCGTTCTCCAATTGCATTTCAACACCAACGCCATTCCGCCTGTGGCAGACAGCTGCAGAGGGGTGAGCAGTTATTGCAGCCAAGGTTCAGCTCTGAACAATTAGGAACCGTTGTCCCTCCGTGCTGGAAGGTTCATAGATCTTTGTGACACCAACTGCGAGCTACACGCTTGAACTTCTGCATGAGGTGAGGTGGTTGGGAACCCCAGGGCACTGCAGGATTAAGCACCTCATGAACCCTAATATAGAACTGAAGTTCTGAAAAGCTCCTGGATTTTGTTGCAAGCTGTACCTTTACCATTTTGTCATGATAACTGAATTATCATCTTTAGATTGCTGAAAACAAACATGGCGAGTGGAGACTGGGGCTTGTGTGGGCTCTAAACCCAGTAAGGCCTGTCGTAGTCCCATAGTTTGTGTGTTTAATGCTATCAGCCACCGCACAGCTGTGCTTCCTGAATCGGTGCTCTTGGGATCCTGCAGCAAATTCCCCTGCGGGAAACCAAAAGTGAAGAAAGGAAACTTACCTACGTGGGGAGGGAAGGAATTGAACTATCCCCCCCCCCTTTCCTTTGGCTAAGTGCTAGCCCAGGCAAGGGAAGGAGAAGGGCTGTTGGAATGGGGGGAGGACAGTTCATCAATTCCCTTTGCTCACAGCTAGTTACTGAACTGACTTAATTAACATCAAACTGTGTATAAGTGATTCACTAGTGTATGGCTAGAACCAAAACAGTTATGAACAGATGTGGGTATCAGTTACTTATCTGTTCAGCTGTTTTTCCATAGTCGCCACAGTAAAGTTTCAAGGAAACTGAGGATTAAGAGTCTTACTTTCAGTCAATAAAGAAAATCTGTGATTCTAAATTCTATGCTTCGAGAATATAAACTTTCACGGCAGCAGTTCAGTAAGTAAAGCATTCTTGTCTAAACAGCAAAACATATATTAAATCTCTATTAAAAACGTAAGGAAGTACACAAAAGAAAATTGAGAAACGTTATTTCTGCACACAAAAATTATTTTCCTGTGTTTATATTCTACACTTCAGGCTTGCAACATTCAAAGTGCTCTCATGCCCTAATTACCTATGTTTGTCCAGTGAACAATGGCACAGCACTGAAGAATGACTGCTCACGAGCAGCAAGCTGAGTACTAACATTTATATGACCACATTGCAAAAGCATTTTCTAAATGCAGCTCAGATGTATCTGCACAGCTACTGCTGGAGATGCCTGTCTGAACAGATCTAAATCTGAAAAGAAAATGGAGATACATGTGAAGGTAATCAGTAAAAGACGCATGCAAATATCACTACCTATGAAAATATTTAATTTGCATTTAATAAAGAAGGAGGAATGCACGTTGTACATCTTTATCAATTATTGGTTTTGTTAACTTCCCTTGTAAAACTGAAATTGTTTGACGATGCTCACCTTCCTGTGCCCTCACCACTTCTCTTGCACTGGCTCTGCTCTTCTGATGCCTCTGAACCAACTCAGCTTTCAAACTGCAGCAACTCAACATGGGGATGGGGAGGAAGAGTCACTTTCTGCCAGGTCAGGATGTCAAATGGGCTCGTGAAGAGAAGTGATAAGCACCAAACATCCAGCCACAGAGGGGACAACGCTGCACAGCTCAGAGCAGCAGAAGTACTGGTCAGTACAGACTTCAGCAGATGGAAAGCAGCAAGTTTTATTTCAGTATCATGACCTAGAGACAGATACTGTTCTGATGCTCCCAGGCTCACACTGACTGACTTACTGCGTTGCATAAAAACCTCCCATTCTGCTCAAGTATCTTTTTTAAAAGAATACTTAGGCCATTCAAAATGACTGCAGGAGTCTGCCACGACCTGTGCCCCAAGGGCCACGTTAGCACCATTCTTCTGTCCAACAGATTCCCCACAGCCAACTGTTTTCCTTGGGAGCTGTGAGTGGCTCAGGGAAATCACAGAAGACACAACCTTGTCTTACCTGTTCTCAAGATATACACGAGTGTACTTCACATGGGGCTATGGACTGGTGTTACCTATTTACAGGTGCTCTTAAAATAATCGTGTTAATTGCCTTTTTTGTTTCCTTCACAGTTCCTGACCAATACCTTCCATGCTGGAAGGAAAAACCAATGTGTCATCTTACATGCAAACTAAACAAAAGGCTGTTTCTTCCCCAAGGAAAGGAATAATTTGAAAACTTGTTAATCTTGATCGTGAGTTGAAATAAAGGCTGGTAACAAGAGAGAGTGCAGTCATGATGAGCCAAGTACTGAAGGCAGAAAGCAAGATGAGGACCTTCCTGAGCTAGAACATCCATAAAAGCCATTGCCAGTGCTGCAGTGGCAGTAATTCAGCAGCATAAGGACAAAAAAAGGGAGACTTACTTCAACAAATTGGATGTGATATATTGCACTTTTAGTGCTGTATCCCATGGCTACTGAATTACTGAATCTTCATTGACTGTTTTATGTCACATGCCCTCCTGATTTGCTGTCGAAGTTTCTTCCTACACAGGCTGGTGGTCTCTCATTATGACCAAGATTTACAGAGCACAGATTTCAGATTTTATAGAACCCGCTGTGCTTACTCAATATCCACCTTGTCTTCTAATCAACTGAAATAACACTTTTTGGCTGTGACTCCTGGTGGGTTTGGTTTTTCGCCTTTTTTTTTTTTTTTTTTTAAACTTACAATACATATTTCTCACTCAGACCTCTAAGGATGTTAACGAGATTTATCTGTACAATCTCTCTCACAATTTCTCCCCCCTTTAATTCTTTGAGATACAAGTACTTTTATGTTACAGGAAATGAGGACAACAGAAAACTGTGGATCCCATGAATGTAAAAATTGTCTTGAAGGCATGGAACAATTCAGCCCTAATTACAGCCAGCTGGAGTCTGCTCTCTTTGCAGTGATACTTAGATCATTAACCAAATACTGACTGATGCAAGACTCAAGTATGTCACTGCCACTCAGCTATTCAGGGTTAATTTTTGTATCCATCACTGAAATGAAGCTTAAAAGATATTATCAGCTAAAGTCTGGCAAATCAGTGACACGCAGCCATACAGTTAGGCAAGGATTATTCTTCTTTTACTGAACTTGGTGCTATCTTTCTTCAGCTGCAGAAGAAATGTCTTTTCCATTAAAAAGTTCATAAATTTTGATTAATTTAATACTTGCTTAATACTTACTTGCTTACTTAATATTCACTCAGTTTAAGCCCTGAACTTAAATACAGTGAAACCAAGAAGTGATTAATAAAATAAACCCCAAAAATGTTCCAATAGAAACATCTATTACTAGAGTAATGCCTTTCTCACGGTATGACACCTTAAATTTGTGGGTTTGTGTTTCCTCCTAAGTAAGCTTCGGAAGGATGTTGAAACCAAATAGCTGTGTACCAGAAGTCAGATACACTGATCTGACTGCCAATGTGTATACTCTGAAACTATTACAAAAGAAGATGGCAGAGATGGTGCTCAAGAAATCTAAGATGTTTGGATGGCAAAGCTGCTAATGCATCCCTCCTCCTCCTTGTCATGAAATACATCTTAAAATTGTTAGGTACCTCAGCTGTATCTGCAGCGAAACACAAATCTGACAGAGGAAGTCAGTACAAACAAGAGGAAGTTGTCTTCCCCAATTCTATTTTAAGCAGTCCTTTCCCTGAAAATATGACTTTTTATCTGGGTTCAATCCCTCTGAGTGGCTATACAGCTAGTTAGTGCTGCACTGATCAGGGGAAAACACTGTGGTAGATACTGCAACTTTTATTTCTAGTTACTAACTCAAGAAATCTCCTGTGAAAAGTTTGAAATATTTTAATGTGGTAAAGATGTTCATAAAGAGAGTAATGTATGCCAGAAGTACTTTGTAAAGACAAAATGCAATGAGAAAGGTTACCAATCAGGAATTGTTAGATCTTGGGTAGGGCTATAAAGAAGAAAAACTTCACACAAGGCAGTAGCATACTTGTAGTGTTCTTCAAAAATCTGGGTGGGGAGGCAAGAATCTAAAGAATCTGGGGTAGGGATCCTTTTTCATTTGGTGTTTTACTTGTCCTCACACCTCTTATCTAGCACTGAAAAATAAACAATCCCCGTGCTGTTTGCACACTGCCTCACATGCTCCTTCCGTAGGAAAAGTCTGAATTTCGTTAAATATCTGTGGAATGCCACCGTAATGCAAATCACAAAGCGTCACCATAACAGAGTAAGTTAAACTATAACCTGCAGCTTTTCTCTGGAGAATATGCAGAATTTTATTACCAGAAATGGAAAGTAATGGAATAAAAATAAACAGCAAAAAAAAAAAAAAGTTAACTCATATGAAGAATGAGATGTAAGACATGGCTGAAAAGCAAGAAAGCCAGGTATTTTTGGAAATATTTTGAAGTCCATTAATCTATGAGGCATTTTTGCTTAAAATATACATATGCTAATGTTCATATTTAAGATAGTGATGATTGGGCTGAAAAAAATCCTGCTTCGTAAGAACAAAGGAAGAAAGACTGTGCATCATCAGCAAGTGTTTCTGAAAGCATTTTCAGAGAGTTCCACTGAAGGGAGTTAAGGAAATTGGTGTCTGAAAGGAAAATTGCATTCTGGATAAATCTGAGAAACCTCCAATATTCCTATGATTTGGTGATAAAAGGTGAGATAAGAGATATTGCTGAAGCAACTGAGTGCATGAGGTGGAGACTGCCCTCAGTGAAACACCAGAGCTTCCAGCTTCTCAGACGCAGTCGGAGGGGTCGGCATGGAGGAAGGGGCTGCGCTGGCAGGAGTGAAGGTGTCCTCTCCTAACGCGGTGTGCAGCGCTGCCATCCTACCCCTGTTGGGCAGGTATATTTTTAGACGTGGCTGCTTTCTGTTCTCTCGTTCCCTCCCTCTGCTCCTAACAGTAACAGACAGCCAGAAGTATGATATTTACATCACCGCCTATATGTCATTTCCTAAGAGGGAGGGCATGGAGCTAATGTAACAACTCTGATTTACAGGCTGTAGCAAGAAAATAGCAGCGATACTGTAGGCTGTAGCTCCTGAGTATCTGGACAGCCCTTAAAACAAATATCTTTTTATGGCAACTACATACCTAATCTCTTCCAACTCGATACGACAGTTATTCTTATTCATACCAAATGATTCTTAATCACAGCAGGTTCAAGTGTGTTGATTATCTTTTTCAACCCTAGAAGTTGATCGCTTACTTAATTAGCAGAATTTGAGATGTGTTCAGGGTTTTTTTTTGTTTTTTTTTTTTTTCTTTAAAGAATGGGAATGTGTTTCTTGCCAAGACCACATCGCACACTCACAGGCGAGAGAAGAATGAAAGGACCCAGCATGAAAAACGCAATCTAATTATCACCAACTGAACAGCTGATAAATGAAATGACAAAGTAAAATACACTAGTTTCACATGATGGAAATTAAGGGAGGATGAATTTGTTATGAATATTGAACAAATGAAAATTAGAGACTTCACCATAAGCAAGGCCTCTTATCCCCCGTCACTGAGCATTCCCAGCTCCCACAGTAAGCAATGCACCACCCCAGCACAAACGGGGCCAGAGGATCCGACGCCCAGCAGCGGAGTTGTTTTGATGTAAAATACAGGAGCCCGCTGAAAATGAAGAGCACTACCAGTTTGGAGCTTTACAAACTTGTGAGATGATTTTTCCATTTTGGCTGTCCCGCTTATTTGAGGTTTCCAGGGACAGCTATCACACCAGCATGAATTTAAAAACACAAGCATCAGTCTCTTTTTATCAAATGATCTGACAAGGATGAGATTTTTAACTTACCTGTGATGGGACAGATTTCAGAGATATGTTAAAATGGAGACTAATGGAAGCTAGTGAAAAATCACAATTGCCCTTTGGAAAGAACTGCATGTGGAGACATTTAATAAATATTTTTATGTCACTGTTGCTTACTCTGTCAATGTTTCCATTTTGAATCATCACCTTCAGACATTTAAAACTCCACTGAAAAAGCCTGGATGGACCTGAAAAACTAGCCAGTCAGATCGCAGGGGAAGAACAAAGTCTCTTCTCAATCCCCTCAATCCAAACACATCCTAAATTTAATATATTTAGCTACTTTTGAAATAGAGCTTAAAAAGTTGGGTTTTGAATCTTTGTTTTGTTCACATGCAATTGAATTTCAAATGTTACCTTCTCTCCTCCCTGGTTTAGGGACGCAGCTCTGCGACGCGCAGCCGGACCAGAAGCACACAGAACCCAGCCCCTCTGCTCCCAACGCTTCTTCAAACTGTAAGTACAGAGTAAGTGACACAGCAGTGGGAGTCTGGCAAGCTGTTCAAGAACAAAAGAAATCCGCTGTAGAAACGTAAAATCATTACAGGAGTATTTTTATGGTTATTATACTAAAAATACATGTAAGCCAGTAGCCCCTCCCTGTCTCCTGCAGGTACCTGGCTTTATCTACAGTGTACATCAATCACAGCAGGCTTTGCTTCAGCGCCAATGTTTTATGTTCCTTCCCCGCTCTAAGTGCCAAGCCAAAGAGAAGGAACAAAGGCTGGTGTTGTTCCTGGAAAAAAAAGGGGTTCTGCAGGAATTAGTGGGCAGTTTCCTTTCATGCACAGAGGCCTGCATTCTATACGACGAGTTAACCTACGCAAACGCATTCGTAGCAGAATTTCTTTTCAATGGAAAGCATCCCTACAGCAATGTGTGTGGGTACTGCGTGCGGGAGAGGAGGCTGAGAATCGGTTCAGAGAAACTGCTCCTCGTGGTAAATGACTGTGGGGCTGGAGAAGCGGGCAGGCGGGTGAGCAGAGGTGTGCCCAGTTGCCTGCAGCCTCCTATTGTTACTGGGAAGGTGGTGACTTCCTCATCATTGAATCTTTCCCCTTATTTTGCTCTTCCTTCCTGATGATAAATGCACTTTTTATTATCCTAACCAATTCAACGTTACATTTAGAATTTTTATCACTCATTTTGATTTCACTCGGTGAGTCAAGCGGAAAAAATGTGTTCTCAAGCTGAGAGAAAACCCTCCCATTTGCAATCCCAGAGCCAAGAGCACCTCCCATGCAACATCCTCCAGCTGTTCTCAGAGACAGAAAGAATCCATTCACGTGGCATCCCCAGCCAGTTCCCACCTAAGCCAGCGGAGCATCTCCAGCAGGAAGGAGGTCTGCCCAAATCAGCAACCCCTAGCTCTTCCCAGGCCTCCTCACACTACACAAACCTCTCTGTGTTCAGCCCATTAAGATCTTTCTGTGCCAGCTGAGACATCTATCACGTAGCACAGCTATTCCTCTTCCAGGGCCACTGATTGCCACTTTTATCAGCTAAATAACAGTAATTTGAATACAGCAATACAATTATGGGAACCTGTTTCTTCAGCTGAAGCTATTATCCCAGGTAGATTTACAGTTAGCGCTGTTTTGACAAAGGCTGGATGCAGAATTTGCTCTGAGAGGCAGCAGTGTACAAGGTAACAAACAAAACATCACCTTTCAGTTTTCTACGGATTTTTCATCTAAAACCATGACGGTTGTAAATTACTTTGTATATTCTGCTGAATGAAGACATGCCAAGCTGGTAGATTTTCCTTAGTAAGACTGAGTAAGAGCTTGTGATTAGCACTGCTTTTTAACCTGTGCTGCTAATATTTCTGGGCTCATGTGTCTTGTACAAATCTGAAAACACACGGAAGTGCCCCAGCTTCACAGGTTTTGCAAAATAAAGACATGACAACTGGAACTGTCTTCTCTTGTTCTCATTAGGCATGTCGACGAATTAGAGATCTGTCACTATATGTGCACACATTCAAAGAGAAAGGACCACAAAGGTAAGGAGAAAAACAGAGGGGAAAAAAAAAAACACATTAAAAAGAGCACATAAATTTGAAAACTTTAAAGAAGAACATTTTTCATGCGAGTTCTTTTCAGGCTTCATTTGTCATGACTGTGGATGAATGGAATCTGCGAGCCCTCCCTCCCTTCTTGCCAATACAGTAGGAGGAATAAAAACGATGTACAAGCAACTCTGGCAGCAAACCAGACAACTGGTAAAGATGGGAAACCAGTTGGAGAAAAGTCCCCAGCAGTCTGTTGACCAACTGATGCATCAGCTGAAGTGGAAAGGTTTTGGTTAAGAGGTTCTAAGTGCTGGCCTGACTGTGCTCTCTCAAAAGACATAAGGAGCCTTAATGTGGATTTCAGATACAGTCACGTTAAAGCTGAACATTTTCTAAATTCCTGTCTGTAACCCTCACAAAAATGAGGATAGAATTATCCTAGGGCACTAACAGTGCTCCCATTAAAATTTTAACACAGCCTGTGATACATGGGTGGAATAAATACCTTACTTGGACTGGGTAAGGGAGAACAGCTATGCTTCTAAGGTTCAGAAATGCACTACTAATTTTTCTGCCAAAAGTTACATAAAAATACCATCAGATCTGTCCCTTCTCCCTCTCAAGAACAGAGGGTAGCATAAAAAGGAACAATTATAGATGTCTGAAAGTCTGAATTCTTAATATTTTTGAAATTGTAGCAAACAAAAACACACCTCATTTTTAGTCATGCCAAATGGCAGACACGTGGAGATAGATCACTTTTGACGTACGCAGTTCCATTACTGTTTTCCACCAGTGTAACCAAACTCGGGAGAATTCTATTGTACACAGGTTCAGCAAGGCTTTGAGAAGTGCATGAGGACCTTTGGCTCTCTTCTCTCAAAAGACTTGGACTACCAAAGGTGTGGTAATTTCCCCCCTGCTTAAAACTTCTGTTTTTAGCGATTGGTGACATTGCACTCCCTTTTACAAGGAGACAGAGCCTACAATCGGAGAGCTCAGAGAAGCTGGGGGCTGTGCAGAGGGGCTGGACTAGATGACCTGTAAAGGTCCTTTCTGCTCAAACTACTCTCTGATTCTACTCCCACTTAAAAAAATAGCACATGTTGTTCGTATTCCTCACTTTTACATTGACCTGGTGAAGACATAGTACAGGTCTCAAGTGTAAAAGTATTTTAGATGTTTTATACCTGATCATGAACAGATAAAGGACAGAGAACAGGATAAACAAAAAAAAAAAAAGAGGTAAATAAAAGAAAAAAAAGGGAAAAAAGAAAATAATTTTTCAAGGAAAGGATGATTGCAGAAACAAGCAACCTTCGCTTCACAGCGTACTATACAAGTTTGTCTTTTCGTCTGTTTCAGAAGCCACACAAGTTACTGACCACGTCACTAAAACCAGGCAAAGATGCTTCCACAACTTGTTCTGAATTGCAGATTTGCTTGGCATTTGGTAGGAAGAGTTACTAACAGAGTAATAACAAAATCTAATTTTGTTTTTCGAAGCTGAAGAGATGGAAAGAACCCTCAGGAAGAAATTTCAACTACGAATCAGATAATACCATCAGATAATAAAATTCCAACTTCTTGCTAATAAATGCAACTCACAAAATTACACGTTCATCCAATGTTTGGCTCTTGTAAGGTTACTCTAAAACTCTGGTAGGAATAAAACAATATATCTATAATCCATACAAATTATTTCATGATATCTCATGATAATTACATATTATATCTAATGATAATTCAAGGCCAGGCTGGATGGGGCTTTGAGCAACCTGGTCTGGTGGGAGGTGTCCCTGCCCAGGGCAGGGGGTTGGAACTCGATAATCTTTAAGGTCCCTTCCAACCCAAACCATTCTATGATTCTATGATACTGTATTAGGAAAATAAAGATGTCAGAAAAAGTAGTTACCACTTAAGTTTGAGCCGTTTCATCCATTCTAAGTCCAAGGGTTGACTTTGCAAAACCTTCTGCAGCTACTGGCAATAAATCCTGCTGAAAATTTCAAAACTTCCTACTTCTCTAGACAAATTTGCTTCACTCCCTTCTCTTCATGGCTACTGGTCAGGAGAGCGACATTTTCTGTAAAAGACAAGACAATGATGTTATTTCACACAAAATTCTGATGTGATTTATTGTTAATTTTCCTTCTTCAGTGATCTCCTGATCTCTTAAACACTACAAGAGCCGCATAAAAAGACTTTTCAGACTTTTTCTTTTCAGAGTTGTGGCTGCACAGCTGGCACACCAAGTTAGTTTCCTCCTCTTCAGCATTCAGATTTGTTTTCTGCCTCCCCATCTCTGCTGCAGTCTCCTTTTCATTCTCTCTGCTCGACAGCACCCTCCCTAGCTATGCAATAACAGGACGGGTTGGGCACACGCACTGACCAACAGCCTGTAAAGCGAGCTGCCATAATTTATGACTTTTTCTACTAAAAGGAATAGGGAATCTTAGCAATTTTCTTATTTTTTATTACGATTTACAAACAAAATATAAAGAATGATGTAGGAAAAAAAAAAAAGAAAACCAGCAGCATATACTACATCTTTAAAGACAACAAAAGCACAGAGGTTTATGTTAGTTATGTTTGCATCTATGCACTTCATGGTGGTTAGATCTTCATTCCCAGTAAATTACTCAAATAAATGACCTTCACCTTAATCCAGCATAACTGAAGTCAGAGACATTTATAGGCTCGTTCTTCTCCTTGCAGAGCAGTGAAGAGGTATTTGTTGTTCTGACACTGTCCAGGCTGTGCCTCTAACATTCCCAGGGGGCTTTTAAGCCACCCAATGAGACAGCACTGTATAGTTCTTTTGGGGTTTTGTTTGTGGGTTGGGTTTTTGTCTCTGTCCCCTGCCCACCCTCCCACTATTCTGCTTCTGTGACTTCAAGTGTGAATACCAGTTGGTGGTAAGAAAGTAAACACAAGTGCCCAAAGAAATTATTTGTAATAGGAAAGCCACAGATAACAGGGAGCAAAGTGCTTTATAACTTGTGTGGAGAGAAATGACAGCCTGGTGAGCGGACACAGGCCGCACGACGGCAAGACAACAAAACCATCAACTCTTCAGCAACATAAAGAAAAATGCCTTAACAACAGTTATCACAACAAAAAAATTGTTTTTAGGACATTTGAAAGGAAGATACTGAAATAGCTTTGCAGATGAGCAGCAACAGGTGAGATGAGAAAGAGCCATCGTAGCAGGAAACATGCATTATGTGCTTAAAAATGTAATTATTGAGAGAGGTGAATACCCTCTTAATGAAGACAGATAAAGGAACAGCCACTAATTTAGTCTGAAACTTCAACTTGCAGCTCATCATCTACGTGGAGATACTAGAGATTAAGTCAAGACTTTACTCTGAATAGAGAAGATTTAATGCTCTCCTCCCAACCTGTCTGAGAGTTACCAACCAATTTGCTTTTGCAGGTGGGATTACCCAGAAATTCAACCTAGGGGAAGAACAGAGCCCTGCAAAGCCTCCAGAAAGGGTGGCGAGAGAACACCACAGTCCTTAGTTGTTTGAGAACCTCACTCAGCAGCAAAATTTTTTTGCATATTATAGAGTTCTTTGAATTAAGCAAAACCAGCCCTGAAGAATAGAAAAATCAGCAAAAGCTTCATGGTGTGGAATGGCTGCATTGAACATTTAAATTCCCTCAACAAGGTGATGGGGTTGCGTAAAATTTTAACCCCTTCCAGAATATTTTCTTTTTGGCTAGAGGACTGGGAACTTTACTGATTTAGGCAGCTCAATTTAAACAAATGGAGTAGCCAAGGGAGCAAGATTTCTCCTCCTCTAGTCTTTGAGGTGGCCACGGCTCCGTTAGCCTGCAGTACCTGTTCCCAAATTATGGGCACCTCTGGGCATAGCTCAATAGGAAACACCAAGACGGGTAAATGTTGCTGTAGCCACATCTCTGTCTAACTTAAAATAGGTAGAAGAACAGTAGAAAATAGTAGTTAATGGATGACAATACTAAAATTCACTAAGGACTAGCAAATAACGTGCATAACATCCTCACTGTTCCCAGGAGCCCATCTAAATTAAACAAAACTAACAAAACCAAACATGGTTACATTTCTAACTGTGCTGCTTCTTTAAATGTAGATAAGCTGGAATACTATAACAAAATACCAATGTTTACATTCATTTGCTAGTTTTGGTTGCATTCGGAATTTTTACTTTGGTCCTAAAATTCTGCAGCTTTTGCAGAGCAGCAGTGAAGTGGTTTGCCTGCCCTTTGCCTTCCCTCGCAGAACTGCACTCCCTTCACTCCAGCCCAGATTCACCACCACAGCTTTAGACACATCAGGTGTTCCTGGGGCTCCTGAGGAACATTTAGGTGCTTTTTAGAGCTGCCATTACGTTATATTGTCTAGGTGCCACAGAAAACATTCTATCTCCAACATATGCACATTGCATATTAAAAGGTAGCTGAGTCAACAAGTGGTATGGAGATCATATAAAGCACACTGGCTTCAAAAATGCATTTTATTACTCCAAAAAAAAAGGATCAAGCCCTGACCGCTCTATATTTACATACGTTTCAGTGCTCAGTACTATTTACAACATTTTAAGTTAATCGATAAAGATGACATCAAATCCTTCCTTTCGGCTGCTGCTCTATATTTATCAGGCAATTACCACGGATGGAGTAAATGAAGATGTAGATAAATCCCTCTCCATTTTTCTCCTCGGCTTTGCGCACAGGCTGCAGGCAGCAGAAACTCAGTATGAAAAGAGCTGCCATGTGACTCAGCCCCATCCAAGCCGTCCCCACCAAACAAAGAGCCAGGAATGCTAAACAAATGAATCACAAGCCATCGCTGCAAAACATCCCCTACTTTCTAGCAACAGCCAGCGCTGGGAGCTATCTGTCCTGTCACTCTGAGCGACAGCCCATGAATAAAAGGGCACCTAATTACAAGATTAGCACCAGGAAGTCTGCGTTGCAAAAACCACCATACAAGTTATGATTGCTGACTGTGGGAGGAGACAAAAACTGAAGCAAATCCACCAGGAAACAAAGCCATGATTTGGGAAATATTTTTCCAATTAATGTTGACTGCAAGCAAACTCTTCGCGGGCTGTGAGTGCCTGGTGGTACTTCAGCATTCTGTACGTTGCCTGATTTTTATCAGAAGAATTACTTTTTGCTTTCAGATGGCCATCAGATTTGGCGAGCTAGGAGGACTCCGGCGACACTTAGACTGTTGGATACTAATGTATCAGCACGTTGAGATCTTGGACGTAAAACCCATTAAAAATACATCATTGTAAGTACGCATGTTAGGTTGTCCTTTTAGCACAATACAGTAGAGAGGGGAAACAGGTTATTTCCAGATCGACTGTATCAGCAACGTGTAACACAGTATCACGGGGTCAATACCAACAACCACAGCATTTCATTAAACCCTGGGATTTCTTCCCATGAAATTTCACAGGCCTCCCCCACACAATGGACACAAGAGAGCTTTGCCAAAGAGGCTGCGAGAATCCCCGGGCACAGAAAACCCTGATCTGAAGATGAGAGTTTCCAGAGCTGCCTCTGAAGCACGAGGGGATACTGGTTATTACCGTACAGGTAGGAAGGCTGCTGGGGGCATGCAGCATTACCTAACCCTTGGTCGGGTCAATAAAGAGGGATGTGTTCTGTTTTTTGGAAAGTAATAACTTCTTCACTTCAAAATTGTCTCCTTGAGTGAAGCAATGCTGGAGACAGACCACAGCCACTCAAAGGAGATAAAGGGAATGAATCGGTACAGAGGATGTGCCTTCTTTTCCAGATACACTAACGTTTTTAATATAAATTCATGGATGTACAGGAGTAAAAACTCAGAAAAAGGGAGTTTAAAAGTCAAAACTTTTTTTACTTTTTAAAATATTAAATGTAGCGTGAACATACAGTTTAAAATAGAACTGATTCACGGAGGGAAAGGAAGTACTTAATGACTTGATCACGCTTAAGGGCTCTTAAAAACAAGTATCTGTTACTCATGCATTTGAAGGATTTGCTGCTCCTGAACTACTGATTTGAAAAGCTTTTGACACCACAAGATGACGACACATCCCAAAGGGCTACCGTGTAGGTTGAAAGTCTGCGTGCTCTCTGAACACTCTGCCTTTCATTGAAAAAAGGAGAACTTAGCAAGAGGAGGAAAAAAATACCAGCATTAATTGCTTTGGCTCTGGAAAAGAGATGACAGTAAGGTTCTCTGCCCTGAAAAACCACCTAACTTTCTGAGCTAACTTTCCTGTAGCTGATCAGCCAGGCACAGGTTAAAACCAAGCTCTGAATATACATCTACCCACCATTCTGTGACCACGTCCAGCTGACCCTAAATGGAACAGAAAATGCTACGTCTTATAGCTGTAGTAGCCATCCAAAAACTCTGAAACAATTCATTATAAACAAAGTGACTTTCTAGAACACAAACCTGCCAACTGTACCTGGGACTGACATCATCTTGCTATATGCATTGGGAACACATCTTCTTTTACAAAATTAAATACCTTGCCGTGAGCTACCAAGATGAAAAAACAAACTGGTGATATTAAACCCCTCACCTCTGAATTGAAATGGTTAAAATAAAAAACCAACTACCCTCATCCTCCCACCAAAACACCCCAGTCACGTCAAGAAGGACTAGTGATTGAATTCTAAGACCAGACGGGTGGTCACTTTCACAAAAATCTCCTGATTATGTGAATGTTCTAGAGGAGGACTCCTGGCATAGCAATACAAGCCTCAGGTGGCAACATGGACATAGGGATAGAGGCAGAAGGAAAAATCATCAACAGGAAAAACTGACAGCAACAATAAAAACACCACCCACCCCCAAACCCTCAAATAGTTGTTTATGCAACTTTCTTTCACAAATGAAACCCCAAACTTGCACTGGGATTACGAATTGAATTTCAGTCCACTCCCCCACCCACCACCACGGTCCTTTGCTGTTTGCCGAGCTTTATTAGAACCATCTGTGAGATCCTCCCCTTCCACTTTCTTATGTCTGTTAAACTGGCAGCTGCATTTTATCATCTATTTACGAATCTTTGTTTCAAAGTTGTTGAGACAGAAGGTCTTTGACAGGCTATGAATTATCTCTAAAATCAACAAAGAAACCACATCATATGCTGCGCTTTACAGATTAAAGGGGAAGAATGGAAGCTGGGGTATATATATATATTTAATGGGAAAATAAATTAAGGTTTTAGGCATCAAGAAAAATTTTACCAATGCAATTTATCTCACAGAAGTTCCAATCTACCGAAGTACTGCAAGTTGCCATTGCAGAATAGTTTCAAGATCATCATTATCACCGATTGACAGAAAAGGCAGAGAAATATTTCCTTACAGCATCGCACTGCCTGAAGAGAAGCCAAGGGAGTGCAAAGAGGAGGAAGAATGTTGAAGTACAGTCACAGAGCTTGGGTGATTTTCTTTATACATGGATACAATTATTACAAGATTTTAAATACAAGAGTCATAGACTTAGACTTACTTTTTACCAAAAGTATTGTCTGTGTTGTTTGCACACAAACCAGTCATCCCCAGCAAGATCCAGTCATCAGTAAGGGGAAAAAAAAAAAAAAGTTACACCATGCCTTGCAATCCTCTCCTTAAGCTTTATTAGCCCATGTGTGCTGCTGCTGCTTAAGCTTCAATCTCTGTCTATAACCTTCCCAAAACATATTTGTTCACTTATACATACATATACACTTATTACCACCATGCAATCCATCACAGTGGGATAACATCTGCCTGTAGCACATGGCAGGGCACATCATCACTGATGAAAAATGGCAAAAATCCTCACAGATTTCATTTGTTCTTGTATTTTTCTCCTCCAAAGTGTTTCTGCAGAAGCATTTCCCTACTTGCACAAAAATGGTACAATCTTAATTTTGGGGGGATTAGCAAAGAAAGCCTTTTCTTCCAGGTTTCTCAAAATCATCTCATAAACCCTTTTTTCATTAAAGAAAATGCACATCAAGTATGAACATAAAATACTCAAGTTTTTAATATCTGAGGAACAGTATTTCTACTTTTTGATTTGTAACATTATGAGCATTGTATTTCTTTTCCCTCTGCAAGTAAATACTTTGCTCTTCCCATGTTCTTGCTATTTAAAAGGTAATAAATACAGACAACATTAAAGTGCTGTCAAATATTGTTTTTATGTGTGGAAATTTGAAGAATCTGAAAATTTAGCTAGACTTTCAAAATTTTCCCCAGAGTTACCTTCAATACTGGAAATAAATTTTCGCTACATGTGCAAAAAACCAGAATTGCATTTAACTCTATAAATCACATCTGAGGCGTGCACCTTGTTGTCATTTCTCATGACCTTCCCAATTCTGCTTTATACAACTGAAAGCCCATGTTTTCCCTGACCTAATTCTTAATTACTTGTTTAATAAACAAGATCATTTGAAGTTTCTCAAGTACTCAGACTTTGAGGAGACTTCTACAGCTTCATACACTGGGATTTGCCATTTTTTCCCCACTCTTTCAATCATAATAGAACGTTTTTAATTTTAAATAAATGTATCAAACAGTATTTCAAAATATTCATGAACAAATTGGCCTATCTTCTCTCTTGAACTTCCATAAAACAGTAGACAAATTAAAGATATTTGACTGGCATAGGCTGTAAAAAAAGATGCAAATGTAATAATTTGAGTTGACAGATCACACAAGGCAGATTTTAAAAGTGGTTTCAGAAGCACTAGAAACACTACTGTCATAATCAAACTTCATAAATGTTATATGCAAATAAAAATTTAAAAATCAAGTAGACCAGAAAAAGGATACACGAAAAAGAAAATCCATATGTAATTTCAGATAATGGTATAAAAAAGTAGATCTGCTCTCGAGAAGTGTCCTGGAATCTCTCAGGAGCATTAATGAAACAACCTGTGTGTGTGTGATCAACTGGGTGGAGAAATTTTTATTAAAATACTTAACATTACTTTTGTTAGCACATACTTCATGGGCTTATCATCAATTCTGGTAAAAATAAGATCCTTTGTGAAAGTAAGAACTTCGAGCAAAAAAAGATGGTGAGAACAAGCTTACAGTTTCTCTTCTTTTTTCTCTGAAAAAAAATAATCATTTGGATGAAAAATCTCTTACAAACTCTCTTTTCAGGTCACCTTCGATCTTTACAGAATATATGCATTTATATGAGCTAGAAACAACAACAAAAAAGCAATTTAAAAAAAAAAACCGCCACCCTACATATACCCCTCTTCAAGGTATCATGAATATATTTAGCCAAAATTGCAAACAAAAGAATGCTTAGGACCATAAAAGTAAAATTACAGCCTACTGCAAATGCCATTTTTCTTGCTTTTGAATACATCACGTTGATTCCCTGGTTTCAATTCAACAAAGAAAGATGTGAAAAGGCACCGTATTTCCTGACACAACTCCAGGGCTGCATCTCAAACAAACCTGCCATTAGCTCCCTGCCTCAGCCTCTGGGCTTCCAACACCCTCCCCATGGGACCAGCTGCTCTGGGACATACGACAAAGGTTACCAGAAAATCCTCCTGAGCTGTGATGAGAAGAGAAACTGGCAGACCAGACGCCCGCGTGGCATTCTCCCTCTGAAATTTGTTCCTAAAAAATGCTACAAGATTGCATTTCCTGAGAGAAGAGAACCAGAGAGATTTAAGGCTGCTGAAAAGGTTAATGCCACTCAGAAAGCGAAGGGACAGTCCCCAGCATCAGTGGAGTTGAGAGAACTTTTGTACACCCCCTTCCTGGGCATAACGCCTCCCAAAGGCCAGCAACCCCTGTAACCCGGAGGGGCTGGCTGCCAGGCGGGCTCTACCTACCCCTCATCATTAGCCAGTTTGTTCTTTCCTTTTCCTAAAATGGAGAATCCAGCTCTGTTGATTCTGTGTGTCCCTTGAATCAAATCACAGACAAGCAAACACACCCCACCAGCATTTAGGAAGTGAAGTAATATGGCAGTAAACTGTTGTGTATTTTGACTGACCCTATACACAGACTTTATAGAATTCCTGTAAAAATTTTGGCGGATGGCAATCAAAGAAAAACCCCAGAACAATTCATGTGGTGGGAAAAAATGAAAAGAAAAAAAATATTTGAGTTTGATATTGCATTGCAAATAGTGCATGATTATTTATTTTTTTTTTTAAAAAGGAGCAATACTAAATCCTGCGTGTTCAGGAATGACCTCTATCAGAATGGAATCTCGATTTTTCAACCCTGCCATTTCCCGGCCTTGTCAAACACCCAGTTTCCTGATTCACTCACGCTGAACTGCCCCTCTCTGGGAGGGTGCCACAGGAGTATTTAGCTCAGAAAACCAAGTCAGCTTTAAAACAGACACGGCTCAAGTTCAGCGAGCCCACGCGCCCCAGGACAGAGGGCTCGTGGCTGGACGTGGGGTGGGAACAGCACCCGGCCAAAGCTGGAACGTTCCAGAGATGTGTCGCACTGGGCTCTTCCCACAGCTACAGCCAGACGAAGAAAACTTAATTCAGCAGGAAGCTACAGGGAAATGCTTTTGCTGAATTTTCCTAATCACTGGAGGCAGACCTGCAATCTTAACTTTAATGTCAAGGCACATACACGGGCCATTAGTCAAAATTCCTTTCCTTTTTAATAGTTTTACCAGCTTTGACATTTTATAACACTAGTATCTTAAGTCTGGTATGGACAAGAATTCACTGATTTTTAGGAAAATTATTTTCAGAAGACCATGCTAAAATACCTTCCATTTATTGCTACCATTTGTCAAAGTTTTACTTAAAAGCAGGTATTGAGATAAATGAAATGGACCAAAAATGGAGTACTTCCAAGAACATAAATGATGGCTAAATTAAGTTTGTGACAAGAGCCAATGCACACATTCTCAATGAAGTACCGTTTGACCTTCCAATGAAAAAGGCAATAATATAATATGTAAATCTAAAGCAAGAAACTCCAGCAGAAAGCAAATTGAATTGGTCAGAAGAGCCAGAAGACAAAGAGATGCAAGAAGTACTCCTGGCACTGAGTGAGATAATGGCAGAAAATGAACATCAGCTCAGTTAAAATGACAAGAGCTATACGGTCAGTCAACAGCATGAGCAGAGCTTGAAGACAGGTCAAAATCTACAGTGCTCTGATTTTTAAATCTAATTGAACACTAACAAATTTAACAAAACTGGTAGTATTTGCTGAAAAGCCACCTTAAGGCAAAACAACACTTGGAGCGACAGCGACACCCCACAGGAAAGGTCTGGGGGCATTAGAAAGAGTCTTTGCTATTTCTCTCTTCTCAAGTATTTCAGGTTCTTTTTCTTGTTCCGACTCCAGTTTAAAAATACTGATGGAAACAAACTAGAGCTGCACCAGGGAACTGCAAGAAGCCCTGAGTATTTTCTGCAATGCTATGTTCGAATCCATACCAGGCATTTAAATGACACAAAATTCAGCAAGTGTTCAATGGCTCAAACGGTTCAGTGGGAATACAGAGAGAGGAGGAAAGAGGTACCAGGAGTAAAGGAGGAATCCTGGATCCAACCCAGGAAGTGCTGCTGGACAGGAGCAATGTGAGAGGTGGGTGCAGAGCACAGGGACACAGCCACAGGGCCCAATTAGCTAAAGAGATTGTCCAAGGTGAAATGACCTCAATGAATATTATGCTTCAGTAAACCGTTACCAAAGCCACACAGAAATCTGCTAAATGCTCCTCTAGAAAATCATTTTAGTGCATGGTAGTTCAGAAAAAAACCTCCAAATTGGAAAAGCTGAAGTGACAAGTTACTTTTTCAAACATTTTACTCCTAAACGCAAATTTAGGGACAGAGGAATTGACTGTCATGGAAAAGTAAGAGTGTTCCATCTGCGCAGGATAAATTATTAACTGAGAGCAAGTATTAACTGACCACAATAGACCTCATCTGAGAAGGGAAGATGTAATTCAGCTGATGACATTTGAAATAACAGAGGTAACAAATTGCAGATTAAGCAAAGTAGCCAAATATCAAAGACATTGAGAAGAAGATCAGAAGGATCACAAACACCCGAGGAGGTCCCCAGAGAGGACAGAAATGGCTCACAAGATGCCAGCAGCCTGGCAGACCTGCCTGAAGTCCAGCTCCTCCATCAGCCTGCTCTGCCAGCGGCCCACAGCTCAAAGGCACCAACAGCAAGACTTTCTCCAAACCCTCTCCCCACCTCCAGCAATTTACTGTTAAGAGACTTCCCGAGAAAGATGTGGCGTCTTTGTGCTTAATGGTCTTGCATGGAATTTTCCTTCATACATTTATCCAATTACCTTTTGAACCCATTTACAATTTCGTATCCACAACATCCTGTGGAAGGACATTCCACAGCTCAACAGCTTTGTCTCAGGTACCTTTGTGCATTTGTTTGGAGCTGCCAGGTCCTTGTTGGGAAAAAAAAAAAAAAAAAAAAAAAGAAGAAAACAAAGAAAACAGATAAGAAACTTGTTCCTTTGTATCACCTCTATTTAGTTTTTCCTGTGCCACTATGATTTGTGATTTCTTTTCCAGCTCCCTCAACCTGCCTGCCAGCATGAAATGTCCTGATGTACGTAATCATTCCGAGCGGATGCAGCTCCATACCTCCGGCTCTCCGCCCTGCATTCCTCTTTGGCATTCTTCTCATGTTAGGCTGTGTCATATTCACGTGTGTTTGAGCAGAGGGTGAAAGAATTTTACAGGAGTAAGAACAGAGAGGCACGTTTAAAGGTAGGGAAAATTTTTCATGGGAAAAACCACGTAGGAAATAAACAAAGGTTCACTGTGATGAAAGTATTTGCAAGCAACAGAAGTGGTCAAGCATTATTAAAACAAGATTTAAAACAAGGAAAAATGATTCTCCTGTGTCTTCGTGCCTTACAGAGCTGAGCTCATTTCTTGTGTGCTCTGTTTCCCCCCTCAAATGAGCATTTCACTGCATTTTGTACCTTTCTACCCCATCTATAAAGAGAGGACCACGCTAGAGGCAGCACGCTGATGAGCCTCCCTATTGGAGTTAGCTTTGTAATTAGCGAGGAAAGAAAAGAAGTAACAGGAGTGAAGCAGATTACAAAGAAACAGGCCGTGGGTGGTAAAGGAGAATGAAGATTGATTACTAGTCATCTTATACTTCTAAATTGGTAAGTGTAATACCTGGAACTTTTATTTTCCAGTATTAAAAGCCAACTGGGATCCTTATTATTCACTTCCAAAAGTACAAACTATTCCCAAAACATCAGAAACTATTTTTTGAGCTCACTCCGTGGCTAGTCTCTGCAAAAAGGCTCGCCTGGGACTTGGGATGCCCTCAGGTCTCCGGTGCCCGCACCGAAACACCGTGGAGCAACCTGTTAGGTAGAGGCACCGCTGCGGCTCTGGGCTCCGGCCTCCATGATGGTGGTACAGCAGGAAACGGCTTGTTCTTCCCTAATGGAGCATTTAATGAATTCCAGCTGAGGTCAGGTAAGGTCACTGCAGTACAGTCCCTCTGGAGTAAACATCGTGTATTAAGAAAATGCTTCAGAATCCCCGCCCCCCCTGCCAGGCTCCGCACACACACGCAGAGTTCCCCTCTCTTCTGTAGGCGGCCACACAAGGTCAAGTGTGAGTGCAGGAGGCTCGGGTAGTCCTAGGGACTGGTATTGTTCATTTGCCGCTACAAAATGCATTCTACCAACATTTTTTGAGAAACTGCCCACTTCTAACCTCCAGTATCTCAAATACCAAAGAGTTTATTATTGAGAAAAAACCAAACCCAAACCAAAGCAGAAATCCCCCCTACACGAAGCGTATTCTACACAGAAATTTTAGGGTATATTTCTTCAGATCAAAACTCTATCAATGCTCTAAGTTGCCCTATAAATGTTGGTTTCCATTATTTAATAAAAACTACCTACAGGTGTCATTCATGAGAATATTTTAATTTTTGCAGTCAGCCTAAGCAGTCTCAATTTTTTGTTGTTAAGTTGCAGCAAGTATAGTTCAGGTTTTCCCAAGAGTAAGATAGAGAAGAGGAAAAAAAAGATTTTTCTAGTGCTACCACAGCACAATCGAGCTTTCCTGCTTAGGAATTCACTTTATAATTGAATTTTGATGGCTGTAGAATTTTTGTTGTTTTCATAAAATCCCTCTAATTTGGTGGAGTTATGAGGGGTTAAAAAAAAAAAAAAGAATTTTTGCATTTTCAGTAGACTATACTAAGTGTTGGTAAAACCCAGTATTTACTAAGTACATTTCAGGAGGCTGGGAAGTAGGGAAGAGGTATTTGCCCTAGATCAAAGCAGGACAAGCCTGGAAGAAACACCAGGTTTTCCACCTATGACTGTACTTAAAAATATGCACATAAATGGGAGAAAACCCACTGATATTTACTGTTACTGATGTAACACTTCCAGTATGTTAGAAGTTTTCAGCACATGCCTTCATACACGTAATACTGCTGCGAACAGCTACAGAACCCTTGCAGGCAGTGGGAGTCTGAGTGTGCCGTGCCAGTGCTGCGCAAGGTTTGGGGTGGGGAATCCCTCACATCCCCCCGCTCTCCAGAAACGGATCAAACTGGGACCTGCAGCTCTGCCACCATTTTCCCACTGGAATCTGCCGCCTGTTCTTCTCCCAAACCCCATCTGCAGGTCGTTTTTCTATCAAATAAGCTGGTTAAAATTCCTTCTCCTTTTTTCTTTTAAACCTAGGGGAATCTCAGATAGTCCAGCACTAACCGACAGGAATTTATTTTAGCCATTTATTTAAAATACCAATGGTTTTGTACTGCTGCCGCTTAACAGCTCAGATTGATTTCATGCAGTCTTCTTTCACTTTACCTTTTTCAGATAAATGCATTAGAGCTTGCTGGGTGCTGAGGAGTATGGCTGAAAGAGTGATTTCCCTTGTTTTCTTTCAGGCTCAGAGTTTTAAGCATTACACAAAATTTATGTAGACAGGAAAGCACCCACCATTGTGAAAATAGCTACTTAAAAAGTAAAAATATTTAGAAGTGTATACTAAGGTAACCATAAATCCTCTTCGCCTTTGTAATTTCAGAAAACTGATGGTGATTGTCCTTATGTCAGGGAAGCAAACTAATTACTCCTTGATCTTTGAGGAAGACAGTACTTAAGCACTAAAAATGCGTGTATGTATATTGAACTCACGTTCTTTTTCCTCTACCAGATACTGCTCTGAATAAAAGCATCACACTTGTCAGCGTTTTCCTCCGTGCCAGAGGGCTGAGAGGGAACTTGACCTGGGTAGGATTGTTTCCTACACTTTGTAAAGTGACCTAACGCATCCCTTGGTTACATGCAGACTGAGTGGTTGCACACAGGCTGCTGCACATACTCAAATTTTGCATTTAAAAAGAAACTAAAATATACATATTAAACATATTTTTGCTGACTGGGGCTTCAGAACATCTCTTGTAGGAAAACAACGGAATAAAAAATGATGGAAAATTGTTGGCTGTAACAGGGCTTGCAGGGAATAAAATTTAATATGGCTTACATCTACGTGTGGGAGAAGAAAGGCAGAAGACAGAAGCCACCACAGCTAATGCTAACACAACACATGAAAAAGCCCACCTCAGGAGCAGAGTGACAAAGCTACCCAGACCCAAGAGCCTCTACTTCATTGCCCATCATACACGCTTCCTCCTGAGTTTCACAAGTTACACTTAAACTAAAGGTTCATGCTTCACAATAAAGACCAATGGCAAAAAGTATCCAGAACATGCATTAGGGTCCTTCCTCCTTTTAGCAAAAAGTCCTTAAGCATCAGTTTGTAAGCTAAAGGAAAAGTGTTCTTTCCTCTGAATCCTGAGCTATTCACTAGTTTACAGTAGTATTTCAGCTTGGCTATGCAGCCGGTAGTTCTTAGGTAAAAACTGACAGGGAAAAACCACGGGTATGGAGGTGAAAGACACAAACTGGAATTATAATCTGCTGATTTGAAATGGAAGCAGGAGCTCTTGGGCTGAGATGTGATCACTAATTCCCTGGCTGCAAGAAGGAGAGGCAGACGCACGGAGATGGCTCCTGCAGCGCAGAATAGTAAAAAATGCCAAAGAATGAAGAAAGCTGAGACATGATTATTCTCTCAATTATTTCACAGAGATTTCACACCTGAACTAGAGCCTTGATCTGGCTTACCACATGGCCAGAGCATCATCTGCTGTGCAGCACTTTGGTCACCAAAGCCAGCAGTGCCCTGGAAGAGCTGTGGGGCAAAGAGCCCGGCGACGGGCAGAGGGGCACGTGGCCTGACCTGGACGGAGCTCAGCAGCTGCTTGCTCACCCTTCACAGCAGGTGACAGTACCCAGGAGGGGACCTCTCTCTTGTGCCATAGCTGCCTACCAAACATTCTGACATGCCGAATGAAGGTAATAAACGTACTGTGTAACGACCACTTCTTCCTCTGCCCTGTTATTCAACAAAATCTCAAATTAAGCATCCTTGTTTTGACTTTCACTGGTTATCTGGACTTTAAAGAGTTTGCCAACACCACTATACGTCTTGGCTTGCTTTCTCACTTCAGAAAAGTTGGCTGCAACCTTAATTGGGTTCCTCCTTAGTATAATATACTCTCGAATAACTTTTTCCTATCATATAAAAATCAACATAATTCCAGGAATTTTAGGACTCCTAACAGAACCTGAGCTTTGTTTCAGTGCACAGCACAGAAAACAGCCTTTGCAACAAAAGTCCAATAGTTAAAATGAGGGATGACAGGCTGAGGGAGCTGGGGTTGTTCAGCCTGGAGAAGAGAAGGCTCCGGGGAGAACTTAGAGCCCCCTCCAGTACCTGAGGGGGCTACAGAAAGGCTGGGGAGAGCCTGTTTACAAAGGCCTGCAGGGACAGGACAAGGGGCAATGAGTTTAAACTGAAGAAAAGCAGATTTAGATTGGAGATTAGGAATAAGTTCTTTCCAATGAGTGTGGTGGAGCACTGGAAGAGGTTGGCCAGGGAGGTGTTTGAGGCCCCTTCCCTGGAGACATTCAAGGTGAGGCTCAACGAGGCCCTGGGCAACCTGGTCTAGTTGCTGACTGCGGGGGGGTTGGACTAGATGGCCTTTGGAGGTCCCTTCTGGCCCAGGTGATTCTAAGACACCTTACATGCACACAGCATTAATGGTATAAGCAACGCTCCTTATCTGTGTTACCTGTATCACGGGGAGTGAAGTCACCCAACGCTGTCCTTGCAGATGAAAGGCTGAGGGTTCACTCCTTTCCCTGCCTCTGCTGTCAGCCACGCAGTTCTGCTTCCTCTTGGGTGCCCATCAGCTCACCGACGCAGCAGAAAACCAGCTACTCTTCCCAGGTCGGTGCTCTGCGAGTGAGTGAATTACATCAGCTGACACAGATCGGAGGTGGCAGCACCAAGGAAGATCTGAGGTGGTAGCAGTAACGTGGGAGGGGAGGAAGGGGAAGGGCAGAGTTCTTGGGAACTTCCTCAGCAGCAGCAAGCTGCCAGATTGGATTATGTCCTTACAGATAACTTCGCTTTGAGAATACTTGGAGTTGCTACATTTATCTTAATGCTATCACTGTTATCTGCAAGCCATGCAGTAGTGCGAGCACATGAACAACTGTAGTTGCAAGTCCAAGTTCTGTCTCTAGCACTAGAGAAAAATGGAAATTAAGTGGAAAAGCTGATGGCCAGTACCTGACCCACAAGGAATCCTTCTTCTCATTTGCCCAGACAGACCCAAAGTTGAGCGAATGGAGCCACGTGCTCGTCGATACAAACACTGCAAACCCGTCGTACGGTTCCGTGCCCTGGCCCTGCCCAGAGCACACGGGCTGCACGGAGCTCAGCCAGGGACCGACACACCTGCCTTTCAAGTACCAACTTCTACTGCCTTCCTGAACAAGGCTGCAACCTATAAACCTGCTGGCACCAAAAAACCTCATTTCAGTGAAATAGACTTCACCAATCAAGCGGTTTGCCCAAACCTCATCAGCATCACTGGTAAGGATACCCTTTATTTACTTAAGAGTACTTTATTGATTTAACTTAGTAAGGAACTGACCTGGGCTAAATCAACACAAGGATTTGAAACAAACATGGGAATACGCATTAATAAGTGACAGTAATTTTTAATTAAACCTGCTCATGCTTTTTTGGTTTTCTTCTGAATTTACATAACTTATTTTCAGGCAAAACCTTAATTTTTAGGCTGTGGCTCCATAATAACTTTTCAGCGGCAGAACAAACTTAAACAACTCCCACCTTTTCTCCCCCAGCTGTTTGTTCCTCTGCCAGCCTAACTACCCAAGACAACATTGCTTTATGCTGGCAGTTGGTCTTTTTTGGCAGGGTTTTCCTCCTCCAGCTGAATCACTTCCCTGCTTCGGTTCACCATGCGGCTGCACAAACACATGTGCTGGCACAGCACCGGAGGCAGCGCAGAACTGGAAATGAATGACCAGGAAAGGATGGGAAGTGGGGCTTGACCGGGCTGCTGTGCCACCACAGATGTAAGCCCAGCTTTAATTGGCTTTTTTGGCTCCACACAACCTAAAGAAACTTTAAGAGACAGGAAGAAACGACACAACGCTAAAAGCAAGGGAGGGAAATGACAATGATGAGTAGGAAGCAGATTCTGAGTGCAAGTATTTAAATGGTTAAATATTGAAACGATAGCTTTGAAGTACTCCACAAGTCACAAAAATTCTACATTCCAGAGAAAATTTAAACATACTTCCCTTAGCCAATGCAGATACACTATCTAATGTCAAAGTCTTCAGAACAGTGCCATGTAAAGTTACCCAAACTAATGACTTACTGCTCAATGCAGAGAAATACTTCTAGATTTTGTTAGATTCCAAGTTTGGCTACGTGATACCCTCAAATGTATAAAGAGAAAAAGCTCTTGTGAATAAGGCCATTGCGGAATGACGTTACTCTGAAAATTCACAGGAAAAAATTATCAGTTTGGTTAAATGCCAGAGTTTAAGAAAATGTCTTAATTTAGAATTAAAAGTCTTCTTGGTAGAGGATGGGGATGGCTGCAGAATCTAGTATTTAATTTCTGAAGACAATATGCTTTGGTGTTTGCAAGTATGTTCTTGAGAATGCCAAGCTGCGTGCTTGACGAGTTACAGAAGAGCTAAGCAACATCCTGGCAGTCGTTAGAGCAAGCAACGAACTTGTCATCTGAGGCCGTTACACACCAGCATCAAGCCCCATGAACGGAAGGGTTTTCCAAGTTTCCAACGAGTGCTGCAGTCCCCCGGGCAGGATGACAGGGACAGCTATCTGCCTGGGAGCCAGGCTGCAAGAAACCCCTTCCCAATCCTCAAAAGCCAGTTCAGGAAGTCAAGTTGGCTCGGAAGGCTAACATTTCCATGGTCCCTGCTCCTGGAAAAGTCCACATGGCCGACTGCCACGGAGCTTCGCATGCTGACAGCTTACAGATAGGACGCACTGGAAGCTTCAGAAATGATTGAGCAATAAATCTAGGCAGAAATCCTTTACAATCTCATCTGATGCTTAATGTTGAAATTACTCCAATGGGACATTTTGACATCATCAAAATGTTATAGAAGATTGGAAAAAAAAAATCTGAGCTTCTCAATGATAAATATGGTTGACAAGGAAAACCAGAGAAAGACCATCCAAAATGTCCCACATCTATTGGATACTTTCTGCCAGTTGGCTGCCTCAAAGCAGTATTTGTTTTCCTATGATTTTGTCACTAAATGTCAAAGAGGTCAAGACAGGCAATTGCAAAAAGAAAGATTTAACTCCGTTTTACAGTAAGCATTATTGTGCTATGGTAACTAAGAAAGCTCATGTTTCAAACTGAAATAGAAAGGTCGGGATATACTTCCACAGTCAGTTAAAAGCAGTTTGCTTCTCCATGTTCTGATTTTATTCCAAGTGCAGCTGTGTCAGAGTTATGACTGATTCCATGTACCACTTTTTTTTTCTTTTTTCCTTTCTTCACACTCAATTAAACCATCTGGAATTTCAGTGACCTCTGAAACCATTTACACTCTTCACTGCTTTAACCTGGCAGGTCCCTCTAGCCAGAGCAGGTGGCCTGCAAACCTGCAGTCCATACACTGTTTTGTGTTTTGTGATGTGCCTGGTGTGTCACAGATGTTGAGACACAAACAACCACATAGAAAAGCAATAAACATTTAACAGAAACTTCAGCATTTATTTTAGCACATCATCTAAGCTACGCTGTTCAAAAAAGTTGTTCATAAAGTATAGTTTTATACTAACACTAAGTTTTGATGACTAAACTGTTTTTTTTTTATTCCAACAAACTGGAAGTACAATGGCTGTAGCAGCTGATGATATGCTGGAAATGACAGTTATTCTGTCTAATATAACAGTTAACTAATCCACTGGGTTTCAGCAGTTCTAAGCATACAGTGGTGGAAGGTCCCATGCTTATGACTCATGCTACAATTTTACTCTCTCCTATTGTTTTGCAAATTCTCTACTTAATCTAAAATCCATTTCAACTAGAAACTTCCCGGCTCAGCAGAAACTTGAAGATAATATATTCCAAATGAGGGTTGTTTCGAAAGGGTGTGTCTCTACAACATTTTAACTCAATCCCAATCGGGGCTGGCACGACCCTACCCTGAGCTGCTGCCCCTTCCTGTGTAGGTACAGGGATGTTCCCATGATCCCACAGCAACCCAGTTCAGGAGCTGAGCGAGCTGGAAACTGTGCAAGCAAGGTTTCTACAGGGAATCAGAAGGAGTGGGCCGTGGCAGTGGGGTGGAAGGGACACAGGACATGTCACACAGTAAGACTGTGGCATCGCAGATTTAGCTAGGCTTAAGTGGAGATATACCACCAAGAGTCATTAATCATCCTGAATGAGCCCTGTCTTCAGGGAAATTGGCATTCTGATGTTTGGGTTTCATTTTAAGGTATTGATTTATTTTCATAAAACATTTTAAATCTGTACATTAGCAGAGAAGTTATCCTACATATACTAGTAATATATTCTCTTAATAGGATACATTATAATGAATTTTTGTCTCAATAGATCTTTAAGAGAAGATTCAAGCTTCAAGGATTATGAGTTCAGTCAGAATAATGCCTTCTTCCTCTGCCTTATGGCTGGCAATAAGGCTTTAAAACTGGTTTTGATAATATCTAGGATATTACAGCAGCCATGCTGCAATCTAGGACTCTCTTCTGCTTCATTGCTTTAGTTTTGCTTAACAGCCCGCTTTTGTGTGGTGAAACAGTGATAGAAATTACAATATATTGATGAAGATATGCAAAATGAAATTGTACTGCATTTACAGGAATACACTTCAGTTTATATCTGAGTTATAATAAAAAATCTCATGGGTCTGTAAGAACAGTAGGTGGGGTGCAAAAGATTTAATCCACTTCCCAGTGATAACTTCTCATGCTGAGTACCCCATGGCATCAGTCCATCAAACAAACGGATCTTCAGCAATAAATGCACTAAAGGGCAAATCTTTTAACATCACCTTTCCATGCAAAGTATTTCAATCAGCCTACCACCACCCTTTTTCAGACAGGGAAATTCCCACCAAACTATTAATAATAAATGCGTTCAGCTATGAGCTCAGCTACTAATGAGTAGCTTTTAGCAGACAGTGCCTATTCACAGGAATCAGGTCTGGAAGATGAGAGCAAAGTCCT
This sequence comes from Gallinago jamesoni, assembly GCA_025769975.1. Classification (NCBI taxonomy): domain Eukaryota; kingdom Metazoa; phylum Chordata; class Aves; order Charadriiformes; family Scolopacidae; genus Gallinago; species Gallinago jamesoni. The sequence continues at coordinate 21,846,515 of JAOQGH010000069.1, read as the reverse complement.
TAATAATTTAAAAGACTCATTAATCTTATCCCAAAAGACAAACAAACAGGATTTGATATCTATTCAGATTTCAAGACCAAATCAGGATATAGCATTTCAGAAGCCATTATGATCTACCAGTTAATAAATACTCTTGAAATTCTTCTGTGTAGTAACTTGTCAACGAAAGAATTATCCATCTTAAAAAGCCCATATTATTAGAGACAGAACATCAGGAACCTTAAGAACTTGTTCTGTTGAACATTAGATTAAAAATTGAAACTTATTCAATATGGCAGATACTAAAGATCTTTAAAATTTGCTATTTTAAGTAGACAATATGTAGGTCTAGTCTGCCTGCACATAGAATGAAATATGAGTACTCTATACAGGTTAAGTAAGCCCAGAGACTGAATTCATGTTCAACATCAAACACTTGCTTTGACAATACAATACAGAGAACCAGGACAGGGGAAATAGACTCATCCCAGGACTACACACTCAAGCTCTGTACTTGGCTGTAAGGGTGATCCATAGTCCCACGGGGTATTAGTTACAAAGGGCAACCACAGCGATTGGTAAGAGTATCTCAAAAAGAAGAATTATTATGTAATACCTGGGTCTACTTGTTACGGCCAGAACCGCAGGGTATGTCTAAAAACGATATAACTCAACCCTAATACAAGTTGCTTAGTTTTTTTGGTGTCTCCTGCTCTACACCTCACTTCCAGAAAACTGCTTTTAGCTCTGTGCAAACGCTCACCAGTAATGAGGGTTTGCCTACAAAGAAAAATTATCAAGCTAGATCTGCATCTGATCCCATACATCTGATACTCTTTCTTCTGTTTTGAAGTCCTCTTAGATGAGATAAGGTAAATGCTGGAGCAGCTGGCTGGAACACCCAGCCCTACTCTGTGGGAAAGGAGGGAAGTGCTGTGTTCTCCCACTGCCTTTGTTCCGCAGGCCTAGGACAGGAGCTAGGGAGCTTTAGGTGCTCCACCTCGTTTCTCGCTCCATTTAGATATGGTCTTAAATCCATGGGTCGTGGATGGGGATTTTTTACAGACATTTTATACAAACTATTGTACCATCCCTCCCTTACCTACATAACTAGCAAAATCTCCCTTCCGCCTACAAAATCAATGAGCAGAATTACTATATGATACAGGACAAAAACGTTTCAAAACCAGATGTGCCTTACAGCCCATACCCTTTTTATTCCTTCAAAAAGCAGGACACAGAACACCATTTTTCTGTAGATCATTCTGTAATGGCTGTAATTAAGGAACATGCTATTTCCTTAACTGCAATTTCCTTTTTATAAAACACCCCTTTACTCACATCACTTTATATTACAAGCAGTGAACCACAGCACTCCACTGCCTTTTCAAAGCTAATTGTGTATGACACTTGTTCTTTTTTAAACTTCTCTTTTACCACACTATGGTTTACCTACTACTTAAGGCTTTTAAACAGCATGTCATAACACAAGGAGTGTTCAACCAATCAGGCTATTTGATAACATTTTGGGGCTACGAGGAGAAAAAAATGTCACTTAACAAACATAAAACAGGTGAACCTGAAATAAACCAGGGAAGATATACCTAGAAATTCTTTGCAATAGTCAGTATTGATGCTGATTATGAAAAGAAAAATGGTTATCTTCCTGTAAACAGGTAGTTTTTACTCAATCTTTTTTTGTATCTCAATCTTTTGAAACGGGACAAACAGATTAATGAATAGGTAGAACCTATTTACATTTTCTTTTAGCAACTTTATATCCACTTAAACCTAATTGAACTCAGACCAACTAATTCCAGGCAGTTAAGAAAAATATCTTAGAAGAAAGGTGATTTGATGGGACAAAATTATTATTTCGGTGCATTATCTGGGACACATTACAGATTAACTATTAGCAGCCGGTGTTCATAGAAGGAAAATCAAAAGATGTCCTGTTTAGAAATACAGTTTTTCCTTCTGGCTCTTATGAGGTTATACCAAGCTCATAAAATCTTGAATGCTACACAATAAAAATTTGTATATGTTAATTTGTCAGTTCAACACAACGGCATGTTTCAGCCTACAAATACCTCTCCCTGACCCACACAATTCTGGCAAATTAAACATCATTCTTATTTTTTAACAAAGTTACCAACCTCCATTCCTTGTTGTCTGTAAACTAGCAGCTACACCTACATTTGTTCACCCAGAACGTCGCCTCTTATGTGCCCTCTGCCCCACGGAGCTCTGGATGACTTGCAGCACGTCAGAGGCTCACAGCACCTGGAAGCCAAGGTCCCACCAGTGCTCCCTACTGCTCAGCTGGGACATCACCCTGTTACTCCTCATGGACAGATGGATGGGCAAACTTAGGCTGTACAGCAGATGAAGTATAAATACTATGAGAAAAGCAAGTATTGCCAGATTAACAAACCTTGGTTTTGTGAACACTAAGAAATCTTTAAGGTTACTTTTCATCAAAAGTAGTACACGGAGAGCAGTAACTACTGGAATTTATCTGGATACACATCCAGCACACACCGTATTTCAGTTTCAACATGCAAACCTTTTTTCCACAGAAAAAGTGCTTTTTTTAATTTTTGAAAGACCATTCTGTCTCCAAAGAGACCATTAGGATCAGTTTTCCATTCTAAACAGAAATTCCTATCTTCTCAAACAGCTTCAGCTTCTCCAAAATAACCAAACTATCCCAAGCTTTCTAGCATACCTACCTGCCAAAAGAAACACATGCTTCTAAAGAAGGAACAGGAGAAAACTGAGAAGATTTATTTAACGGCAATGGAGGTTGAATGAGCAAAAAATATCATTGCTTTTCTTGGAATTGCAATTATAAAAGTTTTAGCCTAGAAATGCTCTTTTTTAATTAGGCTGTTAAGATGAGCTGCCTTTAATAATCTGTGGAAACAACAAATGAGTATCTTTAAAGATCAGTTATCTGCACGTCAGAGATGTTCTGTGTTAAAACTTTAAAGATGCCTATTTGTGCACATGAATGCTATCCTCAATTTTCATAAATCAGTGTTTCCCAAAGTTTGGGGTTTTTTTTACATCAAAGTCTCAGCCCTGAGTAATTTTGATTTAAAAAAATCTGTAAGTCAGACACTACCCAACACGCAGTGATGGGCCACATACAACAGCTATTTGGTGTTATGTGCAGCCAAGGCAGACACAAACCATATACACTTACATGGAACAGAGTCTAAGTACGCACCAGAGTATCTAACATTTCACCTTCCCAGCTTGCAAGTTACTCAGAAGGGATTTGTGCAGTTATGAACCTTATTTTTCACATGTGCTCCTCTCCTCATCTCAGACACTAAAAGTTTTAGAACAACTTTCTCCTCTGTAACAGGTCAGAACGTTTTGACTACAGACCACACACAAAAGGCACAGCTTTACAGCTCAGGTATTTCAAAGGCTACCAAGATGCTGCTGTTATAAACGACAAAAGGTCACAGTGCTTTCAACTGCCTTCTAGGAACTGCCAAGCTAAGAATGCCAAAAAGCTGGCAGTAGAAAATAGGGTTCAGAATTCACATTTATTGTCTGGAAAGTCACAGCACAGAGGCATTAATTTACAAGGTACATACAGAATACAGGATCCGTTACCCTTGAAGAGTCCCATGCCTTCTTGTAGAGAAAGGTGAGAAAGATTTGTATACAACTCACTTTTTCAACTGGCTTTCAGGTCAGTATTTTTTAATACTAACATTCCATTAGATATTTCCACCATTAAGTTACTGACAATCTGTATTTTTCTTTGCAAAAATGGTGGGGATTTTTTGTGTCGTGGTGCTTTGGTTTTTTGTTGGTTTTTTTTTTTTTTTTTTTCCCCACAGGGTAAGATAAGTACTCCCTGAGGATCTGAAATTACTTCAATGCTATAGATTAATTTTCTCTACTTTTACTCCTTTATAACCCATTCCTCTGTTCAAAGAGATTTTTCTCCTCCGGTGAAAAATGAACATAACATCAAAGTTGTAATGCTACACTTTTCTCAGTAGTGAGAGAAAGTGATATGTGAGATATTGGATTTTTTATAGTGGAATTTTGTGGTCTAATTTACAGCACAAAACCTTACAGAAGTTTGACATTCTATTTTTTATGATTTGCAGTTACTATATATGGCAATAAAAGCAATTAAATATATATACTTTTTATGAAAAAACCCTGATGTTACATTCTCTACTTTAAATATAACATATAATGTAAACTCTCCTGCAAATGCCAGAGCCTTTCTATCTGTAGACACACAAAAGCTCATCTTTGTACCACTCCCTCTTTCCTCTGTTGAAGAAAGCACTGAAATAAAATAGGAAACACTCTGTGGCACAATTGTTGAGGTGTTCCTGAGGGACAGTTACAGTTTCATGGCTTAATCACTCCAACTTTCCATTTTCTTAATGATGTAGCTGAATAAAAACGATCTGATACTACTTGTGCATTTGTTTTAATAAGTCCCTGGAAAGAAACTCCTGGAGTGAAGCATGCCCAGACCTCCCCAATAGGCGGAACAATTTCTGCACAATATTTGAAACATCTTCAGTTTATATACATTAATAGCATCTTTTTGATCCTCAATCCCTACTTAACTTCAAAGAAAAAAAAAAAGATAATGTTTTACAGCAAGTTTTTTAGTGAAATATGAAAATCAGTGCCTGAGCTAACAAAATCCTCCAACCTCAGCTTCCCCTTCCAAGTCTTAGCATATTAATCTCCTTTCCTTTTAGCTGCTCCAGTTCTTGCGTAACAATGCCATTTCCTGAATTCAAATCTCCACAAATAAACCTTAAAGCAGAATAATACTTTATTAAGCTCAATGAATATTCCCTTAAGCAGGACATCCTTTTAAAACTGGGGTACACTATCACAATTCAGCATTATTTTCTTTGCATGTTCAGAGCAAGAAACAGAAGCTCTGCAGCAACAAACAACCTAAAGATTTCACTGAAACAAAAAACTACTACGCTCTCCTGAGGAGATTTTTAACAAGCTACCAATGTTTTGTTTAAATTCTCATCACTCCAGATTGCGGACACTTACTTCTCCGTGGATATGTATTTTGGCAAGCTCATAGGGAAATCCTGTATTTTTAAAGGAAGAAAAAGCACGCTGCTACCATCCTCTGCCTCTCTGTACAGCATGAAATGACATACCTTTCCCAAGCATTCAAACCATCAATGTTTAAACCTTAACATGAGTTATTCCAGTAAAATACAAAAATTAAAAAAAAGTATTTGATCTATGAAATATGCTCAGTTTTGATCTGTCTGCTAGGTATAGGTAGCTCCTTTCCTTCCTGGTATTCCTAGTGAAAAAGCTTACTAGAGGCTAAAACCAAGTAATTACTGTGTTCAAGCTCCTACCTGATCATGGGCTGGAGTTGCTGTGTGTTAGATGTTATCTACACTGTGCTACCCCAAGTGTGACTTGCAGGATGAGGAGCACGGCAGTTGATGGCATTGAAGATTGTAGATGGACATGGTCCAGAGGAACCTTTGACTAAAAGTGCATCACAAACAAGGGAAAAATAAATCATCTTGAAGAGCAGCTACTATGGGGGAAAAAATGTATTGGAGTTCAGAGGGCAAAATTTATTCCACAATTGGATTCATTAAAGCAAACTATTCACTATCTCAGCTTTATCGTTTCCTCAAGACCCATGAGATAGCTTTTCTCAAAGGGCCTGGAGATTAAAATCAGTATTACTAATAAAAGATTCATTACCTGTTGTAGGTTTAACATTTAAAGAACGTCTGTCTAGCAATCCCTAGTGAAAAATACTGAATGACATTCAACAGGACAAGACAATGTTTTGCACATTGAAACTATAAAAATTTGATGCATAAGTAACAGTGAAGACTTAAGCAAGAATCAACAGTCTTTTGATGTCCTTAAGTCTACCTTGGTGGCAACTTAAACATTTTATTTTTTTTAATCAGCCACGCAGCAATATGCACATTAGTCTGTCCTAAAACATGATGGAGCAAGTACTCAGTGCCTTTATAATCTCAATTATTTAGCACAGCAAGCAAATGCAGACACCAGAGTATGCCACCGCAATAAGAAATGCCAAGTAGCAAAAACAGCCGAGCCAAAACCATTCCATGCCAATCCAGCCTAAGCAGCGCTTTCCTAAGGAACGAGGAACAGAAACCAGTACAATTTTAAAAAACTGATCTTGAAATTATACAAGGCAGGAAACAGCACAGCTCTTGGAGCACTGCCACTGTGATCAGCATCTCAGCACCTCCCTCCCCATTCGCTCCTTGAGATAAGTTCTCTAAGAGGAACCTGAACAATCAACTGAAATGAAGGGAAGAATCTAGAATGACAAATTAGATCCCAAGGTATAACCATCTAACTAAAAAAAAAAATTAAAAAAATGGAACTCTGAAAACAAAATCACAGCTTAATCCACCATATTTCAGCTCACTGTGTTAGACTGACATCTCTAATCCTGAGTATTTTAGAAGTCTTGACATCTGTACCAAAGTTTTAATCTGAAGCTAAAAATTGAGTGAAATTTATGTAGTATGAATAGAGCACTGTAGAAAACATGAATGACAGAGCCTTTTTTTTAGCCTGCAAAGGTAAAAAACATGTTTACAGGGCTTTCTGCTCCAAAATATCCAAATTTATTCAGTAAGAAGATTACTTTCAAAATGATCTATTACTGCATACTCAAGTATGTTTAAAGCAACAAGCTTTTGGGCCTTTGTCTTTTTCTTTAAACGGTATGCAAACAGTGGAGCCTTTCTGAGCCCATCAGTGTGTTAACAAAACATTGCTTCAGGTGCAGATTTACAACCTGCATAAAAAGATAAAAATCTGCAGTTTTGGTTGAAGAGACTATACCTCCACTTCTTCACTTCTTTGGCCAAGCGTTCCCAGTTGGAGCTGATGAAAGTGCTCCTGCCTTGTGTTATCAGCTGGATATATGCAGGTTCTAATCTGGCTGGAAACTAATCTGCCACATGAGAAAACTTCCATCCGGATTAGGAACTTGATTCAGCTGGTCACATCTGCACAAGTGCTAATGCTGCTGAGACCCCCTCTCGTTGGCAGCACTGCCTAAGGTCAGCTTAACACAATCAAGAAACTGCATCTGCCAAACCACAGTTAAGCACCTCTGGGATGGTCACTTGTAAACAGCTTCATGCTTTTAATATTGCTCCACTTCAAGATTATGCAGAAGAGGCAACATTAATTTGCTATCATGTAATTTTGTCTTTTTTGCAAGTTATTTTTGACCATGGAAACACATTTAGAGAAAAACCCTCTTCCAAATATTACGGTAATTCTTATGTAAAAACTTGAATTGGGCATGGTGTAACAACACATTTTCAATAAATTCTAAAATTGTACTAATTTCCTATAAATCACATATTGGTATAAGAAAATGAAGGTGTTTTTTTTTCTCTGTGTCCTCCCTTAACAGTTGCCAACCAAATAAAAGGAGAGTCAGGACTACAAATGCATCTTAAAATCTGCCAAAGATACCAGGTAGCGAAGGCAGAAAGAGCCCAGGTAGTGGCTGCTGAGGAAGACCTGGCAATGGTGAGCAATCTCCTGACCAGGCAAACAAGCCTCTCGTTGCAGCTCCATCCAGCCATGACCCTGCTGCCTCCTCCTTGGGAGAGGTGCCAAAAGGTGAGATGCTTCTGGGTGCAACAGAAGGGGATGGTACTGGTGGGAAGAGACCAGACACGGAAACAAGGCACAAGAAGGCAAGTGTATTGGAAATTAAGCTCTCTCCTCTACTCACAGAGATAGTTAAAAAATATAAAAACCTCAGTTTTCCAAGAACTGAGAGTAAAACTTCTTTTCAAAGAAATTAAATATTCCACAGCATTTTTCAGTTTTGAGCTTATGCCAAGCAATACCACCATGCTAAGCTATGCAAAGTTAAAAGGTTCAACAAAAGATATTTCAACTCGGGAGAAAAAAGATAGATCTGTAAAGTAGCTTAGGGAAATTTTTTTGTGAATCATTTTGGTCGTGAAACTGGCGTTTTTCACTGCAAAAACTTCTATCCACCTTTTCTAAACATGAACAAATAGATGTGTATTTCCACCCCAAGTCTTATCTTCCACTTAAAATTTTCCAGCGACCTCAAGCACTTCCATTTCCCCATGAATCCCAAAAGGATAATCAACACCACAAAAGCTCCATCTGAACAGATACCAGACCCATTACTGTATACCCTAATGGATAACTGATCCATAACTGTAAAATATTTATTTACATTTGGCATGTGGATATCAAACACAATCTAGTTCATTAGGCAGTTTGGTCCAAGGACACATTTCTTGCAAGAATTATTCCAAGCTCTCGCAAGAAGTTTGGGCATGTTTTGAATAACTCCCATTTATTTAGAATACAATAAATCCGCAGAAGAATAATTGTTTCATTTACAGATCACATATTCAATAAATTCTCACAGAACCACTCAATTGCCCCCTGCAAGTAAAATTCAGAGGAAAGAGAATGCTCATACTGTTTTAAATTGGTCACTTCAGTTTTGCTTTGTGTCTCTTCATCCTGAATAGAAAAACTGAAGTCATTTTCTTACCCTGGCAACAGCTAATTTCTTGAATACACATTAATTGTTGGCTTTCAGTTTTGAAGATCAGTTTTGAGCAGTTCTCTGAACAAAATCCAAAAATCATCAACTAGTACCTAAAGAAACTGTTTTCTTCTGAGGAGAAATCTTGTACCTTTTTCCTTAGACTCTCACAAAAAGGATGTAGAATTTCAGGTTGGTCATTTTTTATGCAGCTCTGAGCTTGGACTGAGTCAATAGGAAAACCAATTCACTAAGTCCATCTCCCATATCATTTAAGCTGAACTTGTGGGAAAACGGAAAATGACACCTAATTTAGTATCTGGAGGGAAGCAGTAACTAAAGTTATCAATATATGAATCTAGGACAACCCAACTGTATTTTATGCATATGTAACAACGCAAGAAGGAAAGACAAAGAAAGTTATGAAAATACAACTGCTGCAATGCATTATGTCAACAGATATTTACTGCAACAAATATTTGTTAATATGTAGTGGACAGATCTGGCACATCAGAATGGAATTGCTAAATAATCCCGCCAAGATAATTTTGAGACAAAGCCCCTATAAGAACCTGATGGTATGAGAACCAGACAGGCTTTTTATTCTGATTTTCATTAAAAAAAATCAGCAAGATTAACCATCAACTACAACAAGTTACAACCTCACTTGTGAAAAAGGAACAATTCCAAATACTACAATCTGAAAATACTATTATCTGAAGGACAGTGCAGCCTAGAAGACCTATTTTGAGGACAGATATTATGGTTTGACAAATTTCACTGTTTATATGCAGTAGAAGAGTACAAGTGAGAAGGTACACCAAAAAGCAGTTTATCAAAAATAAGCATTTTCTGTTATATTCCTAATTCCATCAAGATGAAACTCCTGAAATTTTGAATAGTAAGGACCATTATTTTAAATCCCCAAAACTTGAACAAAAATTATTTTTCCAGAACTGCAACACCACTTGCAACATATTCAGAAGAAATTCTGTGCATGTTTTCCAGCATTGAGGCAGATTTTTTTTCTTGCATTAACAACACTTGATTATAAAATAAATTTCACCTCTGTGTAAACAGAGGAGTGAAGATAATGGCTCCCTTAAGGCACAACTTTGAGGTATGAGGGATATTACTTCAATTTCTTTTTCAAATGCTGTAGAGAGGGATGACAGAAAGAAACAGCTTCCAGTTGTCATGCTCCTAATCCATCTAGTCTATAGATGGCTTCTCTCCAGACATCTCTAATAAGCTCTATTACAGCACAACCCCTCAGTGTCCTTACAATATGCATACTGCAAGCTGTGTGGTCTAGTCAGACTAGTTCAGGGAAAGCGTTTTGGGTTTTGAATTATTTTTTTTTTTTTTAAACCTGGAATAGCAAGAGACGGTCATTTCATTTAAAGAACCCACAGGAATCTCATAATATTTCAAATATTTTTATTTGTGTGTGAAGATACACATTTGTGCAGGATGTGGTAGGGAAATTTTGGGTTTGTATATTAGTTTATTTTGGGCAGAGGAAGATTGCCAGTTTCCTACCAGTGTTTTCTCGAGATTATTTTGCAAAACTGCCTATAGTATTGATTGCCTGTTCAAATTTGAAATTTGTGGAATCCATGAAGTAGAAGGTTTCTAACCCTAACCTAATCCTAACATCAATGTAATGAGTCAACAGCAAAAAAAAAAAAAAAAAAAAGGAGAAATAAATCTGTGTTGTTTGGGTGTGGGAGAATTATGAGTAAGTACCACTGGTGCATTTAAATAGAAGAGCTACATGTAGGGAAACAGACTGCATTCAAGTATATATGGAAGGAGGAGGAAAAACAGGAAGAGGCAAAGTAAAGGGCAGAGGAATGAACAGAATGAAGACTGATTGGGTAACAAAACCAATGCAAAGTGGACCATCTCGGAAAGATGGGATCTAGCGTGCTAGGAATTCTTTGGCAGAGAACAGATAACATTTACAGCAGTACACAGGACTTAAATTTCAAAGTATGCTGTTTCACTAAGCCCAAGTCCTGAAAATAACTTTATTTTAAACCACATCCTAGATTTTGTCACAAACGCTCATTTAGCCTATAAATTTTTCATTGCATTTTTAAGCAAGGAATTACTGAGTGTGTCTCCAACTTTTTCTCTAAATTCAAATAAAATCATCAGAAATATACAAAAATAACAAGAGCACGGATTACTAATTTTCTTTGTGACAAACTCAACTCGGAACACTGTCTTCTCCCCACCCAGCTCTCCCCAACCATCCTGCTGCTGTTCTGCAGACTTGCTGCTCCCTCGGGTCCACTGACACATGTTGTTGTAAGGGGAAGCCGTAAAACAGGGTGTTCTCACCCTCCGAACCGATTCCCTCCCTGCCCCTCCATCCCAGGTAGTGCACCCATGATGTTTCTGCGGCCTGCTTTCCCATGCAGCCCTACCAACCTCTTTTCAGCAAAAATGAAGTGGCAACGAATTGTGATAAGCAGATGGGAATGCCAAGATGGCTAGGGACAGGAAAAAAAATGCGTAATGTAACTCATTCTCGGTGATGCTGAGAATCATCTGCGTGGCTGCAGGTTGAACTGATTTGGGTAAGCAATAACTCAGCTAATTAAGCATCACTCATCACGTTCCCAGTTTTTTTGTGATCCATTTCTTGACACAGCTCTAAGAGCACACACGCTAGCATAGCACAAAACCGAGAGGACGAGGGGCAGGAGGAGTAGGGCAAGTGCAATACCTCCGTCAAAACACTAACCAGAGACTGAGGGTGCAGATTCAGGTAGCAATTAAAGGATTACACAGCTACCAACAACCAGAAACAATCGTGCCATTTCCTTCTCTTCCGGCCCTGGAGCATGTTCTCTTACCTTCTCACATGCTTCAGTCCTGTGTTCATCTGACCCAGATGAGTATTTTCAAGGATGAAAAGCAATGTAAATCCTTAACAAAAGTTATGGTTGAGCAGCATTAACAGCTTGCTGTTACTGCCAGGGATATTGCATGGATTCCTCCCCCATACCACATTCCTGGTGCCAGTCTGACTCTCTCCTTTGTGTTGGTTCTGATGTTTATAAGCCTCCTAACAGAGTCAATTTGAATTGCAAACCTATTGCTGAAACCATCTTTTCTTCACTGGATTAATTTTCTGTTGCTTTAACAAGTTGAATCAAGTTCAGTGGAGGGCCCACAGGTGCTGGTGACAGGGGAAGAAGCAGAAACATGCAGCTGGGGAGAGGAGGGAAGAGGGAAGGAAAAACTAGGCTATTATTTTTGGATTAATTTAGGTGCTGTTTCATGCTACAGCTGAGAGAAGGAAAGGAAGTAAGATCTATAAAGAGAAAAGTACTGCTGCAGGGTAATTAAGACCTAGGAGTAAACATGCCAAATGGTGTTTGCCTCATGACAACAAACAAATGTGAATCAGAATGTGAATCAGAACTTGAGCAGAGGAAGAAATGTTTTCTCTACTATTCAGGAAGCACTTCAATTGTTTGGAAAAGGCGTGAGTCATTAACTCCCACATGTACAAGTGAGACATCCAAAGCTATAAATACTTGACATACTTCAAGGGCTCTTTGGAATGGAAGAATGGAAATCTATATGTACTTTTTCAAAATTACAGAAGCATGAAGCCATGCATCATTTCACAGATTTTGGTTTGTTGTGTTTAGTCTCTTCTCAATGGTATTATCCAAGCATGACGAGCTACAATCTTGAAAGGACCCATTTTCTTGCTTCTGATGCTTTGGATAGCTAAACAGCTATTTGGGATAAAAGATGAGACATGCACAGGACTTGACGGTGTGCTATTTTAATGCAACATTACTGTATGTATGTAATTTGTAGCTTATAGCCATTAAGTGAAATTACCTTTCTAATGGCAATCAAAAATCTCATTGGCAACAGTTACTTGTCATAAAAACAATCCCCCTCCTCCTTTTTCTCTTTGATTCCATGTCTGTAGGAGCTCAGCATCAAGGCAGTAAGAAAGTTTTATTGTGATCTTGCAATATCGATTTTTAGGTAAACTAGAGGATGCTTCAAACTGTAACACGCACAAACTCTTAATCTGTTTATAGCTCTTAACATAGTTTATTCCTTTTAAACACAGGTTAAAAGGCTGGCCAGACTTTAGAGGGGCTTTTCATTCTCAGGTGAAAACCACCATAGTATCACAGAACACCAGTGCATTAGGATTGTCAAGCACTGGTGAAGGGCTTGGTTCCTAATCTAGATTCAGCTAGTCAGGCAGATTAAAGCCAAATATTACTATAATAAAAGTATAGATTTTGCTCCTTCAGATCTGCAGCTTTAACATTTTTCCCTAGTAAAGTCATCAAGTTGAGATGGCATTAAACTCCTACACAACCCTTCTAGAGAAAAGGCCGTTTTCTCCACATAATGTGTTCTTCAAAATGATTCTTTCAACAGGCTAAGAGAGGTAAAAGAGATTCCAAAGAATACTGATAGACTGCAAATGATCATGCTACAGGCACCTTCCAGAAGGGAATCATAAAATACCCCAAGAGTTCTGGTTAACCCGGGTTCAGGGAGTAAATGCACATTACTCTGCTGTGACTGACAAACTCCTGGGAAAACTGATTGCACAACATGAAGAGGCAAAACAGGGCTTAAGAGCTTGGACGCACATGAGACTCATTCACTTACCCCTGACCCCAAATCTCAGAATAGAAATACTCAAGAGGAACACAAAAAAAATTATGCTTGGCTTTGTGTAAGCACATGGAAAAGTATGATTTTACAGTATCATAAATATTTAATTACACTTTTATAGCACTAGTGATATCTTTTCTTAATTCAGATTCTTTAAAAATTCCTACTAAAAAGCCTCTTTAGAACTATATTTCTGTTTTCCTTAATTAAAGAGACTTACGGAAGAAACACTTCCATGAAGAACTTATTTCCCACTCCACATCTATTTAAGTTACTTTGCCTTCACAGGGATTGATTGGGTATCATTCCAAGCCAAGACTCTACAAAGTGATCTGTAAAACCTCTTTCCTCTGATGAAGAGTTTTTTGGAATGTAAAAGCCTGACTGCCAAGACTATTGTTGCATCTGAAACAGTGCAGTCTGTATTTAACTACTGCTACACCACACACAACTTCATTACTGCTGGGAAACCAGTAGAATAAAGCTAATATCCTTTCCTGTGCTAGCAATTTCCAAGTTTTGTTAAATTCTGTCACTCAGTGCAGGCTTTTATCTGTTGCACGCTTCATATTACAGTCTTTTCAGACAGCGAGCAACATTCTGTGTATTTGATTAAAAAAAAGGGCCATTTAAAAAAACCTAGAAGGCCAAAACAAACATTCACACTTATTACTTCAGAGCAAGTAAATCAAGAAACACTGATGAGCTCACCATCAAAAGTTCCCGCGTGTCAGAGCCGCCCAGGCTGCAATGTGATAACACAGAGAACCAGGCATCTATAGGTGGATTATCTTATTGATGTATTTGTATGTAGTCACCAGGGTAATGCTAACAGTTCGTGTAATAAAAGATATTTAAATTAACTTAGACTGTGCCATTTATGAATCTTACCCCTCCTATCATCCCAGGAAGCAGAAGCAAACTGCTACCGTACTGAGACCTGATGCAGTTGCCTTTGTGTAAGTGCCTGAAGGACAGTAAGGCTTAAATAGCTGCTGCTGTGAAGTCATGAGCTAAATTTGCAGCGTATTTCATACAATGGTTCTCTAACATGGCAGCAATAAGAAAAACATTTGTCTCACTTTCAAGAAGTCTAAGGTAGTGGTAGGGCTTTTCAGACTGGAATCACAAATCACTTAACACTCTGCAATTTAAAAAGAATCTAGAGGATGCAGGTTTTCCACAGCAGGGCCCCATTAGGCTGCTGAGCCAGCTAGAAAACTTCCATGATCTCCTTGAACACACGTTCTTGGACTAAAATGCACAAAGTGGAAAAAGCTAAATGTGTAATGAAACAGACATACAGGTATAAACCCATCTAAACATTTCAGAGAAATATCTTGTAAAAAGTCTTATTCAAATGATGGCAACATACTAAAGTGATTCTTTTCAAAACAACCAACTGTAGAAACCTACCAGGAACGTACATTTCTGGATTTCTGCAGCAGAGGCAATACTGTCAAACGAGGAGGCGCAGGCAGCTGCTATTCACTCTGCCTAACAACTTTTGGCTTAAAGAAGGGGGTTGATAGATTTTCCTACTGCATCCACGTATTGTTTTCTCACATTACCAGTCACCTGAGAAATGGAAAAAAATACATAATTTGAGAGTGGGCTGAAGGTATCAGTCAAAGAAGTTAAAACTTGCTCTCGTGAGATGGAGTGAAGCTCCATCAAGCTACTGTCTCAGGAACAATGTAGTGAACGACTGTGCAAGCTCCTTTCAGTGCAAAGTGAAACAAGTTAAGTTTAAGATATTTAAATCCCTAGTAGTGATGTAAACTAACCTGCTTCACTCTGTACTGAAATAACCTAAGAGGTATTGCAGCTCCGTTCTGCGTCTTGGATACAGGTACCAGCTTGGTCAGAAGGAATTTGTCAGTCTGCACCAATAGAGAGCAGAATCGAGTTCAGGGAATGTGGCTGGCAGGTGTAAGAACTTCAGACATATCTGAATCAAAACTAAAATTCTTAAAAAGCATTAGACAGTTTGAAACAAAAAATTAACCAGATTTTTAATTTTTTTTGTAATAAGGGGCCTCATTTTTAGAAACAGTAGTGGTAATGAGGCACACACAGTGGTCAGCAAGAGTCTGCCACAGGAAAGATTTTGGGAACACATCAGTGCTCCAGGCTCTCAGCTTTGCCCCATTCCATTTTCTCTTTGATGTCAGTAAATTATTCATCTTATTAGTTCAAGCTTTATCTTTTGATCAAACTTTTGTAATGTAAAATGTGGAAATTAGTTTCTTGGAGGGACAAGAGCTGTCAAATAGTAACCCGTATCAGATCAACCCCAATGAAGTGGTAACAGCTTAGGACAAGTCAGAGCCAAAGTTGGAATTTCAGACCATACGTGCAAATTATTATTTTTTAAAAACCACAGTGTTGACATTACAAGGGAAGAAAAGAGAGGAAAGATCATATCTTCTGAGCCCTTGATCAAATTACTTCATAATTCACCCACTAAACCTATCCCCTGATTCCCATCAGAGACAGCAATCCGAGACAGAACAAGCCTGTGGATTTTAAAGCATTAAGGGAGAAAAGGGAACAAACTACAATGTTGCAACTAGATCTCTAGAGGATGTGGAAGCATTCAGAGATGCTTTCACTAACAGAGCAACTTAATGGAATTTTTCAGATATAAAATAGGAGCACAGAACTACACTGTCTGCACTTTCCTATGGTTTCTCTCAGTGAACTTTTTCCAAAGTAATTATCAGAGATATTAGATTCCAGTATTTCGAAGATGGTATCTGGTAGTTCTTAATTTATCCGAGCCTCTCATCTTTGAAGCAATCCTGTTTCTGTCTCAGTGCCTCATTTCCATTTAACACATCCTATAATTGTGTTTGTCCTTTTGTCCTTTAAAGTTGACTTCTAAGAAATTCCCATCGTTAACACATCTACAAAGAACAAACAACTTGCTCCCTTTGCGGGTTCTTTGGTTGAGATATAATTATTAAAACGATAATTATTTTTCCTTACATATTTTAGAAAGTTGGAAATTGCTTTTAATGGCTCTTTTACAAAAAGTTGTGGGCTTGGACATTTCTTTCTTCTGGAAGGGATGTACGCTTTGCAGAGGTTTCAAGATGAGTTACTGTTCACTTCATCTTCTATGAAGTCCTGGTTATTTTTAATCATATTTAAATTCTTACAGTTTCCCTCTGCATATTTAGGAACTCCTCCTCTCAGCCCAGAAATCTTATGCAGGGTTTCTAGAAATTCTTACTAAGATTTTTAAACATTTCACTTCATCCCATCTACCTTGTTTCTCCTTTCTTAAATATACAGCGTTCTCTAATTTTCTTAACAGATAACAGGATCTTTTTCTTCTTGGGATATGGACATGCTAACACTTTTTAACCTGTTAAACTAAAAGCTGGCAAGTCCTCACCAAGATAAAAAAAACATGGAAAATAACTCCCAACATTGAGCTATGCCTATTTCATCATACAGGCTCTTTTCTATATACGAAAGTATAAATAGTGTCCACAGCTGTGCAATTTATCCTTAGCCATTAAATGTCTCCACAATCTTACAATTTCTAAATGTGTCTGCATTGCCTACAAATGAGCTGCATTAATATAAACAGCACATGAACAGCCAGAGAGCCTATAAAACAAAAGCCCTAAGTACAGGGCTTAACTAAACTTTAAAGTGTCACCTGCAGATTTAAAAAATAAGAGCTCGTAACTATTTCACAGTTGATCAATTTGCCAAGAACCCTTTGCAATGTTTTAATCCCACAATCTTGAATTCCTGGTTTACACTCCTTGAGAAAAACAAGAGCTTGCTTGAAAAAAAACATACAGCCAACCATCTCCTGTGTGCTTGGACTCCTCAGCAAGCTCATGTACTGGAGATATTTTGCATCCTGCTGAAAGTTCACGAATTGTCTAGTTTGACCAGAACACCCAACACCCTCCCCAGAGCCCAGATGATGAAATAACCTGGAAAGGCTGACAGCTTCAAACAAAGGATCCGGCAAACAGAGAGGCACAGTGAAAACCCCAACGCACTTCACTTAACAGCACTTTGCAGAGGAATAAGCGAGACTAAAATAAGCTGTACATTGTATCTTATCTCCATTTTAAGAATGAGCAAGTTTCTTAACCTCTTTGTCTCAGTTTCCAAGGCTACAAGTGAGGCATGACAAAGGCAGGAAGAAAACCCAGATATTTTTTGGCTCCTGTATTTGGTTTTTGTTTTGTTTTGTTTTTTTTCTTCTTTTTGCTGTTCAGTCATCTTATCTTCCTGAACTGTAGGCTTTGGTTATTTAATCATACATATTATTCTATGTGCAGCCTGGGTTTTTTTTTTGTGATTCTAATCAGCTTTCCTTTTTGCAAATCTGATGAATTGTTTAGTGATTAAATTTGATCTCTTCTTGCTTATTATATGCACTTGGAAATAATCAAGGAAACAATACCCTGACCAGTACCAGCTGAGGAAAGGACACATTCCTATAAAGTTAAACCAAACTATTTTTAAAGGTATGCAAATAATGTGAGAGAAGACAGGAAACCACATTTAAAGTGTAAATCAAAGCCATTGTTTTGTAAAATTTCAATAAAAGCTTCGAAAAATGGCTTTTTCTACTTTTCTCCCCCAGAATTTCTTTGTTCACTACAAAAGGAAAAACAAAGCAACAGGAAAATGATGTCCCTCCTCCGCAGAGAAGTAATGAAGTCTCCTCCCCCTTCCAAAGGGGATCACAGTTTGCCAGCTTTGGCAGCCACTGCAGTATTTAAAATAGAAATGAATCCCAAAATGCGATTTGGCAAACAACCACCGAAATATTCAGTAAGTCTGTTTTCCCTCTTTTCCACTTCCTTTCTACCATTCTAATAATATCTAGAGAAGCTTTCAAACACCTCCAAGATGAAACGCGTGTGTAGCAGGCATCTAGACAAAGAGCCCCATGAACTTTAACACAGAGGCAACACATGAATCAGACAGACCTATCTTTGTAAGGAGAGGGCTCCTTGTATGGCCAGTGCCCAGACTGCTGTGACATTTCAAACAGCTGTTCTTATCCTCACATACAGCTTTGGGTTTTAAGGGAGGCACCCTGTATGCTTTCTGAGTCCTGAAAGCATCAGTTGATTTCTCCCAGTTGATTTGTCATTACTAAAACCCAACACTATCACGTTTTGCAAGTGGCTCCATCAATTTTTCAGTGTGCATAGGCAGGACTAAAGTTTCCACAGCACAGCAAGTTTTCACCTACAATGAGGTGAATCCCACACTCCGGAACACACGATATTTTAGAGAGAGCATGCAATGCTGTGTTGAAAGAAAATATAAGGGCAAGAGAGGGTAGATAAATCAGAAAGATATGAACCCTTCACAGGGACAGCCAAATACACTGCCAGACTGAAGCAGGCTAGCTGGAGTCAGCGTGCAAGAAACTCCTCCAAAACCAGCTGGATTTGAAAAAGAATATTTAATATGAAACACAACTTGGCACAGGGTAAGAACAATAAGCCAGATGCCACAGAGAGCACTTTTTACTAACTTAGGTAAGAAATTAGGTGTGAGGAAAACACCACAGTTCAGTTTTAAAAAGATCTTTTCATCAAGAGGAGCAGATCATGTGGCAGGTACAGCTACTATTTTATTTTTTAAGTCTTTAAAACCACTGACTTCTCACTAACTAGGAAGTATTGTACATAAATTAATCTTATGAATTCACAGAATAAAAGGAGTTAAGTACTTCTGAATCCACAAAGTGTTAGTTTTAACATGCAGCTACCCATCCAGCAGGCTGCTTCGTATAGCAATTTCAATTTCCAAGATGGGCAAAATGTCTTCAATGTATGTATGCAATAGCATCACACTACCAAAATGTTCCTGTTGGGTACCTTGCAACATATCTCCAGAAAGTTTCCTCATTCAAAGAGTACAGAAACTTTCCCTGTGTTTCTACCCAATATTTTGTCTTCTCTATGTTCTAACATTTTAGAATTTTTATACTCCAGTCCTGAGGTCTGACAGCCATTTCTACTCTGCCATCAATGAAACTGTTCAAAGGCAGCATCAGGAAGACTCAAAGATTGATTTCACAGATTGTTAGTCCAGGCAGTGTTTGTAAACTGCTGACCCAAAGCCATGGAGAATTGCTAGGGCCTTACGGATCGAAGGGAGACTTACAACTTGCTAGACAGTTTAAATTGATTTGAAACCTGAGGTTAGCCTGTCAGTTTCTCCTAAAAAAAACTTGTAAAAGAGTTCATTCTAAATGAGTCATATTAGCCCACACAACCAAATCAGCACATTGTTCTGATTTCCCCTCCCTCAAAATGCATCGTGTTCTTTCAGTACAATACTACTGCGCAAATAATTCAGGACTTGCCAAAAGCTACCAGCAAGCTCTAATTACGGCAGTCATTTGCTGTATATTCTTAAATCAAACAAAAACTAAATCAGCTTGCTAAAAAACAGACAGTACTTCAAAATCTCCAATGCAGATTGTGAAATAAATCTCTGCAAAAAAGTATTAGCCAGATCAGCCTGCTTCAGAACCTCAGTGCAGAAAGAGCCCTATTTTCCTGCTGCAAGATAAGGCTGTGGTACACATATGAAAACTGCTGTGCAAAAGTAATGACAAAAAAAGCATCAATTAATTTTACTGCAATTTTAATGCAGATCATCGCTACTAAATGTTTCATACAACAGTATTTCCAGCCTTTCTGGCTGCTGTTTCCAAGTGATTCAGCTCCACAAGTGAGAATGTTTGCATTGTTGAAGTTTCTGTCACTGTCAGCATTCTGTTGAGAACACTATGCCCTATTTTAGATTTCAGTATAATTTACAAAAGAGTTAAAAAAAAAAATATAATTCTGGGTACATGTCATTCTGCTACTCATTCTCATTTTCCCAAGCTTCAGTCCTGACCTGAATGTGTGCTCCTACTTTGCAGACATCCTGCTTGATTCCTTGTCACAAACTATGGGAAAAGTGATCTTGAGGTCAGCAATGAAACTTGAAAGTATTTATTCAGTCTCTGACTTAGGAGTTTAAAGGCAGGATCTTCCATAGCCTAAAAATGGCACAAGCCTATTTATTCTAGGTGCTGTTCTCCTATCTTAATATGGAAATTTCTGATTAAAACAATCTGAAAACTATGCATCATCCCAGTTTCCATGTTTTTCCTGTTGCCAACCAATACAAAAATTAATTCCAAAGATTATTCCCATATCACATGCTAACTTTAAGTATTCGGCCATGAGAAAAGTAAATACCCAACAGCAGGTTTGACTGCAAGCTTCTGATATGCAGTGTAGCTCTTCCAACTCACAAATAGAAATATTTAACTAGCAAAACCTACGGTTGCTCAGAACAGACCATAACACATGACCTGGCATGTGCTTTGACAGCAAGTTATACAAGAAAGATGACAATACAAAGGAGTTACAAAAAGAAAATATAACAGTGCCAGGATAAGCTTCTAGAAATACCCTTTGTGATACAAACCCATAAATCTTTACTATTTGAACTAAAGACTTAAACCATTTCGAAGCAGTAGCCTAACTCAGTCTAACTGCTGAGGTCAAAAGACATACCCATACTGTATTATGGCAACTAAATAAATATTTACCATAGCTGTTTTCAAAAGGCTGAGTTAGTGAAGTGAGTAAGACTATGTGAGTGTGCTGGGTCCTCTTTTAAACACTGGAATAATTGACTTCAGGCAAGCTTTTAGTTCTTTTATTATTAAATCAGTGAATTATGGTGGTTTGGGTTTTGCGTGGAGATGGTTGAGAAAGCCACTCTACTGCCTATCTGCTTCTAACACACAGACAGCTGGGATGCTCATTAAATGTTTCCTCTACCAGCACTTTAAAGGAAAAAAAAACAAATTAGCAAACCAAAGTCAGAACAAATTTCAGGAAAGAGACGGGAACTTGAGTCACACTCCCCCAACAGCGAAAGGCTAGGTTCATAAGCTGCTCTACCATTATCTTCAGCTGCTCTACTCTGCAGACAAAAATGGATTCTTCCTGAAATACGAACGTAACTGGAGATTTAACACTACTTGCTAAAACAGCATTAATAGCAGCTTCAACACAAATATGTGTGTAAGATACACACATACATGTCCACACAAATTTGAGTTCAGACACACAGTTTTCAGTTTGAAAAGAATAAATGTCTCCTTTTTGAATTAAAGTTTGCAGAATAAATTTCTTCCCAATAACACTAAAATGTTGTTGATTTTGAAAAATTAATCTTTTCTTAACCTGTGGATTTCAGTGCAACCTGTTGTAGAATGATCACGTCTGCCCAAAATCTTCATGATATTTACAATCAGACAGTCCTCTTGAACTATTAACAGAAATTATGTATCTTAACTTCCACAAATACTAACTTGGATCTGTTATAACTGTTTTCTATGAAACTATAAATATATGAATACATGGAAGATATCAATTAGCAGAAGTTGGCACATGAAAGCGCCAGAACTGATTAGTTTGCAGAGCCAAACAACAAAATAAATCACAGCTCTAAAACTGTTTCTTCAGTTCAAGGACTACTTTTTTTTGCTCCCAAATGGCAAATTCTCTTTTTTAAGTCACTGGTTTTTTGCCAGATTCCAAAGTAGGCCCTTCAGACCAAAATTTGCTTTGTCTGCTAGTCTCTAACTATGAAGAGAGAAAAGAAATAAAACAGAGAAAATGAGTAATTTGGACAAAAGTTCCAAAAACTAACAGCTTCCATTGTTCATGCCAGTATTTTCTCAGGAAGTTATAATTTTATACAGAGCAAATTCCAATGATTTCGAAATCTAAAAGTACTGAAGAAAACATTTTCTACTCAAAAGACTGCACATTTAAGCCTCCCCCTATGACCTGTAGGGGACTACAGGTCTTACAGAGCTAGAAGACAGGAAAATCTCTCAGGTTTAATAGGGCTACAAGCAGCAAATATTTTACTAAAACCAAAATAAAAATCTGAGGTCATGCTCAGAACTTTAAAAACATAAATATTATGTAATAAAAAGCACAAAACTCAAGAGAGTTGCTCATCTGAAAAATATGCAAAAAACCTTTCAAAAGGACACATTTATTCCAACACATCTTTAAGAGGCAGAAGAGATTATGTTCCCTCTGTTTTCACAATGGGTACAGCTTTTCCAAAAGGAAATGCTTATCACCAATCCTACATACCCTGTAAAACAGTGCAGACATGTTAGGGTTGCACCAATTAGCAAAGCAGCATTTAGGAAGATAGTTATCTTCATAATGAGAAGTCTTCACTTTTCTCTCTCATGGAAAAAATAAAGGAGGCCAATTTATATGTCAATACTTTTTTTCCCCTTATACTAACAGCTAGATTTCTAATTTTTCAGATACCACTCAATTTCAAGAATCATATCCCTTTTGCTCTCTGCATATTTTCTGGTCTTAAATGACACTGTCGTGTACACCCAAGGAGATGAAAGTGATGAGTTAATGTGATGTATAGAATGCGTTCCTTTACAGCCTGAGAAAGGTGCCTCATGAAGATATGATTGTCCATTCTCCTTGTACTTTTCAAGCTCTCAGAATACAAATTGAGGTTTAAGTTCATCTCTCTAACTAATGAATAGAGTTTCTTCTTTTGTGGTGTGACAGCTCTCCCATCTAAACTAGATCACGAAACAACTGCCAAGAAAAAAAATCAAGCGTGTTCGAGAAAAATTGTTACAGCTACAGACTGATGACCACCCGAGACAGCAAGTCCCCTCCTGATTAGGAGACAGGAGTTGCCCAGGCTTTTAACTGTCCCCTGGATATGATGTTTCAGAACTCTTGAGCAGATTATGCAGGCAGGGCAAATATTTTACTCTGCATATCTAATACACATTTATCTTCCCTGCAGAACAATTACCCCTGAAGCTCATGAGAAAGAGCGCTCACGGAAAAGCAGTGATGGAGAAGAAGCCTTGAACCACATAGCAAAAGCAACCAAGTTAAAAGTAGCTGGGACCTATAGATTTAAAATACCTACATTTCAGACATTTTGTAAACTGGCAGGAGAAAGCCAAATAAAAATTACAAGAAACCCTCTATTGCCTCATGTTCACAAAAAGGAAAGAAATAAATTTTTTAAATTATAATTAAAACTGTTCCCATATCACTTGAAATACAAGTTTGAATGGTCAAGGATCTTGCTCACTCCAAGCAAGAGAAGAAATACCCAGCCATACCCATCTGCTCTGGAGAGACTGACTGACATGAAGATTGTACTGATGAATGTTCCTCTATAATGAATACACTAACAACATTAACAACACTGTGATTTGTGGAAAAGTAGAACGTGCGTTTGTTTAGAAACTGATACTGATTTTCAATTATTTCACTTGTTCGATTTTTTTTTATCCACAGTTCAGCTGTTTGCATTCAGCACAATCACAGCAACTATGAAACAATACTGGGTTCTTATTTTTCCAATATATTTTCAACATTTTTTATTATTTTTATTTGATGGAAAAGTACACCAACTCTTTTAGCCAGCAGAACCTAAAAAAAAAACTTCAGTGTGTTATCCATACAATACAATTTCAGGGGCTACTGGCTGAACTTATAATCCCCTCTCAGCAAGCAGTGCTTGCCGCTGAAGAAAACATTATTCATTATCTGGATTAATATTTCCTGCTGCATTCTACGGATTTAATTTGGTTGGATGTTTAACAACTTTTATGTGAAGGTACCCAAAGTCAGCTTTCTATGTAGACAGACCGAGACCTGCAGAGAATTGCAGGCACTCAACTCTAGGGGAAAAATCCCAATTATGTAACATTTGAAATCTTAAGAAATCGAATTTCCACTTATATTTAAATGCTGTTGTTTTGGAATTTCACCTGTTTAATGTTATTTCCCATGAGAATGATTAGTGTGTGCATGAATCTTCCATTAAGTGCCCTGGCAGTTGTGCAGGAATGTTTTAGAAAATACTATTACACAGCCTTTTCCATAATCTCCTCTGTAGGGGATTGAGCAGAACCCCCGATAACCCATATTGGTTATCTTTTTCAACATGTTTTTATACAACGCTGTTTCTCTGTCTGCAGATTTGGCTTCAAAAGATCTGTCCCTTGCTATCTCTATTGTTCAGGAATAGCCCTGTTGATTTACACTGATAAACAAAGATAATGTACAACCATAAGCAACGCGGAGTCAATCTGCAAAGGACAGAGTAGGAAAAAAGCCTGCAATGTTATCACTATTATGCATTACAAAGAAAAATTACAGCCTTGGTTAAAAATAAAGAAAGGGGGGGAGAACTAGAACTGGGATTTTTTTTCCTAATGCACCACTTCTTGCTATTTACAATATTAAGCAATCTAGTCTGATTTGCAATACTGTATTTAAAGAATGTATTTACTGAATACCATACTGATGCTGAGTGGCAACACCAATCAGAAAGGAACCTGATTCAGCTGCTCTCTGTGAAAGCAACTGCACAAACAAGCAAAACAATCAAACACTTCTCACATTCCAACAAGCAGAAACCCAGAGATAATTACACAGAACACAGGAGCACTCACCATGACTAAAGCTCCTGTGCAGCTGAGGAATCTCCGTCTAACCGCTTCACAAGCTCACGTTAAACCTGCAAAGCTGTCGCAGGAGGCTTTTCATGGCAACTGTTACTAACAGTATCTCTCTATCAACTGCTAAAAACAGGTACTTTATATACCAGAGCGCAACATTCCTTCTGATCTACCAGTTTCTGAATAACTCTATCCTAAAGGAACCACCTTTGGAAGAGACTGGCTCCCACCCTGAGAAGATAAGGGGGTTAACTTGTAAGGAACCATGAACCAGCACCTACCTGCCAACAGGTTCATGGAGCAAGATGGCAATTACGATACCGCAGCCAGAACCAATACAGATTACAGGGTAAATGAAACCTACGTTAAGCTCTGCTTGTACTGACATTTCGTCCAACAGGGATATTGCCTTTGCTGTACAAGAAATACTTACTAGGCAAAATTCATAGGCACAGGAGCACTTCATGCTTCAGCAAGCTTTGTCCTAACATGCCTTCGTTTTCTGCACTCTCCAAGCAATCTTCTCCAGCCAGAGAAAGTGACCTTTAAATAGGAGTCTGTCTCATTATAAGAAGGCCTGCCATAATACTTTAAAAATGTTGTTGTTACAGTCGGAAGATACATTACTGACAGCTTCATTAGCAGCAGAGAGGTTTGAGACTTTCTTGCTAATCATCTGATATTCCATTCCTTCCAACAACCAAGCTTAAAAAAAAAAAATTACCACAGTATGAAACCATAATTTTACAGATGTAAAGCGCTAAAATAGCCAACATTTATGCCTTGGTTGTATATTTAACACCAAGTTCAGCAAGCTGATGTGCTGACTACAACAGACTGCGAACTGTTGCATGATCAAAGCACATGTAACCGATCACACTGTTTTCCTGTGCCCCACATTCTCTGCATCTCTCCTACGAGCTATTCCCCTGCTTCTAAAAACCCAGAATGTCTACGGTTTACAGTACAAAAGTAATTAAACTGTCTTCTCCAAAGATCATTCCAAACAGTAGGAGTCACACTCCTTAACCATATAGTTACAGACCTATAGTCTGAGACTGGAGAACATTGTGCAACCTGTTTTTAAGCAAAACTCCCCAATCTAGATGAGGGAGGCAGAGAAAGACAATTACCAAGGCTTAAAGCAAATGGAAAAACAATTACACAACATGACTTACTCCTCCATGAAAAACTCCTATACTAATATTTATTCTCTCTGAGCTTGTATCTATTTGCATTAAAATTCAAAGTTTATTAAAGCAATATTGATGTAATTCTGAGCCTTTACAGACAGAAGCAGTGATTTTAATGTGGTTCCAAATGGATTCAGGGGTTATACTGCACACAAGATTATTAGGGGCTAATACAAGGTAAAGAGAAAGGAAAAACTTGCCTGAGGAAAAAAAAAAGCTGCTAAAAGAGTAATTGTTACTCAAAGACAGTTTCAACAAGAGCTATAGGATTTTTAAGCTTCTCTGTTACCTTCAGACATGCATGTTTCTGAATTTACTGGCTAATCTGGGGCGAATTATATATATATTTTTAAAAAAACTATTCTCGCTTCCTCTTGCTGCATTAAAAAAGCCCACAGAAAGGACACCA